>CM061040.1:122319227-122919227 GCA_030762985.1 Adelphocoris suturalis
ACTAAAACTACGATCATACTCAATTGAAAAAATAATAAACCTTTGTGAAATAATTTGCAGCGTTTTATCTGTAGTTTTATAGTGATGTGATCAGCAGCGTATTATTTACATTAAACTTAAAACCCCAATTGCTATCCAACAGGAGTGGCCATGGAGTTTGACCACTTGCACAAAATCCATTTGCCTCTTGGACGAGTGGAAGGTTTCAACGTTTCTTCTTTCGATGAACTTATTCAGGTAGGTCTATCTATGTTTTTCTGAGAATAATAAAAAATTAGTATTATAATGATATGTATATACAGGGGTACCCACAGGGGGGGGGGGGTCACGACGCAAACTGCGTCGTTAAAATTTTTGGGGGGGGGTTAGAAAAATGAGTATTTTCTTAATTTTTTTATGAACAAGTAACTAACAAATTAATTACTTACATTTGTAGAACAAGAAATACAACATTCTTTATCACATCAGTGTATCATTTACATTACCTATTTAATAAATATTTTAGTTGGGGGGGGGGAGTTGGGGGGGGGGGGGGGGGGGGGGCTCGGATCTTTTCTATTTTCTACTGCGTAGAAAACGAGGATAATTTGCTATGCAATTCTTAGCCTGAATCAACTTAGTTTTGGAATGTAGCCAGGTACGTAAGGAGAGGGAAATTGGTAGCTTGAAATGTGAACATTTATCACATAAATCAAGCGCTTTCCAACGAGTGGCGAACGATTTTTGTGCGATGAAAACTGCGGAAGTTTCATTCCCTAACAACGGCTGGGTTGTACGTGAAAAACACTGAAATTGTGACACAATCTATAGCAACTACTCAACTACTCGGTTGTACGTGAAAATCATCGTTAATTTCGTTACGGACATTACAAAAAAAAGCCACAGTTCCTTTGAGCCTGACGGCTAAAATTAAAAAACATGAATATGCTTTAGCCGTACACGACTCACTCCTCGTCGATTCTCTGAACCCGACCCCCCATCGGCCTCTGAACTCTGTTTATCATTCAAAACAAAAAAATGTTTTAGCTCCTCGCTCTCACTTTATTATAGAAATGATCACGACCATTGAGCTCTTGTGAGATGATGATCTCCTAATAGAAACTCGCGAGTAAACATTCACTTTATTATAGAAAGAGGCTAAAGAGGCTACATACGAAATTACAGCTTCCTATAGTGTAAAGTATAGAAATTACCTATTAAAATAATTTAACCACCGCTTCACAAATCTAACCGTTCTCGCAATATTCGGATCACCTGCTATGAATCACATAATCGAAACACCAGCTCAATGAAATCATCAGAAATTAACAAGTGGTTGCAATCATGTTCACAATATCAATAATTGAGAATGATCACCTGTGTGTAAACAATTATTCATATAACCATGCTCATAACTCAGCTTGTTGGCCACGCACTTCGCAGTAGTTAATATAGTATGGTTGGATAAATCGAGAGCTTTCGAACGAATGGTTAACGAATTTTGTGGGATGAAAAACGACGAAGTATCATATCCCTAGCAACGACTCGGTTGTAAGCGGAAATCATCACAATTATTGGCGCTACTTTCGTTGCACTCTCGTGGGACATTTTTCGGTAGTTAGGTCACGGCTAAAGCATATTCATGCTAATATTGGGGGTCGGCCTAAGAATTGCATAGCAATTAATACACTCATCTTAATACAAAAACGTTCGAAATCGGGGGTTGTTGAGCCCCCTGACGACCAAGCAGAACTTAGCTGCTTACTACGAACCTGATCAAAAAGCCATTGCAACAAGATGCACTGAGATAGGTAACAAAGCAGAACTTCGGCCCAATATTGGCCCCCTCCCTACCTCACTCTGTTGGATCAAACTTAATTTTCTTTGTATATCCTGGGAGGGGGACCTATGCTCCCATGAGTCACCTGATGCCAAATATATAACAGTAACAGTCGAATCAATTCTATATGAACTAAAATGAGGCGACAAAATGCATATTTTTTGACTTTCTTTTTTTTTCGTCCCACTTAGTTTTTCTTTTTGCCCACCCATTTCTACCAGTTTTTCTCAGCCACATTTTGATGAAATTTGAAACACAGGCTTCATTTGACCTGACAATGAGCCTTTTGGAGCCGCACTACTAATACTAAGTCCTGATCAGCTGAATGGATTAAATTCTCCCCCCCGTTCACCCCTAGGCGAGTTGAAATTTGATAGCGAAATCTACTCTAGGAATAGAATATACAATATACGACATAAAACGAATATACTTGTATGATTATACTATGTAAATATTCAATTACTCAGGTACTTCAGAATAAACAAAACTCTGGCAAAAATTGTGAAATGTTGAAAACTATTCCAGAAAAAAAATCACTTGAGTGACACTAAATCACCAGTATTCAGATTCACCCTGTTGGTAGTGAATGAGCTTGGAAACCAAAACGTGAATGGAAATGTTAACAACACTGGGTCAGGTGACTCTGACTGAGTATGTGAGGCAGTTAGAAAACGATTTATAATACCAGTCTGTGGCGAATAGAATTAGATTAAATATAAATACGTTTTTATATTTATGCTAGGTGTTCCATCCTCACAGGAGGTAAACTGTGGATGTGCTTATTAAGCCCATCTATGAACTGAATATAAGAGATTTATAAATTTTTAGTTGTAATTAATGTCCTTTGAATAGTAGAATTTCCTATTCATGAGCTAAACGATTACTCCGTTGGTTTTTCCTTCTGGTTGGAAGGAACATTACAACACTACCTGAAATAACAGCATTGAGAGATAATGAAAAACTTTGAACCCTTTGATACTATAATCTATCTTCTCACTTAATAAATTAAAACCTTAAAAGTTTATCCCTTCCAAAATCCCTCCTCTTGCGTAACAGTCCATTATACGGGTTTTGAGATTTAATTCTCACATCACCCCCGCTGTTCTTCTAGTGTAACCAGCTGTGCTCACCAAAAACTCGATAGATACCTTGTCAGAATTTGAAGTCATACACTTTTTTCCAACACCAGAGAGAAAAAGCTCCGGTGTCTGGTCGCCTTAATCCACTCGGCTACGGAGGTCAATTGAAACAAAACCTCTTCAAATCTGGGAGTTCCCCTGCACATAAAATTTCCTCGTTGTCAAATCAATTTTCTTTTCTCGGCTAAATGAGGGTCGTTCGTAATTGAAGAGTGTAACTGTGGGCTCAGCCGTTACTTACCGGAAGAAGTCTCCGAACGTAGTCACTGTGTGTTTTGACTCACTAAGGAAGTGAAGATGTCAGGTAGTGTGATGTTGACTGTCTAGCTCAAGAGGGATAACATATTACAGTTTGGGTCCTACTGTCTGCTCCAAATGTTACGAATCGTGCTGTGTGGGATCACAAATTATAAGATTCTCAACCGAGTTCGAACTCCTGACTGAAGCCCAGAAAAAGGACATGCGGCCTAAACCACTCTGCTACCAAGGCCAAATCGCAAGAGTGTCCCTCCACATGACATCCGAAAAGTAGTATTACCTACATTTGTCTACATCACTTTAAAAGCCTTCATTTTAATCAATGTTAACGTCATGGAGGACTGAACCCCCCCCCCCCCCCTCCTCACCACCCCCCTCAAGCTCAAATACTTTAAAACAGAATTTGTTTCTGGCTTTTACACTGAAAAACAATAACACCCATGCCGAATCGGAAAATTGCTGAATAGTTTCTGTGCAGTATAAGTAGTTGAATGTATATTATTATTATTTGCATTGTACAGAATTCACTTAAATACCTATACTATGTAATTTTGTAGTCTGCTAGCCGACGTAGTGATTCTGAGATTGATGTTCAACCCATGTTCGAGTATCCTGGGAAAATATTGTCTCCACCTCAATGTCTGTTGGAACTTACCATGGAAGGGGAGCCTCCAGAGAATCTTTTGACCAGCTCGGGAACGTTCTCAATCTCACAGTAAGTGTAGTTACAATGCTTCATTTTGGAAAACATTTTTGAGGTTTCATACTTTATTATTAATGGTAGGTCAGCCATCACTTTTCGCTTAATTCCATTTTCGAAATGAACCATGAATACCTCTACTCTTACTAATGTCACTAGGTGATTTTGAAGTGCAAAACTGGGTGGGGAAAGCTCGGACTCGCCTAAAATTTAATCCATTTTCAATTGTTAGTAACTCTCGTATTTTAAGCAATAATGTATAGTTCTGGTGACAAAAAAATTTTTAAAAATACATTACAGCTTGGTGCGAATCAAAATTTCTAAAGGAGGCTCGGTTCAGGAATATGGAGAAAATTTTGAAAATGCTGACAACAAAATCCTAAATCAGATTATTCATTACTAAATTACATTATATACTTCAGGTACATTATACACAATAGGGGGTGATGTACATTAGTTTTGTATGTGGTATAGAAATAAGTAAAATCAGTCATGGTTTTGATCCTGGGCTCCTGAACTATAAATTTATATTTCCTATTTTCCATTGGTTCCCTCGTTTCGTTATACTCATGCTCAATGAACTAATGTTTTTCCAGTGGTGGTGTCTTCCACGGTGTTGTTCTTTGGGCAGAATGGGATTTTGGTGGTGAAGTGATTTCCTCTGGCTTGGATAGTGATACCAACACTTGGGACAAGGGAGCACGGCAAGGCGTCTACTTCATCAAGGAACCGTGCAAGTGAGTTCAAAACTCCTTATTTTTTTTACTTCTGTAAAACCTGGACATATTTGCAACTTTTGACAGCTTGTTTTCATTAGAAATTAAGATGCCTAAAAAATTATGACCCTACAAATTTTTAATGTAGTTTTTCTGGAAAGTGTCTCTATTAATATACGTTACGACCACCTTGAAACGAACCATGAATTGAACTACGTACTTTATTAAATATATGACTTGGGGAAATATGATGAGAAAACGCGAGTTTCGAAGGTTTTAGGAATATTAATGTATAGTTTAAGTAAAATTAATAAGTATTAAAGTAAACAACCATTTCAGGTTGGGGCTTTATGTCCGATCAACTCGGGCATTGTGGAAGTTTATTGGAGGAATCAGATGATTTTGATTAAAGTTACTCATCGCCTCGCCCTTGAGTGGAGAGGGGTTTGCCATACACAAGTGTTGAAACTACTTGGCCGGATGACGCTTACCTTTGCAGTCACCCAGCCAAGTACTCACTACGTTTGACGTGGCTTAACTTCGCTAATCACATGATAAACGGTTCATTGCAACGCCTAACCTTTATAGCATATTTTTATGTATAATGTAATTTAGGAATATAAATGCCAAAGGTTTAGGGGTTTTGGCGAGTGCGTGAAAGGTAGCATTTTTTCTGTATAAATGTACAAGTACCTAGTTCTTTTGTTTGTAGGTAACACTGCGAGATTGGGGCATTTATGACTCACACCAGCTAGGCCTTGTAATCATGCATGTATGTGAGCTTGATCAACCTTGAATCATCTAAAATAAATATTGCTTGAATAGTTTTACAAGAATATCGAACAGCTGTTGCTTGGTGATGTTGTACTTTCAATGTATTTTTATTGACGTAGGGGGGCTATATTTAACCTCAATAGCGAAAATAAACTTTGTTTATTTATTTTTTTCATATCTCTTCTTGAATGAAGAACCAATGGGCAGTCCTGATTTCTTACACTTCTACTACTTCTTACACTTCCACTACTTCTTCAGCTGATTTCTTACTATTACTAGTTCTTACTATTTCTTTCCCAATGCATTAACAGTAGAAGCTTTATCCATGGATGCAAAAAATATACTTCAACTATTTTTAAATTAAAGAAGATTTCATCATAAGGAGTTTGGCTTCAACCACACTCTCCTACGATGAGTAGTTTTCTTTCTATGATTTCCACTGTTTCGTGCACTGCTGACGTCATAGCACAGCTCCCGCCTAGGTGGGACCCCTTTGCCCAGTGTGACGTCACCAGTGCAGGAAACCGTGAAAATCATAAAAAAGAAAACTACTCATCGTAGGAAAGTGCAGTTAATGAATGTACAATTTCTAAGAATGGATTCTATTTTCATTTAAAAAATAAAATGCCCTCAAATATAGTTTTGTGATAAATGTGCTCTACGGAAAGCTTTCAAGTTTACTACCATTCGAGACTTGATGAAGATATTGTGTCTTCAATCTGTATCTGTGCTTAAAAAAGAGCTTGTGTTCATATTACTGAGGACACAGACGTTTATCATTATTATGTTGAGCTGCCAATCATTTTGTCGATTGTAAAAAGCGAGAACATCCGGATATGTGTTGAGGCAAATCAGCATGTCGATTCCCACCTGTGCGTTGGCAGTCCAGATCATCATCGGATGTACAGATTGTTCTGTATACGAAGTTACTCGAATCATATGTTGAACGAATTACCAGTTCTCGGCCTTCCACACTTTTTGTTCTCTGAACAACAACAAAATACCAGGATAAGACGTAGGTATCCTAGATCTTTTTGTACTAGTAGTGGTGAATGTGATCCCTCTTAGGAACGGAGTGTTAGATAAGTTGGTTCGATTGATAGATTTCATACAAACTCAGTTTGTATAAAACGCTCGTTCGGCCTGTGCTTGCTTTGGATCGGAAACATGGAGATGAGAGTGAAAGATGAAAAATTTATACGGAGAATTTACAGAGGAGTTTTGAAAATGGCTGATTGAGAAGCAGAAATAAATAGGGAAATTGAAGATATCTTGAACAAGGAGGATATCGTACTACACAAAAAATCCAACAGGATCAGTTGGCATCGACAGGATAAGCATAGAGCAAGGACCCAAAAGTTTGTTCAAAGCAAGGGTGGCGTCCAGAAGGAGAAAAGGACGACCCAGAAATAGGTGGCTAGCTGGATGAGGTGTCTCGAGATCTGCAAATTGTTGGTTTGAGAAGGGCAGGCCATAGACCAGGAAAGGTGGGAAGTAGGAGTTAAAGAAGCCAGGGGCCACACTGGCTTGCAGAGCTTGACAGTTAATGAGTTGATGGTGAATTCAATGGTCCACCCGAAGTATCCTGAATTGAATTGTCTTCGTCCTAACTATTTACACATTCTAACCACTGCTAATTGTAAGATATAATTACGGATGAAATGTGGAGATGACTCACCTTTGATTTCTGTGATTTTGGTAATATGGTTTCAGTTAATGTGCCCATTAGTTAATACTCAGTTAAACTTTCCAGTGTTACTCCTCAAGAAATGGTTTCTTTTGATGTATCGTTTTCTCCAAAAGCTGGCGCATTTTCATTCGCGTTCAAACATCAGCAGTCATAGACCCCATGGCGTGAGTAAAAATTAATGAATTATCAATATTATTATTATTTTTTTTTTAACGTGAAATTCATGCGGTAGTATGTTCTCTATGGGAAGGAAATATGTATTGATAACTGTTCGAGGGCTTGGTGTACCTGCCCGTGTGGAGCAAAGACACCTGTTATTTTTAATTTTCCCTCCAACCTAGAGAGCATATTCCCAATCCATCTATATTAATAAAATCGTAAGTATGTCTGTCTGTACGTTGATTATAATCATGAAATTTTGTGTTTCTTTTCCGTTTCGTGCTATTTGTAGACGATTGGTACCATCTTCTCAATTGCTTCCGAGTCTACCTAAATGTAGTGGAAGCATTGTTTTCACTTCCGGAAGAAAAAAAAATTTTTGGTCTCCAAAATCGAAATTTTCACTCGCATTTTACGTTTTAGACCAGGGGTTCCCAAACTTTTTTGTACCGTGCCCCCTTGTGGTAAAATGAAAGCCTCCCACGCCCCCCTTACATAACTAATGAATGGATTTGAAAAAATGCAAGTTTTACACTGAAAACAATTGTTTATTTGCTATTTATACAAAACACGATTTGATAACACGTAGCTTTTATGAAGTAGCAATTTTTTCGAAGTCATACTTGGCAGAAGAATAATTTTTTATTTCAAAAAATTCTTCTTGCAGGGCTTCTGGAACATGTTCAACGTTGACATGGAAAGGGTCTGTTAAAAGTCTGTAAATATGTTCGTCAGCAGTGTTAGGGAAGTATTTCCCGAATTCATCAGCTAGCGTCTCCAAATGGTTTGACACTTGTTTTGACTAGATTTATCCTTCAAAAACCTCCTTGAAGCGTGTTTCTTCTGAGATTGATACTAGCTTTGATATTGAAAAGTTGCAGGGGTTTGCTGATACTTTTCGTCCCCAAAGTTGTAGTTTCTCAACATACGTCTTGATGTCATCACGATGAGTTATGATATTTGAGTCTCCATCTGCAGTTTTAAGTTAAGGCTGTTTACGAATCAAGGAAGTCTGACAAATATGCCAACATTACTTGAGAACTAGTTTTGCTGAATTTCATGCTTAGCTCATTTTGCTTCTGGTTTTCCAGTAACAAAGTTACTTCATCTCGGAGCTCAAATAGTCTTGCCAACATGTTTCCTTTCGAGAGCCAGCGTACTTCTGTGTGAAATAGCAGTGTTTTGTGGTCAGTTCCTAAATCTTCACAAAGAATTTAAACAGTCGGGTATTTAGTGCACTGTTTTTTATGTAGTTGACTATTTTAATACATAATTTTAAGACGGAATTGAGGTCATTTGGAAGAGTTTTGGCTGCCGAAGCTTGTCGGTGTATAAAGCGTCACATAAGCGTTTTTTTCTCTGACTAACTGCACGAAGCCTGAGCGAGAACCAAGCATTGAAGGGGTGCCATCAGTGCCCATTAGTTTTTGCCATGAGAGTCCATGATTGTCAAAAAAATCAGACACGGCTTTCATCACATCAACAGCTTTTGTAGTGGTCTCCAGCTCTGTTGAAAAGAGTAGCTCGTCTTTTATTGATTCATTTTCAACATATCGAACATATACAACTAACTGAGAACGTTGAGCAACGTCTGTACTCTGGCATAGCTGGATGGAAAAAAATGGTGATAGTTTAATTCCATCGACAACCTGGTTTTTTATATCTTCAGCCATATAATCAATAAGACGTTTCACTATATTGTCCGACAGTGGTATTTGAGATGATTTTTTCCTGCTGTCAGTCCCAAGGATGATATATGATAGTTTGGGGCAAAAACGAGCCCCAAAGCCTGGAGTTGGCTCGATGTTGCCCCAAAGAATGGTCTTGGTCTCACGCCCCCCCTAACCCGTCTTCACGCCCCCCAGGGGGGGCGCGCCCCCCAGTTTGGGAATCCATGTTTTAGACCATTCTGAACAACTTTGGTTCCGTGTCTGTCTGTATGTGTGTCTGTCGTGTGTCCGCAAAGCCTTCTAAGAAGCTTATTTTCCACAGTTTTTATCCGATTTGGGTGACATTTTCAGGGAATGTGCGGGCTAGGGGGTGGACAGTCCCCTATCAGTTTCATCGTTCTTGACTCAATACCTCACTCTGGGCATGCGCAAACGTAAATTGTAATGACCTTAATTTCCACAGTTTTCATCCGATTTTGATGAAATCGTCAGCGAATTTTATTATTCATGTAATGAGTATAAATTTAATCAATGTTTAGTGGTCCTTGATTTTGAAGTGTATGTACCCTTGGTTAGTTAACTACTGTTGCTTTGCCCGTGTTTTGCCTGTTGGTAGAAAATTAGTTCTCTGTAGGTTATATCTCCAAAAGTTATAGAATACCTCCTCCCCTTAGATACGATCACTCAGTTAAAAAAAGAAGTAATTTAAGCCGCCCCTCAAAAATTCTACTCAGTTATTTTCAGTTTGATCTGAAAATGCCTCGATTCTATTTTGAGTATTCAGATTTTGAGAAAATTCTGGATTTAACTTCGTTAGTTCTTAATCATGATCATTTGGAAAATTAATTGTCATATCATCGAGTTTGTTGTTTGCACTTGCTTTAGACATCAGTTCACGTTTTTCTTGGTTTCAGGATCATTCACATCATCTCGAATCACTCCTCGTTATCACGAAGTTTCTACCTTTTCGTGAAAATATCAACTTGATTCTGCACCAGAAAAGATAATCAACCTTGGCTCCATTGTACCTAGTACATAATGTAAACGTCGAGGTAGATAACCAAACTACTAAGCAATGGATTATGTGTTCCATATATCATGTATGTACGACTTTCCGTTTATACGTTTAATTAAATTTTTACAAACTTGGATACTACGTTACCACGTACGTCTGTGTATTTATTGTTTAAAAGTTCATTCTTTTCAAATCAGCCGGTTGGTCCTGTCAGTTCAGGTATTTTTGATCCAGTCGTTTCGATACAAAACTGTTGATGGATATGTCCAGTAAAAGAAGTACTTATTTAAGAAGAAAAGAGTAACCTTCAGTCCGGAAATACGACTAGACCTTTCTGACGGATAGTGAGGTCCTCTGGACCTCTCACATAATTTACGTTGATTTGGTGTAATAAATTCACGCCAACTTCAGGAAGCCAGTGAAAAACCACTATGTCACTGAAAAGCTTCTTATTATTAACGACTCAATTCGGTTGCAATCATATCTATATATACATAAAACAAAGTCGGATTTGATGTTACAGAATTTATAGGTAACTGAAAAGGGAACGGATTTGGATGAAACTCGGCACACAATTAGTTTATAACTTGGATTGTAACATAGGCTACATTAAAATCGCGTAACTGAGTCAGTTAAATTCTCTCCTGTTAACCCTAGGAAGATGACATTTTATAATGAGACTCTCTGGGAGATTAATAGACGGATGAAATGATGGACTCCGTCCTAATCAGCTGACTAAGCTAAATTCTCTTCTATTGACCCTAGGAAGATGAAATATGATAGGGTGATTGGCTGGAATATTAGGAAATTATTGACCCGATGGGTTTCGCCGTGATTAGCTGACTGAGCTAAATAATCTTCTATTCTGAGATGAAATATCTGTGGGAGATTAGTAGACGAATGAAATTATGGGCTCCGTCTTGATCAGCTGAGTGAGCTAAATACTCTCCTGCTCCCCCCAGGAAGTTGACATCTGAAATGGAAACTCTCAAAGACATTAGAAAACGAATGGAATGATACTTTCCTGATCAGGTGAATGACCTAAATTTTTTCCGTTCACCCTGGAAAGTTGAAATTTGATAGGGAACCTCTTTGGGACATTGGGATACGATTGGAATTATGGGCTCTTTCCTGATCAGCTGAGTGAGCTAAATTCTATCCTGTTCACCCTTGGAGGTTGAAATTGGATAAGTAGACTCTCTGGGACATTAAGAGAAGAAATTATGGACTCTTTCCTGATCAGTTGAGTGTGCTAAATTTTATCCTCTTCACCCGGAAGTTGAATTTTGATAGCGAGACTTGCTGGGAACACGATTGGAGACGATTGAAAAGGTGGACTCTTTCCTCATCTGCTGAGTGGTCTAAATTCTCTCCTGTTCACTGTAGGAAGTTGAAATTTGATTGGGAGACTCTCTGGGACACCAAGAGACGATTGAATTGATTGGGTATTTTCTGATCAGCTGACTGAGCTAATTTAATTGAGACATTTTGACATGGATATTTACCACCTGTCGTGGGTCATTTCGCATCATGCGTCAATAATTTTCTCTTTCACTTTGCTACTTGGGAGAGAAAAGTATGTTGAAAAACATGGTTTTTTCTACGAAATCGAACGTTTTACTGAAAAATTACCCTCTATGAAAGAAAATTCTAGTTTGGGGCCAGTTTCTACGTATTGTTTTCACGCTAAATCGAATAGTAACACTTGCAAATCTCCCCAACTTCGTCATAACTGAGCTTTACATTTTAACTCACAAATGTTTAGTTCATTTTTTATGATCAATTCCATGTGTTTTTAAAGGTAAAATTAGTAATGTTAGTTAAAGTGTAAAACTCGGTAATAACGGAGTTGGGCCGATCTGCAAGTGTTACCATTCAATTTAGTGTGAAAAAATACGTAGAAAAAGGCCTCCCTGCAATGAGGCGTTCTTTTTCTATGATTTTTCAAAGTTTCATAGTAAGATTGGCAGATAGCAATTACTTGAAACTTTGAAAAGTCATAAAAAGAACGCCTCATCGTAGAAGATCGTGGTTTGTGTCAAAATTTGCAAGATTGGATCTAGTTGTATTAAAAAATAATAATGAATCGCTACCCCATGTGAGCATCCTATTAAAAAACAAATATGAACAAGACCGCAACTCGGGTAGTTAGATAGGAGCTCTTTCAGCGAGGTTGATCCTCAAGGGGTTGGGGGGTCTGAGCACAATCCACCCGCTTACGGGGAAGGCACCGTTAATCCTTTCTATTCTCTCAGCTGTGAACAGGCGTATTAATTATTGGAATTCAATTTAGTAATTTAATTTTCGAAATCTATATATCTTGAAACATAAACCATCAAATTAGGAGGGGGGGGGGGGACAAAGGTTCACTGTCAAAAACAATAAACCAAACGCACCTCATATGGAACCAAAGGGTATCTCTGTCCAGCCATATGCTGGACACACTCTTATATTCACTGATGGCTCAAAGACACCTGATGGTGTTGGCCTTGCTCCATGGAGCCCCAACTTCCAAGTCACTAGACGCCTACCACCAGTTGCATCTGTGTTCACAGCAGAGCTGTGGGCAGTGACACTGGCTGTTCGACACTGCCATTTATTGGGAGTTGGGAATTATGTGATCTGTAGCGATTCACTAAGTACCATCGAGGCGATCAGGGACTCATTTTCTGATGATCCCGTTATGCAAAGCCT
Source organism: Adelphocoris suturalis (assembly GCA_030762985.1). Lineage (NCBI taxonomy): Eukaryota > Metazoa > Arthropoda > Insecta > Hemiptera > Miridae > Adelphocoris > Adelphocoris suturalis. The sequence goes on from CM061040.1 coordinate 122,331,862, forward strand.
GCGTGTATCGCTACACCAAGCCACCACGATGGGTTCAACCATAACTTTTATGTGGGTGCCGAGCCATGTGGGTTTTCATGGCAATGAGTGTGCAGATGCCCTTGCAAGGAGAGTCATCGGTGATAACTCTATCGATATGTTGCCGATACGCATTGAGGATCAAATTTCCTACATGCAACATGAAGCCAATTCCATCTGGCATGAGCAATGGCAGGGTGAGGTCACTGGCCTGTGTGGTGTCCTGCAGGACCTTTGCCCGGTGGGCCTTTTTGTAACCCAACTTCCAAGGAGGGATCGAATAGTGGTCAACTGAGTTGTCACTGGCCATACCCGTCTTACTCACGGACACCTGCTTAGTGCAGAAGCTCGAGATGTTGTGTGTGGGAGGTGTGGGGGTGATCTGTCCATCCGCCACTTTCTGGAGGACTGCCCAGCCCAGCATCAGCCCCCTCAGTGGGTTGACATTTTATCCAGACCAGACAAGGTCCAATCCCTGTTGTTGTACCTGAGAGCCGCTGAGCTCTACTACGAACTGTGATATATTTGTATACATCTAGTCGTAGTTTTATTTCACTTTGCTGATTCCATATAGTAACATGTGTATAGTTATTAGCCTATTTTACATCTAGTCTTAGTTGTATTACTTTATTTTGGGGGTTTTTTTTTTCAACCACTTTGGGGGCTGAACAGTGGTCATGACTGTACCTCTCATTTTTTTCCCCTCTGAGTTGCTGGTGGAGTCTATGATGGTGCTCCTTTTTAGTCAAGGATGGCAGCATGGCTCCCCTTAGAATCGTGCCACTTCCAGTGTCCCTTTGGACACCTTGCTCAATGCCGCTAATGACCCTTCTGGTTGAGGTGAAAAATAATAAATAAATAAAACAGCTGAAGCTTGTTCCCGCTTCGCTGGTATAAGGTTACGAGAAATGAAGGTCACACAAGCGATACCATTCTCTATTGGAGGGGTATCGTTCACTATTGGAGCGGTATCGGTAAACGCATTGCCAGGCTGTGATGCATCGTGAATCATAACATATTATCATAACAATGATTATCATAACATATTATCAAATCATAACAGCGTTACCATGGTGCGCTACGTTTCCGGCCAAGGAATACAGTTGCGTTTGCGGATGCATTGTCAGTTTCGTGCCACTAAAACTCTCTATTGTCTAAAAATATAACTACACGAAGGCACCAACGAAAGAAAATAAATCATTATGATTGCTTGTGGTGAGGTGAAGAACTTAAATAAAAAATTACAAAGGTTCAACGCTAAAGATAATGAACCAAAACTATCAACAATATTTGAGTTTTTCCAATTCGAACACTAAACAAACCGCCTTGTTCTTAAATGCTTATGCACGTATTCCAATGTAATGGAGCACTAATTAATTAAATCCAAAGACGTTTATATACAAGTTGTATGGAGTTATGTTTTCATTTTAAAAAGCCAACGTAGTTTCGGCCCTTGATTCGACGCTGTACCAAGATATCGACGCTGGAGTCACTCAGGTTGAATTCGACGCTGGAGTCACTCGGGTTGAATTCGTTACAATCCGATGTCACGGCTTCTGAAGTGGTCTCCTGTTCATCAGAGCCTCGAACTCCGAATCTCTGAAACATTTTGAAAGAAAGGCATAGTAGTACTCAAAGAAAAAACTCAAAATAAGGTCCTCTTTTTAAAAGCCTGTATCGCACCATCAAAACTCCCCTACACGATTTGGTACGAAATCCACCCTAAATAAATATTGATATTTCTTGATAATTTGAGTCGTAATTTCACAAGTCTCCAAGTATTTATTTGGTTTTTATTTATTTATACAAAATTTGTATAAATCTGGGTACTTATACTTTTTGTGTTTGATTGCTTCATTTTTAATATGCATCTTTTTTTCTTATTGGATTGTTAATTTATTATTAATTTCGTAATCTTAACAGCAATGGTTTTATTCACACTTGTATTCAATATTGATTGAATGGAATACAGGAGAAATAGCAAGATACAACTTGTTCTTCGAATGTGTGCCACCTTAGCCCTTACTTCACCTGATTACATACCTACAGTTCGAGCGGTTTTGATTATCAACAAAGCTCCCGAACCAACGAAAATGAAATAATTTTTTGACTACGTATTTCGAAAAACAGTGGCATGACGATTATCGCCAGCTGCCTTTCTGTCCGCAAATCGCACGCCTGCAATTTCCACGCTACCATTCTAATTCGTTTCTAACATTCGCGTATATTTATATAATCCTTTTTTTTTTTTTTTGGTAGTTGGACATCATTAGCTCCAAAAGACTAATAACAGTCTTAGGGAGAACGTTTTCAAATTGTTACACTGTTTAAAAGTTCTCGCTACTAGGCACATCATTAATTGCACAGCCTATTCTTCATTTCGTTCGTAGCTAAGAATATTGCAGAACTAGACCCAGGCTCTCTGTGATATCCCCCCTTTCTAAACCCCACAATCAGATCGGAAACCTACGAGGTTGGGTTGTTTCTGGTTTCAAACTCCATACTATTACTCGGTTTGCCTTACATCTGGTATCTATCTTCATGATTTGAGCACCAAAATCGCATTATCAATCCATTTGATACTGTTTAGTAGCATCCCTGTGTAATAGCCCAAAAATATTTGATACTTCGACAGAGTTCGAACTTATGCCTTTAATTTCTTTTAGAAAGAAGCTCTTTAGAGCAAGTACTCTAATCAAATGCGCTACTGAGGCTCATTTAATCTGAGCTGCGGAGAGGGCACCCAAAGAAGAGCCTTCCAATCCCCGGAATTCGTATCACCAAGGACAGCTGTTTCCAGGAGAAGAAAGAATTGTTGAGGGTGAGAAAGATAGATCAGCTTCTCGTATTAATTTATTAGCTATGCGCTTTCGCCTTCATTGGACTCGTCAGTGCTGAAAAAGGTGAGTACACCTTAAGTACAGGTTCGTATTATTATAGTAATCTATTTAATTTTAATGTAGAGTTAAGTTTAATTTAATTTAGCTATTAGTATTACCTTAGATTTATATGTGGGGGTTGCTTAGTGTTACAATTTCCATTTGGTAGATTGTATGTCTTGTAATTTTCTGTAAAGATATTATTTATATTCATATAAGTATATAGTATATTCTTTAGAAGGCAATTATTTTATTACTTGTGCATTTATGGATTTAAGTATAATATTTGTAGTTACCTCTATATAAGTCTTTTCATTGTTATAAATTATAAATATTATACTTGAATCTATAAATGCACAAGTAATAAAATACTTATCTTCTAAAGAATATACTTTATACTTACATAAATATGAATAACATCTTTACAGAAAATGGACCAAATGGAAGTTGTAACACTAAGCAACCCCTACATATAAATCTAAGGTAATTCTAATAGCTACTTTAAAACTCAACTACATTAAAATTAAATAGATTACTATAATAATACAAACCTGTACTTAAGGTGTACTCAACCTTTTTCAGCTGTGACGAGACCAATAAAGGCGAAAGCGCTTAGCTAACAAATTAATACGAGAAGCTGATCTCTCTTTCTCAGCCTCAACAACTCTAGGATGTATTCCTTAAAGTCCACTACCCCACAGAGGAGAAAGAATGTAAGCCGGTGGACCTAGCTCTGCTCAGCCTGAGAGGGGGAGCTCACGAGGGGATGCTCTCGCTCACCAGAACCTCCTCTTTGGAGTTATGAAGAGGGGCAGTACAGTAGAGGATGGTGGTGAGGGGGAGTGGGCCAGTTATAAGAACCCTCGCCTCCAAGATATCGGTGCCAGTTGTATTTTTTCCAAGAGTGGGACCTCTCTACTGCGTCCAAGTCGATCTTAACTGTACTTTTTTGCCATAACGTGTTATTATTTGTCCCTAATGACATGAACAGTATATATTGTCAGTTGAAGTTGTTAAGCATTCTAATTTTGTGTGCAAGTCAGTCTCGACCTCTAATGAGTTTGAACACAGGCCTTTACTTTCTGCGATAGATTTATCCTAATGTACTATTGGGGCTGATTCAATCAAACCTCTTTGACTGTGGGAGTTTTCTTTGAACATAACATTTCCACTGAGTCAAATATCAGCTGACTCAGCTGATTCAGAGTCAGACAAACGATGAAGTGAAACTGCAGACTCAGCAGATGCTCGCTGGGAGAAGTCGCAGTTGAGGGAGGTCACTGTCACGGTGTTTTGACTCAAATGAGTGAGGAAGTGAAATGTGGTGTTTCAGCGCTCTGACAAAATGTGCTACTGAGGCCAATTTAATCAAATCTCTTTTACTGAGAGAGTTTTCCTTGAACGTAACACCCTTATTAGACCAACTCTGCTACATCACCACCAGTTATGGACATGAAGCTAATTTATAAGGTCGAAGCTACTTTAAAGTTAGAATAATGATAATACAATATTTCACTAGATATTGGGTATTTTAATTTAATTATAGTTCATCTAACCGTTCGATCTTTTTCTACATTTTATGTACGTTTTTCGCACATTCTTGTACACAAAAATTGCAATCCATCGTATCAATTTCGTCTTATTAGACTCTTCATTATTTGCTAAACTTGTGACTTGTCTATCATGATACTGAAGAGACGTCATCAGAAAGAAACACGCGCACACCCTTCAATAGCCACTTCATTATATCTCTTAGTTACTTTTGCTTTTCGTTAAAAGATACCTATCACTAAAAATATTGCCTTACTCAGTCACTAGTTACAAAAAATGCTTAGCCAAACACTCTCTCGTCCACCATGACATTCTCATTATTTGTTCGTTTTCAACATCACCTATTTACTGATCACCAATCAAATCTCTAAAGTATAAAGACTCGGCATAAACAAAATCTTGAGCTGAGGGATGAACGATTGAGACAAATTTGTGAGAAAAACTGGCAAAGTAGCTGGCCAACTTTCGTACTAGCGGGCAGGGGGCAGATCCCTCCCATGATCTCTGCCTCGAGCTTTCCATATTACCCAATGAAACAAATATTCTAAAAGAGTTTTAGAAAAACAACCTTGTGTATTTATTGATGGCCAAATAAGCAAATAGTTTGTGCAGGAATATAGAAAAACATACTGGTAGGAAAGGCATTCATTAGAAGGACGCCTCCATGTCTAGTTTGTATGCCAATTTTCGCGTGAGAATAGTGAATAGATCATGATTTTACTGGATGCACCATCTCAATTACAACCTAAAATGAATGTGCTACGAGCAACTCCCCCCCCCCCCCCTCCGTCACAATCATAATGCAGTATGAGCTGATCTTACATTGTGAAATCGAACAACGAGAGATTCACTGGAATAGGATGAAAATATAAGGATTTATGGGTAGGTATCCTCCCATCACCATGAAAGTTTAATTTACAGAGAATGGTTCCACAGAGAAACCAAATTCTTCGAGCAAAATAGTGAAACAATTTAAAAAACCAATCGCAAAATTGGTTAAGAATAGTTTAAATGGTGTCGTTTTCCCCACCATCACTCCTCACAAACAACCAGTATTCAAAATGAAATCCCCGATTTTTTCCACTTCTGAACTAAAAGATTGAAAAACAATGGCCGTATGAGAAAATGAAAATACGATTATTTATCGGAATTATCCCCTCCATTCAGCAACACCGACGTTTGAAAACTCTCAAGGTTTGCTGCATAACTGGACTGAAATCTAGATAGAACAAAGAAACGATCACGAAAATTTTGAAACCATGACATGATTTATCAGTACTACCTCCTCCAATTATCACAATGAAATCTGAAGCTTCTGACTTATGTTTCAAAACTAGATCAAACTCGTAATTTAAAAAAAAAAAAAAAAAAAAAAAAAAAAAAAATCGATTGCAAAGCTTGGGTAGATAAAATAAAAAATTAGTTTTTGGCATTACTCCCTCAGTTTCCTCCCTTCTGAAATGTTCCGACGTTTGTTGCACAACTAGACTAAAATTGGCATCGAGCACAAAAATAATTATGAAAATTGGTAGAAAATTGCGACCTGGGCAGTGTCGACAAAATTTTTTCTCACACACTTCTGTGATTGTTCAACAAAAAATAAAAGAAAAAAACACCCCAGATCTTCACGTACAACCGTTCTGTTGCTTGGAAAGTGTACCTCCGTTAGTTTTCATCCCAACAAAATCGTTCACCATCGTTGAAAAGCTCTCAATTTCCCTGAAAACATCACGTGGCCAAAATCCCCCTCCCCTGACTCCCGATTCCATAAAACATGTAAACAGCACGTAACGATTTGGCATAGAAACAACAACTGTATGTTTTAAATTATGACGAGAAGACGCCATTAGGATTGAGAGGGGTGTTACACTCAGATTTATTATTTGACGGTAAGATGAAGCAGGTGCCTACTAATTTCTCCCATTAAAGGGAGACATTTCTAAGTCTGTGATTCATGCTGCATGTGTGCTAGACAGCGCCCCGACTGTCCCCTGTATGCTCTGCGGGGTTTCGCCATTTGAAAGGACTGCCCTCCCCGTTGGGCACCTTGGCATTTCCCGAATGCTGGGAAAGCTTATTATTCGAGGGCTGCTGGGTTCGTGGAGGAGCTGGAAGAGGTCTACGAAAGGGTACTAGTCCCTTTGCACTTTGCCGAATACCTACATGTTCGCCGTAGCGGGTGGCCAGATCGTCGCCAAAGAGACAAGACGCCAATGGGATTGAGAGGGGCGTTTCTCTTTCCTCGGACTCAGATTTATTATTTGACGGCAAGATGAAGCAGGTGCCTACTAATCTCTCCCGTTAAGGGAGAAATCTAAGTCTAGCAATATTTTCAAATAATCGGGATAATCAAGTTTAACTATTAAGCAATCGTTTCAATAGGATCAAATCTTAAGGGAATGTGCGAGTTGAGCTGTATTTGTTCACGGTTTCAGTCTTAAAGTGGTCTGAAACGGATTTGCATTGTTTTTCATTTTTCATGTGCGGGTGCCCTACATACACCTGGATCAATTCGAATAGATCATCCTTTCATAAACGAAGCCTTGTCTATTTGACCTAGCTTTAGATGTGAACTGGAGAACCTCTTAGTTCTTTGGGATTGGTTAAAGAAAGGGCGCAGAAATTACTTTCAAGGAAGGCCAGAATATAGGTACTGCAGGAAAGGTTTTATAGTTCGTGATGCCCCAAAATGGATATCCACGGAAAACCGTTCGAAAAATTAGCTGAAGTTTATCAAACCTAGGCAAAAAAATGCACAATCTAGAACTTTAGATGGCACCTAAGTCCCATTTCTGTTGCTTCCTTGTTAGGGTTGCGATGAATAGTCGCTAAACCGCAATGAGTGATCACCCGTGCTATTTCACAGTCAAAAAATGTTCAAAGATTTTTCAACCTCAATCCTCGATTTAAAACAAAACCCCTTGTGAAGATGTTTCTGGAGTTCCTTATAGGTATGTGTTTATTGTACAATTGACATCTTACGATCCGATTCGAGGACTGCTGAGTGGCGTTAGATCCGTTAAAATTTCATCATCCCTGTTACCCCGTTTTCCAATGTTTGTCCCGTAACCGACTGCTGTGCCCGATTTGATTTTCCCTGAAAAGCAAGCGACGCCACTGCATATTACCGGCAAAATCACCAGATATTAATATTTATAATAAGAGATTTTTCTTATTTGGTAGGTTAATGGGCTATGTAAACATATTAATATTGTTCATTCACACTAAAGTAGATTTAAAACCAGAAACCTCGCCCCCACCAACCACACTGTCTTGGAAAGTAGCTATTTTTCTATGATTTCAAAGTTTCCAATAATGCTGGCGTCACAGTAATGGGCAAGAGGGTGCCGCATGAGAAGTTTTCATGATGTCAGAATCACTAGAACTTTGAAAAGTCCGAGAAATTACTAAGTACTTATTGTAGCGGTAGGGACACACTTTTCTGTATCGAATAAATCGAATTTTTTTCCTAGGGATGCCCGGTTTGGAACGGGAGGAACTGAGGTCAGCGACCGCACTATTTAGAATCCTTGTCCACTCGGAAGCCCTCACCAGCATTGTCTCCGATGCATCAATGCAGATCAGTGGGCTCGCTCATGTTTTTTAATGTCCTAGGTACACGCTCACCAAGCTAAGTCGAGGTCGAGCATGTACAGACGTCACTCGTGTGGGTTCGGGTTGCGTCCGCTCGCCTCACCTGCTTTTCGATTCCTGTTGGTTTTACGGCATGTGTGTTAAGCTGCGTTTACACTAGCGACACTTCCTCGCGAAAAAGTTGCGGGAGGGAGACTCACCCATGTAGACGCCCCTCCACTCGCGAAACATTTCGGGGTGAGGACGCTCGCTGAGAGCCGGAGGTCAGTCGGTTTTCGTCTGCGCATCAGTGTTTCGCCCGTAACATACTCACCAGAGTAAACGTTCCGCGAGTAATGAACCAGGAGGATTGCTTGAAGCGCATACTGGTTTGTGCATGTAGGCAAGTTAGTATAATTTTATTAGTTTTTTAACCTATTTATTTTGAAGCATTCTTGGGTTACTTATTGCAAAGACATCTTTCATCCAAATTTTGATAGCATTTCAATTTGTTGTTTTCAATTTTTTTGTCGTCAGAATGTTTATTTTCTGGTGAGCTAAATTTTAAACTTGACTTTGACTTTCGTCTCTATTACAGTTGATTAGGGTACCTACCTATTATTGTTTATTAAACGTCCTATAAATAATTTTTCCAGGCATGGACCAGATATACATGTCCAAATGCCTACAACACGTTTCCATGATCACTACGAAACCAGAACTGAGGCTTGTCGAAGTTTGTATCCTACTCGCACAACGTCTGAGTTGCGCTCGGTTTTGGGAGGTGCGAAATTTCTCTCGCAGCAAGGAAGTTTCGCGCGGCAGTTTCGCGAGGGAGTTTTGCTAGTGTAAACGCGGCTTAAGACGTAGGACGAGATCTTCTCGAACGATCAAGTTTGTCCCCCACCCCGGCAACTACTTGGAACTGTTCCCTACAAGAAGAACTGTGAGTTCTTCAATTCCGTTCAACCTGTTTCGTTGAGAGCAGTAGTCAATCCCTTAGTAAAAATGCAGATTAGTGGACATGTAGGTCAGAATAAAGTGTATGGTTTGGTGGTCTGGATGCTCGCAAGCTCGCATCTCATAACACGATCACATAACAGTTTAGAAACGTAAATGTGACTTTTCATTTGTGAATCATGAGCTGCTCCACGTTGAACGGAATTGAAGAACTCACAGTTCTTCTTGTAGGGAATGGTTCCAAGTAGTTGCCGGGGTGGGGGACAAACTTGATCGTTTGAGAAGGTCTCGTAGACCTAAGGCGGTACGAGCCCCAAGAGGCGAGGCAAGGTTCACCCTCAGTAAACACTAACTGAAGCGTGTGGGCATAAAACAGAGTTATGAATCCTAAAATACGATCTACCCGATGTGTACTAGTGTGTCTTTACCTTAAGCTTAACTTTCTGGAGATACTGCATCAACTTAATTTTCTTCGTTAATTCGGTAAAAGGGAAAAACATGTGCTGCATGATTTCATGAGCTAATTTACTAGGGTTTTAATTATTTAATCAACGATTTTATGCACTTTTTAAAAATTTGTGCTCTATTAATGCACAAAAACGATAACAACCAAATTATTGACAAACAAACCTACATTTTCTAGATGGTATTCTCTGATAAAAATTATATATTATAAATACTGAGCCTTTTTTTTTTTTTTTTTTTTTTTTTTGCAGAATATTTAGCAAAATTGTTGTTTGAAAATACAATGAACATTAAAAATGTGCTCAAATCCAAATAAATAATTTATGATATTAATTGGCATTTGTTGATTAAAATGCAGTTCAGGCTCGTAACTTACTCGCAGGGTTCTCGAGGAGTAGTGGGTAGCATTCCTGTTGGTTCGCCAGATGTGTCTCACATTCATGTATTAGTTTCGTTATCCACTCTTTGTCTTCTTCACAGCAACATTGCCTTCAACACGATTGAGAAACAGTAAAAATCTCTATTTCATGATTCATTGTTGGTTATTGATCATGGACGAGCAGCAACGGTGGGGGGGTTGTACACATTTATATGGACCTCCCCACATAAAGCATAGATATGTAATAAAATATATTAAATTGATCATTTAGCTGTTTTCAACAGGAAAAACTCCAATTATGATATAGAATTCGTTTGAGGAACAACGTAAATACGTACATAGGTATATTTGAATTAATTGAATTCCGACAATGTGTCGGGCGCCACACAGTTGGACGAAACACCCAAATTTCACAACATCGGACAAAAAAGAAGACATTTTGTCTTTAATCCCAATAAAAAGTAGCAATGTGTGGCATGTACCTTCTTAAGTGTGCGATAAGCCCTGAAATCCAGTTAAAGTAGGTACTACGATTTGTGACGATTCTATACATAAGAACTGAGAAAAGCATGTCAAATTTTATTCGATTTTGATGAATTTTGATATTTTGTATAACTTGACATTAGGTGCTTATATATATATATATATATTAATCACTTGATTAGTGGCTCTAAGAGAGCTAATATATGAAACAAAAAGAATGAAACACAGAAATACACTACACAGACTAGTTTTAATATTTCGGCTTGGATGCCTTTTTCAAAATACAAGAGAAAAATAAATTTTTTGAAGAGTTAATTTACAGAATTACAACGTTGGCAAAGAAACTTGAGTTGCTTAGGACAGATTGCATTATCTCCTAATATTTAGTCCTGGTGGATCGTAGGCTCTCAAAACGTTGCTATGAGCCTTTTCGGACTGGTGAAGCAACCGCTTGTTGTCCTACGTTTTGAGAGCCTACGATCCACCAGGACTAAATATTAGGAGATAATGCAATCTGTCCTAAGCAACTCAAGTTTCTTTGCCAACGTTGTAATTCTGTAAATTAACTCTTCAAAAAATTTATTTTTCTCTTGTATTTTGAAAAAGGCATCCAAGCCGAAATATTAAAACTAGTCTGTGTAGTGTATATTTTGTGTTTCATTATTTTTGTTATATATATATATATATATATATATATATATATATATATATATTAGAAGGAAACAGGGTTCGGATTTTTCATCGTTGTGCAATTTTCCTGTTTGACGTTAAAAAAAATACGTATTTTTAAGGTTACGTATACGTAATTGCTATTTTTAAAAAGTTCCAAATTGTTTAAACAAACGGGCTGCAAAATCCTTTACCACGAGTACTATGTGAGAGAAAAATGTAATTAATAATCTCATCTGAAGACGTCTGGCCCGATCGTATCTCTCCCACCGTAAACGTTTCCAGAGACAGGCAGACATACATACGGACAGTCAAACGGTAAATATCGACATAAAAAAGTTCAAATTTGGAATCCACGCCTTTGAAACATTATAACTCCCATTTTAATGGCGATTGTGTCATTTTGTCTAGCTCCAAATGCGATGTCCAGGGTTTTCGTGCAGTCTCCCCACTGTGCGCCGGGTTTTATCCCCCCTTAATGTGAATATTTTTCGGAATTATGATATTCAAGAACCACTATGCGAAGGTATCTATGTATTTGAGAGTTTGTAGTTCAAGATGCTTTTTCAATAACTGCTTGATCCACATTCAATAGACATAACACTAACACCCATCCACATTCCATAGTATATTAAATATCATAGGTTCCTACGGTAACCACATTGATGGTAGTAAATACTCAACTAGTTCACCAAAAACGAAACTGATAAGGAACCCACTAAGAAGCAGCACGGAAAGGAGTTCCCCTGAGTGCCATTTTTTAAATGGCAGGGTGAACATCAAACTCCTCTATGTTCGCCAATGTCTATAATAGACCTCTGTATGTATAGGAAGAATTCGCCTCAGTCATGCTGCCGAGTAATTTAAATGCATAATCTATGTATTATTGCCAACAGCCATCCTCTCTCTGGATGCTGGTCACACTGATGTGATCCACCTAACTATAACAGCACAAGTTGACTTTCACTGGAGTTCCATTCACTCCCAGTAGGAGTGTTTTGATAATGGCACGTATGCATGATGATAGTGTCGCAATGATGTGACCCACCTATCTCTTACAGCAGGTGAATGGTACCACCAAATGCGCGGCATAAGTATACAGTCTTCTATGAAGGCCGAACTATAATTACTAACTCAACTTACGGGAAAGATTGAGAACAATTTATTATAGTAGGTCGAGGAGAAGACTTTTTAGCGCCCCTCCAGGCTGACACCTTTTTTCTACAACACAGCCATTCACCTGCGACATCCAATTGTCTTTGAGTCTTTGAACTGAAGTGAGGACGCCAAGCTCCAACATGGCTGAGCGGGGGGGGGGGGGGGGGGGGGGATGACTGACAACACGATTGTGAAACTTTGATTTCTTTTCAAATCGGCGTTCTCGCGGTTTTTTCTAAACATTTACTCTGAAAAGTGAAAATTGCAGGCGTGCACTGTGTGTAAAATATCAGTTGCATTAGTAAACACTCTCCTCCTTGACCTATATAATTGTACTCAGTCTTTCCCGAAGGTATGTTGACTTAGTAATTATAGAGGAACCTCTGCCTAACTTGTTTCCTGGTTCTTGGCATCAACAAACTACTTACGTTTCATAGGAACAGCTGGGAAAGTGTGTGAGTAGATCCGTGCAGCAGACTTTACAGAACAAAATTAAAAGGAGGAGGGACTGGATGATGATGAGACCAATGAAGGCATACAGAAGGAACCGAGCCCACCATAACAACCTGCAAAAATTATAGAATCAGGATTTTATGATATTGGGTTGGGGCGAATAAGCATGTTCATATCAAAGGAAGACAAATGGGGTAATCTAAATTGAACCTTCCAAAATCTCATCAAAACCGATGAATGTTGTGAGAGTTGTGCCATGTTACATGGACATTTCATTGCATTCGCACCGTCGTTATTTATGTTAATGTGATAATGTTCACGGAGGTTCTTCTAGAGCAAGGGCTTAACATGGTGAAGAGTACAGCAGTTGAGGGGTAACGGTATCACATATATATCTTTCAACTACATTCCAATATCGAGACTAGATCTTGGGAAATGGATAGGTGTTTCGTGAAATTTACGTATGTACTTGTACACTCACCCAAATGGACACACAACGATTAAGAGACCCTTCTAGGGGCTAACCCACTCATTCCCAAGAAATTTTATAAAAATGTTTTAGGCGTTTGGCCTCTAACCATGAATTTAACTTTCGTGCATGTAGAACTATCACTGGTGATCCAATCGTTACAAATTTCATTAATTATCATCCTCCAAATGGCCATACATCACACAACTTACCTACACTATTTCTGGGCCACTTACATCACCACTATATCGCAATTTGTCAAGTAAAAGTACATAATATTTATAACGGATACCACCACAAACTGGGAAGACGTGGGAGAGATAACGTATGCAATGGGAACTTCGACTCGACTGGCGATAAATTATTATTATTTTTTTACGTTTTCCAAGGGCTATCCTCACAGTTACAGAAAATTTAATCAAAATCGGAGTATAGCTTTACCCAGGGCAAAAGAATAATTGATGCCTGATGTACATGGAATACGTTAAGTGAGCAGTGAAACACAAAAGCATGTGGGAATTTCAATTATGGAGGGCAACATTTTTCAAACTCATGTTCAAATTCAAAGTTTCCCTTAGGTAGTGAGGAGGCCAATGTACCTAACTACGGTATTACAATCAATTGTGCACCCTTGTTTGAGGCTGGTACATGCATTTTCATTGTAGAATATTGACGAACAATATGCTACTTCAGTAAACTGTTGAGCGGTCAGTAACAATCCTAACAAATCACTTAGAAAGTCCGATTTACTAATAAACGTCTACCTAGTATACCAACTTACGCCAAGGCCTTGTCTGAGCAAGGTTCGGAATCCCCTTCTTCTTCAACCTCTTCCTCTTCTGGACAATTCGGAGAGGGCTCGCATGAGTCCTCCTTCTTACTGAACAACCCCACAGGCTTCGAGATAGTGTCTGCTGGCCCCTTGTGCGACCAGGTCTCCATCAGCCGGTTAGCACTACGAAGGACCCTTATGACCTCGGCCGGAGACATCTCCGTATGATCAAAAAAATAGTTGGAGCTCCTCTGTAGATTCTCAACCAGGGACTTCTTGTACTTTTCTCTTGTTTCTCCCGTCAGTTCGCCCATCAGTTCTCCACAGTTGTCATATCTGCCAACGAATCACGATAGGATGTTTGGAAAATCCCAAGATATCAACTAAATTAAATTGCGAATAACATAGTACGGTTCATCATACTTACAGAACAGGGTATTTTCCCGAAATGAAATATCTACACTTCAGGAATAGATTATAGGGCTCTCCTCACGAAAAGTTTCAATTGTTACTGTTTCTATAACTCCTTGCTATGAATATTTTAACTTTCAAGATTTTTCCATAGGTCTACTTTTGTCAGAAAACAACCTCATGATTGGAACTTACTTAGCCAATCATTTAATAGTCGTTTGATGGGAAAGTTGAAGAAAAAATTACTTTTCCAAAAGTGGCAACTACAGGATATTTATTCAACCCAAAGTTGATTTTTTGGAAACGCCAGTGGATTTTTGAAACTAATATGGAAATCCCTGACCATTTCTCTTGACGGACAAAAACAAAACTCCTTTCCATTCTACCAGCTTTCCAAAGGTGTGGTCTAAAAAGTGTTTAGCGGTCAAAGGACAAAAAAGTGGGTATTCAAGGAAATCAAACAACTGAAACTCATCATAAACAGATGATTTTGATGTTAACTTCTACCTACGTCATTTTTCAACGCAGAATACAATTTTGGAATATGCAGACCTCTCAAATAGAGATATAACTGAGTTGTATACCTAAAATTAAAAAAAAAAAAAACATGTTTGAAGATTAAATGAATTTGGTTATCATCCCCGTTCCTTTAAGGCTTGGAGATCAACTATTTATCTCTAAAATAATCATATTTTCCTGTTATTGCTTCTGCTTCAGATATTAGCTCACAGTTTCCAAGAAGAAGTTCCCATATTTCTTTGCTACTCGACCAGTTTTACCAGCTTTTGGTCAAATGTAACTTCTCCACACACACATCACAAGCATTGGTCATCACTATCGACATTGGTTTGTTTCATCCTTGCACTCAAGTGGGGGGGGGGGGGGACCAAATTGTGTTTTAATCGTGTGTCACTATTGGTAGTCGGTTCGTCGAATAGCTCAATGCTCCTTACTCACTGCCAAAGTGAGTGCCTCTTTCCTCTCGTTCTAGACAACATTCCACCTTTCCCGAGCCACATGTGAAATTTTACGTGGTTTACGATTTGTCTATACCTATTGTCCATTTTCATTAAAACTTCTTCGTCAAATGCCATGTTCATAATATCAGTGAATGTATAAAACAAGTTTTGTAAAATGCCATGCGTTTCAGAGTTAGATCTAAATGATTTAGAATCCAGTGATTCAAGTAGATAAAATTATGGTTATTATGAAACAATAATCTTGCTAATCTTCTTCCCCTCTTCCTAGCAAGTTAGACGAAATGACAAAGGTGTATAGTTAGCAGGTACCACATTTCCTGTAGCATTCAAGGGTTAAGAGGAATAACTGACAACTGCTTAAAAGTTTTTGGGACTTGTTAGTTGAAGCCACTTGAACAACACTGTTCCCATCTTGTTGACGGCGATTGCTCCAAAGTCATTGTGTTGTTTTCTTCTATCCTTTTCAACACCTTCTGTTGAACTGTCGTATATTTATAAGGAACACTGGACTTCGTTCAATTTGCCGACTTGTCTTGATCATTGTCTCTATTTCATTAAAACCACCGAAGATTCATTTTTTTGAGAGGATAAATAATTTCGTTAGGGTTCTCTAATGCCTTTCATCCCCACTGAAAATGACAATAGCTTGCATTCTTTCCCTGACACCCCCACCCCCTCCCCCTACTCATCCACAGAATGTCGATGTATAATTGTCTCTAAATTCTTCCCAAAAAGAAATCAACGCCTCCCTTCAACTTTCTACTACTCGTCCTCGACGAGTTGAACAATTTTTTTGAGATTTGACAAGGCTGAGGGACCGTCTACGGTCCATCACGTCCATACTACTAATGTAGCTCTTTGCAACAGTCCGAAAATGGTTCAATTTCGGAAGACTATTAGCACCTTCATCTGAATTGCATTGATTTTCAGAAAGCAATGTGATCAACTTTTGGCTGTATTTTTCATTTATCTGGGATAAAGGGCTACATTTCTCTTAATCAGGTGCGTACACATTTTAAGAGGAGAGTGTATAATCATTGAATAAAAGTAGAAAGATGGCTGCTGGGCTACTTCTCATAGCAGTTGGCATCAGCTACTCTACTTAACTCTAAGGCCCGAAAATAGTGGATGGAGGAAGGATATAAGAACATCATGGCCTACCCAGTAGATACATAGTTGTGTGAGGGTTCAAACGAAATCTTGAGAAAACTGGCCCAATATAATGACACAAATCAGTATCCAGTTATTAAGTCTAGGTCTGTAGTAATAAGAGTATAGGAAAGGATCAATCTACCTTTCCAGTGCTCTAAGGTAGTTGTCATCGGTCATTTTGAGCCAATTCTTCCAACAGGAGATTACCCTAGGTCCATAAGAAGCTTCTGGGCTGACTCCGATCGTCAAAATCAGTAATACCACGTGTGACAGTCGCAATCCTGGGAACAGCATTCCTTCCTTATCCAAGCCGCTTCTCTGTAACTGAGTAGGAAGTTTAAAAGTAATTTCAGTCAAAATCAAATTCCAATTAATATTTTAAAATTACCAAATTATCAACTACCATTCGACCATTATATTTTGTGCTATCTTCATAATAAATATGTACTTCCTGCTAATTAATTTTTCTAACTAGAAGTAGTTTATATATATCAACTAATTACCTCCAAGGTAGAGAAATTGTGGCCACTTTTGGGGATTTCCAAGCCTTCATAAAACCGACTAGCCACCATAGCAATGACGAGATGCGCCAAGATAAGTAACAAAGTAGAACTTTGGCCCCCTCCTGACTTCACCCTGTCGGCTCAAATTACTTTTCTTTGCATATCCTGGGGGGAGCAAGCCCCCTGAGTCGCCTAATGCCAAATATCCCTAACGAGAGATCAATGCGATATAAGCTAAAATGAGGCGCCAAAATGCAAGTTTTCAGACTTCTTTCATTTTTACTTTTCTCTTTTCTCGTCTCACCTGATTCTCTACCCACCTATTTCAACCAGTTCTCCTTAACCAATTTTGACGGACTTTGGAAGTAGGTTACGTTTGAACTGACGAAGTGCTTTTTGGGGTTTCGGAGCCGCTACAACCAAGTGGTTGGAGGGTTGAAAGGGTGGGGATAATATGAAATACCATCTCATCCACTTTCCCTCGTAGGATTTTGATGAAATGTAGGCTACATTTGTCCTGTGGAAGTGTCTTTCGAAGGTTTGAGCCGCTACAACCAAGTGGTGGGCGGTTGTAAGGGAGGGGGTAAGTATGCAATTGTAATCTCATTCAACCTGTACATTCCAACCTCCTCCTGCACCACCAAAAATGTGTGGTATCCCCTCAAAAAAACGTTCCGTGTACAAAAGATGCCAAGCCACAAAATGCATGTCATCCTATTTGAGCCAAGCCAAATCGCCTTATATAGTGCATTCATTCTGTCACTCTTGTTTACTGCGTGTGGAAGTGAGACATTCAAGTCTTTAGACTTCAGGGGGAGGATAGAAGTCCAAGTAAGTCTTCTTGAAACATTCCAGTCCATGTAAGCTCAAAGTGAACCTCCTAGTATTTTAAGCTAACAGACTATGGGGAAAATGTAGCGTTGATTAAAGAAAGTTTACGCGCACTTGAAAAATCAAGTGATGGTTCATTTCTTCATGAAATGTCACGTAGAATTAGAAAGTGCAATAAAAAAAATTTGCGCCACTTCTGTCGCAAGTGGCGCGCGCTAAAGTATTTTCCTGAGATCTGCGTAAAAAATTATGAAGAATGGCGTTGGTCCCAACTTTTTACGCTGTATTCAGGGGAAATGAAGGGGGTGTAACCTTTCCGTTCCGTGGGACAACCTGCAACTACATATATATATATATATATATATATATATATATATATATATATATATATATATATATATATATATATAAATGCACTTATTGATTGTTCGGTTCTACTGAACTATATGATAGATTAATAAATTTAGAATAGAAATTTCACAAATAAAAGATGAAAAGTAAGTAAATCTGATATTTCGAATTGTATTCTTGATCACAGAAAATTAGTTAGAGAAAGAAAAGATTTAACTTGCGTTCTTCGGGACATTCGTATCCATGGCCGAGATATTAATAATAATTTTGATATATTTTCACTTAATCATTTAAGTTGAGGCCAGGTGGTCGATTAGCTCCGAGTACCCATCTATGCGCTCTCTCTGATTGCTGCAGCATTCTGTCATTGGCAGTATCAGGTAGCTTCTTCAAGACTTTCACCCCAAAACACTGGTCAAATGTTGCGTCATGGGATGATGCGTGAACCTTCACTGGGAGTGGCCGAGTTTGGTTTACAGACGCCCTATGATTGTTCATTCTTAAATTTAGGGTCGTTGCTTTACCAACATAGAACGCAGTTGACTCTGTGCACTTTTTACAAACAAGCTGGTATACACACATTTTATATATATTATAAATATAGTTATATATATTTATATATATAAATTTATATATATTTATATATATTATATAATATATATATATTATATATATATATATTATATATATATATATTATAAATATTATATATATAGGCAGTTTTACCTGTTAGTTATTCAACTGATGTGTTCCACTTTTCGGTTAATATATTATTGGTGTTTCATTACTTCCTAACTGACGTTTTTCATGATCCCAACAATTACGAGAACTCAGTAGGGACGCTAATATCAATTCGAGAGAAGGAACAATTACGAGTCACCAAACTTTCCAATTTTGGAACGAAAAATTCCACATTAGGATCACTCCTGATTTTTAGCTTTACATGAGTACAAAAAAGTAGGTACCTATACAGCAGGAAAGTGATTTTCTCTCATTAAAATCCCGATTCCAAGCCATTTTTTATGATCCTCTCAATCAAGAAGGTTTCCTGGAGTGTCTGATGGCATAGAGTAAAAAAATAAGACTGAAAATGGGTAGAATTTTGGAAATAAGAAGCATTCCGCTATTGGTACGTTTACCTTTGGCAAAAAATTGGTATAATGACAGATGACCCGATTTCTGTTTTCGAAAGTCTTTTCAATACCGACTGCCTCCAGCAACACATTTGGTCACTTCCATAGTTGGAACTGTATTGCCGATAATTAGGTATGAGTCGTGATAAGGATCGCTGAATCTGTTGAGATTCGGCTGGGAGCCCAACACCATAGATCATGAGAGGTGCTCGGTTCGCTCGGGAGTCCAACTCAAGTTGAGGAGGAGCCATGCTAAACCCCACTAGTCCGTCAAATCAAAATTTTCAGAATTAAGGAAAAACTGTTTCATATTGTTCTACTGATAAAAATTTGCGTATTTTAACTTCACTGTCTTGTAGGAGACTTTAGAAATTAAGTAGTACCTATACTCGATTCAAATCATAGTGCCACTAAAGTTGAAAAAATCCTAATTTTAGTTTGGACATGTGGGGTTTTGATTGATTTTTTCTTACTTGTGCGGTTTTGGTGAAAACATGGAGGACTTGAGGGGTTTTGGTCTTCCTCATTCAGAGGAAAAATGGAAACTAGGGTAAAGATAATATGCCATGTTAAACGTTTTAGGTATGCTGAACCAAATTTTTTAATTTGTTAAAAAAAGGAATTAAATTCAATTTGAGTTAATACTTGAATATAAAACTTGAGTAAATCAGACGTGGAAGGAAAAATTAAAACAAATAATTATGAATACCTACCTAGCAAAAAAAATTACACATTGTATGTATCTGCTGACCATTTGACTACTGGTTTTTGCCTTTCTCCTCGTACCTTGATTGCCGTCTCTCACTGTCACTGTACCATCCATTTCACTATCTCCCATTTCGATTAACGTAAATGATCACTTGAAATAATATAAAAATTCACTGATAAACGTAGGTACAGGTAGCCGAACTTCACAGATAGCTAAACAAAAAGCAACAGGGGGGTCACGTAAGGCTAGGTATCTGGCTTCCCCCCCCCCCCCCCCTTTTTTTTTTTTTTTTAGTCAAATTTTTTATTTTATATTTTATCTGGCTTCCCATTTGTTGCTTGGACTAGTGGGGTTCTGCGTGATTCACAGCTCTGGACATGTGTGGTTTTGGATGAAGTACAAGAATCTACTGTATTGTTTTGACGTGATCTGTGGGGTTTTGATCCACATTGAGTGAAGAAAATGGTACAGCTGATCACAAAGAAAAAGAAACCAATGCTAACTAAAAATAAAAAATGTTTGTGACTTGTGGGGTTTCGCATGGCTCCTCCTCAGTTCCTTTCACATTCAGTCACTCGCCTCGGAACGGTCGGGAGTCCAACAGCTGACGCTCGTCTATAGTTCATTATATATTCAAGCCACTTACTGGAAAATTTCTTTACACTTGAGGTTTACGGAGGCTTCAGCACTTCCACCAACAACGATATCCATAATTAATGTGTTAGCTGATCACTCCTAAACTAAAATGTAAGTATGTACCTACCTACCAACCTAATGTTTGAAACGTGGAACTACCAAAGCCAGCCACACCACATCCAGAACATATTTGGAATTGTCCAGAACAGAGAGACAAATTTGGATTGGCGTGGATAATTTTCAAATAGATTAAAATTATCGCTAAAGTGATGACTTATAAACGTATAATTGACTCACTTTGCGATCAAAGACTTCCTCGGGTGAATCAAGGCAATTATCACTGCATGGACATTGACTAAGGATGAGTCTGGGAACATTACAACATTTGTTTTCTGACCTTTCTTGCCTTCTCTTGTCTAGAGCACTGCTTTGATGGATTGTTTGAACCGAATTTCGTCGGATAGTTACCGTATAAACACCCAATTCGATATCAATTTTACCAATAATAAATCTATGGAACCGCTTTCTAAATTAAATGAATGAAGTTGAACTAATTTTTTATTTACAGGTATACTACGTAAACGCCCCTCGAAAAAAAAAAAAAAAAAAAATACTTATATAGATATATATATATATCCTACTGGAACTTCATCAATCAACTAGGTACCTCTAAATCGTAGATGTCGCACTGATTACTACACTAACAGTGGAGATAAATTGAACGAGGTGAAGTCAAATTTGATGAAGGAATTTGAAATCATTGATTTAGGTGAACCAAAGAAGTTTCTAGGCTTAGAGATAAATAGGAACCGGAAACAGAAAACGATGTATGTTAGTCAACGAGCATTTGCTAAATCAAATTAACAAATTTGGTTTAGTCAATGCAAAAAACTTCTTTTCTGTTCATCCTAGGACGTTGAAACTTGATAGGGAGACTCTCTGGGTCATTAAAAGCCGATTGACATGATGGGCTCTTTCCTAATCAGCTGAGTGAGCAAAATTCTCTCCTGTTCACCATAGAAAGTTAAAATTTGATTCAAGTGGGGTGACTTGGAAATGTGGGGTGACTTGGATCAGTTGGGCGAAATTTTTTTGTTGGTGTGTTGGCAGTCCTGAATAACTATTTATCAGCTATTTGAGGTCGGGTTCTCTTTGTCCGTTTCTTGGCTATTTTGTGGCATGAAGTTGGGCTCATAAAAGTAAGTACCTATTTCTAGGATTTTTTAAATTAAGAATGTTGTATCGTAATATCCGCACTTTTGAAGTACAACAAACGTAGGTTTATTTGTTACTAAACGTCAGTCCGAGGGTGACGAGACTCTCAGGGCAGATTACTTTGGATACATACTTTCAAAAACCGAAGCCATCATCCCCGTTCGTGCATAGTTGTTTTTTTATAATTTTGTAAACAAAAAACTCCATACGTCGGGGTGACTTGGAAACCCCATTCCAAGTTACCCCAACATTCTGATTCATTATTTTTCAGCCAAGTAGTGCATTTTGTGTAGTCGTAGGTTACTAATTAGTTTAAAAAATGTTTTCAGGCATTATGAGGACATTAAAAAAAAAGGGGGGGAGGAAGTATATGGATTATGACCAAGCAACACTTCAAAAGGCAGTTTCTGATATAAAAAACAAGAACATGAAGCTAAGAAATGCAAGTAGATTGTATGGGATAGCTGTATCAACATTATCACGCAAAGTGCGTAATTTGAATCCCAAAAAACATGGGGGTCCTTGTATTTTATCAATAAGAGAAGAGAATTATATTTGCAAAAATTTGGATATCGCTTGTGAGTGGGGTTTTCCATTAACATCTATGCACGTCAGAGGGGTTGTGCAGCAATATTTGAATGTAAAAGGTGTTGAAATAGGTGAATTTAAAGAAGTCTGAATTTTTTTTTCATTCAACTTCTTTGATAATTGATGTTTTTGTAATTTTATAATAAAATACTTTTTTTAAATGAAATTTCTGTTACAACCTTTTTGAAAAATCATAACAGAGTTCCAAGACGCCCCTGGAGTATGTACAAATGAAAACTGAGGCGTTTGGAATGGGGTTTCCAAGTCACCCCACCCACGGGGTGACTTGGAAATTAGCACTTAAAAAAAAATTAAAAACACAAAGGGTGCAAATAAAACAATTTCAAAAGGTGGGTTCTGTAGAAGAAGTAGCGTAACATGTTTCAAAACAAAAGTTATCTCTTTATTGTTAATTTTTGACATATTTACAACTTGTTGAAGTTCGAAGTTGTACCAAGTCACCCCTCTTGACTAGCGACTTTCTGGTTCATCAAAAGACGATTGAAATGATGGTCTCTTTTCTGATCAGCTGAGTGAGCTCTCTCCTGTTCACCCTTGGAAGTTGAAATTTGATCGGGTGACTCTTTGGGTCGATTGAAATAATGATCAGCCCGGGCCTGATTTTGCTACTTTTATGCTGTAATTTGGCATGTAGCCTCCATCGTTACGAACACAGTCTGGCTATGGTTATTTCAGCAGTCTATACACCAACTAACCCGTAAAGGTGGGTAACCGTCTAGTAACATAAATTTGTCTAATTAATTATAGTAATAGTACCCAATCTAGTCTAAACATAATAGTACCTGCAATCTGCTTCGTTCTAAATTTCAGTGCCTTAAGTAGAATAGGAACAAAATTAACTGCAGAGCTTATTCAGCTGATCAAAATGGTTTCTCACGTCCGGTCTCTATCACACCCGGAGAGGCTTTATCTACCACACCCGTTTCTCAATAAATTACATCGTTAAAGGCCGTTTACACGAACTTTATGTGTAAAATGACTTAAATTCACGAGTTCGGTTGTAGGTCAACGGGGAAAGGTCTCAGCTAAAATATTATGATCGGTACGAACTTTGGAAAATATTTAATCTTGCTTGGAATGAGCTTTGGCAGACTGGAATCGGACCACTAGGTGAATTTGAAGGGAAAATTTTTTGACGGGGGGGACTAACCCAAAATTAGCACGATTTTCCGGACGAATAATCCGTGAGAAAGTGTCGCATGATGGATTTTATGGTACGGATGCGCAGTGAAAACTATTAATTTTTGAGTGATGAAATTGGTAGGGGGATCAGTCTAGTCATATACCAGCAGAAAATGTACCTAATCGAAATAAGTTGAAAACTGAAGAAATTAAGCTTAATAATTGAGTGATTCGTCAATGGTCAGGTGGTGAAATTCTTTGTGAAGCAAGCTCTCACAAGAACACACGAGTGACGTGAAAGTTTGTTGGGCTGGTAGTGGTTTAGTACCCACGGTAAATACGTGGACTGACGATTTGACAAAAATAGCTGAGTGGCTATTTATCTATACAATAATGAACGGAAATTATTCTCCTAAATCTTGACTTTTCCGAACCAATATTTATCAGATTGTTTGAAACCATTTCATTATTTTGGAACCTCAATTAAAAATTTCTCCTTTCATGATGGTAATTTCCGAACACCACTAGAGCTTGCGAATTTCCAACTCGGGTTAGAATATTCTGATTGGGTTAGCAAACATTAGAAATTAGATGGTCAGCTTGACATGACATTATGACCTGACTCTTTGATTTATTTTGAATTTGTGATACAATTTCCAACGAACGCATGTTTTAATTTATTCTTTAAATTTTAAATCTGACGGGGAAAGTCAGAAATCGTCACGAACCAAATCAGAATTAGTTTAGGAAAACTACGAATTGGAGTTGGAAAGTAGGTAGGTAGGTACCGTAAAACTGGGTAAAGTTGATCAATTTTTAAGGTTTTTTAGAAATAACTTTCTTACTATTGCATTCAAAAATTCAAAAAAAAATCTTTTAAGGTTCTCTAACATTTCAGCTATTTTTTCCAATAAGGAAAACAATTTAGAATGGCTCAGAATATTTTTTAAAAATTCCGAAGAATGATCAACTTTACCCGGCAATTCCGTTCAAAGTTGACCATCGAAAAAAGCTTGTATTTCAGTTCGCAGAATTTTGCAGTCAGCTTTGACTGACTCCTTGCTGGTTCCTTTGACCTATGTGGGATTGGGCAATTTGAAAAAACAAAAATTTAGATCACAAAAAATTAGGTAGTAACATTTTTATTTCTGAATGATATATATATATATATATATATATATATATATATATATATATATATATATATATATATATATATATATATATATATATATATATATATATATATATATATATATAAAACGGTCGAATCTGTGACTGTCCCAGTCAAACACTAGGTAGTTGATACATTTTAAAATTTATGTGACATTCCAGATCGTATCCGAACTTGGGATTTTAAAAATAGCTTTTCGTCAAAAATGAAAATTGGTCTGTTTGGAAGCCATCACATCGAGCACAGAAAAGTACAGAGAGTACAGAAAAATATAATATATTTTAAAATCACTAAATATGACTGTAGTGGATTTATATATGTTTGACTTGGTGTAGGTAGACCAAGTGGGACATTTATATTCTGGTTATGCGGGTTAGTCCCTGTGGTATTTCTGTAAGGAATGTGAGCGAAATCGCCAAGGTCAGCTTGCTTGGCGGGAGGAACTTGAGGATAGTTCGTGTAGCAGCCGCGTGAAGCACTGGGCTCGCTTAGTGGGTGCTGGGTTCGATCTGTTTGATGCTGAGCCGTTGTGTAATATTCCGGCCTAAGATTTATATCTGTAGGGGGAATATACTGGGCTTGGTTGAGGTACTGAAAAGTATCCTTTGTTTTAAGCAAGTTGGGAGTGCGTTTGACACTCGGATCGGCCGGGTAGCCTTGTGTAGAATATCGTGGATATTCGGAAATCTTTGTCAAATCGTGATGATTGACTTCAGAGCGGGTCTGAAAGGTATCCTCGAACTTTTGTGTGTGTGAGGCTTGGCCTAACGTTTCCTTCATGAATACGTTAGGTAGTAAGGCGATCTCTTCGCGAGAATCGAGCCTTTGTCCGTCGCTAGGAACAGCGGACGAGTCGAGTAGCGGGTAGGGAGCGCTGCGTGGGCTAGGGCTCCCGGCCGCGCCGTGTTCTGCTTCCTCTTGCATGAGGAAGTAGGACGGGCGGCGCTCCATCGATATACCCGAGTTGGTTAACTCGTTTTCAATACCTCTCCGTATAGGATGCAGGATTTGGAAGGTGGACTCGCTTGACAGAGCTTCTTTCCTCTGCTCGGATGTCAGGGTCCTACCTTGTAGCCTTGAAAAAGGCTTCCTTGGACGATAAATTAGAGGATGAGCTGAGTAATTTATCGGCGTGCCCCAGCGGTTGGTGACGAGCTTAGTGCTACGAAACCCGGGCGACACGTCTCGGAACGTCCCAGCGGGCGTACGATCTAATGAGAATATCAATAGATGTACCGGGTGGCGTCCTGACAGAAGAACTACGTTGGGCAATGAGCAGGATAAATAATCACTGGACTCGTAGATGCCAATGCGAGATCTGTGAGGAGAGAAGGTATGCCTTGTGAGCAGTAGAAAGCCGTTCTGAGAGGAACTCGTGAGCAGAAGGGTCGTCAGCGTAGAGCGTGTAGAATCTTCGTACTGTAGAGTGTAGTCGTCGAGAGCGGTGAGTGGAATGAATTTCGGAGGGCTCCGAGCGGGGTAATTATAGGGAGGTGGCCGCCTCCTGCCGCCCCCTGATTGGTCCGCTTAATTTCATTAGTTCAACTGTGTTTTCTTATTGGCTCGCACATTGTTTTCTCAGAATCTGCGAGTATGATAGCTGAGTTGGTCCTTCGGGGGTGGCTTCCCCGCGTCCGTCGCTGCGACGGGGTCCCCGGAGGTGGCTTCCGTGCGTCCGTTGCGGGGACAAGGACCTTGAGGTGTCTTCCCTGCGTCCGTTGTTTAGACGGGGTCCTCGGGTGGCTTCCCTGCGTCCGTTGTTTAGACGGGATCCCCGGGGGTGTCTTCCCTGCGTCCGTTGCTGAGACGGGGTCCCCGGGGTGGCTGCTGGACCAGAGGTGGTTGCTTGCCGCCTCCTGGTTGGTTCGCCTATTGTCTCTCGTGCAATCATTGTTTCTGATTGGCGAGTAGGCTTGCTAGAACTGTCCTTGTTAGTTTTAGAGGACATTTGATTGTCTGTTTGAGTTTTCTCATTCAAGGCGACTTGTTTCGAGATACTTGTCGCGTCTCTCTCGCCCAGTAAGTGTTTAGGGAGGTCGCCTTGTATGTTATTTGCTAATATTTCACTTTTGAGAGAGAATTTCGTATTTTCTCTCTGGTGAAATATTTTGTTTGACGGAGTTATAACTCGACGTCTTATAAGCATTTGTGTGCCATGTCTACCTCTTTTTGGTAGCCCTGAAAAGGGCTGTTGAAAAGAGGGGGTGGTTTTCACCACAGGCGCCCCCCCAAGACGTCGTGTTATTAACGACGACGCCGGTTGGGGTGTTTCGAGCGCAGTCACCCACCTTTCGTCGAATTTGGTAGAGGGGACGCGTCTTCTGGCGGATTTTCAAGGAGTCTCCTCCTTATTTCTTTTCTGATTTGTGCTTAGTGACACAGCTTCGTCTGTGTTTAGAGTGTAAGCTGGTTTGATTTGCTGTTTGGGAACTTTTTTTGTGTGTTCGCCAATTTGTACTGTAACCGAAAACTTATCTCTTTTAACAACTTTGAATGGTCCCGTGTAAGGACATTGCAAAGAGGAGAGCTGTGTGGGCACTCTGATATAGACATGTGTACATGTATCTAAATTTTTGGGCATGTTGACGGCATATTTCGTATTATTATGTCTGATATGCGTAGGTCGGAAAAAGAGAGGCTCAGAAAGGTTTGTAGAAGTTACGAATATGTCGCCTGGTAGCGGCACGTCAATTCCGTAAACTTTTTGGAAGGGTGTAGTTTCCGTTGCTGGGTCTACTGCCGTACGCATGGCGAGTAGTACTTTTGGAAGGGCGTCGAGCCAATTTTCGTCCTGTGCTTTGAGAGCCTCTTTCAAGGATCTATTTCTGCGTTCCACCATTCCGTTTGTTGACGGTTTGTATGGTAACGTGTGAGTATGTTTTACTCCGAGACGTTCCATAATGGAATGAAATAGGTCTGATTCAAATTGTGTGCCCTGGTCACTTGTGATGTATTTAGGTACGCCTTTGGAGGCCACCCAAATATTGATAAATGCGTTTGTGATCGTGGACGTTTCGATGTTGTTAAGAGGGACTGCCTCTAGCCAACCCGTTGCTTTTTCGACCATCATTAGGATGTAACGTTTCCCTCCTTTAGCTAAAGGTAAGGGTCCGGTAATGTCAACGTGTACATGGGAGAATTTGTTAGCCGTTTCAAATTCGGAGTAAGGGAGCTTCACGGAGCGAGTGATTTTTGCTCGTTGGCAAGTCTCGCATGCTCGGACCCAGTTGGAGACATCCGCACGTAGCCCGTGCCAAAAATATCTCTGTTTTACTTTATACACTGTAGAGTGTATGCCTGGGTGTCCCAAATTGTGAATTTGGCTGATTATTTCGTGCCTTATTTCGTTTGGAATATAAGGTCTTGGGTGTCCTAAGTCTAGGTTACACCAAATCTCTCCTTGAGGGAATTCAACTCGTGTGAGTTTTAGTTTGTCCTCTGCGTTAGGAGGAGAATGAATCTGTGCATTTGAGATGTGCAGTAGAAGATTGCACTCTATTGTGGCCGTAATTTGTGAAATTTCGGCTATGGACGGACCCTCGTCAGTTTGGGTTGAAATTGACTTTGTTTGAATTTCAACTGGATCGAAAGGTCTGGAGAGTGCGTCGGCTACGACGTTGTCTTCTCCGGGTATATGTCGAATGTCACTTGTCATTTGGGAGATGTATGTTAGCCATCTCAATCGCATTTTAGAAAAATGTGCGTTTTTCTTTAGCATTGTGCCTAGCAGAGGCTTGTGATCTGAGCAAATATGAAAAGAGCGGCCGTCCAAGTCATTGTGCCAATGAATGCAAGCTTGGTAAGCGGCGAACATCTCTTTGTCGAACGAGGCTTTATTCTTCCATTGTTCCGGAATTTCTTTACTGAAAAATCCCAATGGTTGGTAAGATTTTGAGCCGTGTTTGTCTGTAATTTCCTGCTCCAGTGCCGCTCCGATGTGTGTATCGGATGCATCGCAAACTATTCTCCACTCTGCTGTAGGGTGGGGATGAGCAATATTGTGCAATGTAGCTTTTATCATTGCGTGTTTTAAGCTGTTGAAAGCTTTTTCTCTCTCTGATGTCCATTCGATAGGGGTTTTGTCATTTTTTTTGTTTGACTGAATGGAGTCATACAGAGGTTGCGCTGTGTGAGCGAATTTACTTGAGCAAGCTCGATAGAAACCACACATACCTAGGAATCTGCGTAGGCTTCGTACGTCTATTGGCCGAGGGAATTGCTCTATGGCTTCTATTTTATCTCGTTTAGGAATTATCCCTTCTTTTGAGATAGTGAAACCTAGGAAATCGACGGTAGGTTTTGAAAAAATGCATTTATCAAAACCTACTCGAAGTCCGTGTTCTCCTAGTTTGTCGAAAATTTGTTTGAGGTGGTTCATGTGTTCTTTATAATTTTTAGAAGCCACCAATATGTCGTCTAGGTAGACAAATGCGAAATCGAATTTTCGCATGATGCTGTCCATGTACCTTTGCCATGTTTGAGCCGCTCCGGCCAAACCCATGCTCATTTTTTTAAACTCATAGAGACCGAAAGGGGTAATAATTGCTGTTTTATGAGCGTCATCTGGGTGCATCGGGATATGGTAATATGCTGATTTTAAATCTATTGTCGAATAGATTTGTGTATTATGTAAATTCGCTTGGAAAGAGCGAATGTGAGGCGGCGGGTAGGCGTCTTTCTTAGTTTTTGCATTGAGGAATCGGTAATCGCCCGTGATTCTCCATGTTCCATCCTTTTTGGGCACGCGATGTAGCGGGGAAGCCCATTCGGAGTCGGAGGGAGCGATGATCCCCTCTGTGAGCATTTTGTCGAAAGTACTTTTAACCTGAGCCCGTTTCTCGCCTGCCATGGGTCTTGCACGGAAGTGTACTGGTGTTCCTTCCGTGGTTATACGGTGGTAAACCCCGTTGTTTTTCCACTTTCCTTGGGCTGTTGTCACGATGAGGAATAGCAGCTGGTATTTGTTCGTCAGTAAATTTTTTGTTCATGACTGCAGCGATTTTTTGATCGGCATAGCTCTTTACTTTATCTTTGTAGATATATTTGTGTTTGACCCGTATTCCGATATCCCAAGACTCGAGGAATGGTATACCGAGGATCGCTAGATCAACTTTAGTGATCATGAAATCGGTGGTCATGTCTCCGAGGCCGATGTTAATTGTCGTGTCAGTACGCCCTAGTGTGTCTATAGGGGCGCCGTTAGCTGCTGTGAGCTTGATGTTGGACTTACGAATTTTTAAGCCCAATTTTTTGGTGACATTGTGGGGCAGAATGTTCACTTCTGCTCCCGTGTCAATGAGAAATTCAGTGCCATTTAGTTTGCACTTGAAAAAAAGCCTTTTATACTCTTTAGTCTGCCGGTGTATAGGCTCAGATACACTGGCAGTTATTCGTTTTCCGAACTCTCTGCGTCAGAGGTTGGGACGGTACTTTCTTGTATCGATCTATGAGTATTTTCGCTTGAAACCAAGGTTTTAGGCTGGCTGATAGGCGCTGCCTTTTTGATAGGTTTGGAGGCGGTATTTGCCTTCCAAGTGCAGTATTCTGGGTCTGCACACTTGCGAGTTTCGCTACCGAAACGGGCGTGGTTCCGGCAGACGTAGGCCGTTGGTTTGTGAGGCTTACTCTCTACTTGCTGAGGTTTGAACTCAGCTTTTTGTGAGAGGGCCTTTTTGAAACCAGTCTTCGTAGGTTTCAAAGTAGATTCTACTCCTCGTATGTTGCGAGAGGGGTTCGCTGTTTTGTACGCGTGTAGCGTATCAGCTAGGTCGAGCCGGGCATTCGTGGTAAGCTGTGCTGCGACCATGCCTCGGGCTTCGATAGGCAGAGTTTCGATCCACTTTTGTGTGATCAGAGCCTCTGAGAAGTACCCAACAGCCTTAGAGTACATTTCGTGGTACTTGGTGCTGGGTTTTTTGGCGAGAGATGCGGGATCCTCGAGCGCGAGGAGCCTGTCCTGCAAGGACAACCCGTATTCTCGTTGTAGGCGCTGTTTGGCCTCTTCGTAAGGTGCGTGGGGTGCCGTGAGGTAAGCTGAGTCAATAGCTTCCCGCATTTCCTCCGGTACCCACTTGTAGATAGCTGAGAAACATTCGTTCTGCGTTCTCAGGTTTTTTCGCACGCAGTATTGATCGAACTCGGCGAGTGCACGATCGATATTCTTCTTTTGGAAGATAGGTCTTTGGTAATCTCCCATTTCCTCCAAAAGTGCTCGAAAGCCACTTTGTGTAGAGGGTTGTTGTGTGAGATGTGGGGCGTATAAGCCCGGCGGGGGTCGCACGCCCGCAGTGGTTCCCTGAAATCCACTAGCTTCATAAGAGGGAACGAAATGCTCCGTGTTAAGCCTGTTCAAAGGCGGGGTCACCATTTGTAGTGGATTTATATATGTTTGACTTGGTGTAGGTAGACCAAGTGGGACATTTATATTCTGGTTATGCGGGTTAGTCCCTGTGGTATTTCTGTAAGGAATGTGAGCGTAATCGCCAAGGTCAGCTTGCTTGGCGGGAGGAACTTGAGGATAGTTCGTGTAGCAGCCGCGTGGAGCACTGGGCTCGCTTAGTGGGTGCTGGGTTCGATCTGTTTGGTGCTGAGCCGTTGTGTAATATTCCGGCCTAAGATTTATATCTGTAGGGGGAATATACTGGGCTTGGTTGAGGTACTGAAAAGTATCCTTTGTTTTAAGCAAGTTGGGAGTGCGTTTGACACTCGGATCGGCCGGGTAGCCTTGCGTAGAATATCGTGGATATTCAGATATCTTTGTCGAATCGTGATGATTGACTTCAGAGCGGGTCTGAAAGGTATCCTCGAACTTTTGTGTGTGTGAGGCTTGGCCTAACGTTTCCTTCATGAATACGTTAGGTAGTAAGGCGATCTCTTCGCGAGAATCGAGCCTTTGTCCGTCGCTAGGAACAGCGGACGAGTCGAGTAGCGGGTAGGGAGCGCTGCGTGGGCTAGGGCTCCCGGCCGTGCCGTGTTCTGCTTCCTCTTGTATGAGGAAGTAGGACGGGCGGCGCTCCATCGATGTACCCGAGTTGGTTAACTCGTTTTCAATACCTCTCTGTATAGGATGCAGGGTTTGAAAGGTGGACTCGCTTGACAGAGCTTCTTTCCTTTGCTCGGATGTCAGGGTCCTACCTTGTAGCCTTGAAAAAGGCTTCCTTGGACGATAAATTAGAGGATGAGCTGAGTAATTTATCGGCGTGCCCCAGCGGTCGGTGACGAGCTTAGTGCTACGAAACCCGGGCGACACGTCTCGGAACGTCCCAGCGGGCGTACGATCTAATGAGAATATCAATAGATGTACCGGGTGGCGTCCTGACAGAAGAACTACGTTGGGCAATGAGCAGGATAAATAATCACTGGACTCGTAGATGCCAATGCGAGATCTGTGAGGAGAGAAGGTATGCCTTGTGAGCAGTAGAAAGCCGTTCTGAGAGGAACTCGTGAGCAGAAGGGTCGTCAGCGTAGAGCGTGTAGAATCTTCGTACTGTAGAGTGTAGTCGTCGAGAGCGGTGAGTGGAATGAATTTCGGAGGGCTCCGAGCGGGGTAATTATAGGGAGGTGGCCGCCTCCTGCCGCCCCCTGATTGGTCCGCTTAATTTCATTAGTTCAACTGTGTTTTCTTATTGGCTCGCACATTGTTTTCTCAGAATCTGCGAGTATGATAGCTGAGTTGGTCCTTCGGGGGTGGCTTCCCCGCGTCCGTCGCTGCGACGGGGTCCCCGGAGGTGGCTTCCGTGCGTCCGTTGCGGGGACAAGGACCTTGAGGTGTCTTCCCTGCGTCCGTTGTTTAGACGGGGTCCTCGGGTGGCTTCCCTGCGTCCGTTGTTTAGACGGGATCCCCGGGGGTGTCTTCCCTGCGTCCGTTGCTGAGACGGGGTCCCCGGGGTGGCTGCTGGACCAGAGGTGGTTGCTTGCCGCCTCCTGGTTGGTTCGCCTATTGTCTCTCGTGCAATCATTGTTTCTGATTGGCGAGTAGGCTTGCTAGAACTGTCCTTGTTAGTTTTAGAGGACGTTTGATTTTCTGTTTGAGTTTTCTCATTCAAGGCGACTTGGTTCGAGATACTTGTCGCGTCTCTCTCGCCCAGTAAGTGTTTAGAGAGGTCGCCTTGTATGTTATTAGTTAATATTTCACTTTTGAGAGAGAATTTCGTATTTTCTCTCTGGTGAAATATTTTGTTTGACGGAGTTATAACTCGACGTCTTATAAGCATTTGTGTGCCATGTCTACCTCTTTTTGGTAGCCCTGAAAAGGGCTGTTGAAAAGAGGGGGTGGTTTTCACCACAATGACCAAAGATAGCAGAAAGTTGCTTAATTTGGCTCAAGTTGAATTTTCTATCCATAATAAAGGTAGGTATTTTATGGGAAAAACAAAATACTTGCTCAACAATGTATTCAAAATTCAATCAAATTTGCTATACAATGTGAATAAAAACTGAAAATCTTGAAATTGTTTTCAATTCGAAAAAACGTGTAGTCTACGTAGTATTGCATGGTTGAACATGCTTTTCTAGTTATATTGATTTGGGGGGGATTGGGGCACCTATCCTTGCCTGACCCCGTCCAACGAAAAGGGGTATATAATACAAACATATTATGTTTTTTAGCTAATTACAAAATGCTCACATGTAGTACTACCACTACTTACATAACATAATACAAAATGTCCTTGACGGAGCCACAGACATACAGGAATACCTTGGAATTGGATTAAAAGATATAGACAAACATAGTGAAGGATAGATTTAAAGTGCGAAGTATTAACAACTGACAGACATTACAATAGAATAGAGAGGGGTCGAAAGGAAGAAAGAAAAATACAGTGACTACACGGTTACATAGACCACGGTCAGACTAAAGAAGAGAAGAAGAAGAAGATCTGAGCTTCCGAGGTGCGTTGTGCAGTGCACTGTTTGTTAGAAGCTGTTTACGGGCTTGCTGACTTTTCTTAGTGATAATTTAGTGTTTAATAATAATAATTTGCAATGGTAGTTGCTATGGGATTGGAGGGGAGTGCCAATAAACTCGGCGTGGGAATCGTGAAGGATGGAGAAGTTATATCCAATTGCCGGAGAACTTATATTACACCACCAGGTGAAGGTACGTTATTCAAATACTTACTGTAACGACCCTCTTTATTTACCTATTGAAGTAGGTACGACGGTTAATGAGGACCAAAGTGTACCTACTATGGTGGGCTTCTGATATTCATTTGGTTTAGATACTGATATTTGACTGCATCAGAGCCCTTAGTGTCTCTTCCTCCTCCCAGAATTCCCAGATGGAAGGATGGAACCTTTGATAGATGTAGGTATGATATAAATGATACCTACTTGCGATAGATGTAGGTACCTATTCAGAAAATGAGACAAAGGGATACACATCAGGTTCAAACGTTACTTGAGCACTGAAATAACAATACTAAAGCACCGATAATACAAAATGAATTATTTCCTTTAGAGAGGTTGTTTGGTAGTTATAGCTAATATGCTGTGGCAACCATCGATCTCAGTGTCATTGATTCATAGTGAACTATCTACAGCTTAACCCGAACGATTCCTAGTAGAGAATTGCATAGAAATAATTTCATCATCAAAATAAAAGTATCAAGATTTAGTGGAAATGATTCGCATTTCATGAAATTAAGTTTTGCAGTATCTACCATCAATATCTAGTAATTATCACGCATAGTGAGGCCTAAGGCGCAATAGGGAACTTGCATCAGTTAGAATTTCACACTTTTGACTTCGGATTCAGCGCTCTTGATTACCCTGTAGTAGCAATTTCCAGCTCAAGAGACCGTTTAGTTAGGCCAATAACCGGGTTGGAAGATCACATGTGACTTAGGGCCGGTTTCACCAAGTTTTTAATCCGAGTTCAAGACGCGGTTTGAGTGCTTGGACGGAGATCGTCAGCAATATTGGGTTTCACAAAAGGAAGTTCAAGGCCTCTGATCAACCGGCGTTCAGCATTGAACGCTCGATTTTGGCCGGTTATGGGGGGACATTGTTGCTCGACTCCCCATTTACCAAACCACTTCATAGAAATTCAGCCAAAATTCTCGTGACGTTTTTAATTTATCAAGTGATAATGGCAAGAGCTCTCGCTCGGGTATTTAAATTAATTTTGTCCTTTATTCCCACTTCTTCCAACAAAAAGATAATATTAACAACTTCGTTTGATTTCCAAGTCGGATAATAATGAATATTGGAGTAGACGAGATAAATATTGGAATTGAATTCTTCTAGCAATTGTTTTCTATTTTTCATTATTTGTGTTGACCCAATGGGCTTGGTTTTTTAAATTCGAGAATGTCGAAATGGTTATGTAATAAGGTCTTGGTGGTGCTCTTTCTCCGAGTGGGAGAATGCTGGATGCTTCTTTGATTCCATTAATAAATATAAATTATCGTACAACCTCATCAATCAACACAAGAAGCACAAGCCAAGCGGGACCAAGCAAATGATAATATGCCAATAATATGTATGTGTCGGAAGCCGGTTTCACATGGAGCGGTATGAGCGTAACAACCGGAAAGACGGAAGGCCGGAAAACCCAGTGTAGGGGGAGGCGGAATGCGGCAGGGTGTTCATATGAAGCGGCACCTCGCTAAACGGAATCATATCCTTCCTACTGAAACCCTCTCTGATCTGAAACCTCTACTTGCGGTTATCAACATTCCTGTCCAATGAGCTTGCGGAATGTTGCGCGCTCGACGGAACGCGGGAACGGTATACAAATGTCGTCTACCGCCGACCGCCTACCGCCCATTCCGGCAACATGGCAGCCACCATCCTCAACTGTTGTGCCAACAGCCAATCACATTGCGTTCCGTCTTTCCGTCTCCGGACATACCGCTCCATGTGAAATCGGCTTGAGTGCAAGGGAGATGCCTTCTAGCTCAGCCTGGTTACTAAAGCTCATCCCATGTGTCCTCCTTACCAATTCTTAGATACCACATCGCACCCGCGACCCTACCTTAACTATTATATGTGATATTCTCGAGACTTCGACATTAGCGCCGTTATCAGGATAAGGGCTAAGCGAATAACAACCCTTATGACCAAATAATTGGCAGTAAGAATCGCTATTCGCTTGAACCTTGTCCTGATAACATTGACACACTTTATTATATACACGCCTAAATTTTGAAACTTTATATCTTCGAAGCTACTGCCCATATTGCTTTGAAATTGTCAGGGATTGTTCGCCATATTATTAAGTGTAAATTTGACATAATTTTCCGTGAATTCATTCCAATCGAAAGAGTTATATATGGAGCAGAATTTAAAATTTTCTAGTTTAGGTACGGTTTTTGAAAACACATTACTCAGGAAACACTGAACGAATACTCCGGCTATTTTTACTTCATGATCGTACTGTTGGTTGCTTTCTTCGATGCTGAAGAAAAAAAAAAAAAAAAAATAAAATAAAATGAAAAAAAAATTCGAAAAACAGATTTTGATTTAACAATAAGGAAACTTGGCTTTTGTGGAACAACATATTTTTACACTCAACACAGATGATAACTGTTAGTTGAGAATTTGGGGAATTCTTTAGCATCCTCGAAGGGTACTACTTCTAGGAACGTTGACCCAAAATGTCTATGGTTTTGTTAAAGATGTTCACGGCGAATTTATTCTGTCTATTTTCAGATGAATCGATAAAGAAACAATACTTGGGTAAGAGTGTGTGTGTTTTTAGGCACCATTCACCTTTTGCAACAACTTTATTATCAAACTCGTTTTATCTGTTTGTCAAACAGGGTTCCTTCCTAAAGAAACAGCTCAACACCACAGAAAACATATCCTGCCATTAATCAAGGAAGCACTGGAAGTTGCCAAAATGACGCCACAGGACATTGATCTCATTTGCTATACCAAAGGGCCTGGTATGGGAGCACCTCTAGTCGCTGTTGCAGTTGTGGCACGTACAATTGCACAGCTGTGGAACAAACCAATTGTAGGAGTCAATCACTGTATAGGGCGTATCCTTCATTTCCTATTCTTTTGTAATACTTCTAGCAGATGCAGGATGAGAATGAGAAGGCTTGGTAGTTGAATAGTTGAATGTGTATTTAGTGGCCACTCCTGGCTCTCTTGTATAGGTTGGCCTTTCGCAGAGACATGATGGCCAATGAAGTGTACGGAGTCGGAAGCGAGCTGGCACTTCACTTTGTTGATGTGAAGGCCATGTTGAGCTAGGATAGAGAGGACAGCCTGTAGGTGGCGACAGTGCTCTGTAAAGTCAGCAGAGGCAATGAGTATGGCATCCAAATATGAGTAGGCAAAGGAAAGATCTCGAAGAACATAATGCATAAAGCATGCACACGCGAGGCATGCCACGTTTGAGGTGCATTCCTCAGCCCATAATTCGTCCTAGTGAGTTGGGAAGTGCCGAAAGGTGTGATGATAGCTGTTTTAGGGACATTCTCAAGGTTGATTTTACAGTGAAGAAAGGCTCTCGAGATGTCTAGCATTGAGGAGATTGTCGAGCTGTGGAGAAAATTCTAAAGTTGTGAAGGTGAGGTATCGTGTTACAGTCGGTAACTTTCTATGAATTACGGGCCCAGTAATCATTAACTGGGTAGATGGTGTAGTAATCATTAACTTAACTGGAGCGGGCTAGATAAAGGCAAGTTGGGGGATTCTATTGCCCCATCTCTAAGGTACTCTTCAAAGTACTGTCTTGTTTTGTGGTTGAGGGCAGGGGAGAGACGGCAATACCTAGCATGGCACGGAGGTCCCGTAGTCTTGATGTGGAGGTAGATGGGGTTGGGATTCGGCACATCTGCAGGTTTGTAAGCGTTAAGTAGCCTTGAGAACTGCGGAGTAGTCGGGTACAGAGTACTTCTTATTTCAATGGGATCCTTGACCTAACCTAGTTTGAGCTGCTCTTCGGTCTCTTTCAGATCCACTTTAGGCAGATCAGAAAGTATTAAGTCTTCCTCCAACTTGATTTTCAATCCCTTCCTCTCCTTCACACGTGTACCCGAGAAGGGCGTTCACTGGGAGGCTCCAGTTAGTGGCTCTGACCAAGTCCTGTCTAGTTGCAGTGTGGCCTCACCACACAGTACTTAGACAGTCAAAAATCTAGTGGGTTTTTTTCTCAGGACATAGAGTAAAAAAGAATAAAATGCTTTCGATATGTACGTTAAAGAAGATCATTTTCTGGTACATGCACGTAAGCCAAAATTAAGATTAAGTGATTCAAGTTCCAAGGTATTCCTTGTATTTGCAAGCCTATTCTAACTTTGTGGTTGGCAAGAACAATTTTTGACTCGCTTCCCTTCTTATTTTATCTAGCATCGTTAGGTGTAATATGATTAAAGTTGAATTATTTACAGGTCACCCTAGTTTTCCTTACACCGTACTTAAGATATTGAAATGGGTAGAGCTATTACCAATTGTGACAACCCAACAGTTCTCTATGTTAGTGGAGGTAAGTGTTGGAACCATGCTTTCCATTATATTTTATAATTAACTACCTCCTGCTTGCTTTTGGTATATTATTTTCAATAAATGAACCATGACAATGACCTCACTCAACTGCAACTTCTTCCAGTGGCTAACTGCTGTCTAACCCATACTAACTGCTTATTCCCACCCTCCCTTCATTCGTCTGACCCCAGTTCAGCCAATACAGCAAATATATGGTTCTGGGAAAGTATTACTTTCCATAAAAACTCCTGCAGTCAAAGAGGTTGATTAAATCGGCCTTGGTAGCCGAGAGGATAAGTATTCCTCTGAGAAATACATAGTTCGAGTTCCATTGAGCTATCCATAATTTTGGGCCTTAACATAGACAAGAAAGAATAAAAAAAGCGGTAAACCCAATTTTTTTAAAACATAGATTCCTATTGTACGTTTTGGAAACAAACTCTTCATTTTATTTCACTCACCTTTGGTGAAAGTATTGCACCCAGTAACAAAGAACTTTCAAAAAATCATTTTGTAAGATTTATAAGAAAGTTTTAGCTTCTACTTCAATTAGTCTTAGCCATCTGCCCATTATGACTACAATCTGTACACAAAATTGGATATGGAGTGAATCGGTTACAAGCCATAATCAATGACATTTGACGCATCTTCTCATTTCCCTGAGATTCCGTCTTAAAATTTGTCTATTACCATCGATGTTAAAACACAAATATCGACGTACGTCAAATTAATCGTTTAAATGAAATTAAATTTGTTTAAAATCAGAATGACATTTCTACCCATCAAATTTTAGTTTTAGAAAGATGAACTTGATCTATAGAAAGTTAAGTTTGTTGATCTTCCTTCAAAATGTGTCCCCATGCTTTATGTATAATACCTGTTTCATATTTCTAGGTAACACACAAGTAATAGCTTATGCGTCCCACCGATATCGCATCTTTGGTGAAACGATCGACATAGCTGTAGGAAACTGCTTGGATAGATTCGCTCGGCTGGTGAACCTCTCCAATGACCCCAGCCCAGGCTACAATATAGAACAAGCCGCCTTGAAGTAATTATAATTATCTACACTTAAAATTTTCAAGAGACTTTCAAAAGAGCACCTTTCATGTTCCAATTTGTTTTTCATTAGGTATTTATCAAAACTGTGTATATATATATATATATATATATATATATATATATATATACATACCTGGTGGTCCGGGCGTAATTGTTAACGTCAGGGCAATTTTAAGTGATGCCTTTTGGCTTGACGAATGTCCCAGCAACATTTCAAAGACCGATGGAAGCAGAAGTCCCACAGGAGCTTGCCCTGACGTACCTGGATGATACATGGATTTGATCATACGTGAACCAGATTTCTCAATGTCCTCCTCCAAAAACTTGAACAAGTTCTGCCAGTGTTTAGAAAATGCAAATCTGCAAGTAAATCCAAAGAAGTGCAGTTTCTTCAAAGGAGAGACCGAGTATTTGGGCCCTTTATTATCTAGTAAGGGAGTACAAATGGATCCTGATAAGACCAGAGCAGTAGTACAGTGGCCAATACCAAGAGATAAACGGGATGTACGAAGTTCTCTGGGCTTCTATTCTTACTACAGGAGATTCATTAGGAACTAACGCTGACCTAGCTCAACCGCTTACCTTGCTCACTCAAGGAGAGGTACCATTCGTATGGAGTAGATCCTGTGGGTCAAGCTTTATCTAGCTAAAAGAAGTAATGACATCTGTTCTGCTACTAGCATTTCCAGATTTGACCAATACCTACCTTCATACTGGCCTGTGATGAGAGTGTGAATGCAGTTGACGCAGTAAATTCCTAGGAGTACAATGGAAATGAATGCTGTTGAGTATTTCAGTTAAACCTTACCAAGCAAGAACGCAACTATTGTGTAACTCGGTGAGAGCTATTGGCAGTAGTTTGGGGCATGGGTCATTTTCACCAATACCTATATGGCAAATCGTTTTGCCTGATAGCAGGTCATGCAGCCTTCACATGTTTATCCTCTTTTCATCTCCCTGAAGGGCAATTGGCACGATGGATTGAAATTCTAGAGAGCTATAATTTTGAAATGATCCACCGGTCTGGATCAAGAAACACAATTACTGATGGGTTGTCTCGCCATCCCTGTGGAGACAATTGTAAATATTGTGGACATAGAGAAAACCCCAGAGATCCAAATGGTACAAATACTTCTTGAAAACGACAATTATTTTCAAGAGGACCCAATGATAAAACAAGTTGTAACATGGATAAAAAAGGGAAACATCCAGGTAACGAGAACCTCTCAAATGCAGATCCAAAAATCAGACAACTCATCCATCGTTGGGCTGAATGGAAGGAAAGCTGTATCATTTATGGATAGAAAAGACGAGACAGCTTGTGGTTCCACAAATGCGTGTTCAGTAAGTTTTAGAATTGTGTCATGATAGTCCAACACTGGGTCCTTTCGAATTCTGGAAGACCCTGGCCAGAGTTCAATAGACCTACTTCTGGATAGCCATGACGTCCGATTTATGTTCTTGGTGTCAAACTTGTCTGTTTTCCAGGAAATTCAAAGGACCTGGACACACCTATGTAGCAACCCTTCAACAAATGATAGTAGGAGCTCCTTTTGAGAGGTTAGGCTTTGACATTATGGGGCCATTCTCGAGGACTCGGAGGGGAAACCGATATGTACTTGTGGCAGTTGACTACTTCTCCAAGTGGCCAGAAACAATTGTGCTCCTCAATCAAGAGGCTTTAACTATAGCAACAGCATTAGTAAAAGAGATTTCTCAGTCACACTGGTGTACCCTTCGAAATCCACATGGGACAAGGACGGAACTTTGAAGCAACCTTGGTAAAGGAGGTAGGAGAAGTTCTAGCGATGCATGGGACACCCTCAGTCGGGTGGACTGGTGGAACGTTTAAACCTTACTTTGGCGAAACACCTAGCCATGTTCGAAAAACCTAGATGACTGGTACGAGAAGATACCTTATTCTTGATGGCTTATGACACATGGAACCACTGGTTTCTCTACTGCTCAAGTGGTCTACAGAAGAGATCTCCATGTACTCAAAATTCTGATTCGCCCTCAACTATCCAAAGCCTTAATAAGTAGTACTGCATATGCCTTGGAGCTGAGAGAACGCCTTGATCAGATACAATCATTTGCAAGAGAAGAAGCTCAAATTAGGATGATCCAGAAGGAAGATTTTGACTGACGGGCCAGAGTACCACAACTCCAGGAAGGTGATTGGGTATGGGGTACATGAGCCAAAGAGAACTAGAGGTCTTAGCCCGAAACTGCAACCTATGTGGACTGGGCCATGGGTGGTTAAGAAGCGACATAATGAAGTACTATTTGTCGTACTAAATGGGTAATGGGTAAATGGATAATTGCCTCCATGCCAATCTCTCTGGAGAAATGGGGAACAATGTAGTAGACTTCGGTGGGGGCTTCCCTCCAGGCCGTTGGGTGGGTGGTGCGATCTCCCTGGGTGCCGTGGCCAGGGGAGTGCCACAGAGTGTTTCGATCCCGGGGGTTTGATGGAAAAAGTCCAAAACCACGAAAATCGATAGTAATGCTTATTGATCCTCTATAACCAAATGTAATAGTGGAAACTAATAGAAATAAGATAAATATAGAGAAAAAAAAAAAAAAAAAATCATATCGAGGCTCATTGATGAAGTTTTATAAAAATAATGAGGTTATTTTGGTCTACTAAATGGTTATTTTGTATTAATTTCATTAAAACCCACGGGATATTCAATATAAAGTTATGTTTATAAACTAGGAAGGTATAAATGACCGTTTTACACTCGACTTTTGTGTTTCAAGGCCATTTTTAAATAAAAACTCACGGCTTACTTGCTTATATTGCTTCCAATAATTGTGAAAAATCATTATTTGCAGAGGTTTGCGGAATGAGCGGGTTGAAAATTCAAATTCAGTTTCGAAGTCTCGAGAATATCTCCTACCCTTAAAACGTAGGAATTCTCCTTGTCCCATCTTTACTCAGTTATGAGTCCTCCCACTTCTAGTGTAGTCACAACTTAGATAAACAGTTTTTGTGTTGCCATTATCATGTATGAAGACTGGGGTGACATCTGATACATTCTTTGTGTCTGCAGAACTGAATGAAAACTTTTCTTAAAACTCGAAGGAAGGTTCACTGAGTGAAAAATAGGACTGCATGAGCAGAGAGGTTACCTACTATTATGCTGTGTTTCGCCAATAGAGCGTTCTTGTTTTCGACCTATGCATGAGGGCTATACCCGAAATACTCATTTCCTTATAAAAATCACAGTAGGTACTAATAAGGGACCTCGGTTTTACCATTATAATATGTTCAGTTTTCTTTATAGCTTTTCTGTTGTTCTAGGGGCAAAAAACTGTTACCACTGCCGTATTCAGTAAAAGGGATGGACGTTTCATTTTCAGGTAAGTGTAGTTAGTTGAATCATGATGCCCGCCCGAGTAGCCTAAGAACATGAAAAATACGGTTAGATTACTGGAAACATGCTAATTTGTTAATTTAAAATCATATACAAAGCTGATATTGACCACCTTCCTCATTCATATACCCACCTTCAAATTCCAGAACTCGTGATGAAAATTCTGGTAATAAGTTCTTCTCTGTCTCAATAAACCATCTAGTTATTACAATGACTTTATTGTTTGATTATAGACCAATAGTCTGACAGACTTCCTGAGGTTTTCTCTCTCTTCAGGTATGAGATGAGATATCACAGATTTCGTCTTTAGGCACTGTTATCCTCTGTTTATTTGTATTTGAAAATGTAGACTCAGGCATTGTTATCAAGTTTTCTACGTCGCTCAATATGGTTGGTTCCTAGTTGATAGAAATGAACCTTTACGATTGAAGTGATTTTTTAGTGTTATCCCGGTGTAAAATTTGTTGTTTTATGTGTCAAGACGTATCTGGATCTGGAAGAGTTGAAAACTGGTTTTCTCGGACGTTCCCAGTAATGAGGGGCGTCCTTCAATATGGTTTGGATCTGGGTTCGATGACGACAACACTAAACTTTAAGAAATAAGCCTGGTCCTCCACTGGAAGCGTATTCAAGCGACTTAGTGACAAGGCGACTTCCGCGAGGCGACTGGGACGCGACTGAGCTCCTCCATTGGAGGCGACTTAGTCGCGCAAAGTCTTTGGTGGTGTGTAGTGGACTGCATTTATTTTTGGTAAAATGGACGACATAGATAGTTATTATTTGCTGGATAATGCTCTCGTAAATTTCCTTCGGATGAGAAGGAAACAACGAATGTTCTGGATGAACCCAAAATTGACAAGTTTGGGTGAATTCAACCACCTCCACGACGAGCTGAAGGGATATTCAGAGAAGTTTCGAAATTATTATAGGGTGGACCTACAAACATACGATTTCATTTTGAATGCTATGCAAGCTTCGATCACCAAATCGTCCAACTTCAGGGACACGATCTCACCAGCAGACCGCTTCAGTGTGACTCTCAGGTAGTAAAGTATTAAAACCAGATAATTATTACGTTTTTACTTGTAATTATTGTTGTTAATCATAATAAGGGAATGTAATGAAAGTACAGAAAAAAAATTACGTTTTTGATACTGAGTGTTAATTTAACCAAGGTAATGTAATTAAGGCGCAAAAGTGAAAAGTGCAACGTAACTCCTCTGGAAAATTAACATAATAGTCCTGTAGATGTTGAGGTTCACGTTCACAGTCGAAGGGTGCGCCGAGAAAACATGGGAGGGGGAAGCCAGGTTGCTCGTTGCCTCAAAATACGCAAAGTCGCGTCGCTCATGTAGCTTGCAGTGGAGGACCTCTAATACGTTTCAAGCTTATGGGATTAGTCGCTTATATACGGACGACAACGCTTAGTCGCTCCCAGTGGAAGACCACCCTAAGAACTAAGTTCTTATCTCGAAGTTCTTATCTTGGCCTTTTTATTAACCAGAACCGGTCTCCATATAATAGTAAGCCTTTATCTCGAAGTTCTTATCTCTGCCTTCTTATAAACCATAACCGATCTCCGTATAATAATAAGCCTCCGTATAATAAACGGGCCCTCGTAGTAGATCAGAATGATGTGTATAGTTTGGTGGTCGGTACGCATGCAAGCTCGCATCTCAAAAATCAAGAAATATTCTAAATCAATCCTTTTAGTAAGAGACATTAGTTGGACAAACATATCAGATTTACGCCTACAATGATGTTTCTGGGTTGAATATGAAGAAGTATTGGATCCAGATGGT
Organism: Adelphocoris suturalis; assembly: GCA_030762985.1. Taxonomy (NCBI): domain Eukaryota; kingdom Metazoa; phylum Arthropoda; class Insecta; order Hemiptera; family Miridae; genus Adelphocoris; species Adelphocoris suturalis. Next base: position 122,376,201 of record CM061040.1, read on the forward strand.
GCGGTAGAATGACTAGTCAAAGTTTGAACATCCATAATACTGGCCTAGTTTTCTCGCTTGCTTCACTTGCTAGGTAAGGCTGTATAGATCCGATGGTCTTTACTGTTGAGTGGGACATGTTGAATAATTGGGAAAGGTGGATCATTAAGGGTGATTTGAAATGTGGGATGTTGCTCGCTTCGCTCGTTCTCTGTGGGATGCATTGATGCTATGGGATATAAATAGTCCATCACGAGTTCATAGGAAAAACCCCGTTGTTCGACGTGTGTAGGGGATGTTGCTCGCTCCACTCGCTAGAGGTGGGTTTTCTCGCTTGCTCGGTGTGGGATGTATAGATGCGATTGGATATAGTCCCCATACCATCCTCCTTGGTTCGAATGATAGTGGAAAATTTAAAAATTGCTTACAATCCCTTTCTATTCCAAGGGAATGGGGAAAAAAAAAACAAAAAAAATATATATATATATATATATATATATATATATATATATATATATATATATATATATATATATATATACAGGGTGTCCCATCTAAACGGGCCCATCAGGAAATTACAGCCTTACGGTGCGAGCTATCGAAAAATTGAATTGGACCTTTTTTATAGTATTTCAACTCAGCTTCACGATGCAGAAGTCCGATTTTTATTTTTCCTTGTTTTAGGGTCTCAAATCATTGATTGAAACTTACGGTTTCCTCTTGACCCCCTTTTTTATTGCTTTTTTTCGATTCTAGGTTGAATTTGGAAGAGAAAATGCCTCGTTGAAATTTTCTTTTTGGGGCTTCGTTTCTGAGTTATTCCACTTTTTTGCGGAAGTCCGATTTTTATTTTCTCATGTTTTAGGGTCTCAAATCATTGATTGAAACTTACGGTTTCCTCTTGACCCCCTTTTTTATTGTTTTTTTCGATTCTAGGTTGAATTAGGAAAAGAAAATCCCTCTTTAAAATTTTCTTTTTGGGGCTTCGTTTCTGAGTTATTCCACTTTTTTGCGGAAGTCCGATTTTTATTTTTCCATGTTTTAGGGTCTCAAATCATTGGTTGAAACTTACGGTTTCCTCTTGACCCCCTTTTTTATTATTTTTTTCGATTCTAGGTTGAATTAGGAAAAGAAAATGCCTCCTTGAAATTTTCTTTTTGTGGCTTCGTTTCTGAGTTATTCCACTTTTTGCGAAATACAGAAAATCGCCGATTCCTTTTAGAGATTACCGACACTTTCTTACTATTTTTATCTTCAATTTTTGAGATGTTCACCACACTTTTGAAATCAGCATTAAACTATCTATCATCAGACCCCAGTGTCCATAATCAACAATCACCATCAGGGGGATGACATTACACTTGAACCGCTTACGATTTAAAAAATCAAAAAAAAAAAAAAAAATCCAAATCGTCGTTTGAAAAAAAAAACCCCTCAATTTGTTCAGTACACACAGAATCACTGTTCAGAATACAGTTTATAAAATGTACCACGAGGAGACTTCCAGTCAGTTGTGTTGTGATAAATCGAAAATGCCACCTGCTCCTTCTGCAGCCTCTGCTCCTCCTGCAAACTGTATTCAAGGGTCAAGAAAACAACAGCTTGTTGATACTTATTGTATGAACTTGATTATTCAAAGAACCTTACATTAGTCCAGAAGACGGCGTCTCATACGTTCTTCTAATAAATGAGTAATAGTAGTGAACAGTTAAAGGGTTTTTTTTTCAAACGACGATTTGGAAAACTTTTTTTTAAAATCGTAAGCGGTTCAAGTGTAATGTCATCCCCCTGATGGTGATTGTTGATTATGGACGCTGGGGTCTTGATAGATAGTTTAATGCTGATTTCAAAAGTGTGGTGAACATCTCAAAAATTGAAGATAAAAATAATAAGAAAGTGTCGGTAATGTCTAAAAAGAATCGGCGATTTTCTGTATTTCGCAAAAAGTGGAATAACTCAGAAACGAAGCCACAAAAAAAAAAATTCAAGGAGGCATTTTCTTTTCCTAATTCAACCTAGAATCGAAAAAAAAAAAAAAAAAAACAATAAAAAAGGGGGTCAAGAGGAAACCGTAAGTTTCAATTTCAACGAGGCATTTTCTGATCCAAATCCAACCTTGAATCGAAAAAAGCAATAAAAAAGGTGGGTCAAGAGGTAACCTTACGTTTCAATAAATGATTTGGGACCCTAAAACATGGAAAAATAAAAATCGGACTTCCGCATCGTGAAGCTGAGTTGAAATACCATAAAAAAGGTCCGATTCAATTTTTCGATAGCTCGCACCGTAAGGCTGTAATTTCCCGATGGGCCCGTTTACATGGGACACCCTGTATAATATATATATATATATATATATATATATATATATATATATATATATATATATATATATATATATATATATATATATATATATATATATATATAATAAATCTTTTGAAAGGGGCAAAACAAAAATTATAGTGTGCTGCGTTTTCTATGTGAGGAAGTTATACTGCCCACCCAACTTGGCAGACGTTTTTTTTTTTTCTGTTGAAAATGACTATAAAACGTGGCACTTTATGTGGAACTACGAAAATTTTAGTTCGAATGGGGGTGGAAAATTTGAAAATTAACTTACGATCCCTTTCTATAGACAATCCCATGGGAAGGGCAAAAAAAAATTATAAATAAATAAAAATAAATAAATAAATAAAATGAATAAATGAAATAAAATAAAATAAATAAATAATAAATCTTATGAAAGGGGCAAAACGAAAATAATAAATTGCTGTGTAATAATTTGTCGCATTTCATATGGAACCACGAAAAGTTTAGTCGATAACATTTAAATACTAACAGAACTGTCGGATGATAAATATTTGTACGTATTTGTTTTCCCCGTTTATTTTTCTAAGTCTTTCAAACGGGAGCCGAGATCAAGAGGTTCGTGGGCAAAGTTCAGAGTAACTATAGTCCAGTCAAAACAAGGTTTAACCTCCTGAAAAATCCGAAAGTTTTGAAACTTCGCACACTTATTTAAAGGTACCTAGGGATGAATATACCAAAAGTCCTCATAAATATGAGGCGACCTCTAGCGGCTATTAGCGAAAACAGGTCACTTTTTTTGGTTTTTTGTTAATATCTCGAGAACCTTTGGTCGGAGGTAAAAGTGTACTGTATACACAATTGAAGCTTAATTAATTTGCAACAAAAATGATTATAGACATTTTTCTTGTATTCCTAATGGTTACCGAGTTATAGGGCGCTAAATGATAGCGCTTTTTGAAAAATCGCGCTAGCGCGGTACAATATATGACATTTCTTATAATAGTTTACAATGGTTTACCACTTTTTTCTTTGTATACCAAGGATGATTGATGAGATAAACTTTACAGCTTTGTATAAAAAGAAAGACATGATGTATATTAAACAATGAAATACATGAACAAAATATACTGGGGACATTCCAAGAAAAATTGTGTGCAGAAAAGTCAACCAACTCTTGATGGTTTTTTGGTAAGGCTCTGCAATCTGCTCATCTTGGTCTGCTTCTGAATTTGCAACCTGAAACCCAGTAAGAAGAGGTAAATGTGCATGAGATGATGATGTGAGAGAACCATTATACGGATAAGAACATGTAGGTATGAGAAAGTAGGTAAGCGAGCAAAAAAACAACGCATGAACATGACGACCAATTCATGTATACTATTGCAAGGTATCAATAAAAACATATTAAAAAGAATGCTAAAGTGCAATCTCACCTGTCTTCTGGCTGTCTCTGTTTCTTCAAGGTTTATGACACCGAGATCATCAGGGTCATCAAAGTCTTCTTCGAGGGTGGAAGTAGCACCATTCAAGCATTCGCCATGGCAGTTGTGACAAACGCTTGCACACATTATTCCTGACTTTCAACAACCACATCTGTTCCCACATCCACCTGTACATTAGCAGCAAATGATAACCACCAGGAGCAGCAAGACAGCACGTATTTCGAGTGTACCACCAATTTCAATTTTGGCTTGGGAATGAACTTCCTCCTGTACAGTGGGGTTGGAAGTTGGAAAGCGATCGGCTGATCACTGTGACAACAATGGATCTAGCAGCACCTCAAGCTGTCCTCAACCTCATTTGTTGCAAATGTACAGGTGGATGTGGGAACAGATGTGGTTGTTGAAAGTCAGGAATAATGTGTACAAGCGTTTGTCACAACTGCCATGGCGAATGCTTGAATGGTGTTACTTTCACCCTCGAAGAAGACTTTGATGACCCTGATGATCCCGATGTCATAAACCTTGAAGAAACAGAGACAGCCAAGAGACAGGTGAGATTGCACTTTTGTATTCTTTTTAATATGTTTTTATTGATACCTAGCAATGCCTTGTATACATGAATTGGTCGTCATGTTCATACGTTGTTTTTCTGCTCGCTTACCCACTTTCTCATACCTACATGTTCTTATCCGTATAATGGTTCTCTCACATCATCATCTCATGCACATTTACCTCTTCTTATTGTGTTCCAGGTTGCAAATTCAGAAGCAGACCAAGATGAGCAGAGCCTTCTACCAAAAAACAATCAAGAGTTGGTTGATTTTTCTGCACACAATTTTTCTTGGAATGTCCCCAGCATTTTTTGTTCATGTATTTCATTGTTTAATATACATCATGTCTTTCTTTTTATACAAAGCTGTAAAGTTTATCTCATCAATCATCCTTGGTATACAAAGAAAATACACTGCCAAGGAAATGGCACATGAGCTTCCTCGTGAACTTCACAGTACGTCACCATTAAATTCCAGAAAACTAGAAACGACCGGTTCTGGCATCAGGGAATTAATAAGGTGGGAAATTGGAAGCTGAATGGTACATATAATAAATGAAATTAATAAGGAAAATTTTGATTTTAATATGGGACCATCCAGGATGTAGTCCGCATGTTCCCTGAAAATTTCGTCTAAAACGGATCAAAATTTTCGCGCATGCGCCTAGCGTACCGCTGCTGATGATCGAGATGAATGTGATACGGGACCTCAAGAAACCTTGCCTGCATCAGCCCTGAAACTCTGACCGAAATCCGTTCACAATTGCCTGAGTTATGACCGAAACAAGAAAATTTTGTTTGCGCCTGCTCAGAGGCTACCGTTGATTCGATCATGACGGAACTGATAGGGGACCATGTAGAGCTATACCCGCACGATCCCTAAAAATTTGAAGAAAATCGCATCAAAATTGTGGAAATTACGGCTGTGGAAAGGACCGTAACAAGAATATTTCGTTCACGCATGCGCAGAGCGTACCACTAATGCAATTAAGATGATTGTCTTATGGGACCTCAAGGGACCTTACCCACATCATCCCTGAAAATCTGACCGAAATCCGTTCAACATTGACCGAGTTATGACCGTCACAAGGAATTCACATTAGCACCTGCGCAGAAGCTACCGTTGATTCGATCATGATAAAGTTTATAGGGGACCATCTAGAGCTTAACCCGCACGATCCCTGAAAATTTGGTCCAAATCAGATCAAAATTGTGGAAGTTATGGCTGTTACAAGGAAATATGGACGGAAAGACAGACAGACAGACAGACACGGAACCAAAGTTGTTCAGGAGGCTCTGAAACGCAAAATGCGAGAGAAAATTTTGATTTTGGAGCAAAAAATTTTTTTTCATTTCGAAAGTGAAAACCAAGCTTCCGCTGCCTTGCAGTCTCGGAAGCAAACGTGATAAAGCATTGTAAACTATTATAAGAAATGTCATATATTGTACCGCGCTAGCGCGATTTTTCAAAAACCGCTATCATTTAGCGCCCTATAACTCGGTAACCATTAGGAATACAAGAAAAATGTCTATAATCATTTTTGTTGCAAATTAATTAGGCTTCAATTATGTATACGGTACACTTTTACCTCCGACCAAAGGTTCTCGAGATATTAACAAAAAACCAAAAAAAGTGACCTGTTTTCGCTAATTGCCGCTAGAGCTCGCCTCATATTCATGAGGACTTTTGGTATATTCATCCCTAGGTACCTTTAAATAAGTGTGCGAAGTTTCAAAACTTTTGGATTTTTTAGGAGGTTGGGTCATTTATTTAGGTTTTTTGACTGGACTACTAGGTTTCGACGGAATAAGGAAGACCAAAAACCAACGGTAGCTCGAAAACCAAAGTTTTCGTCTACATTTTCCTGCACTACAATCGGGAAAAAGAATTTCATGTCTCAAAACTCACATGGGACCAAATCGCAACTCCAACGAACATTTTAAGACCAACCTGAGCAAAAACCGTGGACACTTACTGGGTCTAAGGCGGAAAAAACAAACAAAGCTGGGTACGCATTTTTTTTTCGTCATTTCCAGCATATTCTCACTAATTTCTCCCGAAAGAGAGCATCTTTCGCAAATTTGACGGTACCATCGTGTTCTATGGATCCAGAAACGCAACTTTCTCGCTGACATACCAAGTGCTCTTGATCAAATTTTAATGTGGCAGCGGATAGAAGATCGAGTGCTGGGACAAAAAACGTGCATTAAAAGGGGCTCCCACCCCCCTCCCGCCCTACGGTTCGGGTGATATTAGAAAATTTTAAAATCGCTTATGCCCCCTTTCGGAAAAATCCAAGAAGATCCCTCACTCGTAGACTCCCCCCACTCAGCCATTTGGCCGTGCATAACATGGGCAGACAAACAAACAAACAAATGGAGTTTCATTCCTATAAATAATAGAGATTATATTCTATTGCGTTGAACCTTTTAGTAATATTTGAATTCCAGTTGGACAGCTCGTGGTAAATTATTCTTAATTTTTCAGGGATTCTGTCGCACATAGAAGAGAAGGGGAAGCCTTTGTTGAAGAGTAAGGAGTATACTGTAGAAGATCTTTGTTTCTCCCTTCAAGAAACTGTCTTTGCTATGCTTGTAGAAACTACTGGTTAGTTTTAGTTTTACTTATCGCCTACATCTTTTCTATGCTACTCAGTAAAAAATTTCTCAAATTCCAGAAAAGAGTGATCAAAAACATTGAACTTCCAAAAAAGTGCTCATAATGTTAGTCTGAATTCCCGGTTGGGGCTTCTTCCTCATTAATTGAAGTGCCTTTGTCTGGAATTCTTACAGTACTGATTCATACACTTTCACATCAGGTCAAGTTCTGACCTCTCCTCCCTTTGGAGGGTAACTGATGACGTCCACTAAGTAGAAGTGGCACTGGATGAATATCCAACCTGCAATGTTAATTTACTTTATTTTTTCTCTAATTTATCTCGCTCGAACCATTATATTTATTGGGCATGGGAGCAATGGTGGTTCTATTCGTATGTATATTTCGAATTTTCTGTATGATGATGGCCGCAACAACAAAAATCCTTAGTATGTATAATCCCAATATTTTCAACCTGTTTAACGAATTACATGTAATTTGTTGCAATAACTAAAATTTACAATTCTGTTGCCTAATTAATCTGTTATGATACTTTCTGCTGTGACAGAGCGAGCTATGGCTCACACAGGATCACAGGAGGTTCTGTTGGTAGGAGGGGTGGCCTGTAACGTCCGCCTTCAGGAAATGATGGCTCAAATGGTGAAAGAACGAGATGGCACCGTGTATGCGACAGATGAGCGATACTGCATCGATAATGGCGCCATGATCGCTCAGGCAGGAGCTCTCCTCTACTCTTCGACAGGGAAACCGACACCATGGGAAGAGACATTTATACGACAGAGGTAATAATTTTGGCAGTAACATAATTATACTGTTTCTTCTGAAATATTTCTCATTTTTACACAGATACGTTTCCCCCTTGACTATGTAATTCATCTTTCCTCTGTAATAAAGGGGCCTTATGATATCTATTGTTTGAACGTCAAATATTCAGTACAATAAAGTACCACTATATCTATAAGGATCCACAAGGGGAAAGTAGTATGGCACAGGATACCAATAATATTTGATGAATTAAACAGTGGGATTGAATACGAGAAAGCTGTGTGCCACTCTCCGACCTAATTTTCTTATTACCTCTATTTAGAGATTGGGAGCAGAGGTACAAATTGCAGAAATCTATTAACACTTGGGTATTTAGGTCATAAAACAGCTAATTAGCTAGTTACACTTGTAAACTGGGTTGTGCTAGTGATGCAGCCTTCCAGGTGTCACCATAGACTCCCCTTGGATTGTCTACCAGTATGCAAACCCTATGGGTGCTAAAAAGGTACTTAAACTATTTTTAAAACAACAAAGTTTCCTTTCTAATAATTTTGACGTCACCTGCACTCTGCTACGACGAGTATTTTTCTTTCTATGATTTTTCACAGTTTATCAGAATGGTGGCGTCAAAGCACCCCTCCCCCCTGTCACTAACGTCACCAGTGTAGGAACCCGAAAAATCGTAGGACAAAAACTACTTACCATAGGAGAGGGCGGTTAGCCTCAAATTTCTTAGAATGAGATTTATTTTCATTTAAAGGTATAAATGATTATGTGGGCAAAAAACTTGTCCCAAATAATGTGCTGCAATTAAAAAATATTTTGATTTCAAATTTTTATCTGGCAGTCTTTATAGGTTTTTCAGCAAATATTAATGAAATTTAAATACATTTTTCAGCATAATTTTCTAAGTAAATAATTTGTTTAATCTTCTAGTTCAATGTTGATAAACTTTTTTGACTAAAATTCTTCTAAAAATAGAAATGTAACTATTTTTAGTGATCTTTTAGCACATTTCTTGAAAATTGGTCAATTGAATGTTCTCAAAAGTAAAAAAAAAGTATTTTGAGAATTTTTGAGCTATTTCAATAGCTTCATTTTCTATGGATATTCGCAAAAATGATCAAAACCTAGGGATCTTGAGCTAGAAATATTTTATTATATTATATATTTTATTTTATTTCTCATTTCGCTTATATGACCATGCTGCATGACTGGAACTTTTTCATTTTCGTGTACTATCATTTACGAAACCCTTGTGCCAACATAAAAAAAGTTATTTCAATAAATAATCTTATTTGAATCAAATTAATAAATGCGAATTTAAATCGCGATTTTTTTTCAACTATGCTGTCAGCCAAATTTTATGGATAAGACAGTCTCCATAGCGTCACACAAAGTGCTGTAATCCCAAATATCCGGTATCTTCCAAGCAGTACGATTTCCATAGGTATTTCCAATAAATTCAGCAATAGAGGAAGCCCTATCAAATCTAAACATTAAAACGATCTCTTCGTCCGTCAGTTGCTATAATAAGCTTAACTCACCAAACCTCTTACGCCGAATCGTGGAACACTCCTCTCCACATATAACTCTAAATGTAAATTAAAAGCTTCCTCCATATCCTCTTCATTGAAAAACAGAAGCAAGTGGTCGAGTTCATCCATTACCGAATAGTGGTAGAATGATAGGTATATTTGATGTGATTATTTTATTAATGAATGAAATTTTATTTTGTATGAAATGGTTTTATCCACACCTCAACCAGAAAGAAGGGTCATGATGATTATATGATATAATCATGATGGGATGATTATGTGATATGTATAGGTATGATGTAATGATTACATTATATATAAGATAAATGAGATTATATGAATATGAATGAAAACGTGAATCGAAAAAGAAATACTGAGGACTGATAAACTGACAAGAATTAAATAAAGCTGTAAGTGTAAGGTAAAGGTACTGTTATAAAGTGTCTGGTTTGGTTGCTCAACTCGGTGTTAACTCGTTGTGGAGAAGTCATCATGGAAGAACGTACAATCCCGATTTTGCATGGAGCGTCATGACGGGACGCCAGACTGTTTGTACGTCGCGCATGCGCATTAACCTTTTCGTTGCAGACAGTACTCTTAATTACTTCGAGCCCGACTCTTAGTGGCCTCAAAAAGTCTTTATTCTTTTTTATTTTTTTCTCCCACCGTTTTGGGGTTTCTATATATTCCCTTCAAATTTATTTTCATGCATGCAGTAGACTCATTAGAATAAAAAAGAGTTTTTGGTATCATAATGCTGTTATTACTACGACCTTCACCCTTAATTTTCTTAGCTGAAAATTCACCATACACTTTCTTTTCTAATTCAACTTCTTTCACCTTCAGGTACCGCACGGATGAAGTCGAAGTGACTTGGAGATAAACTCCCACCTGGTCAAGACAAACCTGAATATGAGCAGCAACAATGTATATTGACTCACCAGTGGCGAGAGTTTCTGGACTGAATCTCTCCATGTTGTGGGTGCGTTAATTTTCATCAGTAAGACTTCGAGTTATTCATTTATTACTTGATTCAAATTAAAGAGGAAACGAAGTAAAATAATTTGTTTGCCGTACTCTCAGGCTTATGTTGATTGGGCACAGCCTCTCATCAAATCTCTTACAGGTTTCTTGTTTTCCCATTAATTGCTGGGATTCTTTTGTTGTCCACGATCAAGTTATTTTAAAACTACAAAAAAATCATCATGATAATATGATGAGATTTATTTTCAAAGACAATCTATCTTGTCGCTACTGCACCAGTCAAGAATTCACGAAATGTGTATATATTTGTTAAGCAAATAAAGTGTGGTACTAATTATTTGGTTCATTATATACCTATACATAGAAAATAAGACAAATGAGACACAAACATAGACATAATCAACGTTTTGCTGAAATCTACATATAAATAAATATATATTTGTTCCATAAATCTTCTTAGGAATGAGATAAAAATGCTTGCTTTCTCCAAAAAGTTACGCGAATGGTGAGGTGCGAGCACTTATGCGAACTTCTGTGGCTTTTAACCCAGTTCGAATCGGATTATCAACCATTCTCGATTTTGGTATAATAATATATTCAATATACCTCATAATGTCGAGACGTTTTGATGAAGAGGACGCAACCGCATGAAATTTGGAAACCAGACCCACTTTTTCCACAGAATTCTTGTTCGACATCACAGGCAAAATGTAGGATAAGCTCGAGGAAAAACATAAAAAGTTGAATTTGTGGAAAAAACCGCAAGAAAACTCGAAAATATAGAGCTCGATGCACGCGCAAGGTGGAAAAACGAAGTGAAGATGGCGTCACTCCCAGTATGATCGGGAGCAAGGAGGCGCTGGGTGGCCAACGGAACAGTGCGAATATTGCTTTTTATTTTTGAAAAACCACACTTTCGCGGGTGTTTTCAAATTATTTCTTTGAAATACCACTGCAAGACCGTGTACACACGATAGCTGCATCAGTAAACAGTCTTCTACGAAGATCGTACTATAATTACATATACTACCCCTTTTCAGCCCTAATGCTTCATTTATCTTTTTGACTGTATAGTTTGAAACTCCTCCCCTACCTTTTCTGTAACCCCCAAGAGAATGTTGAAGTGGAATTTTACAACAATTATGAATTGCAGTCAAATGCTTTTATTTTTATATAAACCCCAATTCTGAAAAGAGATTTCTATGATTATAAGTTCTCTGCATCAGGAACTGTTTATCTTTCAATTGGCATATAAAATCTGTGTGTTGATTTCATGAACGAATTTCAGTATACAAAAAAGCAATGTTTCTAATAATTTGGGTAGCAGTGTATGTTCGTATTGGTGAGCGTCTTACAGAAGGTATCTGACCTTTGAACTGAGAAAAAATAGGCCATTTGAACATAAAATCAACCATAAAATAAAAAAATAAATAATTAAATTAAATTAAAAGAATTAGAAAAAAAAATTGAAAAAGCGAAACTGGATAACAGAGTAAAATTGGTCTATGGCTCAAACCTAAATCAATAGATTATTTTGGCTGAACTTGAGGTACCTATCTAGATCTAATTCTACCTAACTCCTCTGTAATTCCTTCATTTGAACATTTTTATTGGCTATTCTGCGAATAAGAAACTTTGGAAAGAAATAATGGAGTTCAAAAAATCTTACAATACATACACATTAAATAATCCATATAAAACATATATTATTATGGTGTTATTATTGTTATTCAACTATACATATTGCGTGAATTTTTATGCAAAAATGTATCTCAATTTATGTTAGTTTAGTCCCTAATGCCCAATGGGTTTTTGTATTTAGATGTGTAGGGGTGAAGAAAACATCGAAATATCGATTTAGACCATTTATTTTTCAATTTAAAGGTATTGCACAGTCGTGAAATGTGAGAGCAAATCATTGGCATATGGGCAGTAGTAGTATTCATTGCAGTCTTCATTGTTGCTTCCCCTTTCCCATGCTTTTGAATATTTGGCACCATCTTCTGGTCTGTAGATTAGTTGTGAGTAATATTTTATTAGTTATAGTTATTACTACGTTAGTTAAGTTATCCAAAATTTGAAACAACATTCGAGACAAGATAATTGCCTATTAGGTTCGTTCCCTCCACCTTTTTCTAGAAACTTGGAAGACACTTGAAAGTCATAAGGCTTCTGTCGATCATCTGTTAGATATGTGACGCCACCATACCTTACCAATTTACTTGCAAGTGACCAGAAAGTCTCAAGTAAAATAATAAATCTCAGTTGGTTTTGGAGAACTGCGACTTGAAAATGGCTGGAAGGAGAATCAGAACAGATGATGAGATACTACATTGCCAGAGATCGACCCAAATGGCAACTATGAACGCCCAAGTGACTTGAATGTGGATTGAAAGTGGCTTTTTGGCAAACTTAATGTTGTAACAGAATCGGTGAGTATTCCCATCTAAACATTTGAGAAGGAGTGAAAGTTTGAGAAATGCGTTGCTTCTTGGAAGTAGTACATTCAGTCGAAGAATTTGAATATTGGAATTTATGCACTATGGTGTACTTTGGTTGTCAACTACTAATGGTTAGTCGAACCTATAAAACCTCAATCACAGTGTAGTTGTAGTACCTACTACCACACCACGATTTTCTTTTTCATCACTGTTTTGAAACAACACCACTTTCAAATGCCTCTACTACATTAAAACCAAAAACTAGCATGCGATGTCCGGCTAATTTAAGTGGGTGTATTAAAAGAGAGAGAGAGTGAAGGGGGAGGGTATATCATGAAAACTACTGCAGATTATTACGTCAAATTACATACATTTATCGTGAATTCTAAATATGCTAGAAGAGCCTCATGCTAAGTGAATCAAGCCTGTTGAAAATTGTAATTGAACTTAGAAAGACTTGATTGTGTTAGAACCAGAACCGGTGAAGCCCTATCGACCAATAAACTATCAAAACATGCAGAAATGAGCGGTAATAATTTCCCCTGGAGCAGCCAGGGCGCTTCCGGACAAAGTGTTCTGAGGATGAGGTAAATTTTGGATATCTACCCATAGCCCACTTTAGAGCACCCTCGTAATGATATCCGAGTATAAGAAGGAACAAGTTTCCGGAGCCGGATTTCAGGACACTGTCTTACTCGGATGAAGCTCTGGAGCCGAATTTATTAGAGGCTCCATCATCTCCCATAGTTATGAATGAAGCTGGGAGGCTTCTGGACAAGGAAATGGAACACCTGGAGTCTTGACAGACACCAATGGCTAGAGAAGGTAGCAGAGGTGAGGTAATGTAGCTTGAGCAAAGGAAAATATGAGTTGGAATTCGAGAATGGTGCTCCCGCCCGGCCTGCAATCATTTTTTAGTGTTAGGCTCTCACTCTCTTGGGGTTGTCGCTCTTCTCCCTGTTTACCTTCCAGGCTTCTGGTTGCTATTTCCTATGTTTTTATTGAGCATATATTCAACATAAATTGGGCCCGACACAGATTCTACATTTTATTTGGAAAAGTTTGTGCGCTGAAAGCACATTTCCGTATTTCACATCTACGCACAAATTATGAAAAATTGTTTTAGTTTGAATTTCTTGTTGCAAACAAGACCGAAGATCTTACAACTGTTATAAATTGGTGTGGCACCTTGTACATAAAAAAAATATACCTGAGAATATACTGCAGGAGTTCACCTGCCAAGGTATGCCCAATCGACATTTGGCTGAATTCGCAAAGTAATCTCACTAGACACTGCCGGTTCAAGCTGCCGAATCTGCAACAGTATGTAGTCTTTGAATAGTTCTTGGTCGAAAACCATTTCAAAACGATTCATTGGGACAGGGAAATTATTATTACAATAGCTTTGGCACAATATTGATCGAGTGATTACACTACTTATAAAATTTAGAGGTGGTCTTGCATCCGGCCGAAGCTTGTTGGTTTCTTACGTTATTTGATGTACGAACTAAATCACTCGCGACGAAGTTGTGAAAACCCATTTCAAAACGGAAGTTAGTGAAAAACGTTGTCTATTTCTACGAAAAATAAAAGAGTTACACTGTTAAATCGATTTCGACGGTTAGGCCATCATGAGTAACAAACAATAACTGAAGACACATTAGAAAGGACACACCTTTTATAGTAACAGGTGAAGGGAGATTGAATCCCATTAGTCAAGAGAAAGGAAAGGGGCAGGAGGTACAACCAATTAAGTGCAAACAAGGTGACGGGGGATTATATACTATAATCCAAGCGAGGTCATTGTCACGGTGTTTTGACTCAAGTGAATAAAAAGGTAAAAAGTGCTACGACAGGGAATGTAATGTTTAGTCTTTTGGCTCGAGAGGGATTTAATTAATTATTGTTTCGTATTATTTCGGGTCCTATTCTGACTGCGCCACTGTAACTGCTCAAAAAAACCTCGACCGAGATACGTTGACAGGAGTTCGAACTCGCGTCCTTACAACTACAGGAAATTTCCTCTTAGTTGCAACACTCCAACGATCTGAGCTATGAGGCCGGTGTAATCATACCTCTTTGACTGGGAGAGTTATTTTCCTGGAGCGTAACACAACCCCCCAAAACAAAACCCTTCAAAAAACTTGTAAAAAGGAAGTGTAGGTACTGTTGTTAATTATTGTCTTTCTCAATTTGATCCTCCACCACTTGGTCACTTTGTGAATGTTCTTTAGTTCCCAAGGAGTTTACAGACCAGGATCAGGAACCTAAGTTAATGAGGTTAAGAGCTGGCAATGCTGCTTACATAAGGGAATCATTACATAAGTTAACTCTTTAATGAGGTTTTTAGAAAATTTAAATAAAAAGCCTAGTCTGTCCTTAATTCCGTTTTTTTCTCCAACGTTTCTCCCCAGGACCTTTAGCTTTTTCAAGGTGATGCTAAAAATTAGATTAAAAAAATTAAATTCAAAATTATAAAATCTCCAACAATATTTTCTTCGTGTTGTTGATGAAGAACAAATTTGAAGTTGTCATTTTGAAACAATCAAATTTAAAGCTGTTTATCTTCAATTAGGTAACAATGTTTATCCGTATCTTCTACCTAGTTCTCTGGTGACAAATACTTATTGAAATGTTTATTAAAATTTTCTAATAATTTGAACTGTCCAGATAAAGAAACTTTAGAGGTTTTTAATCAACTAACCGCCTTATGAAAAATATTTGTATTTTACCTGCTGAAGAACCGATCGATGATGTAGTACACGCTCCTCTTGGTGAATCTGACACCTTTGGCAAGACCCTGCTGTAATAGCTCCGAGATCTGGGTGGCGTTGGAAATGGTCGGATAAGCCATTTGCAACGTGTGGATGAAAAGAGTGACGAACGGCAGGTGAATGGGTAACGGGATCGACCATCCTACAATAAACTGAAGGTAGGTATTAGGTTTTCATACTTGTCATAACAGTCTGTAACAGCATCTGTATTATCTGCTTACATGGAGTATAGAAAAGTTTATTCAGTGAGCTTTAGCATAAACTTTCCACTAGAGAAAATAGGTTTGTCAAAGATGATTGAGGTAGGTAATCTAGTTGATTATTTAGAGCACGCACAGATGTCTGATTTAGAAGCGAAATCTTGATCGAAATCAGAAGTTTCTTTTATGTCGTGAGGATCAGGGGATGAAGAAGACTCGTTCGAGATCTGATTATGACTGTGTATTATGTGGGCTCCAATTATGGAGGGGACGTACTCCACTCCAAGCCGGAAGGCTGAAGAGTCTCACAGATATACGGGCACATATTCATTGATTTTAACGTTATTTGAACGCACATAAATTTCGTGTTATAGGCTTCAAATTACTGGGTGTATAACCAATAGGTAATTCAAGGGGAGCTTTGAGATTTTGCGACATGGCTAAATTCCAGAGTACCTTCATGGGAAAATGATACCTTCGATGGGGCTCAACATATGAATTACGCTCATTCATAATCATACCACAACACAATCAACATAAGACGTCACTCTCATATCTACTTGAGGGTATTTCTACCTACATGATGTGGCTGTTCTCAATGGGGAACTTTCATGTGTTAGAATATCACATTTTTGACCTCGAATTTGGATTCAGCGCACTTGAAAATCCCCCTTGTCCCAATTTCCCTGTTTGGTGTCTGAAAAAACAGCTTGTAGAGCAAATGTTAATCTGTAAGAGGAAAAAAGAATGACCTCAATACCTTTTGCCGTTTCTGAGAAAAGGTATAGTAATTTTTCGCAATCCCAATCCATCTTATATTCGAAGCCTTGCCTAAATCATGACTTAGCTTCAATGGGACTTCCTAAAAATGGAAACTGTCCATTAAGGTAAGTAAAATAATGAATAATCTCACATTATTCAAAACATTTCTTTAAAAAAATAAATAAATAAAATAATAATAGACATTTTGTTTATTGTCTTCAGTTCTAGTTTTTTCAACGACACGCATTCGACTTGTAATTTTTAATCTGAAAGTTGAAACAGCTGCTTATGTGGCTAGCATATTGTGCAAAAAAACAGCCCGATATTTTAGCTCGCTTTTTTAAGCACAATAAGTGCTGATCTATGGAAAAAGTAAAAAAATAGAATGAAAATTAAAACAAACTTCAAATACCTAACTAAACAACTCGTAAACGAGTTCCACTATCTGCTTTACAAGCAGATACCATGTTACATGGATATGTCTTTGATTGGGGATTTCATAACGGTTGTCCTCGAGAGTTGTAAACAAATCCTTTAACTTTAAACAAATCCCTGGGCCGCATGGCCGCATCCCGACTAATTCCAACAAAACAACGGATAGAAATGTTGAAAATATCTGTGGAGAGAAGCCACTACAATGAGTTGTTGTTAACAGTCGACTGTTGTCAAGAGGAAGAAAATGTTTCCTATGGAGTGGAGTAAATGATTCCACTGCTTTACGTTAAGAATATTGTAACCGGCTTATTAAAATTGTTTATAGTCCAATCAACTTAGTTTTGGAATGTATCCAGGTACGTAAGGAGGGGGAAATTGGTAGCTTGAGATGTGAACATTTATCACATAAATCAAGCGCTTTCCAACGAGTGGCGAACGATTTATGTGCGATGAAAACTGCGGAAGTTCCATTCCCCTAGCAACGGCTGGGTTGTACGTGAAAAACACTGAAATTGTGACACAAATTTTGCATCATGGAAATTTTTGGTTGACAAAGACATATCCATGTCAAAAACGGCTTAAGACCGTTAAATTGATATTTTTCAGCAGAATTATCTATTAAGAAAAATTTTACCAACTTTCAACATTTTGCACAAAATAACGCCAACAAATATAGGTGTACCCACTTAAATTTCATCAAAATGTTATTTTTTTTTGTTTTATTTTTTTGTTGCATTAATTTTATAATTAGCGATAATTTCTGTGCTCACGTAGAGCTGAAATTGAAAGAAATCAATAAATTTACGAAAACTTACTCATTTGGTCATGCTACATGTCTTTTTTATTTTATTTTTAATAAGAACAGGGAATAATATAGAAGTATGGAAGAAGGGAAGAATATAGAACTTTTAATAAGAACCTCCCCATATTTGCATGTAGGAAGACCATGGCTGTGTGTCCAGTAAAAAACAAAAAACCAGAGTTTTTGAAATTTATTGGCCTACTTCAGAAGGTCCAGGGGGGTTTATAGATCTAATTGTGATCGTTTAGATGACTTACTTTGATTGTACCACCATTCCAGAAAACAAGACCTCTGCCAGTATCCTTGGTTTCATCCGTATCTTCCCATCCAGTTACCAGAGTTGAATAGCATAGCAAGAAAAGCGCGAGTAAAATGAGCTTGATTACCGCAACCATGGTTAAGAAATGTAGTTACCTAGGTACTTAATACGACTCTATTATTGTTCAAAAAGGAATCATTAGTGAGGAGATGGCAGTGAGATATTGAATGTAAGTTCAGTAGGTACCACCAACACAGCACGATGTATCCTCAACTCTAAACTGCCTTAAAAATTAGACTAGGTCGAAGAGGACATGAATTATTCAATGGATTCACATTAGCGAGTGAGTAGAAATTTATTCTGTAAAACTCGCCTAGTGACTCTTTATGGAATCGGGAGGTAGGCACACATGGAGTGCTTTGCAACCTTATTCTAAATATTTGAATTAACGTGGTTGGTATTTGGGTAGGCAGAACCTTCGCGTGGTTCGTAGGCGCCCACGGCAAGGATGGAATCAGTGCCCCCAACCCTCCCCCCATAAAAATTTTAGTTAATTTCATTTGTTCCAGTTTTGGTTAAGGGGGATGATACACTAGCTCTAAAGAGCCACTCCATTACCCACCATCTATGGGTCAAAATCGCAAACCGTGAACAAGAATAGAAAACAACACGTTTTGGCATCAAACCTTTGAGTTCGTCTTCGCTAATTAGGTATTTAGGGTACAGTGTACTTTACAGTGATTTCCGAATATAATAAAAAAATTTAATTGGTAACTCCCCTTCATTTGTTTAGTACCTACCTTACCTACTATTGGGAAGTGAAATAGGATTTTAATTATCACGCGCCATAGTGGCGCTACGACTCGTATCTCACATTTTTTAAAAATGGAACCCCCATTGTTTACAGAAGAATCGGACTCTACATAATTTTCATGGGAAAATGACATTCATTGGAATTTTGGAGTGCGCGTATTGTGTATGAATATTGTGAAACATCGAATTTTTGTCGATATTAAATTGCCACGTGTGATACATGATTGGGGGTATTTCATCAGGCTGAATCACGTTGTTTGATGTTTATTTTTATGGTTAGGTACCAACTTAAATAATCCGAAAATATCCTGAGCCCGAAAATATTTGAGGAAAAACAGATGTCGTCTGCCAAACCGTTAGCCTGGTCCTCCACTGGAAGCGACTTAGCGACAAGGCGACTTCCGCGAGGCGACTGGGACCCGACTGAGCTCCTCCATTGGAGGCGACTTAGTCGCGCGAAGTCTGTGGTGGTGTGTAGTAGACTGCATTTATTTTTGGCAAAATGGACGACATAGATAGTTACAGTGGAACCTGGAGAATTCGAACTTCTTTAATTCGAATGTTTCTCTTGGTCCCTAGCATTCTGTATTTAAACAATGCTAAAAAATCGTGGATAATTCGAATTTCATTTTTCATAATTCCGTCCCAAAACAGGACCAGGCCAAAGGCTGAGCAATTCGCCAAAGAATTGGGAAAGCGAAATTTCAAAGCTATCACTGGGTGTATGACACAATTGTGCACTGTGAATGTAAGTAATTCATACTTCAACTCTTTGAATGCGTTGGAATCTTTTATAATGGCCGAGAAACTTAATTCAAGGAAACAGGCCAAAATACCATCCTTTTTTGAAAAACAATAGATATTTTTTTTATGGTTTCAGTTAAATACAGTACCATTCCAGGTGTCTTTATATTTATTGTTCAATACTCTGTTGATCGATACAGTATTCAATGTTACTGTATGTACTTTACTTCGTACTGTAGTTTGTTAAAATATAATTTATTAAAACTTCTTTAATTCGAATTTTTGGTTAATTCGAAGTTTTTGACTGGTCCCTTGAGGTTCGAGTTATCCAAGTTTCACTGTATTATTTGCTGGATAATGCTCTCGTAAATTTCCTTCGGATGAGAAGGAAACGACGAATGTTCTGGATGAACCCGATATTGACGAGGAGGCAACGTTTGGGTGAATTCAACCACCTCCACGACGAGCTGAAGGGAGATTCAGAGAAGTTTCGAAATTATTATAGGATGGACCTACAAACGTACGATTACATCTTGAATGCTATACAAGCTTCGATCACCAAATCGTCCAACTTCAGGGACACGATCTCACCAGCAGAACGCCTCAGTATGACTCTCAGGTAGTAAAGTATTAAAACCTGATAATTATTACGTTTTTACTTGTAATTATTGTTGTTAATCATAATAAGGGAATGTAATGAAAGTACAGAAACAAAAAATTCAGCGTAAAAAATACGTTTTTGATAGTGAGTGTTAATTTTAACAAGGTAATGTAATTGAGGCGCAAAATTGAAAAGTTCAACGTAACTCCTCTGGAAAATTAACATAATAGTCCTGTAGATGTTGAGGTTCACGTTCACAGTCGAAGGGTGCGCCGAGAAAACATGGGAGGGGGAAGCCAGGTCGCTCGAAGACAAGCGACTGATCCCATCCGGATGGGATCAGTCGCTCGTCGCCTCAAAATACGCGAAGCCGCGTCGCTCAGGTCGCTTGCAGTGGAGGAGCTCTAATACGTTTCAAGCTTATGGGATTAGTCGCTTATATAGTCGCATAGTCCCATAGTCGCTTCTAGTGGAGGACCACCCTTACTCTCGTTATCGTTATGAAAACTGAGATCAACGTCGAAAGGAGCAGCTCGACGCAGGTGTTCTTGATGAAAATCGCTTCTCCCGACCTGGGAGCTAAAGGTGCGTCTGCACGGGGACACTTCTCTCCATAGAGCGAGAGCTCACGAGAGAAGTGGACACCTCCTAGAGTAGTTGGGAGAGCACTCTAGGGCTCTATCTTGCATTCCTCTTCCGCTCTCGACGTCTGGACATGTGGTCAAGCGATCTCCGAGAGCTTTTATAGCTAAGTTTCACCTGAGTGAAACAAGTTGCTAGAGTGCGATGGTGATTTCAGGTTGATGGTGGACGAAAGAGATAACGGACTGCTTCATCAGCCAGGTGGAAGCTTTTTCTGAATTCGGGGATGTTTCATCAGATATGAACAAAATTATGCTGAAGAATTTACTTGAATGCCAATAAAGTTTACTGGAAAATCAATTCAAAAAAACTGCTCAAAATCCAAAATTACATTTTGAGTAGCATTTTATTATTTCGAATAAGTTTTTTTCTTCTTCCATAAAATTTATAGTTACCTACCTAACAATTTCTTCGCACTCGAAAACCTCGAATTTCAAAACAATTAAACTTAAATATAATACCATCATTTTCCTAAATTTTACGATAGATGTAATTTCATTAATCGATTGAGACCATCCGTACGTTCATCTGTTAGCTCTTCTCAAAGAATAGTAGACGACGGCTGGCAGGAAAAAAAGTTCCAGTCATGCAGCATGATCATATGAGCGAATTTTCTTGGACTACCTATCGTATTGTAATATGCTAAATCGTGTTGAAATTTCAGCAATTGCAGTAAAAAGAAATTGTTAAAAACCAATTTCATGGCTAAAAACCTCATACTAAATAAAATTCGGCGATTAAAAAGTGAATTTTTAGATTTTTTTGTTTTCAAAGATTTTTTTTTGCTAATATGAATGAAATTCAAGCACGTTTTTCAGCATAATTTTGAGCACAAATTTTTAAATATCCTAGTTGACAATTTAGTTTTGACTAAAATTCTACTAAAAATTATGAATTCAACGATTTTTGGCCGTTTTTTAGCCATTTTTAGTGATTTTTTCAGTGCATTTTTCGAAATTTGACGCAATTTTAAGTATACTCCAAAATTTTTGGACAACGAACTTGGCATTTTGTTTGGAATGCTTGATTCAAAACGGATTTCAATGAATACATTTCTCAAAAATTTTTATTTTTAAATTTTCTGTGCCATTGCAATAGCTCATTTTCTACGGAAATTCGCTAAAAAGAACGTCAACTGAGTGGGAAAGAAAACTGGTGTAAACATATTGAAAATTTGATAAATTTACTGCTCTACGTATGTTGTATGCACTGTCTTTCAGCTGGTACGCAATTATACTTCGGTTTTTGTTCACTTGGAATATAGTTTTATACATTTATTTTATTACATTTCATAGCATTCATTTATTGGAATATAGTTATAAACATCTTCTTATTTAAATTAAGAATCATGTAAATTGAGAAATCTTGCTCAGCAGCTCCTGAAAATTTGCGGCCTACATTCGTTGGAAGTTCGTATACATCTTTAGATCGCTTGCCGTCAGTTCAGGGAGTAGAGATGCGAACACACCAAATTGTTATTGCTGCAGAATCCATTCTTCAACTCAAAGACTTTGTTTATTCCTTCTTTAATGTTTCCTCTTGATAGTTAGTGCAATCACGAGTGTTGCACGAACGATATTCAGCTTTGATGAAACCATAGTGACGGTCGGAATGAGATTGAAGGAAGCGAAAGCAGTGTCAGGGAAGTGAGACCATGTAGAGCCAGGGGTGCTCAAACTTGAACTGCTGGCGATCTACCTCAATATTTTTAGACTACTTACGATCGACTCTGAGAGGCTGCAAGTATGTGTGATGCAGGGTTGTCGTACATACACGATACACCCTACCTACCTAGGTAGGGTGTACCGTAGCATATATAGATATTAGCTTTCCGCACAATTTACATTATTTTAGTCAAGGTTTGGGTTAGGTTTACTTAAGTTCTTCTCTACAATATCAATGAAAAAACTCCTAGTTATTCAAAATTGCGAGTTTATTCGTTGTTACCAAACAAAAGAGTTACATATGGTGTTAAACTCAACTAAGGAGTGACTTTGGATGTTGAAGTGTGGCACTGCATGTCCTCAGCATACTTTTCATAAGATGGTGCGTAACCACTGAGTGTCAATCGCAAGCATGATGACATATGATCGTCAGTTAGTCGATTGCGATATTTTGACTTAATTATCTTCATTTCAGAAAATGCAGACTCGCACAAGTAAGTTGACCCAAACATTGCCGTCAGTTGAAGGGCGATTTGCCTTAGATTCGGATATTTATCTTCAGATATAAAACACCAGAAATTTGTATCAGATGCTGTAGCTTTGAGATGTATATCTGATATAATCTGCACCAACTCATTTTCAACAGAACATGAGTTCATATTAAACTGACTTGCTACTGCAGTAGCTAATTCCTCAATGTTTTTACATGAAAAAGGATAACTCATAAATGATGCTATATTTGCCAATTTACTGCAATCATAAAAACGCATTTCGAATTGTCCCAAAATATTTGATAGTTCAGCCTCATACGTATCATAATTCAACTGAGGAATCCTTGCTTTCAAAGACGGAAAATGTTTCAGATCCTTTCTTTTCAGTTGATCTATCATAAGTTGCAATTTACTTTTGAATGCGTTTACTGCGCTAATTATCTCAATTATAGTTTTGCCGCAAGCAGTGTTATTACGTAATAAATTTTTGTAGTTTTGTTACCTACTTATTAAAAATTTTTTTCTTCTCGAGATCTACTCAAAAAGCACTCGCGATCGACTGATCGATCGCGATCGACCATTTGAGCACCCCTGAGTAGACAGACGCGACACTGCTCCAGCAATCACCTCAGCAAGAGCACTCTCGGGGGAGCTACTCTAGCTCTCTCAGGGCCCATTGTGTAGGCTCTGCCGAGAGACTGCTCTACGCAAGCAGTGTCGCTCTATCTCTCCCCGTGTAGACGCACCTAAAGACCGGTGCCAGAGAATCCTTTTTTGTCCTTTTTTAAAAACTCAGTGTGAAGTTGCTGGGGCTTAATATTTTTTCAAGTGTCTGTGAACTCTCAGATTGAATTGCTACACAGTTCTACACAGGGTTTCGGACTTGTCAAGTTTTCTCGTGTTGGTATGTAGTAGGCATTTTTAGAACTCCTGAAAGTTCATTACGGAAAAAATTTTCCCTGAAATGCTATAGGTACATGTTTGATGTTTATCAAGCAAAACGGTTTAAATGGTGCTTATTAACAATCTCGACCTTCTCCTATATTCCTACAGATTTCAGAAATTTTTTGGACCAAATCAATTATGGGTAAATGAGCTCTAGGATGTTGGGAACGAACCTAGATGAACCCTAGGTCGAAAAGACATTATTGATTTTTTTCAATATTAGGTTCACGTTTTTTTTGCAATTTTGCATTACTGGCGCGGACCTGAAAAGCCCGGCAGCTGTTTTTCATAACCACCCACATCATGGACCACCCACCCGCCACATTTTTAATATATATATATATATATATATATATATATAT
The DNA here is from genome assembly GCA_030762985.1 of Adelphocoris suturalis. NCBI lineage: Eukaryota > Metazoa > Arthropoda > Insecta > Hemiptera > Miridae > Adelphocoris > Adelphocoris suturalis. The sequence goes on from CM061040.1 coordinate 122,400,321, forward strand.
ATATATATATATATATATATATATATATATATATATATATATAGTACATACTTACAATATTAGAAAAGATATCTGAATAAACATAAATAAATAAATAATATATATATATATATATACTCCTGCTCAAAATTAGAGCACCACCATCCATGTCTTCGTTTGTCCCCTTCGGTTTTCCCTCATTAAGTTTTTATTCATTTGCACACAATGTTTGTAAACACAGAAGGAATACAGTAACCAAAAAAGGCACAACTTCTTGAAGAAAAGATGTTGTGGATAAAATTAAAGAAAAATGTACCTTGTGGTAAAATTATAAAAATTGTAAATGTGAAAAAAAATAATGTCAGTTCTACTTTTCAATACGTCATATTACATCCTCTAGCTCGTATGGTTGATAGTTGATAAGGGAAGACACAAGGGGACAAACGAAGAAATGGATGTTGGTGCGCTAATTTTGAGCAGGAGTGTATGTATATAATATATATATATATATATATATATATATATATATATATATATATATATATATACATACAATATTATAAAAGATATCGGAATAAACATCACAAAACTATTTTTTATATTTCTGCTCTGCTAACATATTTTGTATGCTAGCGGGCAAACTGCCTGAAGAATGACTCGAAGCAGGAAACATAGGGTGGTAATTTACACCCTGGCCGTCAGGCTGCATCCCGGTAGACTCGAACCCCTTCCGAGATCTCTGCCAAGCGGAAATGAGTGGGAGGTCCCCGGGGTATATACACAAAAACGGGACCTGGAAACATAGTTCCGCGCTCGGACCACTACTCCACTTCTCCTCAAATCCTCTCTTACTTAACACATTCTACGGCTACGATTGACATAAAACTTGTAAAAATACCATTAATATTCTTAAGTACAAACCTATCTTTATATCTAGTTAAATACCGTAAAGTGGGGTGAATAGGGTCACTTTTTGACTTTCAACAGCTGTAAATCTTCAACCATGCTAGATATCGACTTGATTCCATCACCATTCTTTGTGTCTTGTACCGATTTTTACACTACTATACAAAACAAAACAAATCTATTTTTTACTGAAAAACGTTATTATGTCATAAATGTCCTGACCCGATCGGTACACAAAGTGGTGTGAATAGGGTCACTCATTAAATTTTAACCTAAAATGTGCATTATCTTCTATACACCACTGGCGAGGACCGATTGGTTCACAAATCTTCGTTTTAAAAATGATTAAGAATCAAGGGGAAAAAATCCCTGTCAATATAGGATCAATATACGCGGGAAAATGAAAGGTTTTAAAACTTTTCTACTTTGTTATTTATTTTAAAAAGGTCAATAAATATGTAGGTATTTATTAAAAAATATTGTTCAAAATTAAAGCGCACAAGTAGCACCATGCACCTTATAGATTGAAAAACGCTAAGTTTGTAGGTACATTAGGTGTCTTCCACAGAGAAATCGTCTAAATCCTTGACTAGAAATATCGCAAATCACAGAAGTTTCTGAAATGAGTAAAAACTAAATTGGTTCTCTCAAAAAACCCTGGCTGAACAAATTAAAGGCCCAGAGAATCTAACGAGTCTTGAATACGAAAATCTTGTAACATTTTCGCAAGAAAAATCACTAGTCTCACGAAAGGTACTCCATTCAATCAATAAAGAACTGATTTTTTATAGGAAGGCAATGTTTAAAGTACGAGAGTGTAAACTTGTTTGAAGGAAAGAAAAAGTTCCAGTCATGCAGCATGATCGTATGAGCGAGTTTTCTTAAATGATCTATTGTATTTTAATATGATAAATTGTATTGAAATTCGAGCAATTTCAGCAGAAAGGAATTGTTAAAAACCAATTTTATGGCATTAAAAAAATCGTAGGTACTAGATAAAATTTGGCGATTCAAAAAAGCTTCTGGATTTTTTGGTTGTTAGCAGTTTTTTATAGATTTTTTTAGTAAGTATTAATGAAATTTAAATATCACGTTTTTCAGCATAATTTTGTTTTTTGATGTCCTAGTTAATCGTTGATAATGTTGTTTTGTCTGAAACTTTGCTTAAAATTATGAATTTAACGATTCCCTGCCATTTTCTGCCGTTTTTAGTGATTTTATTTTATTTTTATTTTGTTGGCCAACAAACTCATCCTTTCATTTTGAAAGCTTGATTTTTTGGCGCAAGAACGGGATTCGCATCTCAATCCTAAGGAGAGTTATCGTCTGGAATGACACATACACGCACGCACACTCTCTCTCCCTCTCTCTCTCTCTCTCTATCTCTCACACACACACACACTTATTTTTTTTACAAATCTCCCCTAAAAGGCGGAGGGGGCACACCATTAAAGTTAAAAATGAAAAAATTAATAAAAGAAATGGGGAGGACGCCCAGGTTTACCTGACGCCGGTCCTTGGGGTCAAGGAAGCTGAAGGATGAGAAGGGAGAGTGGGAGGTCCCCTATAAAATGACCACCAGTTCGAGTAAGAACCCCTCAGGACGCGGGTGGTAATACTATGGAGCACTCCCGCTGAGATGGCCAACTTGACTAACTCCATGGCGCTTTTCCCGCACCACACTCCGCGCCATGACAGGGTCGCGGCCATAACCTTGATGTTATAGGTGCCACTCCTTTTAGCTCAGATATCGCCTGCCGCAGCTCATTTCTATCATATTTACTTTTCTTAGCCCGCCAGGTGTCCTCCATGTCCACACTGACACTGACAACCTGGACATCTGGGATGATGGCAGACCCATCAGGCTTGATGGCAACAAAATCTGGCTTCTTGTTCCGGTCACTCAGCATGTGATATTGTCTCTCCCTTTTCGCTGGATTGACATCCCTACCGCTGGATGACAAAGCGCCTGCTATCTGCTTGGAAACTGCATCGTGACGTAGAATGCGGCCACAGTGGGTACGAGGACACTGCTGCACCACATGATGGAGATGGCATGGCAGATGGCAGATGAAAATGGCAATAGTCGCGGGCCCCAATGCCCACTGAAGCCCATTCAACCCCCTGGGTAGAAATGGGTATTGAAAATCGAGTAAAAGATGCCCTCAATTACCTACGTATTTGGTTGTCAAGAGTTGGATCATGTGAGAATTCACAACTAACACATGTATGTTTGATTGAATAAACACTCTTGTAAGTTTTCTTGAAAAAAATTTGTTTTTCTCTCACTCCGAGGTAGACTTATTCACTGCTACTTAAGTACATTTTAGGTACAATTTTTATTTATATCAACAGGTTATAGGTACCAGAGACGCATTTGTTCGGCTAGGTATGGATTTGAAATTGCAAATCGACCGCAAGCCGAAGACTGGTCGCGATGGAAGAGAGAAGTCGTTCTACTTCTTCGACACAAAAAGGTGTTGGATGTAGTTGACGGAAGAGTGGTGGAACCCAAAGAGCTAGTTCTGCAGGGAAATCAAACTCCGGAGGAACAAGAGGCTGTTTCGACTGTTTACGAACATGAAAGAGAGACATTTGAGGAGAGGGACACTCTGGCTCAATTGATTCTCTTCAAGAGTTTGGGAAAGGGGAATGCTGAGCTTGTAAATACTTGCAAGTCAGCTCGAGCGATTTGGCTCAAACAGGTATCCATATACGAGCAGAGTTCAGGACAGCATTTAGACAGGTTTGACGGCGTTCAAACAGCGTTCAGGACAGCGTTTGACAGTTCTTTAACTACAGCAAGGACCCAACTGAAGATATTGCTGCCCTTGTTGCAAAGCTTCAACGAATTTTTGTGGAGTGCAACGATAAACTTGAGAGATTGAGTACTAAGTCGATGTCCGAACTCGTGTTAATGAGTCGAATCATGTCAACACTTCCCCGAGACTATTTTGAATTTAAAAGCGTTTGGGAGAGTGTCCCAATGGAAAATCGAACGCTTGAAAGGTTGACAGAGAGACTGAGACTCATTGAAATGAGGCTGCCAGACAGAAAGTCATCTGGGAATGCAGCAATTGTAGCCAACTCTAAACCAAAAGGAAAACGAAAGGCAGCACCAAGAAACAAAGACAAATGTCACAAATGTGGAGTGATGGGACATTGGGCACGTGACTGTCCTGAAAAGCCTGTGTCATTAACAAGTACAAATGTGAAGCAGAAGAAAGAGCAACTGGGAGGAGCTGCACTTTGTAATGAGGCACTTGTTATCGAGACATTTGTGAGCTAGTCTTGGGGTGAAGCAGAATCCAGGACATGGGTCGCCGACTGTGGATGTTCTGTCCACATTACTTATTTGAAAGATTATTTTGTGACGTATGAGGAGTTTGACCGACCTCAAGAAATTTTCGTAGGGAATGGAGGTGATTTTTGGTTTTGGTAAAGGAGCCATCAGAGTGGAGATGCTAGTGAGTGGAGAATGGGTAGAGAACCATCTTACTTCTGTGTGGTACGTGCCAAAAATTGGTCGAAACTTACTCTCAGTTGGAACTATTGTTAAAAAGGGATTCGCTTTCGTTGCAGAGGAAAGGAGTGCAAGTTTACAAAGGGTGGGGATGTTATTGCTATGGGGGAGTCGACCCAGAATAACATATATCGTATGGATATGCGTACGATACAACCAGAAAATACAGCAGGACTCGTAACTACTCCTAGCGAAAAATTGAAGCTATGGCATGAGCGCTTAGGCCACCAGAACAAGACATACGTACGAAGCTTCCTGAAAAGCAGGGGTATACATTTGGAAAAGGATCAAGCACAGTGTGAAGCGTGCATTTTTGGCAAGCAACCTCGCAAAAGTTTTAGAAGTAGATCTAGTCACAGACCTACATAGGCTGGTGCACAAATAAATGTCGACGTCTGTGGTCCAATGGAAGTGGAATCCTTAGGTGGTGACTGACCACCTGGTCCTGGTGGATGACTTTACCAAATATCGTAGGGCAGTTTTTCTTAATAAGAAAAGTGAAGTTCCAGATGCATTGAAAATGTTTTTAGCTGAAGCAGAGTTGGCAGGGCATAAGGTGAAACAGGTTCTCAGTGATAATGGCACAGAGATCGACAACACGGAAGTGAAGCAAATTCTTCAGTCAAAAGGAATTGAACACAGATTCAGTATGCCTTACACGCCACAACAGAACGGAGCTGTGGAAAGGGAGCGTTGCACGTTGTGCGAATGTGGGCTGACTATGATGCTTGCGGCGAAATTGGGCAAATTTCTTTGGGCCGAAGCTATTAATGCTGCCGTGTACATGCTGAATCTTACAGGCCCTTCTCGTGTAAAATTGAAGACACCGTATGAATTGTGGTTTGGCAAACCAAAAGCTCCTGTCGATCATCTCAAGGTTTTTGGAACAAAATGCTACGTTCAAATTCCAAAAGAGAAAAGACAGAAATGGGACAAAAAATCTATGGAAGGGTTCATGGTAGGATACTGCGATGTCAAGGATGGATATCAGGTGTTGTTGCCAGAAAAGCGGGTTGCTACGACCAGCCGTGACGTAATTTTCAAAGATGAACCACTCTATTCTTCCAAAGCCGAGGAAGCAAGCAGCTATTCAGAGAACGAGATTGAACTATTATCAGAAGGCACTACTCGAATTAGAGAGGCACCAGTGCAGCTGATTCATGTTCCCGGAGATGGAGCTCAAGTTCCAGCAGTTCCAGAGATGTTTTTGGAGAGTTAAGAAGACCGAGTTCGTGGACGCCGATAGATCGATTGGAAACTCAAGAACATGAGAATAGAATTCTGCTAAGGGATCGGAATATTCTCAGACCTCCTGATAGATATGGAGAATTCGCAATGATTGGTGAGTGTAATGAGCCAAGAACATTCAAAGAGGCTATGAAAAAGGAGGAAGCTCCACAGTGGAAAAATGCCATGGACGAAGAAATGAAATCACTAGCTGAGAATGAAGTCTACGAGCTAACTGATTTGCCGACTGGGAAGAAATTAGTTGACTGCCGTTGGGTATTTTGTGTCAAAATGAAAGCGAACGGAGAGTTTGACAAGTTCAAAGCTCGATTAGTAGCAAAAGGATACTCGCAGACTCCAGGAATGGATTATATGGAAACATTCAGCCCAGTTGTACGGTTTGATACGGTGAGAACACTTTTGGCAGTTACAGCTAGTGAAGGATTTCATCTGTATCAGTTCGACATCAAGACGGCTTTTCTATATGGCGAGCTAAAAGAAGAGCTATATATGAAACAGCCCGAAGGTTACCATGATGGGAGTACGGTATGCAGGCTTAAGTGAAGTCTGTATAGCCTGAAGCAGGCGCCCAGATGCTGGAACATAACTTTCATCTGCAGCCAAGGTCTTGTTACCAGTGAAGCAGACGCCTGTCTATTTTATCGAAAAACGGGGGAGAAAAGGTTATTTTTGGCGATATATGTCGACGATGGGGATTTGGCTGGTGAAGATCTGGCAGACATGGGACGTTTCATTGAAGGAGCAATCGACGTTGAACACGTAAAAGGAGAACAACAGATCGCGGACATCTTCACAAAACCATTGAGAAGAGTTCGGTTTGTTTGTTTACGACTACAAATGGGAGTTCTGAGAAATAATTGAGATGCAAATTTTGGAGGAAGTATTGAAAATTGAGTAAAAGATGCCCTCAATTACCTACGTATTTGGTTGTCAAGAGTTGGATCATGTGAGAATTCACAACTAACACATGTATGTTTGATTGAATAAACACTCTTGTAAGTTTTCTTGAAAAAAAAAAAAAATTTTTTTCTCTCACTCCGAGGTAGACTTATTCAATGCTACTTAAGTACATTTTAGGTACAATTTTTATTTATATCAACAATGGGGGATTCAGATCACTGTCGGTGTTCTTTACCTTCTACTGAATCATGCATTGCAGCAGCGAACTCAGCAGATGAGCTGGGTTTTGGAGCAGTTGGTGTTGCTCGATCGCACCACAACAACTGCTGCAGGACAAAGTCCAGGGCAGCAGCAGTGCGGGCGACCTCCCAGCTAGAGCCCCTAAGGGTAAGCAGGCGCTGGCGGTGTAATGATGAGTTGCTGAATGAGAGAGCGGCAATACCAAGCCCACGGGCCTTGACCGGTGCATGAATATAGGCACTTGGGAGACCAGGTGGGAAGCCTAGCCAAGAGCGCACAGCAGAGCAAACTTCACTATTTAACTCAAGCAGCCGCCCCACAGTAAGCCTACCAAAGACTAACCCATAGGTTATCTTTGGCAGTAAGTACGTGGGAAGGAGGCCCCCTTCACTTCTGCTGTGGCTTCAATGGAGCCTTGGCGACACGAGCTTGAACTCCACCAAGGTCCAAACGGCTTGCAGCAATGGTGGCAACACCCATGAAGTCAACTCCGAGGTACCGCCAAACCTCCAGTACAGATCGGATGGGGATGGGTGACTGTCCTATGACAAAACACTCCTCATCCACCACCTTCACTTGATGCTGGCGACCCGACGGGACCAAGGAGACTGACCCACACTTATCTGGGTTAACCATCAGACCACATCTGGCTAGCTGCTCAGCAAAGGCATTGAGGGCGATCTGCAAGCCCTTGCCGGTTTCAGCTAGTAGAATGATATCATCAGCAAAAGCCAATGCACCGACTCGCACTCCAGGGGCGAGATCAAACCCTATTTCAGCTGGAAGCTTACCCATGGCCGTGTCCACGACCAGGTTAAATTGGAGTGGCAACAGAGGATCCCCGTGGTGTACCCCACACCCAATGACAACATTCCCTGACATCTCGCCTCGTACCTCGAGGACCGTCACGCCTTCATTGTACAGACAGGCAACATACTCAATTAAACTAGCAGGTGCTCCAACGCCACAAAGACAATCGGTCAGGGGAAAATGGCTTAAAGTGTCAAAGGCCTTAGCGACGTCCAGAGCGGCAAGATGGAGCTGCCGTTTTTTGATAAGCGCCAACGAAATGACAGTTTGGAGAACTGTCAGGTTCTCCGCTGTGCCATCTGCTGGCCAAAATGCTCTCTGAACGCCACCGATCATACCAGCCACTTGGAAGTGAGATGCCAGAATCTCTTGAAAGTGGTGGAAAACTAACGATGATATAGAAATGGGTCAGTAGCCTCCTGGCCCACTTGCTCCTTTCTTTGGGATGAAGATGGTCCCAGCACGGGTCATCGCTTTTGGAGGTCTTCCCGACAGAAGTAGCAGGTTGAGAATGAGCAGCTTGACGTTATTTGGGGCTTTATTCCAGCTTCGGGCAGAAATACCATCAGGTCCATCAGACGTGGAGTTTTTGACACGGCATTCATGTGCCTCGTCATGCAGTACCGGTGTGCACATAATGCTCCGTAAGGAATCCCGCTGGAAGCTGGGGGCACCACTGGCTCACCAGGGTTGTGGCTGGCAGCACTCAAGTGTGGCTCCCAATAGTCCACCAACTCCTGGAGAGGGGGCAACACTTTTTCATCCCCAGCTCCCTCCAGTACCTCCGCAGCGACACGAGCCAGATGCTTCCTCCACAACCTCAGGTCCCGCTGATATTACCGCCTTCTTGCTTGCTTTGCTGCTCTGCGACCTCCACAAGGCACCAATGTTGGAGGAATCCTGCTGATGCCCCCCCACGGTCGCTTCCTCAACCTGTGGAAGATCCTGTGCACGTAGACCGCGAGCTCGTCTTCCTAGCCATCAGGCCCCTCAACAGCCCGCCTCACTAGTTCCTGCAGGTAGGCGCTCTCATAGCCTTCAATACGGCCTACCTGCTCCCCAAGCCTCACTGCTTCAGTCTTCAAGTCTTCAAGAAGACAAGAGGTCCCGGGGGAGGATTGCTGAAGAGCGGGCTGCAGCCCCACGTCTATAGGAGATGCGGGAGAGGCCCAACGGCTATTTGTCAGGATCGCATCCTGGACAAGCTACTTGTAGTGGGGCCTCTGGCGAAGAGATTGAATGGCAGAAAGCGTGCGCATGGGAAAACGTTGCTGCAAATAAACATTTATATGACGTACCCCATTACGCACTGCTTCTGCCTCCTCTGCTGCCTGCTCAGAAGCATACCTGGGCCACTCTCGCTCTATATCAATTGCAGCGTTCCTGTACAGGATGCTCCTGCCAGACGTGGGCACTGAGGCTACACTTGGAACTGAAGGCTCTCTCAAAGTGGGCACACTGGTGGACATCTCCAGGGGCATTACAAGAGGAAGAATGATAGGAAGAAGAGGACAAATAGGAGGGAGAGGAAGAGCGATGCCCCTGCCTGGGGCGACCCCGAGCGCCTCCCCTAGAACCCCGCGGGCCAATGGGCCAGCAAGGGTTATGAGGCTCTCTATTTGTCTGGTCGATAACGGGGAAGCGTTGTTAAGGGTCAGGAGACCCATTTACATGAGCCTCCCCCTAAGCGCCAGCGGGTCATTCTGCCACTCTCTGGTGAACCAGAGGGTGCCCGGTTTGCACGACAGGGACGTATGACCATGACTTGAGTAGGAATATGAAGGAGCTCCGAAGAGATAAAAACACCAACAGTTATCCTACCTCAGCAACCCACATACACACTCACACAAACATAGACTTATGAGGTTTCATGGATTTGGTATTAAAAATTTGCTGTTATTTTTTTCTTATGCTTTGGTGGACCCACACCCCCTGGATCAATTCCAATAAGTCGTCCTTGTATTGACAAAGACAAGCTTCAAAGAGATGTCTTAAAAAAAGAATAACAGACTAGGACAATGTAACATTTGCTTTATTATCCCCTCCATTAACCCCCTACTTCAATGAAATTCGGAACTCCTCGCATAACATTCTTAATTAGACCGAATTCTTAATTGACAATAAAATAAAATAAAAATCACAAACATCTGTTGACAATTGGAGTTTCGACAGCGCTTGAGTGAACTGGTTACTAAACATTCTCCCCCCCCCCCTATATTGTTACCTTTTAGGTAAGGATGTTGAATCCAAATCAGACTTATGCAAAAACCCTACCCCTCTGAAATGGCAATCTCAAGGACGCCAAAATGCAGCGATATAGTATGGATATGCATTTCAGATGTCAATTGAATGCCTTAGTGAAAAGCGTATATATGGTAGTCATTTTGACTGAGTATGTATAGGAAGCGACATTACTGGAGTTTAAGGGTGTATAGGGGGAAAATGAATACCCATTTTTATGGAAACGTTAATAATCTGATCCGACTTCTGTGCATATTTGATCTTCTAGAATCCATGGCCCAACGATTTGGGATGTGTCACCATCAATTGAGGGTGACCCCAGATTGCCGCCGCATCGAATTGTTTGACGCTTTCACAGTGCTTGAGTGAACTGGTTACTAAACACTCTACCCCCCCCCCCCCCCCCCCCCCCCTATATTTTCACCTTTGAGGTAAGGATGTTGAATCCAAATCAGACTAATGCGAAACCCTACCCCTCTGAAAAGGCGATCTTAAGGGCGCCAAAATGCAGCGATATAGGATCTGCATTTTGGATGTCAATTAGACACCTTAGTGAAAAGTTTATATATGGTAGGTAGTCATTTTGAGTATGTAAAGGAAGCCATATTACTTGAGTTTGAAGGGTGTATAGGGGGAAAATGAACACCCATTTGTAATGGAAACTTTAATAATCTGATCCGATTTCTTTGCATATTTTTGAGCTTCCAGAATACCATGACCTAACAATTTTGGATGTGTCACCATTAATTGAGGGGGACGCCGGATTGCCGCATCGAATTGTTGGACGCCAATTTACCACATTAATTTACTTTTACTTAATTATATATATTTAAACAGGTACTTATATAGGTTTTTGGGTGTCGGCCGGTTTAATCACAAATGCTTTAATTTGGCGATGACTGTCATGTTCCCACACTTTCAGTGTAAAATTTCTGAAATGTCACCAAATCAAAAAATTCGTGATTCAACCGACTGACATCCAAGAACCTATATACCTACTTATTGCTTCCTCCTGGCTGACATTTCTTCAATATTGGGAAATACGTTTAGTAATGACTATACGGTTGAGGGAATCGTTCATTTCAATCAAAGATCCAAACTGATTCAAAGAAAATGCCGGGTGAAGTAATTTCTTTCCATATGTTTTCGTAATAAACTGCCTATCCTCAAAATGTCAGGCGTCGCACTGAGTTTTGTTATTGTAGGTGAATTGGCTGTATGACAAGAAGATTATTCCATATTCCACTGTTCCATATAGGTCCATTCTCTGTTCACCACCTTCTGGAGTGGGGAAATTTCGTTGAACCAAGTATTGAATATTTGTGTTGGCATTCCTGATCACCCTCCATTAGTTTACCAAGCCGAAAATCGGCTACCTAGGTTTGTAGAATCGGTGGAAACGGATATTTTAGGTTAGCGTTAGTGAAACGTAATATTTAACTAGTTGTGCAATTTTTTATTCGATATTCCATTGTGTCTGTCGATTATTTTATTCTACTTACATCAATCCAACTTCCGCTTCGGAAGGTAAGTTATTTTCAACGCAATCTGATGGGATAATTCAAATTCCGCTTGCGGAAGGGGGGTCGGGCCCTGTTTCGTTTAGTGAGCCGGGCGTTTGTTTTCCATCTTCGTGGAAAACCTTTGGTTTTCCTCGTATTTTGGAGCAGTTTGATTAGTTTTATACTCGATTACACGCCAACCTTATAGGTTCTATCATTTTATATTTCGTAGTTATCGCCATAATTCCTCAAAACAACACGATGGCGCGGAAAAGAACGGCCAAGGCTGATGACCAGGAGGAATTCGATGTGGATGAACCATCGGAAGTCGACGAGGGAGCTAACGACTCGTCTTCACAGAATGAGGTGAGGACTGTTCCCACTTACTGTAATTAAGTAATTTATCATAATTATCTTAAATGGTTGAATATTATGATCGAGTTGATTCCTGTGTTATCAAGAGAAAGCTTGAATGCACCTATCCTCCATTGTTTCGCAGCCAAGTGAACGTCCATGTGCATTTCCCTAAGCTGTGTCCACGAGGCTGTTTACCCATCTCTTGAGTTCTAGGTACATTTGAAAATGATCCAATAATGACATTGTGTGTGAATTTTAATCTAGATTTGGTAACGATTACTCTTTATGGGGAATCTATTATCAATGCAGTTCGTAACCGGTGCTTTCGCGCCATTTTTCTTCAGATAATCCTCATTCATACGTTAGTGCAGCAAGGTCAAAAACCTCAAAAGAGGATTGGGAGTGACAGGAACGGTTTTTTTGCTTAGCACTTCTAGAAGTTATTTTATTCCTTCCGTGAAATGTTGTTAATGTTGAATGTTGATGAATTTTACCTTTATTGTTGAATGAGGCAGTATCAAGAATGTTAGGTATAACCTGATCATTTAACGGTAAAAGGTATTGCGTAGGCATGCATTGTTTTATTCCAGGTACCTAACAAGTTTCCTTGGAATTGAAAAAACCGTTCTTTCACTAAAATTCGTGAGAAATATGAGTTCGAAGGACACTGTTTACTAACCTATCTAGTGTTCGAAATTTAGTTCGTATTAATGTGGAAAAAATCAATTGAAGTTGAAAAGTTCATAAATTACAGCAGATACAGTCAACTTGCAGGCTGAGCAAGTTCAGAGCTAGCTCAGTGGGCCAGCACGAACGATTGCAGAGCTGCCACGGAGCAGCCATTTGGCCTGCTCAGTGCACTTGCACGGGGAAGCTCTTGATCAAGTTCAGTTGACAACTCGAACAAACCTAGTAGTTTTTGTCCGCCAAACATCCCCTTTCCGACATCAAAATGGAAGATGGCAAGTATAGTTTGGCGGCAAACTACTATCTCGCGGCAGGTTTATTTTTTGGTAGGTTATCGTTATCATTTCAGACTGACCATTTTGCAACAACTTTCAAGTTTTTCTTGGTGATTTTTTTCGTGTTGTACAAACACGGCCGGTATAGGCAACGTAAGGTTGTACCATTAATTGAGATGTTTCCAACGAGTGTTGAACAATATCCATCGGATAAGAACTGACGGAGTTAAATTTCCCTCGGAATGGCTCCGTTGTAAGTGAAAATCATCGGAAAGAAAATTTCGTAAGTACGGCTATAAATACGGTAAATTTTTCCCCTTTGCGTGTCAAAGTAAAAACATGAAAATATGAAAAATCTTTGCTCGTCCACTTACGTAAGGGTCCACTCTTTTCCTATCATATTACCATTCCACGATAACATCGCCTTCCTATGACAAATTTATTGTTTCATCCTTGTCACGACGGAATAGGAAATAAATTATTACGGAAATACGGAGGGGTAGTGTTATGAAGAAACAAACGGAAAAGTTAGGTTAACAAGGTAAAGGAAAAACAAGGTTAGGTAGGTACATAACTTTTTAACATGGCGGGTGGTGACAAAGATGCGGATCAGTGCTTATCCATGGGTTATCCCACACCAGGAGGCGGATTCCGGGATCCGTGCGTTATTGCAACATTATCCCGAATCAAGCTTTGGTGGAATAGTCATTATAGTTTTACTGTGCAAGGTGTAGACAGATCGGTCATAGACCAGATGCCCATCGTAGTAGAGCAGGCTCTTAGGAACGAGGGAATGGGACTAGACAACGACACAGAACATCGAGTATTGGTGGGATCCATGATTTAGTGCTGGGGATCCATTGTGACTGGTCAAGCCCTCAAAACGTGGTGGGATGACAACATCATGAGCCCCTGAATGGAGCAGGTATAAGACTGGTATGACCCCTATTCGTTCCCTTCTCAGAAATTGGAAACAAGATATCCAACACAGCTCAGGGCCTTCAGGCACTTCGTGCATACAAGTTACATCATTTCATTGTTCTAGCCAGACTGAATGGGTTTAATGTTGTAACAGATCTGATCCACAATGGGCGTAGGCAACATCACAATAGAGTTATCATCGATGGATGATGGGAGTTCAGAATGAGCGGTTCCCATGGGTGCGAAAAAGGTATTTTAACTATTTTTAAATGATGCTGATTCCATCCTAAGAGGTTCGGCGTCAACCGTACTCTCCGATGATTAGTTTTCAGTCTATGATTTTTCAAGGTTTCTCACACTGGTCCTATCTGGACGGGACGCCGCTGTCGCCCAGTGTGACGTCACCATTGCAAAATTGAAAATCATAAAAAGAAAACTACTCGACGTAGGAGAGAGCGGATGGTACCAAATTTTTTGGAATGGAATCTACTTTCATTTGTAAATATAAAATGAATATGCGGGTAACACTCATTAACATGAGCGCACTTTTAGAGTCGCTACAGATGATGTAATTGCCCTTTCCCACCAAATTAGAGAATTTGCTTCGAGCTCTAAGCTTTTGAACCCCTTCTCAAAACATCCTTCTCTATATCACCCATATTAATTACTTTTCGTGATACTTCAGTGTGAAAACTTTGCCACGTTTTCCTTTCAAGCTGAAAGATGAATGGTATTATAAAAACTGTTTTATTCTTAATAGTGCTCTTTAGTTTCAATCTCAGTTATCCTTTTCATGTTTCTGAACTAGTGAAATGATGAATATAGTTTTCGTGTTGATTGAGAGTTATATCAGTGATGATAGTAACATGAATATGAAACTTTAGTAATAATAGTAACGGAAAAACAAAAAACCTGCCAAGTTGGGCAAATTAGGCCAGATCATGTAAGTAGATAGGTGTTGAATTAATTCAAGTTAGCAAATATTCACAAACTACTAATCCTCCCACCACATCAAAAAGAGATTGACGGGGGCTAACCTGGACTATCCTCTGAAATCTGTATGTAATGATTTTCTGTTTTCAACTGATATTTTGTCTATGTTATGTTATGTTACCAGAATTCTGGTGCAAAAGGAGGCAGAAGAGCTTCTACGCGAACAAGGACAATAAAGAAGCCCTATCGGGGAGAGTCATCAGGCGAGGAAGACGAAGATGAGGATGATGATCTGGAGAGTGATGAGGAGAAACCTAAAAAGAAGGGCAAGTGATTTTATTTGAACTGCATTTATGTGATAAGTATATCAGAGAGTTCTTACAAATCCTCCAAGATGCTTCAGGAAATGAGTGGAACACAACAGATTTGCCTGAATAAGACCTACAATAGAATGGGAAGGAAATTGGAATACGATAGACTTTGGAAGGCAAATCTCGAACTGATTCAATTTCAATTCAATTCTCATATTACCATCACACCAGGTCTCCTATAAACCATCTAACCCCCCCCCCCCCCCCCCCCCCCGACTTGTGAAATACGGCTCAGATGTTGGCTTCTGTTCTGCTCTCCCTAGTAACATCCTATTTGGAAAACCATCTAACCACTCGTTGGATTGCAAGAACTCTCAATTCAAGCAAAAGCAGATACACTTCAAAATATTACACAAAGGTTTCTTATTCTTGGTAGTGTTAGTACTTGTTCAATATTTTTGAATGCATCAATAGCATTTCAGTGGCTAATGAGGAACTTGCTCGTATTTTTTTATTGTAGAAATTGAAAGTGGATATGATTTACAGGTAAATGGTGAAAGAATTTCATACGTTAGACGTATCTATGATTTCATAAAAATAATTAAAGTTTGAATTTTCGGAGAGTCTGGAAAAACACTCTCAGCAGCTGACTCCACCCACTTTCTAGTCATATGTCACCATCTGTTATCTGATCATTGGTTTAATGTACACTCATTGTTTTCTTGGCTTAATTTGGTTTTGTTAACACTTCATGTGGCATAATAATGATTAATCTCTATTTCTTATACAAATGAAACTCTGTCCGTATGTCTGTCTGTCCATGCTATGCACGGCCAAACGGCTGAGTGGCTGGAGTCTACGAGTAGAGGGATCTTCTTGGATTTTTCCGAAAGGGGGCACAAGCAATTTTAAAATTTTCTGAACCCGCCAGAACCATGGGCTGGGGGTTGGAGCCTCTTTAAATGTGCCGTTTTTTTGCCGAGCGCTTGATCTTCTATGGGCTGCCACATTAAAATTTGATCTAGATCACTTTGTCTGTCAGTGACAAAGTTACGTTTCAGGACCCATAGAACACGATGGTGCCGCCAAAATCGCTGAAAGATGCTGTCTTCCCAGAGAAATCAGCGAAAGAATGCGGGAATTGATGAAAAAAATGCGTTCCCCGCTATGGTTTTTTCCGCCTTAATCGAGTAAAGTTCGACGGTTTTTGCTCGGGTTGGTCTTAAAATGTTCGTTGAAGTACCAATTTGATCCCATGCGAGTTTTGAGACATGGAATTCTTTTTTCCGATTGTAGTGAACGAAAATGTATACGAATACATTAATCGCTCTTCCTTATTCCGTCGCAACGTAGTTATCTGAGCTTTGCCTTCGAATCTCTTGATCTTGGGGAGGGGTCCCGTTTGCCCTTCTACGCACATAAAATAATGGCCTACCTTTAGAGTGATGTCAAGATCGACCCACTATGAGTAATGATGTCAACAATCGGGAATGGGGTCAGAACTGATATTGATCAAACTATTTATTTGTTACTAATATTTGTTAAATAGTTTGTTCCTGCCTACATGTATATATATATATATATATATATATATATATATATATATATATATATATATATATATATATATATATATATATATATTTGTTTAAGCCTGTGCCTAATGATATGTTTGTTGAATTATAATAATAGTTGTTTTATATATATATTTATTCAGTAGTTGTTGATAGCTGGTGCTCATTTTCATTTTCACATTACCTGCAATAGCCTGGATTATTCTTCCTTTGGTTTTCTTCTTCTGTTATGACTGTGAGGATGAGGGGTGGCACTTCTCATCAGCACTAGGAGCCCTTGAGCCCTGATGAAGAAAATATATTTTTCGAAAGCTCGGCGGTAGAGGCGCTTTGTTAGTTCCGACCCCATTCCCGATTGTGGAATTCATTACGTTTAGAGTGCTCGAGAGATTGATCGGGAAAATAAAGACAACTTTGTTTGATTAACTTTCTCTTTCTTAATTTGGGATGTAAGTTCGTGTCGTCAAAAATACTCAAGACTTTTGAAGTAAACAGAGTAAAGATAACAAAGTAACTAAATTATAACTACGAAAATAAATTTGGATGCTAAAATCAAATTGCACATTGTACAGGAAAACCGCCTGTAACTACCTGCTAGGAACCCACGAAAACCTTTGTTTGCTGTGAAAAAATTACTAATATGACTTATCAACAGTTGAAAAACTCGGGTCTCGTAATGATTATTGTGTTGGGACAGAATCGAAAACAACTTCTTACACTCCGGAAGTCTCCACTCCCAGTGGTGTTTACTCTAGATAACCGTAAGACATAGGACCGCAACGTTTACTTAACTGATCAAAATCACTATCTATTCACAATGAAGCGAAACGTACAAAACTCAAATTTTGGCACAAATGTGGGGAAAAACGAAAAAATTGGCTAGGAAAAGGTACCTATTGATCAACGAGTTAGGAGTTGCAATGAACCGTTTTGCATGCGATTAGCGAAGTTAGGCAACTTCGAGTGTGGTGAGTACTTGAATCGGTGACCGCAAAGGTGTCTGTCTCCCTTCCAATTAGTTCTCACAATTCTTTATGGTGAATCCCGCTCCACTGATGGGGGCGAGGCAATGAGTAATCAACCAAAATCATCAGAACGAATCCTGATCCTCCATTTAGAGGACAGCAGATGACATCCGTGACACCCAAAGCAATCATACTAAAACCTTGGACTGTATCACGAAATCATTCCTTTTCCAGACTATACTGAGCCCCATTAAAAATGAATGTTATTAAATTTGGGGGGGGGGGATATTAAATCAAATATTGAATATTTCATGGAAATGGTGGTTTTCATGATTTCTTTCAAATCATTCTGATGAGACCATATGTGTTGCATTACGACCAACTACAAACTATAAGGTTTGAAATTAATAATGAATGCCAACATGACTGTAAATCGAAAAGCTATTTTCTAACTCAGTAATAGGCTGAATATCAGTTGGGTTGACTCTACACTGTTTCATTTATTTCGATTTAGCGTTATGTATTCAAAGTTTCCGTGTTGTCTCGTATGCTGTATGTTACGAGTTGAAATATCGAATTTAGGTCCCTATTCAATATACATTGTACTTAAAGATGAAACTTGGAGTCAGGGAGACTTTATCTTACTTGGAGTAACTCAGGTGAATTTTACTGTACTCGGCAAGTTTGAGTTCACTTAATTGCAAGGAGATGGGTTTATTTATGTGAAGTTTCCCTGGTTATTCTTGCTCAGGAAAAGAACTTTGGGTAACAAGTGAGTGAGTAGGGACAAATTTCTCTACTACTACCGAGTGATTTCCACCACTCATACAAGCAGACCATGTTCCACCAGTTGAGGTTGCTGCTAACATCTCCTCTGTGAGTAATAAGCATTCGGTTCATTTCTGACTGGACCATCAGTTTATTACGAAGGTATAGTAGTCTTGGTTTCGTTCTTGGGCTTGCTCGATGAGGTAGTTAGGGGTAGTAAAAGGTTCTTTGGCCCTGCATTTTTGCTGTGGAGGGGACTGGGCCTGTTGTTCTTCTCTGTGATCTTGGTGGTTCATAATTTACTGGACAACTGAAACAATAAGTGAGGCTCTGCCTCCATGTGGTGTTTATGGAGGTAGCCTGGTGAAGGAGAATAGAGAGTCTTATGTGAAGGGGATGTGAGATGAGGGGGTTATGGAGGACACCTGTTGTTTGTTATCAGCACACGCTTCTGCTTTCCTCAATTTGTGTGCTAGCTACTCAAGCGGTATTTTGTTCAGAGCTCATATTAACCCCTTCGCGACGGGGATTGTTCAGCCACTGCAACGCGACTGGCCTGACTGCCTCGCAGCCCTCCAAACCCCCGTGCCTGAATAATTGGCCCTCCACGCGCGGTGAACCACCTTCGCTTTTCGGAACTGGATCAAGAATATTAGAATTTGAAATTTCCCGAGTATCATGATCACCATCATCGAGAAAATCGTCAAAACAATCGTCTTTGAGTTGATCTAAGAAGTTTGTTGAACGAGCTTCAATTTCAACGTCAATCACATAACTCCCTAACTCACTGTCACTCCCGGTTATTATTTCTTTAGGAATTTCTTCATCCGTCCACCTGCGGTGGTCCATGACGAGGAATAAAAACGTAAAAGAAAGTACAAGTATGGAAACAGGTATGAGTAAAATTATGACAAAGACCAAATGCGGGCAAAAAACAAAACAGTGACCAAGACAACGTTTTTCCTGCTATTTTGATGTGAATAAAAACTCTCAACAACGTCTTTGATCTCAGCGCATTCTATTAGATACTAGACATAAATGTTAGTTCCAATGCCTATCAACGGATGGCATGAGAGTCGATAGAATGGAGGGAAATTCGAAAACGCCAAAATACGTCAGCAGGCGTTACGGAGCACTTGATGGCCGATGTATTAATACGTCGTTAGGCGTTACGGAGGACATCTGTGCTAACGTATTAATACGGTGGCCGTCGCGAAAGGGTTAAAGCTATGTGGTAATTTATTTTGCCTTTTTTTTCACTCTGTGCGGGCTGACAGGAAATCAGGGTATTTAACAACTACTTTGGAATATTAACGTGCAGTAGTATGGAAAAGAATCATGATTGTGAATGGCATTATTTTGAGTTTATTAGTGAATTAGTTACTGAAAACGCTGCAATTACGCAAAGGTTCATAATCTCTAGGCTATCACCTTTTTGCACTGTTCATTGGTCTGTATAGGCCGTGCGCACATGACAGCACTCTGTTGAGGGGAATGCAATATTGCCATGGTAGCTTTTGGTGGGGCTCAATCTTATTTTTATCTTGTGAAACACTTCTACCATGCCTTGCTAACATTTTACCGGTTACCGGTGTTAAGGAATAAGTAATGAAGAAAGAATGATATGAATATTGTGTTGTTTGTAGTGAGGTTAGGTAGGTACCGAGTCAATCATTATAGGAATGCCAAAGTTAATACGACTGTTATTCTGATTACTGAGCGGAAAGTGTACCTACGTTTTCTGACCTATAATGATTAAGTCTGCCCAAGTGTTCATGCAACTCCAAAAGTCTGGGACCTTGCTAATTTGGAAATTTAAGGACATTTTAGTACAACAAACGAAAATTACGGAATTTTGTCTCACAAGAATAATGTATGTTTACATTCCCTAGGTAATAATTCCCGTACTTGAGTGTTGCCTGCATTAGGAACCCAAAAATACTAATATGTAGCAGAAGATGAAACAAATGAATGGATGAATACATATAAAGAATTGTGCATACATGGTTACAAAATATTTTTGTTATTGGTTTGGTACTCATAGATTGAGCAAAATTTCAAGAATTCAAAGTTGTTTAGACTTATGAACAGCAGCAAGCCCGTTTCACAAGGCTTGTTTGGAAATCTGTGAAATGTCACTACTATTCTTATTGGATCAATTGATCGCTGTTACAATTGATGACACAACAACCATATCTATGTGTAATATTTTGGTTAATTGATAAAATGTTCCTGTTAAAAGTTCAAAAACTAACAATTATTTGTAAACTAAACTCGGCCCTTCAGGCCTCGCAAAATGTGATGAATTAGCCAGATGGTTGCAGCGGTTTATTCTAATTCTATTCCGATTTCCGGTACAAATCAAATTACCTTAATTTATTTTTTTCCATCATAGGAGGAAGAGGCTCTGCAGGTGGAGGCAGAGGTCGAGGTCGTCCTGCCGCATCTCCCAAAGGGAAACCACCACCAAAGAAACCGAAGAAAGAAGAGGAGGAAGAGCCTGAAAGTGAGGTAAGAATCGGGTCATGATCAAAAGTTTCATCAGCCGAGCAACACACATGATATATGATTTTATTATGATTTTATGCTCTCTGTCAAACTTGTCACCATGGTTTGGCTACGGCCTCACTGGCAATGATAGACCAACAAGATAGAATGCTTTATACTACAACACTATACTACGACCACACACCGACATTTGTCTTTCCTGAACGTTTATTAATCACTACACCCAATTATTTCACCGATATTAGCAATTGGTCAATCAGTAACAAAACACTAGCTAGGTAGTGTCAAGCTTTGGATGTATATGCGGAATTAATTTAGATTAGATTGCATAATCGTTACTTTTCTATGTTGGATTTTATCATTCCATCATTGTAAATAATGGTAAAGGTATTGTAGTTATATGTAGTCCGTTGAAAGGGTGAATTTATGGTTGACAATTTAATCTTTCCTCTACAGAAAGTTAGGTAATGAGCGCTGTCCAACCCACAAAGACCCAGTTTGTTTCCACGGCCACTCCCCTAATATGTACCTATAAGAAAACAAACCAATCGATATAGCGGTTGCATGTTCACCACAAATCAAGGAATAAATTTGCAACATATTGGTTGTTCATCTGAAAGCGTTCACCATTCATCAAGAAAGGGTCGAGTGTAGTGAATCTATTAGGTTACGGTGTTAAATGGGTGTTTTGTCCACCGTCATATAGAGCTGAAGAAGATAAAAAATACAAGTCTCAACAAACCTTCCTCTACAAAGTTGTCATCTGTATCGTCAAGCCGCGTATAATATATCCGTTGCTTTACTGCTTTACTTCATTGATCACTTCTAACTTTTCGGCAGTTTAATATAACCCATATCGTTACAAGTATTCTGTGATGTAACGTAAGTTGGCTTCAATCAACAATGTTATTCTCTTGAGGAAAATTTGTAATGGTTTCCACATGTCGGCAGGTAAGCTCTAATAATCTGTTAACTAATAGAAACTGGGATTTTCAGTGTGTCTGGTTGAAAATGATTTAGTTTAATAATTATTAAAAAAAAAAAAAAAAAAAAAAAAACAGATTTCCCCCCCATTTTTGACGGTTAACCCCTTAAGAAAGGGCTCGGATCCCACTGAACGTACATCATATGTGGTAGGATTCGTGGTATCATCCGGTGGCACCAAATTGCTCGAGGTTGCGGTAGGGTTTTGAATGCATCAGAAATAGGCAATACTTTCTTTTTTGAGCTTTTGATGTTGGAACATTTCAGATGCCATCATTTTTTCTTTGGCATTTCAGTAGGTATGGCAATAAACACACAGTAAAAGAAAAGTTGTTGAATTAAACGAATGGATTTAATCAAATAACAAGGAAATGGAAAATGGTGTGTAGTTTCTGATCTCAAAATACCAAACACTGACGGTGATGCGTCGTCAAAGATGATGGATTTAGGCTGGCTTCACACAAGGCGGTTTTTGAGATTACACAATGTGAAAGGGCGGGTGCAAGGAGTGTAGCTCTGTGGAAAGTGAATGAGAGTTGCCTGAACCCCTTCACACGCGGTCAACTCGTCCGCCCGTACACGTGGGAGCCCGGCACAGTGCCTGCACCGTTCTCATCTCCACTAGTTGGTTCTACTCAAAGGACACTAGCGCCAATGAGCGTCTTCACACGAGTCGACTTCGAGCTTCGAGCGACCATGGAAGGCATAGCTCTGCGAGGTTTGAATATAGAAAATTTTATAGAATCTATTCGGATTTGTCCCGCGATATGGGACATGAGGTGTAGCGATTATGGGGACAAAATTAAAAAAAGTGAGGCGTGGAGGGAAGTGGCCCGAAAGTGTCATGATGGATTTGATGATTTGGAGCCAACACAACAGAGTGGAATCAGTGAGAACATAAGTACCTAATTATTAAATTAAGAATTTTACCTATATTACCAAATGTCAACAACCAAGACCTATTACGAATTATGTATCCCGGAAGTATAACCGAAATTTTGTTACGCAAATAATAAAACATCACGCAACCTATAAACAAGGTACCTAGGTGTTGTTATGATTGCACCTAGCAATGTTATCACCATGACGACGTGAATTGATATTCGTGGAAGAATTGGGCATCGTCAGGTTACAGCAAATTCAGTAATTTTGGGTCAATAATTATTTTATGTTTTCTAATTGTTATTTTATTTAAAACAATAAAAAACATTGAAATAACTGAGATATTTTCAATGCTCATAGCTCTTCTCTCATAAGAGAGTATCTACATACGAGCGGCCTGCCGCGTTTTTGACATAGGCTGGGGGTCTAGGAATTCTTCGCGACACTTTTTTTTCTCCAGGGGTCAACTAACTTTTCGCGGCACTTTTGTTTCTCCAGGGGTCAAAGAACTTTTCGCGACACTATTTTACAAAATGCAACACTCCGGCGTAAGATTATTATTAACTCGAAAAGTGAAGGCTAGGTAGAAATCAATGAGATAGGTACTACCGCAATGTACTTCTTTCCCAACATCCCAACAGAGTGGAAAGTAATGTCCATTTTTACGTTCCCAAAATCCCAACAGAGTGGAGAGTAATGTATATTTTTACTTTCCCAACATCCCAACAGAATGGAAAGTAATGTCTACAACTTTAACATATCCATGATCTATCGTTAGCGAATTTTTGAAGAAAAATTAAGCTATTGCTCTCGCCTCAAAATTTGTAGAATGTGAATTTTTGAAAAAATTTTATGCAGAAATCCGTTTCAGGCTATTCTGAATCATATTCTGAAGTTTAACGCATTTTTTTTTTGTATGTATGTATGTGTCATTCCATATGGTGATAAAGTTGCCTCGTCTAAAGGGAGCGTTCACACGCCGGTCAACTTTGTGCCAAGGGCAGGCAACTTAGTGCCTGTCAACTTAGTGCCTCGTGTG
Source organism: Adelphocoris suturalis (assembly GCA_030762985.1). Classification (NCBI taxonomy): domain Eukaryota; kingdom Metazoa; phylum Arthropoda; class Insecta; order Hemiptera; family Miridae; genus Adelphocoris; species Adelphocoris suturalis. The sequence goes on from CM061040.1 coordinate 122,423,874, forward strand.
AAGCCAGTGCCTGTCAACTTAGTGTCTCGTGTGAAGCCGGCCTTACATGGAAGCTTGACTACAGTCAGGTCAGCGTAGGAAGTTACGTGAAGGCAAGGAGGTGGGGGAAATCAGCTGACCGGAGTCCGTCACCCCCTCTACACTCATCTAACACTTCCCCACCATCTGTATGCCAATGGCAGGAGCGGGAAGTGGGTGGTGGATCGGAGGAGGTGGTAGGGAAGGATTATCAGACTACTACTTCCCCTCTTCCCGCGGCCTATCTGGTGATGGGGCATCTCATTTAACTTCTTACGCTGACCCAACTATAGGTAGAGAGGACGGCGTATTTGGATACTCGCGTAGTTAACGCTGACGCCCCCTCCTACAGCTCTCAAACATGGACATCAGTCTCCCAAAATGCTGCCAATGCAAAGCACCGAAAATATGACAGGGCAGCCGAAGATATGAGAGGGTCGTTTACACCCTTGGTGATATCCTGCGAGGGCTCCCTTCACAAGGAATACGACTGCTTCCTGAAGAGGATAGCAACTGTCCTAGCCGACAAATGGGCCAAACCACTTTCGCAAGTGACCCAGTGGGTGCGGGTGAAGACCCAGATGGCTGTGATCCGGGCGGTTTCACTGCGGATTCGAGGCTCAAGAAGAAAAGTCCGCTGCCTGGGGCTTGAAGATGGGGCCTTGATGCCCCTCAACTGAAGATTTGGATTTCTTCCTAAACATTATGTTTCCTTTAGTTGGTTTAGTTGGTTTAGGAAGATGGAAACACTCCTCATCAGCCCGATTTCCCCATTAGTGATGCACCCTAATAAATAAATTGTTAATAAAAAAAAAAATAGGAACTGTCATGGAGCATAACCATAGATTAAAGCAACCAGCTGGTTTTCTCAATAGAAAAACCTTTAGATTATTTTCCATTCTAAGTTATTAGTAAGTATTTTTAATTCTGAAGAACCACAGCATTACGATTGCACTAAAAAATTTGGCCAACATCCGACCTTTGGATATTGCTCATTTCCATCCACAGAAATAACATAAGTTATCTATTTCCTTATTTCATTCAATTGCTACTAATAATATATTGATCATTGTTCAGGAAAATGAAGATAGTGAAGACGATGAGGAAGGTGATGGGGAAGAGAGTGAAGGGGATGCGGCAGACACTCCTGCTGAGTTCAGGGTAAGTTGTTTGATTGTTAATTAATCCATGATTTAGCAAATAACTTCAAATTCGTTGTCTCATCGAACTGTTGTCGCTCGATTTCAGAGCACATTTATGAACATGGAAAAGCTATTGATTCCATGAAAAGTAACAACGTGAATTTTCCTTTGAGGACATTTAATTTTCACTCAACATCTAAATTAACGTTCACAATTTAAACTGGAAATCTTGGCTGTTAATCATAGGTATTGCATTCCAGCAACCTCAATTGATGATAGATAGAAAAAGTGAGGAATCAGCTAAGCAGCCATATTTCACTGGTTTGTGCTCCAAATCTAGACGTTCGCGAAAAATCAATTTGAGACCCGAGACTCTAGACCCTGACCAACTAATCTAAATTCTTACTAAGGGATTGACTACTTGATGTTATGTATTTTTGAGATGCGAGCGTAGCGAGCATCCAGACCACTAATCTAAGCAGAAAACTGACCTGTGTGAAATCTCATGGCGACTGAAGCGCTGGGAATGCCACGCAGTGGGTAGTCGAACTAAAGAGCAAGTCGGGGTCTAAAGTCTCGTGTGCTCGTGTCTCAACTTGATTGTTCGCGAACGTCTTGTTACTCTGGTCTAATCCTATCCTCTCCCCACCGAGAACCTATTACAGTTTTTGACGAAACAAGATTTCTACCGGCTGGTGAGTAAGCTGTTTAGTCAATTCATTTTTTTTTTAAATTAAGATTAGGCGAAAAAGCAAAATGTGATTATATTACCTACTTATGTGTGTATCAAAGGGTACCTTTATCAGAAAACCTAGCCACGGTGGAATACATCTCATCAATTTTATTATCTTAAGAACTTCAAAATTACATTATCAACTTGAGAGTTCTTTGGCATTATTTTTTCTCCACTTGACGTAGGTAGTTAAACTTATAGTAGAAATTTAGAATGGTACACCAAAGAATTATTTAGAAGAAATTTAGATAGAATTAGAAATTAGAAAATTTTATAAAGAAATTAGAGAAAACTAATTTAAAACTAAAGAAATTAGAGAATTGTAAAGAAATTATAAAGAAGAAATTTAGAATGTTACACCAAAGCATTATCAACTCGGGGAAAAACGCAATGTGAAGTATCCTTGGGAACATTTCGTTATTTATGAATACCCTGATGAATATCCAGGAATTATAATTACGTTTAAGGGCAAATGTCTCCATGATAGTGTTGAATCATCGTTTAAATGTTCAAATGAAGTTTATGAATAGGTTTTAGATCGACATTTTCTTATTACATTTCAATCATTGATCACATTGGCGAAACCCATTTGTCTTTTTCAAGGTGCAGTGGCACTGTGATCGTACTTTACTTGACTTGCGTGCAGGTTGAACCCATCCGGTTTCCAAGAGGAGCGGTGAAACTGTAACCAAAACTGACCACAATCGACTTGAGCCTCCCACCGGTCTCGTAGGATCAGGACCTCACTTCAGTCCACCCCAATTGTCGTCTGCTTGCTCTTCCCATACAAATCAACTTTTCAGGTCCAGTTTCACCATTTTAAGTTAATCAAGAATCAGAGTTAAAGCGGCATTATGTTTGAGCTTAATCAGACGTTGGAGCTATTTTTCTTTCACCAACACCCGTCATTGGTTAAATCGTCTGTAAAAACTTGACGATCTGATTACCAAGCAGATTAACTACCCAACTCTTTAGGAATTGAGAGGTTAACGGATGATTATCATCAAGTTCAATTTTCACTTTAATTACCCAAAATATAATAATATTTGATGGTTTTAAACATTTAAGTTCAACCTTGTTTAAAAAACGGCCACAAGTCGCTAGAGAAAAAGAATGTTCACTACAAACATCGACGAGTTTGTAGGTGATGGGATCGTTTTCAATAAAACTCAACATTTCAAATTTCCCGTTAGGTAGTTGAAAAAGTAGACAAGAAATCAGAGATCACTAAGCTCTTATGGGCGGCTCTACAACTTGTTTTGTTTACTCATTTTGAATGTTATTCAAGTGACAACGACCTCGAGTCATAAGGAAAAGAATTATTCTCTAGAGCTAGATGAAAACCGATGTTGCCAAAGTGCTTTGACTCATCCAGCATAGATTAGTAACTTACTACCTTGGTAGGTACCTAACCAAGTTTGATAACCCGATTTATACGTTTTTCCTATTGAGAAGTGGAGATTTGTACGTACCTAGGTATTTACTTCTGATCTGAGGAGATTTCCATAGTTTTCTGTCACAACCCTTCCATCAACTTCTACATATAAATTTCTTGGAATGTAGGTACGATACCCTCCGATACCGGAAGATCTAATGTTTAGGCCAACTAAAGAGTAGAAAGATAAATATGTTTCATTTCACTTCACTTCACAGGTCCCTCATTCAGGTAAAATGATTTTCGAGTGCAGGAACGTAGTGGTTTTTAATCTCTCTCTCTCTCTCTCATTTAAAAGTAGGTGTTTTCAAAATTAATGTAAATATTTTAAATTTCAGTGTTTCAACTTGAAAAAAATCAGCTCCTAATCGCGATAAGAATTCAATAAGAAACCGCTGTTGAAGTTGTTTAGGGTATGATTCCAAGCTCCAGAGAGCCACTTTTCTGTCCAATTATGGATACATGTTCCATGATTGATGGACAAAATGAAACGTTTTGTCATTAACTTAATGAAACCAAAACCAGCTGCAGGGGTGATTACTTGACGTCTGAATTTACGTGGTGAAAGAAAATTCCTTCACGCTGCTCTTAATCACGAGTTACCGTTTGGTTAAGTTGACGGGATGTTAGCTCAGATCGGTGAAACTGGCCCTCAGTCTGGTTTCTGGTTGAACAAGGGCTTTGTGGGACGAAAAACGACGAAGTACCATATCCCTAGCAACGACTCGGTTGTAAGTGGAAATCATTAGAAAACCAACCGTAACGCTTTTTTCGTTCATGTGCCAAAGTAAAGACATAAAATGTCAAAAAATTTCGTGACACACGTACTAGCGTAACGTTTTTCGCTAGTTAGTCCAAGGCTAAAGCATGTTCCGTGCTAAAAAAAAAACCTTTGGCATCCTAAAATAGTGATGAAACTGAAGGTAATTTATTTTGCCAAAAAGGGTTTGAAATTAACCATACTTTTACCTATCGGTAACATAATGACTTCCAAGACTTTTTCAACATTATAAACTAGATACTATTCCCATATCATTGTCTGACTCGGGATTACATTCCTGATAAAATTGTTGAGAATTGCCGCGTTGAATTATATACTCCTGTGGTATTTATTCTCAAACTGGACTAAATCGGTGCACTATAGTTTAAGTCTGGTTGCTACAGTCAAGTCAAGTGTGGAGGCAGTGTCACAGCCCCCTCAGGTATCCTGTGCGGGAGCTCTAGTCTGGTCAACTATGGCCACAGTGTTACCACATCTTGATCGACCATCATACCTTCGATTTGGTGAAACAATGCACAATTTTAACCAGTGTTAGGGGTTTCCGGTCAAATAGGGCTCAAGGGTTCCCTGGCAACACCCCCTCCTGTCCTAAATAGAGGTTTCGTTGTGTATCTTCTTCTCAGCTATCATTTAACCGATTTTCCAATTTTTGTTGTTATTTTGTTTAGCATGTTCTCAATTTTACACCCACTGATCGCTTTTCTAAATTACGCAAAGGAAAAGTTTCCAGGTGGCGTTAAAGATGTATAACCTTTTGTCTTCCAACTTGTCACGGACTTCGGTCGCCCCTCCCAGAGGTGCAATGGAGCCTAAATCCGCGCTACATAGAGAGAGGGGAATGGGACAGTACCATAAGAGATACAACTCGTACTAATAGCGTATGCGCTATGTTCGGAAAAGATGATTATCCGGTTCTCAGATCCTCAACTATCGCCAAACTTAGCATTCCAAGAACTCGAGAATGACGCGTTCAACCCGGCGCGAGGGCGACAGATAGACGTGCATTCTCTTGAATCTGTTGGGAACTGTCACAAACTTCAAGTGAAAAACTCACCAAAAGAATCCCCTATCTCTTCTCTTGAACCTTCTGGGGGAAAACATGTACTCGTACTAAATTGGATCAGCAGTTTCTAAGAAAAATAACCGTTTATTGAAAAACTTTGTCTTGCAGGAGTAGCAAAAGATTTAATGGCCCACTTCTTTTTTCTCACACCGCTGCGCCGCGTGAATCTCATCACCTTTTGCTTTCCCAGTACTCTTTTGTTCTACCTACATCTAATTTGAGTCTGTTTTCATGGAGATAGAAGTTTGTAGTTCCATAATATCATATTCGAGTGTTTCATTTAAGGAACGAAGAAGAAAAAATTTGTTTTGATCCTGCTTTGTGTTGGTTTTTGTCAAGTCCCTGCATACGCTGCGGGTAGACACTATAGTGGGGGTCCGATTTGTGCATTATTTGACCATAATTTTGAGTTCTTTCCGATATTTGTTCTATACATACTAAAGTAAAGTCTGACTAGAGTAAAGTGATACTTGAATACCAGTATGTGCAATTTAATTTGTATTCTATTTTAACATGTATCATGTTTTAGCCCTGGGGTCCTAGCAAATTTTGCGAGTCAATTTTTTTCCGCGCACGAAAAAAATTACAGTGATTTCCGCCTACAACCGAGTCGTTGCTAGGAAAATGGTACTTCGTCGTTTTTCATCCCACAAAATTCGTTGACCATTCGTTCGAAAGCTCTCGATTTATCCAACAATATTATGTTAACTACTGCGAAGTGCGTGTCCAACAAACTGAGTTATGAGCATGGTTAAATAAATAATTGTTTACACACAGGTGATCATTCTCAATATTGATATTGTGAACATGATTGCAACCGCTTGGAATCGAGGAGAAAACATGATACATGGTTGAAATTTTTGGTTCTAGAACAGAAATTTATGTAGGAACTTATAAATTTTTAAAAAAACTTACTCCACCTAAAGAACTCTTCGAATTCCAGCGTAAAAAACAAATCCATCCCAACCGTTATGACCCCGTTATGTTGCCACCCACCACTAATAGTATGTATGTTCCCAATAAACGCCTAAACGGCTGATCCGAAGGGAGAGGTCGTAAAATGATCAGAAAGTTTTACTGCCTTTATTATCTTTTCAGGAGAAAAGTGTTAATATCCAATAACCTACGGAATTTTAATTTGTTTAAATTTAATTGCTCTACTCTTACTTTTCGAATAACATCAAGGATGAAAAAACATTTTTTGAACTCTTCCAATATGGGGTTTTTCTTACAAAAAAGAACGTACGAAACTAAGAAATTTATTGTTTGTATTCAATGTTTGTAAAGATCAGATATGGTTTTTTTTTTTTTTTCAGTCGGGCTGTTTTGTCGTTCTTAAATCTGACATTTTGGGTGGAGAGGAAGACTATCCTGTGTGGAAAATCGACGGAAAATCTTTATTGCAGAAATTCGACAGATTCAAGCACGAAGACGAAACATTGTTCAAAGGCACCACCATAGTAAGTTTTACAGTTTTTAACTAAGTCCTAAGACAGCTCATATTTCCTGATGGTTTTCATGTAAAAATCAGTAAAGCTAAATAATGAAAAGTTTGTCAACACAATTCCTTGCTTTGATCTCACAGCCTGAATTTGAAACAACGTTAGTTTAACGACAGGGTGGTCCCCCAACTGGATAAGTGGAAAAACATGGAAATGTCAGGGATTTCTTTGTGTCGGGAAAGGTCAAGGAATTCGGCAAAAATCACCGAATGTCGGACAATTTAAAAAAATCAGAACGGTATAATAATTTTCAGCGGTTTTAGGTATGTTCTCACTCAAAACTTCATTAGCGTGATACTTTACCATTTATTATTTCATTGGTAGGTATGCGCATGACAAATAATTATCAAAACTGGTGGTTGAACAAAGTGTATCAATGCTACAAGCTGATACATGGAAATTTCTTTGGCTCCCCTGGTTACAACACCTGGTCGTAAACCGTATTATATGAGAAAAATCCTCAGTGTATTAAACTAGCTAGCTGTTTTTCTCTATTGGACGAAAATTTAGAATAACCTTCAGAACTAAGACCATGTACGATACACATACACCTAATTTATAAAAAGTTCTAGTCATGTGGAGTTCAGTGTTTCGATAAGGCCTTTTGGCTGTTTGGCATTCGTTATTGTTTTATTTATTCAAATGAACAAATCTGGGTTTTGAAAAGAGATTGTAGTTTTTCTCTAGATTTTACCTGAATTTATTGTGGGATAGTTTAGTTACTGTTGGTATGTGCTCAAAACATTTCCTTTCTTGTGAGTCAAGGTCTAACTGCTATTTTTTAAAATTATTAATTAGTTCTTTTGCGAATGAAATTACTTTAATTAAACTTCATATTTTTTTCTCCAAGCTCCACCTTCATTATTACCATCAGTATGATGGTGTAGGCTAATTTTTATTTTTCAAATTGCACGATTTTTGTTTAGAAGCATTAGGTAAAGGTGTCTATAAAAATGATGAGAAAAAATATTATATATTTTTTGTCAGAGTAACCTAAAGTTCGGTCAGGGAAAATACAGGGAAATTTAAAATTTCTATTTCGGGGCCACCCTGAGACAAGGAAGATGTAGACAATTGAATTCGCCGTCCATTGGTCACCATTTAAAGCAAGAGGCATCCTAAAATGAGGAATTTTCCAAGTTTTTCGTTATTAGTAAAGTAACTAAACTAGTTTCTGGGTTTCCTCTGCATTCAGTATTAATATTTTCTCTGTGTTTTTATTTGTCTTCTAACGATTCTAACATCCTGATTTGGTTTGAAGACAAATGAATTTTAGCAATTAGATAAAACCTAATATACAGTGCACTGATAGTATCCTGATTTAAGGTCTAAGGTTGTGAGCACTAGTTAGTTGGTGTGGCCCATGACACACCATATCCAGGAATTATGCCAACTTCTAGGGAAATGTGTTTCAAATCGTGATGAAAAAGAATCAGATCATCCAGAAAGCATAGGGCTCTGGCTGATCCTAGTCGCCTAATTAGACTCATAGCTAGGCGCGGGAAGGTGGATGGAGCTCCCTGCAACCCAAATGGAAGTCTTAGGTACTCATAGCAACCCTCAACAGTGACAAAGGCAGATTTAGGGATGTCTTTGTCATAAATGGGGCACTGATAGTATCCTGATTTAAGGTCTAAGGTTGTGAGCAGTAGTTAGTTGGTGTGGCCCATGACACAGTGTGACTGAGAGAGGTACGGCCAACCTGCGATTATACTACTAATTTGCAACATTATTTTTTATGTGTAACATTTTTCAATTTACTCCGCCAAAAACCAAGTTATTCACTTTTAAGATCTCAGTTTCTTGATAGATTTGCCTGCCAGTTTTTAGATAGAATATAAATTATACGCAGGATGATGGTACCAGTTAAAACTTTCAGAACCTTGCTGTGGATATACAAGTGGTATGCAGTATGCATGGCATTGCTATTGAAAATATTGATCTTGAGTTTAATCGTGAAAAGGTTGATGTACTTTTAGTCACGTTGAAACGTAATAACCATTTTACACGTTTATGACCTTTTCTACGTTTATTAATCATAATATTCACCTGTTTTGAATTTCAACTATTAAACTTACCTGTTACATTATTTCCAGGTTATTAAAATTTTAAAAAATCAATGGAACGTTCCAAATATGTTGCCCTCGGTGATGTAAGAGGGTCATCTGAGCACAGACTGAAACTGTAGGTGGGGGAGGACTCCTTATATATGTTATATGGCTCTGCGGCTCTGTGTTCAGCAGCACAGTGATTCTAAACTTCACTCTCCTAGATCAATTTTGCATACTGGGTACTTTCCTTTCACTGCAAAAACTACGTTTTGCTATAGATAGGTTCTAAGTGTCCTATCGCAGGAGTTCTTGTAGGAAATATTTGCTCTCCAACAGAAACAACCTCACTAGGCGAGCAGGAAGTTCACGTTCATTGGCTAAAAGGACTGTATAAGTTCATATGTGCTTCCAAAGCATATGACTGGCACCATCTCCCAAAGCAAGCCAAACCTAAAGCCAACGCGTTGTAATGTTTGCTATGCCTAACTCCTCTTGAGAAACAATTATTCCATCAGCTTGATTGTTCAGAACTCTGCTACAACAGTTTTGCTTTATGCTTGATTGTTCAGAACTCTGCTACAACAGTTTTGCTTTATGTTTGAACATAGGTATGGGGGAGTAGATTTTGCGAGGTTTTTGAGGCTGCTGTAACAATGGGGCTGTCAGTAGGTGCAGCCTTCCCAGGAGGTGGTAGAACCAAAGCAGGCAGTGTGTGGTTGGGTTTGTGGGAAGTATGTCGTTTCTGTCATAATAACTGGTTTAGTTTTCTCTGTGTTATTGACAGATGTTGGATGCATAAGCATCCTTTTATTTTGACTTGTGCAGGTGAGTAGTCAAACTAGTTGTTGCATTTGGGCTGCTTATAAGTTTCATAAGAATCACCATGTCATGGAAAGGGTACAGCATTTTATACGTTTACTTAGGAATGACAGATTTGGTGGTAGCTGTGATGGGTTCTATAAGGACAAACCAGCACATTGAATTTTATTTTCTTAACGAATATTTGTATTATATTTCAAGTTTTTTCGTTTTGGCACTGAAGGTACATCAGAATTGATGGCATACATTTTGGAGATACAAAGCTCTACGGTGTACCTGGACTTGAACTTGAAGGCATGTTCACTGTACATGCCCATGCTCGAATTTCAGGATATTTGGGAAACTTCGTCAACTAAAGTTGATCTTGTAATACTTCTTTGATCTCCTAATTGTCATCGCATACATTATTTTTTACTATGTAGTATAGTGCCAAGACTCAAACTTGAAAAGAGGCATGCCAGCACTTTATAACAACCTCGTATTTAAGAATATTTGAACAAATGCTGCATTAAAGTTGAGTCATGTAATTTACTGCTATTTACTATTTAATTAGAGGCACGTATTCTATATTGACTTTTTGTTTCAGTACGCTGGATGGTCAAAAACCGTCGTAGACACCTACTTCCCCATCAAGATTGAGTACAAAAGAGTGGAAGGAGTAGATTCAGCCGTCAAATTCGATCCATCTCAAATAAAGTGAGCTTTTATTTGGCAAATTATTTAATTATTGTTCTGTTGATCACATTTAACCTGAGTTAACCATCCACATTCATCACGTTTCACATTGAGTAGGTAAATCTTGGAATTTCCTATTTTGAATCCTGAGTTTTTGCATTGAGGATTGATTTATTTAATTTATTTATACTAATAGCAATATTTCTAGTTTTAATATACAACTGGCGCTGAGTTAGAGAGTACAATTATTTTCCTCACCGCCATTCAGATGGTTTAGTTTTGACTAAGCGAGGCTCAGGTAGATCCCTCTCCGATTTGTTTCAATTTTATTTCTAGTTAGGCAAAAATAACTGGTGATTTCGCTGACAAGGAACCTCGCGAGGTTTGAAAAAATTAGAATCTACTTTTTATATCTGATCTAGGAACCAAAAAGTGAATATTCTAATTAATTAAGCAACCCAAAAATTGATTCTACGTGAATATTTTTGATAAGGATGACAGATCGAGCTTTGATCAGGATAAATCCATTCGATTGAGCATCCCAAAAGACACAAAAACGACAATAAATTCGTATTTTTGGTAATCGTCGACGATATTGCTGCCTCATCATGTCGGATTGGTCCAAAAAACGATACCGCTTATTCCTCACTACCAGATTTTAAGATAAGAAGAACACAGAAGAACACACTTGAGCAACTCCACTCAAAGGCGGAGGGGGCACACCATTAAATAAAAAATAGAGAGTTTTTCAATCTTCCAGTTGAGTCGTTCTACGAAAAGAGGTTTTAGTAGCGCAAGCAAACCAGTCGCTAACCAGTGAGTTGTACTGTAGAAATTGGGAATCGTCTAACTAACATATAATGTATTCTTTCATATTGGAAGAAGTATTAAATTATCAATAACTTAACTTATGTGGTTTACTTTTTTCACGAGAAATAGGGCCAATTTCACCGTTTGAGTTTATCAAGAATTAGACGTTTGAGCGATCTTTCTTTCACCAACACCCGTCGTTGGTTATCTCAAAACTTAACGATCTGATTTTGATGACCAAAGCTGATTAACTAATTACCCGACCCTCGAGGAATTAAGAGGTTAACGGATGATTATCATTAAGTTGTCAAGAGTATGGAGCCTTCAATTTCCACTTTCAATTACCAAAAATATAATAATATTTAATGATATTATACATTTAAGTTCAACATTGTTTCAAGAACGGCCACAAGTCACTAGAGAAAAAGAACGTTCACTCACATAACCTCCTCCCCCATTGACGAGCTTCAAGGTGATGGAATTATTTTCAATAAGACGCAACATTTCAAATTTCCCTTTCAAAAGATCATTTCGCATTATCAAAGAAGTATGAAGCATGAAACGCCAGCAATACGTTAGTTGAAATAGCAGACAAGATATCACTAAGCTTTTATGGGTGGCTTTACAACTTGTTTTTTTTGCTCATTTTGATGTTGCAGTGATAACGACCTCGAGTCATAAGGAAAAGATTTATTCTTAAGAGCTAGGTGAAAACAGATTTTCCCAAAGTGCTTTGACTCGTCCAGCATAAATTATAAACTTACTACCGTGGTAGGTACCTAACCAAGTTTGATAACCCGATTTATAGGTTTCCAATTGAGAGTAGAAAGAGATTTGTATGTATTTACTTCTTTTCTGATGAGATTTCCATGGTTTCCTGTCACAACTCTTCTGTCAGTATCCTCCTACATTTGAATTTTTTGGAATGTAGGCATGACCATCCAGTACCAGAAGATCTATTGTTTATGCCACCCTAAAGAGTAGAAAGATATTTCCGTTGCTTTTCACTTCACTTCACAGGTTCCTCATTGAAAAAGATTTTCATGCGTAGGTACCTAGCAGTTTTTACTCTTTCTCATTTAAAGGTACATTCAAAATTGTAATTCTTTCCAATTTCAAAGTTTCAACTTGGGGGGGGGGGGGGTCTAATCGCGATAAGAATTCGATAAGAAAAGAAACCGCTGTTGAAGTTCAGATTATGATTCCAAGCTCTGAGGCGCCACATGCACACATGATTGATGGACAAAATGAAAAGTTTCGTCGTTAACTCAACCAAACTATATCCGGCCCCCCCCCCCCCCCCCGGGGGGGGGGGATTACTTTGACGTCCGAATTAACTTGGTGAAAGATATTTCCTTAACGCTGCTCCCATTACCGTTTGGTTAAGTTGACGGGATATTAGCTCAGATCGGTGAAACTTGCCCTAATTCTTTGATTGAAGTAGTGAATTTCCCAACCCAAAAAGAGATAAACATTGCTAAAATCCTTTAGTGGTATTTTTAGATAGTGTCCACTATAGGACTCTACTACTGTTTGGTCACATCGAAAAAGTGTAGATTTATATACATATATCTTTTTGGTCTAGTGTTATTATATACGTCCAACCGTTAACATTAATTTAGTAAAGGGTTCTGAATCTGCTTTGTAAGGTCATAGTTTTTTATTACAGGGAAGACGAGACTGATGGCGGGGAGAACAATGCAACCACCGAGTCCAAGCCTGCCGAGACCACTGCCGAAGAGTAAAGAAACATCTTCAAAAAACAACCAATCCATATGAATATAAAAACCAACTCAACCGATTTATTGATTTTCATAACAAGTAATTTATAAGTATAAGAAGATACTCGGAACGAATCATTGTACAAACATGTTCTGGGAACTGTTTGTTTTTTTAACTGTTCCTCCGAAAACATTCTTCCCTAGACCGTTTTTCTGAGTGGAACCGCATTCTCAAGAATTCTTCACACAGTAAAATGCTATTTTTAATGATATTGATATTCCACCAATAATAATTGTAAGAAATACGTTCGTTCCACGTCGCAGTTATTCTCATATGTCAGTGTTTTCTCCAGGATATGAACGGGTGCCAAATAAATGGGCCAGAATAACGGTCTAAGGTATTGGTGCAACCTCTGACAGATATCATCGATGAATTATTATTGCCCATTGTTTTTCTAATATTCATTTTTATTATATGATTTTTATTTAGTCAATGAACGTGTTTTACCTTTTATCATGATGTAGTAGATTATTTCTGTTCATTCAATTCTTAAGATAAAATGGTGTTTTACTAAATTTGCATTTTTTTCATTATGGTTGTTATTGCTACTCCTGTCACCTACGGTCTTGTTGAAATGTGGATTATTTACCATTTCAATTGTTTGGGGCCATCTACATAGTATGTGGTTGCAAGACATCTATGTCTTGGTACATAATGTCTACTTATTAGGTACAGTTGGATTAGAATAACGAAAATAACTGTCAGCAATATATGCATAGTATAGAAAGGTACTTAAAGGGAGAAATTTGCTTTGTTTTATTTTTCTTCGAATGAAAGAATATTGTCCAGACTGTTGGCACCAATCAAATTCTCTATAATTTTTAAGGGAAATATTGATTTTCAGTTGACTTAACTCTGACTCTGAGAAGTCTGGCGCAGTGGGAAAATTCATAAAATGAGGTCTCGGATTGGCCTTTCATTGAAATGTGTTGTAGTAATGCATGCACCACAGGGCCTAGGTACCTTTTTAGGATCTTCCTCTGAAGCTGGGTTATAAAGACAAAAAACACCAAATACAAATAAGTTTCAGACCATTTTAAGACGAAATCCGTGAAAAACCCATATATGTGGGTCTGTGTGACAAATTTTGTTGATCCTGCCTAGACCACAGTTCTCAATCGATTTGCGTGATTAACTATAGCTTCGTTGTTATTAACTAGATTGGTTTTTATCAACGAGGAATAAACACTCTCCTCATTAAGAATAACCGACCAACGGGTTACCTTCTCATTGATAATAAAAAATCTCCTTCGTCTCCTTCTAATAGCATCACGAGTGCAAATTTACGCTTCGACATGATGATACGAACCCAATAGACTGGGAGAGAAGCTGCTCCTGGCAGCTGCGATGGTAGCTGGAAGCCAGAAGCGAACGCGAGCCCTGGGATCTAAGATATGATCCTAGTGAGAGGCAGGATCAAAAATCAGGCGGAAAGCGTGTACAGGGTTTAGGGTGGTGGGGCCAGTGTTTGACACCTTAAGAGGCATTTTGACTTAGACAAGCAATTATGTTATGTTAAAAAAAAAAAATTGTTTTTTCAAAATGTTTTTTCGTTTGTTCAAACTTGAAGCTTACAACTATTGCTGCATCAGGATGTCCTCAAACTGCTCGGTATTGAATAAATCACCAATTCAAGCCACAAAACATGAATTCGTTTTTTCGAAATCAATTTTGTGACCCAGTATTTGACAGCCACATTTTTTGTTGTACCTGTGGTTGACACCCTATGATTGACACAGCAGTTCTTCTATAATAAATGATTCCTTGTATCAACAAAACATTTTATTTCAACATTTTACAAATAAATTGAGCATTTGAACTTAGTTTTATTCATTTAAATATAAAATTAATATGAGTATTCATAAAGACAAATTTGAAAATATCACCGGATGTTTCATCACAAAATAGGTACAATGTTTTCTTGATACCATAGGAACACTAAGATTCTGAAGGTAAACTAGTAGCTTGTGTTTGCTATGTATTTATATAAATATAAAAAATAAAGAACGAATGACAAGAACGAATAGAGATCCATATTGACAGCACTGTCAATCACTGAGGGGAGCATCAGTTTTATTTGCTCAGTCTATAGATCTGAAAGTAGCAGGGAATAGATTTTTGCCCTCATTTTCATTAGAAAGTTTTGTTCAACCCTTAGTTTTTGGGTTATTTTGCAATTCAAGGTTTTTTCTCCATTAACGACGTTTTCTTCATAAAACAAGTCTTAGGACCATTGAAACACAATTTTATGATGTAAAAGAAAATTCGTGACTACCGTTAAAAAGATCAGTAAATTTCATTTCAAAATAAGGCAATTTGGAGAATTTTTGCGTTTGAGCCCTGTTTGAGAAGTGGAAACTTTGCACTTCCGAAAGTAGTTTTTCCGAGGGACTAAGTAGGTATCGAATTTTTTTAATGACATATTCATAGTCTTCTGACTCTCGTCTAGTTAGGAAAATATATTCAGCTCGTTCACGTTAACTAATTATAAGAGAATCAACTTGGTTTTTCCCTTTACAACATGAACTTTATTAACTGATTCCTTGTTTTGGTAGGAAAGTGTTGCGTGTATTAGTCTTATCATATCCAACTAGACTTTGTTTACACCTCGAATTATTAAAGACGCACTGCATTTAGTAGGTACGCTATTACTAGCAGAATGAAGGGATCACGGTTACGTCGCCTCCGGTGTCAATCTTGATCTTGATGCTACCTACATCTAACATCCAAGGACTGCTCTTGTTCAATTCCGTTTCCAACGAAGATCCTACTAATGAGAAGTCGGCTTCGTCCTGGGGTAGATTTTGTATTTCGTTTATTCTATTACTACAGTAAATGGTAGGTACCTACTATATAATTCAATTCTACATTTTCCCAAAAATACTATGAGTAGCAGCGCCACGGACAGGACTGAAGCATTTGTACCAGTTCGCTGGTGTTTTACCGGATGAGCGGTCCGAAACGCGGAAGTTATGAGATACATTAGCGATCCCGTCTTCAGTTCTGTCGTGCGTTTGTCGAATGAATTCGTACAAACTTTTGTACAAATATATATCTACCTACACAATCTGTAACATAAGTTATATCTATCAACTACCAGCCACAAACTTGGTGATTTGACGATTCTAGTCAGAATTCTGTACTATTTAGGGTAGGTAGTTGGCTTTCAGAATTATACCTTAGGGTTGTAGAGGGTGAAAGTAACCAGCTTCTCGTATTTTGTAGTTTTTATTCAGCTAAGCGCTTTCGCCACCTTTTACAAGCTGCTGAAGGCAAAGGGGACTAATTTTCTTGTTAAAATTGGCGAAATATTCAAATTATTCGCAGGAGCACTTAATATAATATGATAAGTGCTCCTACGTAAAAAGTACACCGCCTGCTACTATGATAAGAGGATGGGTACCCCTAACAAAGAATCACTATATGACTTATATGCAGCTCTTACGAGGCCTTATGTGGCGAAAGCGCTAAGCTGAATAAAAACTACAAAATACGAGAAGCCGGTTACTCTCACCCTCCACAACCCTAAGGTATAATCCTGTACTAAGGAAGTACGATTTGACGAAAAGTTATTTTAATATCCATGTGAAATTCTAGTTAGAATTAATAATTTAATATGTAGTTCAATAATTTATTCGAGTACATAAATCCATAACTACCAAATATCTCTACATAGGTAATCTTCATGCATAAAACATAGTCGGGGTTGATGTTACAGACTTTATATCTGAAAAACGGGTGAACGGATTCGGATGAAATTTGGCACAGTTGGATTATAACTTGGATTGCAACATAGGCTATGTTTATTAAAATCGCATGAGTGAGCTGATCAGCTAAATGAGCTGAATTCTCTCCTGTTCACCCTAGGAAATTTAAATTTGGTAATGGGACTCTCTCGAATATTAATTAGGTACTAGACGAATAACATGATGACTCCGTCCTGATCAGCTGAATGAGCTGTATTTTCACGTGGTCACCCTAGGAAGTTGAAATTCGAAAGGGAAAATCTCTGGGACACTAGAAGATGAATGAAATGATGGACTCCGGCCTGATCAGCTGAATGAGCTGTATTTTCACGTGATCACCCTAGGAAGTTGAAATTCGAAAGGGAAAATCTCTGGGACACTAGAAGATGAATGAAATGATGGACTCCGTCCTGATCAGCTGTATTTTCACGTGGTCACCCTAGGAAGTTGAAATTTGGTAATGAGACTCTCTCGAACATTAATTAGGTACTACTAGACGAATAACATGATGACTCCGTCCTGATCAGCTGAATGAGCTGTATTTTCACGTGGTCACCCTAGGAAGTTGAAATTTGAAAGGGAAAAAAAATCTCTGGGACACTAGAAGATGAATGGAATGACGGGCTCCATCCTGATTAGCTGCGTGAGCTGTATTTTCACGTGGTCACCCTAGGAAGTTGAAATTCGAAAGGGAAAATCTCTGGGACACTAGAAGATGAATGAAATGATGGGCTCCGTCCTGATCAGCTGAATGAGCTGTATTTTCACGTGGTCACCCTAGGAAGTTGAAATTTGGTAATGAGACTCTCTCGAACATTAATTAGGTACTACTAGACGAATAACATGACTCCGTCCTGATCAGCTGAATGAGCTGTATTTTCACGTGGTCACCCTAGGAAGTTGAAATTTGAAAGGGAAAAAAAATCTCTGGGACACTAGAAGATGAATGGAATGACGGGCTCCATCCTGATCAGCTGAGTGAGCTGTATTTTCACGTGGTCACCCTAGGAAGTTGAAATTTGGTAATGAGACTCTCTCGAACATTAATTAGGTACTACTAGACGAATAACATGACTCCGTCCTGATCAGCTGAATGAGCTGTATTTTCACGTGGTCACCCTAGGAAGTTGAAATTTGAAAGGGAAAAAAAATCTCTGGGACACTAGAAGATGAATGGAATGACGGGCTCCATCCTGATCAGCTGAGTGATGTGAATTTTTTATTTTCTTTTTATATATATTTTATCCAAATAAACTATTGAACTCAATGAATTTGTACTAGGTATTCACGTTATTACGTTAATTACATCCTACATCAAGTTTAGCTACGGTACGAAGTTCGCCTACTTTACACCAAGTTATTTATGCACAACGACTGGGGAAACGCTCGGGTAATCTGCTAGTAATTTAATAAATAAATGCTTGGTACGATAATTGTACGAGTATATCTATAAATGTCTATGTGACGGAATTCCAGTCAGTAAAATGTAGTGTAATTATTACCGCCTGGGAACGATCATGTAGTAGCTACACTGTTTCGAGCGTGGGACAGATCGTACAAGAGCTCGGTAGGTATTATATAGGTCCTCAAAAACCAATGCTCTAATCAAACCTCTGTGGCTCATTTTCGTGCGTGTAGGAATACTTAGGAAATGGGAAAATGTAGTAAACAAGATGGGAAAACGTAGCAACAAAGAATTTCGGTCATGTAAACAAAGATGGCGAAAAGAATACACGGGTGTCTGGAATGGAAAATAGGTTTGACTATGGTGCCGTAAAATTTACGATATGTCAGCATTTGGGGAAACACTTGAAGGAAAAAAGCCTGTGATAGCCGAAATCCTAATAGGTACTTCATGAGCATGATTGCCCTCGAAATTGGCCATTTTCAGCAATGGGGTAAATACTTACGTCTAAATCTATAGATTTCTTCTTTCTTTATTCTCTATATGTTTGAAAATTAAAGCATATTCTATCTAAAATGCACCTTGAACCTTTTAAAAAATTCTCAGTTACGTGATGCTGCCTTACAGAATGAAATTTCACTCCCGAACCTCCAGAACTTATACTAACATATATACATGCATGTGGGCCAAGTATATAATGTATCCGTTTATGTATGGGTGTGCATGCGAAAGAGAGATAATTGGAATTTCTATAAATATCAAACTGAATGTTCTTGTTTTTGTCTGCAGAATGAAAATCAGACTGATGCACGCGTATAATATAGACATGATCGAATTCTCAAAAATGCTTATGCGCGGTGCGAATATTCATTTATTTATTTATACACACGTCCTTTGAATCTTAACAACACGCGCAGATTTCATAGCCTTTCGTCTCTCTCTCCTGAAACCATGCTCCGATTTATTCATAACAATAACAAAGTCAACAAACACTAGAAATCGATCAACGTGTTGTTGGGGGTAAAATACCGCTCCTTCAATTAGTAGGAGTATTCAGGGCCATGGATAAAATTGTACATTCTTGTTTTGGCGTAAAAAGAGTTCCGACAGACCAACACATCAAGGCACTTAAGGCTGGACTTCTCGCCACGAATGTTACGGAAACATTGAAAATTCATATTACACTCTGTCACCTGAAGGAATCTTTAGAATTCCTAGATGAACAAGAAGGATTTGGCTTGTGGTCAGAACAGGCTGGGGAATCCATACACCATCAATTTCTACAGTATTGGAGTCGACGAAAGGTCAACAACATTCAAGACCCAAGGTACGCTACAAGATTATTGGAAACTGTAGTAGATTTTTCGTCAAAACATATTTGATAGAAATTTTCTGTTTGAAACTTGTTTATTCTTAAGATTAATGTTGAAAAACAATAAAGGAATAGATTCAAATAAAAGTTCAATTTTTTTATCCGCGCGTATCAATGTGATTTTCATTCTCCAGAAAACCTCACTATCTTTCTCATGCACACTCGCCGACACATACACACACGAGTACATTATATACTTGGCTCACATGCATGTATAGATGTTAGCATAAGTTCTGGAGCTCTGGGAGTGAAATTTCATTCTGTAAGGCAGCATCATATAGGTAACTGAGAAGTTTTTAAAAGGTTCAAGGTGCATTTTGGATAGAATATACTTTAATTTTCAAATATATAGAAAATATAGAAAGAAGAAAGAAAGATTTAGACGTAAGTATTTACCCCTTTGCTGAAAATGGCCAATATCGAGGGCAATCATGCTCATGAAGTAGGTACCTATTAGGATTTCGGCGATCACAGGCTTTTTTTCTTCAAGTGTTTCCCCAAATGCTGGCATCGCAAATTTTACCGCACCATAGCCAAACCTATTTTCCTAAATGATTGAATGCAAAATCAAACTGCAATATATGTGTAGCCATGCAACTAGGGCTGTGATCCATTTCGTGTACATGCGAATACTGTAGGTAAGTACCATCTGTCTCGGAATTTCAACCATCCAATATTAATCCAACGCCAATGGAATAATTTATCGGACTTCATTTAGGAGCTAACCGCACAAACCCTGAAAATTTCATAAAAATCGGTCAATTTGTCCAGGAGTTTTGCTTATGCCAATTAATTTTAGTTTTGCGCATGCGCAATGGTTATTTTCCAACCAATTGCGATATAACTCATAGGACATCTTCCTGGAACATATAAGCCCTCCAAAGCGGGACAATAATGATGGGAAATCGACGTTGATAGAAATTTACGTTTGCTCGTGTAGGCTACTATTGATTGATCTGATTGATTGATCTCAATGTAAATTATAGGGGACCATCTAGGAGATTACCCACACAATCCTTGAAAATTGCATCAAAATCGGACTGAAACTTGGTATAGTTTTGCGCGTGACAACGATTTACCTCAGGCAGACAGATACAGAACCAAAATTGATCCGCAAGATCCAACCAGCAATACTAATGGAAACAATGCAAAACTTCTGGTTTGAAACGCAATAAACAAAGTGGAAATTTTGATTTTAGAGAAGGCAGTTTTAACGTCTCAAACGATTCTACAGAAATTTGAGTCACAATGCTCCATTCACTAGCTAGTGGGCGACTGGGGAGAGCGACACGCTTAGTAACAAATTGCATAAAGTCATATAGAAATAAATTACATAGAACATGACTTGAATTTGGATAAAGCAATAATTGCCGCGATACATTCATCTGAAAATCTACCTATTTATAGTCAGAATCAACGTGTATATATATATCTACTCCGAAATCTACTTGATTTAATCTATATATATATAAATATCAATTGCTGTTCGTTAGTCTCAATAAACTCGAGAACGGCTGGACGGATTTGGTTAATTTTGGTCTTAAATTATAGTGGAAGTCCAGAGAAGGTTTAAAATTTAAAATCTGCCCCATAGGGGGTGTTTTAGGAGAGGAGGGGGGTATCTTTGTCATCACTGAAAAAACTGGGGATTTGGTTGTCGAGTATGTTTGGATTACTCCAATTCAAGTCAGACTACTTTTTTCAAATCTGACCCACAATGGAGGGAGAGGGGGTGGGGGGAGTTAAAGCGTTTCGAACGTCACTGAACGAACTGGGGATCTAAGTTGTCGAATATGTTTGGATAACTCTAATTCAAGTCAAAGACTAGGTACTTTTTTTAACACGTTCAACGCGGGTGATGTCATATGACATCATGCCGTGCTTTCCAGGGTACGTGTGATGTACCCACACACACACACCTGCTTGACATCAAGCGATTGGGGAGGGCGCTCACAACTTAACGGTGCTTAGAGGTTGGTGGAAGAGTCCGTAGGGGCTGGGAAGGGTTTCTTTGTGATCCGTAGGTCACCTACCGTAGTGATACGTAGGTTACCTGTTGAGTCGTCCCCTTCGGATGCCGATTGAAATATTTTTAGCTTTCCCAAAAGACGCTAGTGCAAATACGACGGATTTTTCCACAACGCATCAGATTTCTGAAGTTTCTATATTTGTTTCATAATTTCTCGCCAAAAGTGGTGAATATATAGTCTGTACTTATATATAATAACTTCTTTACTTATCGTTTTTTACTATTTCCAAACAAAAACAGCTACAAAATACCAGATTTTATTACGTTATTCATTTTAGCGAATTTTCGAAGAAAATTAAGCTATTGCTCTCGTCTCAAAATTTGTAGAATGTGAATTTTTGAAACAATTTTATGCAGAAATCCGTTTCAGGCTATTCTGAATCATATTCTGAAGTTTAACGCATTTTTTAATGTATGCATGTATGTATTTATATATGTATGTATGTATGTGTCATTCCAGACGATAACTGTCCCAAGAATTGTGCTAGAAACTTCAAACAAATTTTAAAATGTTAAGGACACAAAACGAAAGTTCAAGTTCGTTGGCCAGCATGATCGGATTACATCACTGTGGAACTGGCTTATAATAGAGAAAGTACGTTGGTTCTTGGAAAGAATGTTGCAAAGGCTTCCCTCGGTTCCAGTGTTGGAGAGATAATTAAAGGAAACATTATTAATGACTTCATTGTTCGTTGTTAGCCGAAATAATTCGGCTGTCAATTAGATCGAAGAAGAGGAGTTGCGGAGGCTTCGGGAATGCCTCGTTCAACGAGCAAATTAATATAGGGAAAATCTTAACTTGTTTCAACGTGGAAATTCTTTCAGAGAATTTTCGTAGAAAACCGAGCCATAGTAATAGCTTCATTTTCTACGAAAATTCGCTAATGAGGCCATTGTAATAGCTCCAAAAATTTTAAACTGATTTTTTTCAACACATTCTTTATGGAAATCCGTAATTCGTGATATTTTTATTGTATTCATCAGACTTTTCGTGACTGTTAGCGAATTTTTGAAGAAAATTAAGCTATTGCTCTCGCCTCAAAATTTGTAGAATATGAATTTTTGAAAAAAATTTATGCAGAAATCCGTTTCAGGGTATTCTGAATCATATTCTCAAGTTTAACGCATTTTTTAATGTATGTATGTATGTATGTATGTATGTATGTATGTATGTATGTATGTATGTACGTATGTATGTATGTATGTGTCATTCCAGACGATAACTGTCCGTAGAATTGTGCTAGAAACTTCAAACAAATTTTAAAATGTTAAGGACACAAAACGAAAGTTCAAGTTCGTTGGCCAGAATGATCGGATTACATCTTCGGGTTGAAATTTTCAAAAATGTAGTCAATAATTTCAAAATAGCCTGTTTTTTGCGATTTGTTGTGCGAAACAATTTTTTCAGCATACTAACATGTGGTATATTTGGAATCAGCGTAAAATTTCCTATAAGAATATGTATCAAGTTTTCAAAAATTTCAAAGTTGAAAAATCAGTCAAAAATTGAAATAATGCCGTTCGCTAGTTGTAGTGATTATTCATTTATATTTAATACCTACAAGTTGTAATAGTTATCATTATAATTTTGTATTCATTCCTGTAATTAAAATCTTTGAATACTGTTATTTTTGTCCTCTCAACTCGAACCAATCCTGTAGACAACTGTCGGCAAATTTAGTACTAAACAACTACTTTTTCTTTAAGTTCCTGCTTTGTAAAAACCTAAATTTCTATTATATCTACCTTTACAACTTATTCTGAATACCAATAAATCAAGCAGTTAGTTTACACACAACAAATGCTGTGAAATTCGTGAGTTTTAGTGGGTGATGTCATATGACATCTCCCGTCAGGTGCGAAAATGATGTGTATTGCTGGTTTGCCTACTCATATTCTTTCCCCTCTCACGAGTGATGTCATATGACATCGTACTCGACAAATAAACAAAATGGCGACCAAACCACTTCAAAGTATTCGAAATATGTTTCTTATCAAAAATAAAGGCGCCAATGTTAAATTTCAGGCAGAAAAATTTCCCGTAGGCGTCGTTGTCAGCAGTTTTCCTTCCCGCGTTGAACGTGCTAAATTTTTGAAATCTGACCCAGTGGTGAGGGGAGGGAGGGAGGATGTTAAAGCGTTTTGAACGTCACTGAACCAACTGGGGATCTGAGTGGTCGAATCTATCAGAATTACTTTAACTTGGGTCACAGGCTATTTGATAATGTTCAAGTCAATCTGTGCAACACACGGGTGAACCAGCTAGTAATAAACTATTTATTTATGACAATCGGAATGTTGTACAAAGCATTTTTAAGTATATCAAGGAACATCCTAGAACTCCGACTCCGACGGTCCGACCTCGATATGTTTCACCGCGTACCCAATTACCTAGCAACCGTGGGGTTATGAATGTTCACCATACTAGCGGAGTGACGCAGTCATGGCCCCGGTAGGTAAGTAGTTACCTGACAGTGTAGGCAGTACCTACTTTGTGAAAAGGTCCTTCACATAATGGATAATGTTGAAAAAGTGTTTAAACAATGGAACTGGTCAAGCTATTTTGCTGACCTATCAAGGGATTTTACTACTCGAATCCGGCCCGATCGCCATTGGCCCTGAAATCTATATTCTTGGTCACGTTTTAGGGGGGAGGGCGACCAGGCAGGGTGGTCGGGAAGGATTATCAACCGACATCGGAAGGAAGGGTGGGGATAGACAGGGAGGCGGGACCACTGGACCCTGAGCTTGTCGAGCACCGCCGCTAGCGCTACTCGTGACCTGATGGTCAACCCGTTCCCCTGCTATCAACGGTTGCCAATAGCAAGATGATTACCGTAGGCATACGATAATTTTTATGTACGTGCGAGAGGCTCCGAATTTGAGAAGCTCGAGATAGACCTACATATTCGCTACTCTTTTGTTTCCTGTAAGGGCATTCATGACGGACACAAGTTGTTTTTGTTGTTTTGTCGGTTTTTGTTTGTTGTCAGATTCTTCATTGTAATAATTTACTTGAAGATAATATAATTTTCCTTTTTGAAAAGGATTGATGAAGTTGCTGGTGCGGGGAAACAATTGTAGAGCGAAAAGGGGCGACGCAAGGAACCGACTAAGGGGAAAATTTCGTCAACGACCATTTTCTTTAGGGCACTGCCCCTCTAGCGGTGGACCTTGTTAGTTCGGAGGATTAAACTAGGAAACTTAGGTAAATACAATTATGAATTAATTTATAATTTTAGCATGGGTTCATCTAAATGGTTTAGAAGAAGGAGAATCACAACTTTTTGCCCTCGGTACCAACTATCTAGGGTAAAAAAAGGAATGCAACTTTTGCCACAATTTGTTGGTATAGAACTACCTTCCCTCACTCAAATTCACAATGCGAGAGCATTTTTAGCAAAGCTAATCTTATAACAAATACATTTGAAAAAACTGAGAAATAAAGTGAGCACAAGGCCGTTGCTGGAGTCATTTTCGAACTTTCTTTCGACCAGTTAATTATGCGAAAAATGAATAACATCTATGTAGGCAGTTACCCACGTATTTCCAATTTCACCAATTTACAATCAAAGCCGGTCAGTCAGGAACCCTCAAGCCTGAGAAATCAAGCAAAAATGACTTTTTCTCGTTAGCTTTCAAGATTTTCTTATGAAGTTCTGTTTAGCCAGTTGATTGAAAAATATACCCACTTTTTTGTTATTTTTGACTAAATTCATTTTATGAACATTTAAATTTTGTTTGAACGGGCGTACGGTGAAGGTACGATAGATTTTAGGATTGATGTAAGTACGGGTTTTTGGAAGAGAGTGGTACGGCACCTAGTTGATGACCATCTGTGGGATCATGGGATGACCATGATTGGCCTAAATCGGTCAATTGAGCAATGGGAAAATAATGCTTAAAACGAAGTTAAGTTAGCGCTTGAAATCGGTTGGGACAGAAGTCATGCTCTTTTTGATGATTTGAGTTACTGGCAAAAGCTACTCATATGGGACTGCTAGTCAAATAGAAATTTGCCAAATATAAACCCTCAAAATTTATGCGAGATCGGGCAAAAAAAATTTCCTTTTGCGCTTGCACGCTAAAAATTATTAATTTTCTAATTGTGAAATTGATAGTGGAATAACCCCGTACATTCTCAAGTTTACTTTTACCCTGCTTAATTAGAGTAGTAAATGGCCGTTGTACGGCGGACAAAAAAATAAAAACTCTTAAATTTTCGGATTTCTATGGAATTCAGTGATTCTTGGTACCTATGTCATACTTATGCAGAGCCTTTTGTAAACCGTCAGGTTCCCAAGTCTCGGAATCCTCCTATTCTGACATCTGTCCGACTTGGATCTTTTATTATCCAGTTCCGTTTTATTTCCCACTCTTATAATTAGGCCAGGAGAAAACATAAAATCTTGCATACGAGTCTGCAAGACATTGGGACATTTACCCCCCCCCCCCCCCTCCCCTGCACCCTTTTCTTTTTGAAAGAATTTCTCTTATTTCTCTTTCTATTCAGCGCGGATATTTTTTATATTCTATATATATTAATTCTAACATCCTTTTGTAAACAAACAAACGAACAACAACAATTAACACCCAGCTTTATTCATTAGATGTTGGTTGGTGTATAATTTTTATATACAACAAATCATCATCTTTGGTACTAACAATCCCAGAGAGGCTCCCCATCAAATTTCAACTTCCTTGGATGAACAGGTCAGATTTTATCTCACTCAGCTAATTTGGAAAAAGCCCATCATTTCAATCATCTCATGAGGTCCCAGAGAATCTACCCATCAAATTTCAACTTCCTAAGGTGAACCGGAGAGAATTTAGCTCACTCGGCTGAATTAAAACCATCATTTCAACCGCCAGTGAGTCCGCATCAAATTTCAACTTCCAAGTTTCTTTCCAGTCTAATAGTACCTAGTTGTAATCACGTTTACAAAATTAACTGAGAAGGATCACCTGTACGTAAACAATTCTGCCGTACTAAGAATAGATCCCGTATCTGCATTTTTGGTCATATTGAGTTAATGGTAACCCCCGCTTGGTGGTGGGGTGGGGTGGATTCTTTTGATTTTGCTAGTCTTGAAGTCGGATCTCAACAGGAAATGCCTCAAAATCGTCTTACAATTATCGCTTTAACTACGTTTTGGTTCGATTTACTAATGAAAATCCCGTAACTGATCTTTTCTACAGCAAAACCCCGCTTCTGGGCGTTAGATACGATTATTTTATCAGTATTCAGGTACATACGAATTGCGACACAAGATAAGAATTTATTTCTTAGAACGTATTTTAGGAATCGTGGCGTCTGATACGATCCCGGAAACAGTGGCAGATACTATTTTTCTTCCTAGTATTTTCATCATACGAATGTATTTTCTCTTGTCAGATCAGATACGGTTTTCGGAGGTTGGCAACCACGATTTTTTCTCCTAGTATCTTGCATATACTAGAAAATAATTTGTTTCCTCCACATAGAGCGGTACTACTTTTGTATTAGAAAAAACGTATCAATCTTATTGCTAAACAAAAACTCGTATGCGCACGAGGGACGAGGAAATCGCGTAGAGATGTTCTACACCTTATTTTTGCAATTTTCTGAACAAAATTTTATTTTCCAGCCACACCACGCAATTCAGCGATAAATTTCCTCTGGAATGAGTGCTTTTGGAGCTCGGGACAACGTAAAATAGAGTTAATATCAGGAAATTTCAACTCAAAACCTAGAGACGCTTTTTCCCAAAAGTAGGGTTTCGTCAGATACGGGATCTATAATTCTTAGTACGGCAGAATTATTCAGACAACTGCGCTCACCTACCTCAGATTGTTGGCCACCCACTGCGCAGTGGTTAACATAATACGGTTAGGTGAATCGAGAGCTTTCCAACGACTGGCGAAAGATTTTTGTACGATGATAAATGCCTAAGATAGGTTCCGTAGCAACGATTTGGTTGTAAGCCAGACAGACATACATACATACAGACAGGCAGACAGTCATACAGACAGACACGGTTCCAAAGTTGTTCAGAATGGTCTAAAACGTAAAATGCAAGTAGAAATTTTGATTTTGGAGCCCAAAAATGTTTTTCTCCCGAAAGTGAAATCAATGCTTCCGCTACCTTTAGGTAGACTCGGAAGCAAAAATCTACTAAGTTACTCATAGGTCACGCCTGAATTTCGTAGGTAGGTACGGCGAAATATTTTCTACCCAACTATCCTGGTTCAATTTCAAGTAAAATCAAATACTTGCCTACCTATTTTATTCGAGATAGAAACTATATCGTTAAATAGGCATAATAACCTTGTTTTTGTAAATGAATCAGCTTTGAAATGATTAGAAAATCGTTCATCGGCAGTAGTAGGTACCTACCTATTGCCGGAAGCGACAAATGGGCTGGCGTAGGTACGTTGATCTAGATTACCGCACAAAATGATAATCAGGTAGGTAGGTACCTACCGGCTACCGCACGTGTTGGCAACACTCAGATCACAAGTAATATAGAACATAAGTACAAAGAATGACTGTTTGGTGGTTTCGAATTTGTACAGAAGAAAGTTTTTGGAGAGTAAACAACTTTATGATTTGACGCCTATTTTAATAGGGATTCTGTTGAAAAGCTGAGATCCCAGTGGGATACATTTGAGGCACCTCGGTACAAAGCGATACTCCGCTATATGTACCACAATCCCCGTACGGTTGGCAGCACTGTAAATATAATAAACTCTATAGGAGAGGTTCCACAAGAATGTAAGAGGAAGCGCTAGTGGCGATACTCAACCAGCTCACGGTCCAGCCTCCCCCCCACCGCTTTCTCTGGTGAACGGGACCCGGAACGTGAAATGCCTCACCAGGCGGATCGTTCTGTCCATCCTCTGAATCTGAGCCCTTCCAGCGTTTGTCAGCCCTCGTTAATTTTCACTTGTTTAGTGTTTTTAAATTATGGAATCGTCAGATCAAACAGAAAAAGTCGTTTTGACAGAAATGATAGAGGTTTACAAATCATACAAACTGCTGTGGGACTCTTCTCAAGCTTTATATTTTAATAAAGACGCAAGAAAAGAAGCGTTTGCCTGCCTTCTTGACATATACAAGAAACTGAAGCCAAAAGCAACATTGAAAGAAGTGAAGAAGAAGGTGGAAAACATGAGAAGTACTTACAAAAAGGAACTAAAAAAGGTAAGTGTTATTGTGTATGGACTGAATATTTTTTATGTTACCTACCTATTGCATAGGTACCTAAGTATATTTTATTTTGTATTTTTTCTAACGCAATTTTTCAACTGTTTGACTAATTCAGTAGTAGGTACAGGGTATGTCTGGGTGTTGTACTTTAAAGGTACCTACCTCCTTTGTCCCTAGGATCCTCTCTAAGCAAATCCACTTTTATTGTTCCTTAGCATGACAATGTGAGCAAATTTTGTTCTATCTTCACACAATTTTTAATCCAGTTTTAAATTTTGATTACTTCATTGTGGATAAATTTTGAGCATACATATTTTGAAAGCTCTTTATTAACCCTTTTTTATGATTTGAAAGAAAAAATAGTAATTTTATTGAATTTTTTTGCACATTTTCGAAAACGCTGACTACAAAATGGGTAGTACCTATTGCAAAAATAAAATTAAGTAATGATTCATGAATTTTTTAAATATTTAAAAAATAAAATAAAATATTCAATTTTTTAGTCATTTTTAAGCAAAAAAAGAGCTAGGTGTTGGGTGGGTGGGTGCGTGCGTGCGCGCGCGTGCTTGTCTTTCCCAACTCTTTCTGGGGATTGAGATAAAAATTCCGTTCTTGCGCCAAAAGTCAAACTTTCTGAATGAGTATGTTGGCTAGCACGTATTGAACACATTAAATTGGCAACATTTCAAAAAATGCGCTGAAAAATGACTAAAAATGTCTAACAATCATAATTTATATAAATTCGTAGTTATATAAATTTATATTAATTAGTTTACATTAATGGCATTTGTATCAACGATGAACTAGAAATAAAAAACTTGCTTGAGTTTAATTTATATTTGCTGAAAATCAATTTAAAAAAGTGCATAGAAACCTAAAAAAAATTTTATCGAGTTTTTTTGCCTTAAAATAATTGCTTTGCTCTCAAAGTGCACACATTTCCAGACAATTTAAAAAATAATGTACTACGATCAATTGGAAGTTTTGTATATTGGGAGGGGGGGATACTTTTGGGATACCATGTATACACCTATTTCTTGTTTCATTCCAGAAGGTAACTTTCCTTAGACATTGAGATGGAAAATACGTTCTTTCGCCAACAACTGGCCAAATGATAGAAAATATGATAAAAACGCTGCAAATTATTACAAAATGGTTTATTATTTCTGTGCTTGATAGCCTTCTACGCAGATCATTGGTCTATAATTATTAAACCCCGTATGTAATATGTGATCAGAACATGGGATAACATGGGAGGCATCGTGCCTCCGAGAAAGATTCACACTTTTACAGTTCCAAGACCCCGCAATTTTACGCTTCACAGTAAAGATGTTTTAAAAAACGGGAAATTGATGCTTGACGTAATTTGCGTTAGCGTATGCGCAGAATGGAGTAATGATTTGAGAAAAATGAAATTTGTCGGAAACAATCTAAAGTCTATCTAACCTAAAAATTCTCAGAAAATGTAATCAAAATCTGATGAAAACTAGACCTTGTTCCTTGGAGTACACTTTCGCTCATGCGCAGGAGCTAATAATGATGCGATCGTGTTGAAATTAACATGGAATAATTAAACCATTGCCCCCCACTATGCAGCAAATTTGAGCAGGATTGGACGACTCGGGCGTAAAAAAATGAAGCTTGAAGGAATTTAAGTTTGCGCATGCGCAAAATGAAGTAATGATTTAGGAAGTATGGAATAAATAATGGACCATTTGCAGCCGAACCCGCACATTCTTTGAAAATTTCATCAAAGTCGGATGAAAATGTTGAAATCAGGCTCGTTTAAAAAGGAATACAGATTTTCGCATGCACAGTAGCTACTAATGATAGGATCATTTTGAAATTGTAAGGGCATATTCAAACTAACCTCATCCACCTATCCTCCAACTTTGTGCAACAGCGGGAGCGTGAGAAAATGATGCTTGGTGGCATTTACGTTTGCGCATGCGCCGATTGATGTATTGATTTGGGAACAACGAAACTCATAGGTGAACATCTTCACCCTAACTCGCACATAGTTTCAAACAACTAACCTCACAAATTTCATAAGAACCGGTTGAATATTGTGGAAATAGAGCTTGTTACAAGAATTCGCGGACGTACACACACACACACACACAGACACAGATACACACACAGAGATAGAGAGCGAAATACAGAACGAAAGTTGTTCAGAATAGTCAAAAACCTAAGAAGCAAGTGGAAATTTTACCGCTGTAAAAAAAAAAAAAAAAAAAAAAATATATATATATATATAAAATAAATAAAATTAAAAAAAAAGTTTGATTTTAGAGGAGACTACAACTTTTCAATCTCTCAAAAGTGAAAACAATGCTTCCGCTACCTACAAGTAGACTTGTGAAATGAAATTTAGCATTTAGGTACCAATACTTCACCTGATATAGGCATTATTATCAGCTAATATTTACAAGGCAATTTCTATCTATTCCAGTATCACTAACTAGCGATCTTTGGTGGAATTTAGAGCTTGATCGGCAAATCATTAGATTCGCTAGCAGCGCTTTAAAAATTGTGCTTAAAAATTCGTCGGTGTTTTTCGATGTTCGAGCCCTTAGGGAAAACGGACTGTTGCTGATAGTTTTAATTGTTTCTTTGAGATCATATTTATCATTGACAAGGAAAAAATCATTAGGTACTGTTACATTGAAAGTTTTTGAGATCTGGATTTTTGAATGTTTCTCCCTTTAATGCTACCCTTTAGGGTTGACACAAATTGATACCCAGCTTCTAGGACCATCTAAACTCCAAATGCGATTTTTAATGCAAGTTTCATGAAGTTTGGTCTATTAACTTTATAGAAAAGCCGCGGAGGGACGGATTTTTTAAAATTTGATTTTAGTAGATTCTACGGATCTTGAAACGTAAACCAACAAATTTTCAGGGGGGGGGTTAAAAAATGTTCTTGGTCGATTACAAAGGTTTATTAGGTACCTATTGAAAATAATAAACCAAAAAATTACTAAAAATGGCTAAAACAGCTAAAAATTGTTGAAGGTAGGTACTCAAAATAAAAATAAATAAAAGTGTCTCTACTATAAAATAGAACAATAAAAAAATTATTGTAAAACATCGTGTGGAAAAATGTACTTCAACTTCATTAGGTATGTAAATATGTTCTAAAAATCGATAAAAACTACAAAAAAAAAGAAGCTTGAAATCCAATATTATTGCTTGAAAAGTAGATTATATATAGCATTCTGCCAGGCTCTTGACAGTAACTTATAGTTTTCGTTCTTAAAATACCCAGGTAGCATCGATTTCTTAAGTCTCTATAACTTTCAAAAACTAGGCAGGTGGTACTTGAGTCAGTCATGTGCACTTCGATTCTCTAGGTCAGGGGCTTCGACACTGGCACAGGATCACAAGAACAGTACATGCCCACCCTTTGGTACTACGAGCTCATGCTGTTTTTGGATGAGAAAGAAATTGGACGTCCAGGTGCAGAGGCTATGGAGGAAGAAGATGACTTTGATATAGTAAGTTGATGGATGCACAAATTACCTTTTTTGCTTTGAGAACTTAGCAATAAAAACACTTAGCAACTACCGCCACAGGGTATATAAAAAGTTTACCTGCTGGTACCCAAGTCGGATGATGTTAACAATCTATATTTAGCATTTACAATGTGAAAAGTTAAAGCACTGTATAAACAATAACATCGAGAATAGTCTAGCATTTGAGCATGAGGACCGAGTTCCAAGTGACTATACCTCTAACAAGGCGCCAGAAGAACCACCGTGTACAGAGTTGACTCTAAGTAGAAACAGTGCTGCTAGGTGAGATATATTCCACGTCGATAGGCAGTGATGACTGAGGGCTTTGCAAAGCGCTTATTGAACCCGCCATTAGGACCTCATACTCAAATATTGAAAAAGATGGAAATCAAAGAATAACATCCAGAAAATTGGAAGCCATTCTTTGGCAGCAACTGAACAGTAATATAGGTACTCGTAGATATTCCAAAGTTGAATTAAATGCACTTACACTGAAAACATCAGCAGGTGGGTATAGTCTAAAATTGTTCATAATGCATGGGGAATGACAGTCAGCATGCCCTCCTAAAACGCTGTCTGTCATCAATCTGAAATAATGATACGAGTTCACAATTTAATCTCTATTCTCCAGGCTGAAACGTACAGTTTACAGTGTCTTCTTGGTCCACAGCCACATCATAGCGTTGGTATATAAAGGGTTGACTGTCGATAAATAATTATTCGGTCTAAAGAGTCCAAATTTATGGCAATGCATGTATGCAGAATGAGAAATCTTGAGGCAAGGATATCAAACCCTTCTTGCTCGAGAACAATGGTAATTGAACATGCGGTAGATGTGAGTGATATTTTTCAAAGTGAAAGGTTTCATGAAATGCTTTTTGAATGCAAAAGCACGGTCTCTTAGGAAAACGTAAATCGCTTCTGAATTCGTTCAGGCAACTTTAATTTTCCTGTCATTACTTTTTTATACAACTTTGTGCTCTCAAACACCGTTGAACCTGAGACAATTCCATTTTTCAAAATTTTTATGTAGGTACATAAATCAGTAATTTGCATCCATTAGAGCAAACATGATCACGATGAAGAATTTCTTGTAGTCAAAATAAAGAGATGGACTTCCTGGAGCATTAATTGTGCAGGCTTTTCATCGAGGGCACCTAGGTTGTGTGGAAAGTTCCACTTTTCCTCAAATTTCGTAGCCACTTTCTTCCATTGTTGCTCACTTACTGGCATCTAGAAAAAAGAAACGAGTACTTGAATATTGCTCACATCTAATTTTTCATTGAATTTTATATGAACTATCTACTGGTATAGTAGTTGATTATTAACAACTAGAGTGTGATTGTCTATATCAAGAATCCTTTTCAATCAAGTTGACAATACTTTTTTTTTTTGCAGATTATGAATGACATAAAACAAGAACTGGACGAGCCACCGATCGAAAACTCCACTGCTACACTTCAGCAGCTTAGCGAGCCATCCGACCCTTTAGCAATTACTGCTTCTGACTCTGTTTCACCTAAATTTAAAATGGAATTACCAAATGTTTCATCACAAAATGTATCCCCTTCAACAAATACACATATCCCTCTGAAGAGGGCAAAGATGTCACTTAGGGAAAACCCGGATGCTGCCCCAGCCTTGCTGCAAAGCACCAGTAACCAGTTTGATATTTTTGGTGCATATGTTATCCAACAGTTACAAATGTTGAAACCGGACCAACAGGCAATTGCTCAAAAACTATTTTCTGATGTGCTGTTTCTTGGAAAGTTGGGCCAACTGACACCAACAGCTTCAGTATCTACAGCTGCAAACGCCTCACATGTGTCTCTTTGTGGTCCACCTCACGTTGTACCTAGCCACCCAGGTTATTCTCAGCCTTTTGAACGTTTTAATCATCAAAACAACCAGTTAGCAAGTTTGTCAGATAACGCTTCTCCGCCAATGTCCAGTCATGGATCTACATCACCACGGAAAACTCCTTCTCCCTCACTCACAGTCATCCCGCTGTAGGACTCCAGAGGTAAAGTTGATCGCTGGGCACCAAGCAGGAGACACCACTGACCCCAGCTAAGGGAGACCTGAGATCCCCCTCCCCCTCACGAATTGGAACAATTCTCCTCAACCAGTGCAATGCATCAAGAAGTGTCACCAACACTCCTCCATGGTGTTCCACCTTGCAGAGCAAACACATGATGTGGGATGTAACCCCCACCTTGACCGGGAGGGTTCCAGCTCAGTTGAACGACCTAGAGCATCGCCCTCCCCCCCATCTGTCTTCAGATAGAAGTTACAACAATTGTTGTAAGTCTGTTTAAGTCCTGCAAGTGTTTAGCATCAGTGCACAAATAACCCCAGCAATGCGTTTCGAGAGTTGTGTTTAAAAATTTCCAAGTATTTATAAAGACTGAAAATCCCTGAGTGCAAATCACCAAACAGAAAGGACTGAGAATTCACCCCTTTTCCCCCTAAACCCCAGCAACTGCTGGGGTTGTGCTGTGATTTCTTGTCTCCTAGAATGTAGGATCTTCAACAACAAAACCACCGTAGAGTTAAAAAAAAACTTATATTAAATATTTCGTTCGGAAAAGATTGTTCGCTGCAGTGTGTGGCTGGCCTTAAATCACCTCGCAACCTAACTTATCTAGATCAGTAGGAAGTGAGAGCATTTCTATTCAAGCTGCTTTCTTTCTTCCTATTTACCCCAGCAATACCTACTGCTAGGCGTAGGCAATCCATTGCGTTCATACCTCACACCTAGCATTCAAAATACATAATTAGACAGAATTATATAAAAACAATTGCTAGTTTTTTTTTTATCATTCACTGATCGTTTTATTTACCATTGTTTTGTTCTTGAAAAAATTGCAGATTATGTAACCTACATAAGTGCTTACGTTTCACCACCATTATACTCTTCAAGATTCTGTACCTACATCCTTCATTGGCCAAAAAACGAAGCGTTACCTCCCCACTCACTGCTTTATGTATAATCTATTGTAGTCGACAGACCACAATAAACGAAGTCTAAAGTATGAAGTGACTCAAAACCCGACGCTTCGCGCCTCCTGGACCCCCGGTTACCTCCATTTACTTACTTTGAATGAAATTATTGAAATACAGAATGTTTTTGCTTCTGATTTGCGTTTGCAGAATGACTCAGATTTTGCGGTGTATCTTACCAATACTATGTCAAGTTGTTTTATTTATTTATCACCAGCGCAACGATTCACCACCATTGCAATGCAATCATGAGAAATTAACAAGCGGTTGCAATCATGTTCACAATTAATTTCCATTATTGATAATAATCACCTGTGTGTAAACAATTATTCAAATAACCATGCTCATAACTCAGCTTGTTGGCCACGCACTTCGCAGTAGCTTACATAATATGGTTGGATAAATCGAGAGCTTTCGAACGAATGGTCAACGAATTTTGTGGGATGAAAAATGACGAAGTTCCACCTCCCTAGCAACGACTTGGTTGCAAGCGGAAATCATCAGAAATTGTTGCAACACATTTTCATTACACAAACCTAAACGTTTCGTTTTCGGTTGGAGATGCCAAGGCTAAAACACATTCTATGTTAAAATTGCGTCACAAATTGTCTGTCTATATTGTTGATTCTCATGAGACCAAAGTTCGACAGACTACCAGAGCCCTGAAAACTGGTCTCTACACAGCTTCTTGGGGATCACTGGAAGTGATTGGGAGCAATTAAGCTAACTTCTTCAGTGTAGGTATATCTTAGAGCCCTGAAATTTGGTACACAGCCTCTTGGGGGATCACTAAAAGTGATCGCGAGGAATTCAGATCAGATGTGTGAGCAATTAAGCTAACTTCTTTCATACATACATCTTAGAGTCCTGAAATTTGGTACACAGCCTCTTGGGGACCTGTGGAAGTGATTGCCAAGAAGTTAGATCAGCAGTGTTTTAAGCGATAAAGGTAACTTTTCTCCTGTACATTCTAGAGCCCTGAAATTGTGTAGGTACCTTCACAGTCTTTTGGAAAGCGCTGTAAGTGGTTGTGAAGAATTCAGATAGACTGGATCATCCTTTTGTTATATTCTTTCGTTCAACACGGACAAAATTAATATCTGCATGATTTTTTTCCCTATACGTAATTTAATAATTTCTCGTTTTACATTTAACCTGACAACGAGTAACGAGTCTGTCGACTTACTATGACGTTTGCCCGATGCCTCTGGTGTTTTTTTCCTCGATGTGAGGCCTCACCTCCTCAATAAATCGGTGAAAACATTGACTGTCATGTATAAGAAATTCCTGATATCTTCTCCTAGGAAGAGGGAGGGGATATATATTTCATTTAACTTAATACAGTTCTTTGGAGGTACATCTGCTTCTTCCACATCTTCTTTTTTTTTCCTTTCTTTTTCACACATGGCCAATGCAGTTACTGCTACACCAACAGCTTGCTGTTTTGATTAAACCTACTGGGCCATTATAAGATTTTTTAAAACTTATCGAACAAATTTATTAGATAGCAATTTTTGTCATTTTAAAACTGCAAAATATGTTTCTTTATTGAACAGAATGCAATACGCAACGGTCTGAGCTGTTGTAGGTCGGGCGCCAAAGAACGGATCGTGAGAATATAGGTAGGTAAGTAAAGCTCTATTGTGGAGAGGGTGAACAGCAGCAGGGAGATCGGGGCTATAAGTCTCGATGGGCGTTGAATAACGTAGGTATCGTAGGTAACTGCTTAAATTATCCGGTTAGTTGAATAACTGGTCGTAACCGGTACTTAATAACTAGTTGGCCAAATTTTTCTATTCAGAACTTAAAATGTCCTCCATAATGTGTAACGTTCTAATCCCCGTCTCTACCATGTATATATAACTAATCTTTGAAATAATCTCATACCTGGATTAGTATTGCTATAATTGATATTTTTGGACTGAGAGAACCTATAGATTGAGAATGTTACTCATAATGTTGAGTTGCTACCTACTTATCTACCTATTTTGCGACTAACGCTCCCCCATTCTATAACTCCAACTCACCGCCAGGTAACGGGTTATCAGATAAACTGGTTATTAGAAACAGTTACAGTTTCGTAACTGCTAGCGAAGAATGCGTTATCAATAAATAACGTTTAAGACCATCACTAGTCGGGACCATGAAGAGTAAAGGAAGGGACGCGCGTGAAATCCTCGCTTCAACACATATTTGTTGTATCTGTTGACCCAAACCCTAAAAAAAATCTTTCCTGTTTTCTTCTTATTATTTAATAACTAGCAATGGAAATATGGAAATATAGTTGCAAATTTAAAAAAAAAGACATTCACTCCACTCGTTTTAAAAATTTAATTTGTCACGAATTAGCGCGAGTCTACTCTCGAATTTGTTTACCCTCCCAGTCCACACTAACGGCGTAAGTACACTGTTTCTAGGGTGGAACCACTCGTATATTTCGTAAAAAGGGAAAAATTACATTTGGGACCACCAAAGAAAACAGAACTAGGAGCCATCCCCACTCCCATCCCCCCCTCCCCCCACCACAACGAGATCCCTACACCTGTTTGCAGCAGCCAGTATGTGCTGGTTGTTTTTCTCGTTAAAGTATTCGCCATTAAGGGGCCCATAGACGACCAACGTGGTTGTCAACCTTGTTGCCAACTTGGTTGTCCACAGACGGTCAACTTGATGTTGCCAACTTCATTTGCCGATCAGTTCTGTTGTCTTCTTGGCAGAAAATGAGTAATTACGATTAGGGATGTTAATATCAGAGAAAATATCGCTATATCGACTATCAATATTTAAAAAAAAAAATCGTTTTATTACTTCGATATATCGTAGAAAAATATCGATATTTCGATATATCGGTCATCGATATTTTTTTATTCATCTCAGATCCAAATTCGATTTATAAATACATCAATTTTTGTTAGGTAGGTATAGGTATAGGTCATAGGTACCTACATAAGAAATCCACTCACACAAAAATGCACATAAATATATATACTAGAAAGTTTAATCATTATAAACAAGTTAATCATTATAAAGTTTAATCATGTTAAGAATCATGGTAAGTTTAACCATCATAAAAATCATTAAAAAATGCTTGTTCAATCAAACCAATACTTATTCGGGATTGAAGTCAAGAAGACTCGTTGTTTTATGTGCTCCCCAGTAAGCCGACTTCTCAGATTTGGTAGGTACACACAGGTTCACCGCTGAAGCAACCCTCTCAGATAAGGCACACGGGATCAAGTACTTCATGGCAATTTCTGAGAGCACAGGGGTAAAGTGGCGACTGTCAATCCAGAATTGTATAGGGTTTGAACCTTTTGCCAGGATGGGTTGGTCCAAATATTGGCAATATAGGCCAGAACCAGAACCCAGAACCTTCTGCAAAAAAGTACCTACCTACTGAGCAGCCAAAAATTCCCTACCTTTGCCGAAATTCTCCTACTCTCTAATTTAAATAATAATAATTTTTAGGCTGAAAAATATGGACCCGATAGTGTAAACTTTCTATCGATATATCGATATATCGCGATAGAAAATATTGGCCAAAAATATCGATATATCGAGAGGAAAATATTGATATTTCGATATATCGATATTTTTCATGCATCCCTAATTACGATCCCATGTTGTAAAAGAAGGAAAAGACAATTTGGGTCAAAGGAGTGGCTCTAACAAAGTCCTGAGTTTTCTCATTCAAATTTATTAAGTGAACTTCGCGTCCCTGCACCTGCAGATTTCAAATTTTTCTAAGAATGGATGGTGCATTCTATGATGATTTGTTGGATGAAGTACTTCCATTCATTGAAAAGAAGGATTCTATCATGAGATGTGGAATTACTGCAAATGAACGGCTGTTGGCAACATTAAGATGTTTAGCGAGTGGCCAGAGCTTCGAAGATTTGAAATTTCTCGCTGGCATATCGCCACAAAGTTTTTATGTTCCCAACTCTTTTCTTCAAAGTATCAACATTTGCATTCGGTTCAATTCTTCGGTAAATTTCGAACAGCTTCAACAAAGCATTCTTCTTTTTATTTTTATTTCACTTACCAAAGCTCAGGAAGTTCTTTGAAGTTTTCAAAAAATGCTATCTAAATAGTCGTGTTTGGTATCGCCATAATACTCGCCTATTGTCCAAAAAAGAACAGGAAGAGCGATCGCGAATTGACTACCAAACGACGGTTCACTGCTGAGGTTGTGAACCGTGTAGTTCTGTCTTCCCCACAGACGCTTCAAAGAGGTTGTCAACATGAGGATCTCACACCAACCATCGGACCTAACGTTTACTACAACCCACAGACATGCAACCTCTCCGCCAACATGGCAAATTACCAGCAAGGTTGACAACCAAGCTGGTTGTCTATGAACCCCTTTACTGGAAATTCCTCCGGTTCCACTTGCTAAAGTAACTTAATCATTACTTATTGAAAAACGTTAAAACGATGCTACCGTTTTTCGGTCTTTTCAAATATCCCACAAAATATGAAACCTTTTCAGCTATTTCTCGACATTTTGGTTTATTATTTTCAACGATGAACCTTTATAATCGTTCTAGAAAAAGGTATATTTAACCAACCCACAAAATTTGTCGATTTACGTTGTGTGAAATTCTAAAAATAAAAAAAGAAGGAAGAAAAAATCGGGTGTCCGCCATACATGTTTTACATGTCCATTATGTCCTGTGTAACCATGGCAACACACAGCAATTATATAGACACAAGAGCGCTTGGAAATGGAATAAAAAATTAATTATTTAATTTAAAAAACTCGAGGTATTGGATCCACGATCTTCACACACATCAGTGTGAGCTAATGTGGAGGAGGAAAGTCAAAATGACCAAGTCCGACCCATTCATGTCTTTCTTGCTGATACAAGAAAAGCTAAACATATAATCCAAATTCAAGTGAATAGATATAATCGAAACAAAATATATTATATATTTGCGTTTAGTAAAATTAGTTTTTGACAATCAGGTGTACCGGCCCAAAAATATTTGAAACCTCGACAGGAGTTCGAATTCGCGTCGTTACAACTACATACGGGGAATTTCCCGAAGTTGCAACACTCTAACGATCAGAGCTAAGAGGCGAGGTTTATCAAACCTCCGACTGTGAGAGTCATTTTCCTGGAGCGTAAAACAGGGTTGAATTATTTGTTCAAAATACCTAGAAAATCGCGTGGGGGACAGGACTAAAGTTTTTTACTAGGTAAACACTTTAGTGCTGCCCCCCACCTTTTTAAAACCACAATTAAGTAATGTAAATCTATTTCTGGATGTTTTAAATGTCAACGGTGAGAAAGAGGTGACACAAACGATTCCAAATCATATTTTTAAAATTAGAAAACGATGGTTTGAACTGGAGATATCTTTTTTTGAAAATGGGGGGCATGACTAAAGTACACCCCTAGTAATAGAGCTTGCTTTGCTCAAATCACATTGCAGCTGAGATATATTTACATAGGGGAAGCACCATTGAACCAGTGA
Organism: Adelphocoris suturalis; assembly: GCA_030762985.1. Classification (NCBI taxonomy): domain Eukaryota; kingdom Metazoa; phylum Arthropoda; class Insecta; order Hemiptera; family Miridae; genus Adelphocoris; species Adelphocoris suturalis. Next base: position 122,464,428 of record CM061040.1, read on the forward strand.
AAAGGACTAATTTTGAGGGGCTAGAGCAAGCTAAAGAATAACTGTCTTCTTCATCCCATGTGCTGTAAATCCAGTCCGTTACCATGTCCAATCTTGCACTTACAGTCGGAATCTTATCCAAACCACAGCTTCCAGTTCCAGGTACATATGAAAGCACTCCAATAAGTTTTTTCTCACCCCTACCGCACAGCAGAGGACCACCGCTATCCCCAGAGCAGGCAGATTGGTTTCGTCCATCACCAGAAGCACATATGTGGTTGTAAAGATAACGATCCGCCCCGTTCTTCGAGTTTTTGGAGAACTCAAACACATTTTGGGCACACCAATCTTGATGCCGGAGTGTAGAAGATATTTCCTTCAAAGTAGGGCTAAGGTCTTGAGTTTCAGCATTCATTACACCCCAACCAATAATTACACACGGTACTTCGTCTTTAATCATCCCGTCAATAAGTGAGGTCTTTTGGAAATCTGGCAAGCTGATTAACTCAACAAAACCTGGATATAAATTAGCAGGTTGCAAAAATTGAATCATACCATAATCATGGACGACGTTCGTGAAGTTATAAGCACATTTAGGGTGAACACTCACTCTTCTTGCCCTTCGCATTTCTCCCAAAAAAGTATCAATGTTCAAGTCCAGTTCTCCGAAAAGTACTTGAACACTTGACGGTTTTCGTAATTTTGGGTCCTTACCCCACGGGACTGAAGGATTTTCAACTAAGCAATGACAAGCTGTTATGGCCGATGAAGGTGTCAATAGTGATGCACCGCATTTTTGCTCATTACGAATATAAACCACTCCCACGAATGGATACTTGCCAGCTTCAGCATCTGTGCCATTGATGATTCTTTTACTCTCCGACTTATGACTGCTTGAAGTTTTATTTCCTCGTCGGCTATGCAGTGTCGAAGTAGCAACTGGTTCATCTTCATAACCAAGACGGTTATGCTTCAGCACTTTCAAGCTTGATGCCTGCAGTGAATACACGATGCTGGTTAGTAGCATTATTACAGCATGTGTTTCAAACCTAAGATGTAAATGTCGAATGATCTTTGGTTTTCGAAAAATCATCTTCAGAATAAGTACTTTAGTAGGAAGAATATGAATATACGGAAATTACCATAGATTCCTATTTATAGTTACCTGTCTTCGATCTGTAGCTACTGTTTAGAGTTAGGTACTGTGGTGAAATCCACCACCTCTTTTCAACAGCCCTTTTCAGGGCTACCAAAAAGAGGTAGGCACACCACAAAAATATTTATAAGACGTCGAGTTACAACTCCGTCAAACAAAATATTTCACCAGAGAGAAAATACTAAATTCTCTCCCAAAAGTGAAATATTAAAGAATAACACGCAAGGCGACCTCCCCAAACATTTACTGGGCGAGAGAGATGCGACAAACATCTCGAAACAAGTCGCCTTGAATGAGAACACGCAAGGCGACCTCCCCAAACATTTACTGGGCGAGAGAGATGCGACAAACATCTCGAAACAAGTCACCTTGAATGAGAACACGCAAGGCGACCTCCCCAAACATTTACTGGGCGAGAGAGATGCGACAAAAATCTCGAAACAAGTCGCCTTGAATGAGAAACCTCAAACAGGAAAACTCAAGGTCGTTCAGCCACCCCCGGGGACCCCGTCAAAGCAACGGACGCAGGGAAACCACCTCGGAAGACCAACTCAGCTATCATATGCACAGATACTGGGAAAACACTGTGCGAACCAATGAGATTGCACAGTCGAATTTACGAAATTGAGCGAGCCAATCCGAAGCTAGTTTGATCGTACCAAATTAGTTGACGAAACTAATTTGCATACTAACCATAAAGTGGACACCACTTTTTGTTATAAATACCTCGTTCAGAGCCTGGCATTTCATTCCACTCTCCGCTCTCGACGACGACACACTCTGAAGTACGAAGAATTCTACACGCACCAAGCTGACGAACCTTCTGCTACACGAAGTCATCTCAAGAACGATTTTTTACTGCTTTCTACAAGCCAGTCCTCCTCTCCACGCAGATCTCGCATTGGCATCTACGAGTCCAGTGATTATTCATCCTGCTCATTGCCCAACGTAGTTCATCTGTTAGGACGCCACCCGGTGCAGCTATCGATATTCTCTTTAGCTCGCACGCCCGAGGGACGTTCCGAGCCGTGTCGCCCGGATTACATAGCCTTAAGCTCGTAATCGACCGCTGTGGGCACGCCGGTAAATTACTCAGCTCCTCCGCTCTAATTTACCGTCTCAGGAAGCCTTTTTCAAGGCTACGAGGTAGGACCCTGCCATCTGAGCATTGGAAAGACGCTCTGGCAAGCGAGTCCACCTCCAAAACCCTCTATTTTTCACACATAGAGGCATCGAAACGAGCTAAAACTCGATCAATTCGATGGAACGCCGGCCTTCCTACTTCCCCTTGCAAGGGGAGGAAGGCGACGGCGAAGCTGGGCCGAGTAGCCCACGTAGTGCGCCCTACCGGCCACACGGCGAGTCCGCTGAACCCAGTGACAGCGCAGGGCACGGCCCTCACGTCCGAATCGCCCTCTCGCCCGACGTATTCGTTCGAGAAACTTTCGAACAAGCCTCGCCTATACAAAAGATCGAGGAAACTTTTCAGACTCGCTCTGAAGCCGATCATTACGATTCGACTAAGCTGTCCGAATACCCACGATATTCGACGCAGGCTTACTCGGCCGATCCGAGTGTCAAATACACTCCAAATGCACAAAAAGCGAAGGATACTTTTCAGTACCTCAACCAAGCTCAACATATTCCCCTTTCAGATATAAATCTAAGGCCGGAATATTACAAAACGGCTCAGTACCAAACTGATCGAACCCAGCACTTATTGCGCGAGCCTAGCGCTCCGCGCGGCTGCGACACGGACTATCCCCCCTTTCAGTCCGCGAAACCAGTTGACCTTGGCGGTTCCGCCCGCATTCCTCGCGGGGGTGGCCTGGAGACCAACCCGCATAACCGGGATATAAATGTCCGACTTGGCCTACCTACGCCAAGTCAAACTTATATAAATCCACTACAAATGGTGACCCCGCCTTTGAACAGGCTCAACACGGAGCATTTCGTTCCCTCTTATGAAGCTAGTGGATTTCAGGGAACCACTGCGGGCGTGCGACCCCCGCCGGGCCTCTACGCCCCACATCTCACGCAACATCCCTCTACACAAGGTGGTTTTCAAGCACTTTTAGAGGAGATGGGAGATTATCAAAAACCAGTCTTCCAAAAGAAGAATATTGATCGTGCACTCGCCGAGTTCGATCAATACTGCGTGAGAAAACAAATGAGAACGCAAAACGAATGCTTCTCAGCTATATACAAGTGGGTACCAGAAGAAATGAGGGAAGCTATCGACTCAGCTTACCTCACGGCACCCCACGCTCCCTACGAAGAGGCCAAACAACGCCTCCAACGAGAATATGGGTTGTCCTTACAGGACAGGCTCCTCGCACTCGAGGACCCCGCATCTCTCGCCAAAAAACCCAGCACCAAGTACCACGAGATGTACTCGAAAGCTGTTGGGTACTTTTCGGAAGCTCTAATCACTCAAAAGTGGATTGAGACTCTTCCCATCGAAGCACGAGGTATGGTCGCAGCTCAGCCTACCACGACCTCCCGGCTCGACCTAGCTGATACGCTACACGCGTACAGAGCAGAGAATACTTCTCTGAACATACGAGGAGTTGAATCTACTCCGAAACCCATAAATACTGGTTTCAAAAAGGCCCTCCCGAAACAAGCTGAGTTCAAACCTCAACCAGTGGAGAGTAAGCCTCACAAACCGACGGCCTATGTCTGTCGAAACCACGCACGTTTCGGTAACGAAACTCGCAAATGTGCAGACCCAGAACACTGCACTTGGAAGACAAACACTGCTTCCAAAACTAACAGAAAGGCTGCGACTATAAGCCAGCCTAAAACACGGGTTTCTACCGAAAATACTCAGCAATCGGTACAAGAAAGTACCGTTCCGACTTCCGACACAGAGAATTCGGAAAACGAATAACTGCCAGTGTATCTGAGCCTATACGCCGGCAGTCTACTGAGTATAAAAGGCTTTTTTTCAAGTGCAAACTGAATGGCACTGAATTTCTCATTGACACGGGAGCAGAAGTGAACATTCTGCCCCACAATGTCACAAAAAAATTGGGCTTGAAAATTCTCAAGTCCAACGTTAAGCTCACAGCAGCTAACGGAGCCCCTATAGATACACTAGGGCGAGCTGACACAACAATTAACATCGGCCTCGGGGACATGACCACCGAGTTTATGATCACGAAAGTTGATCTAGCGATCCTAGGTATCCCATTCCTCGAATCTTGGGATATCGGAATACGGGTCAAACACAAGTACATTTATAAAGATAAAATGAAGTGCTATGCCGATCAAAAAATAGCTGCAGTCATGAACAAAAAGTTCACTGACGAACAAATTGCAGCTACTATCCCTCATCGTGACAATACACCTCAACCAGAGGACGTACAAATCACGGAGGACGAAAACATTCGCTCTATCATTAACAAATACAATGATAAAATGAGCAAAATTCATGGTAAATGGAAGAACAACGGGGTTTACCACTGTATAACCACGGAAGGAACTCCAGTACACTTCCGAGCAAGACCCATGGCAGGAGAAAAACGGGCTCAAGTCAAAAAGACTTTTGACGAAATGCTTTCAGAAGGCATAATTGCACCATCGGATTCCGAATGGGCATCTCCGTTACACTGTGTGCCAAAAAAAGACGGGTCATGGAGAATCACCGGCGACTACCGTTTCCTGAACGCGAAAACGAAGAAAGACGCCTACCCTCCTCCTCACATTCGCTCGTTCCAAGCGAATTTACATGATACGCTAATCTATTCAACAATAGATTTAAAATCAGCGTATTATCATATTCCGATGCACCCAGATGACGCTCATAAAACTGCGATTATTACACCTTTCGGTCTTTATGAGTTTAAGAAAATGAGCATGGGTTTGGCCGGAGCGGCTCAAACATGGCAAAGATACATGGACAGCATCATGCGAAAATTTGATTTCGCATTTGTATATCTAGATGACATCCTGGTGGCTTCGAAGAATTATAACGAACACATGAACCACCTCAGACAAATTTTTGACAAACTAGGGGAACACGGACTTCGAGTAGGTTTTGATAAATGCATTTTTTCGAAACCTACCGTCGATTTCCTAGGTTTCACTATCTCGAAGTAAGGAATAACTCCTAAACGAGACAAAAGAGAAGCCATAGAACAATTTCCTAGGCCAGTAGACGTACGAAGTCTACGCAGATTCCTAGGTATGTGTGGTTTCTACCGAGCATGCTCGAGCAAATTCGCTCACACGGCACAACCTCTGTATGACTCCATTCAGTCAAACAAAAAAAATGACAGAACACCTATCGAATGGACATCAGAGAGAGAAAAAGCTTTTAACAGCTTAAAGCAAGCAATGATCAAAGCAACATTGCATAACATTGCTCACCCACACCCTACGGCGGAGTGGAGATTAGTCTGTGACGCGTCCGACACACACATCGGAGCGGCACTAGAACAAGAAATTACAGACAAACATGGCTCGAAATCGTACCAACCATTGGGATTTTTCAGTAAAGAGATTCCAGAACAATGGAAGAACAAAGCATCGTTCGACAAGGAAATGTTCGCCGTTTACCAAGCGTGCATTCACTGGCACAACGACTTGGACGGCAGATCCTTCCATATTTGTTCGGATCACAAGCCTCTGCTAGGCACGATGCTTAAAAAGAATGCTCATTTTTCTAAAATGAGATTAAGATGGCTAACATACATCTCTCAAATGACGAGTGACATTCGTCATATTTCCGGAGAGAGCAACGTCGTCGCCGACGCACTCTCCAGACCCTTCGATCCGGTTGAAATTCAAACGAAATCGATTTCAACACAGACGAACGAGGGTCCACCCATAGCTGAAATTTCGAAAATTACGGCTGCAATAGAATGCAATCTTCTACTGCACATTTCAAATTCACAAATTCGCTCTCCCCCTACCGCGGAGGACAAATTGAAACTCACACGAGTTGAATTCTCTCAAGGAGAAATTTGGTGTAACCTAGACCTAGGACACCCTAGACCTTATATTCCAAACGAAATAAGGGAAGAAATAATAAGCCAAATTCACAATTTGGGACACCCAGGTATACACTCTACAGTGTATAAAGTTAAACAACGATATTTTTGGCACGGACTACGTGCAGATGTCTCAAACTGGGTCCGAGCGTGCGAAACTTGCCAACGAGCAAAAATCACGCGCTCCGTGAAGCTCCCTTACTCCGAATTTGAAACGGCAAACAAATTTTCACACGTACACGTGGATATTACCGGACCCTTACCTTTAGCAAAAGGAGGGAAACGTTACATTTTGATGATGGTTGATAGAGCAACGGGTTGGCTAGAGGCAGTCCCTCTTAACAACATCGAAACAACCACAATCACAAATGCCTTTATCAATATTTGGGTAGCTTCAAAGGGCGTACCTAAATACATCACAAGTGATCAGGGCACCCAATTTGAATCAGATCTGTTCAATTCCATTATGGAACGTCTCGGAGTAAAACATACTCACACGTTACCATACAAACCATCAACAAACGGTATGGTAGAACGCAGAAACAGATCTTTGAAAGAAGCTCTCAAAGCTCAAAACGAAAATTGGCTCGATGCACTTCCCAAAGTTCTACTCGCCATGCGTACGGCAGTAGACCCGGCGACCGAAACTACGCCTTTCCAAAAAGTTTACGGGATTGACGTACCACTCCCAGGAGACATTTTCGTAACTTCTACGAACCTTTCGGAACCTCTTTTCTTCCGACCTACGCATATTAAACATAATAATACGAAATATGCCGTAAACATGCCCAAAAATTTGGATACATGTACTCATGTCTATATCAGAGTGCCCACACAGCTCACCTCTCTGCAATGTCCTTACACGGGACCATTCAAAGTGGTTAAAAGAGATAAGTTTTCGGTTACTGTGCAAATTGGCGAACATACTAAGAAAGTTCCCAAACAGCAAATCAAGCCAGCTTATACTCTACACTCGGAAGAAGCTGTATCGCAAGGACAATCTGTGTCACAAAATCAGACAGAAAATAAGGAGAAAACTCCCCGGAAATCCGCCAGAGGGCGCGTTCCTTCTACCAAATTTGACGAAAAGTGGGTGACTGCGCTCAAAACAGGCCACGCCCATTTTTCTCGGGTAGGAACAGTGGGAGGTATAAATATGGAGCACCCCACAGCCAGAGATCATACCAATCTCAACCATGGCAGCCTCCAACTCTCCTATGCTGACAGAAGAGGTAGAGGAGTTCCTCCTCGCAGAGGAAACCCTCCCTGCACCGCTCGAACCGCTCCCGCCTTCGCCGAGGAAAGAGGAGAAGCCGGCAAACGCTCCCACAGAGGTGGTTTGGACGAGGCCCCGGCCCTTCCAGCCACCAGCTCCACCCGCCCAGCCGCTGCCTACGCCTCCGCCCGCTCACCAGCTACCAGCGGTACCCAGACAGTGGATATCCTCGGGCGACGTGCCGGTTCCTCGCTGGGAGGAAATGAGCACTGCGGGGTGGTCAGAGCCAAGCACCTCCCGGGCTCCTCCGCAACAGCCCAGCCGCGGCCGCGGGCCAAACCCTCGCGGGTTTGGTTCCCGTCGGCAGAGCTCGGGCCGGCCACGGCCGCCCCGCGGCGCTCGTCGAAACCGACGAGGCCGGGGCGCACCACAGGGACGGGACGCGAGGCCTGCACCTCCGCCTCCGCCCCAACTGGCGAGGTTCTCCTACGGAGAGTTCCGAGTAGACCTCCCAGTTCTCCCCCATCGGCGTCGTCGTTGATAACGCGACGTCTTGGGGAGGCCCCTGTGGTGAAATCCACCACCTCTTTTCAACAGCCCTTTTCAGGGCTACCAAAAAGAGGTAGGCACACCACAAAAATATTTATAAGACGTCGAGTTACAACTCCGTCAAACAAAATATTTCACCAGAGAGAAAATACTAAATTCTCTCCCAAAAGTGAAATATTAAAGAATAACACGCAAGGCGACCTCCCCAAACATTTACTGGGCGAGAGAGATGCGACAAACATCTCGAAACAAGTCGCCTTGAATGAGAACACGCAAGGCGACCTCCCCAAACATTTACTGGGCGAGAGAGATGCGACAAACATCTCGAAACAAGTCACCTTGAATGAGAACACGCAAGGCGACCTCCCCAAACATTTACTGGGCGAGAGAGATGCGACAAAAATCTCGAAACAAGTCGCCTTGAATGAGAAACCTCAAACAGGAAAACTCAAGGTCGTTCAGCCACCCCCGGGGACCCCGTCAAAGCAACGGACGCAGGGAAACCACCTCGGAAGACCAACTCAGCTATCATATGCACAGATACTGGGAAAACACTGTGCGAACCAATGAGATTGCACAGTCGAATTTACGAAATTGAGCGATCCAATCCGAAGCTAGTTTGATCGTACCAAATTAGTTGACGAAACTAATTTGCATACTAACCATAAAGTGGACACCACTTTTTGTTATAAATACCTCGTTCAGAGCCTGGCATTTCATTCCACTCTCCGCTCTCGACGACGACACACTCTGAAGTACGAAGAATTCTACACGCACCAAGCTGACGAACCTTCTGCTACACGAAGTCATCTCAAGAACGATTTTTTACTGCTTTCTACAAGCCAGTCCTCCTCTCCACGCAGATCTCGCATTGGCATCTACGAGTCCAGTGATTATTCATCCTGCTCATTGCCCAACGTAGTTCATCTGTTAGGACGCCACCCGGTGCAGCTATCGATATTCTCTTTAGCTCGCACGCCCGAGGGACGTTCCGAGCCGTGTCGCCCGGATTACATAGCCTTAAGCTCGTAATCGACCGCTGTGGGCACGCCGGTAAATTACTCAGTTCCTCCGCTCTAATTTACCGTCTCAGGAAGCCTTTTTCAAGGCTACGAGGTAGGACCCTGCCATCTGAGCATTGGAAAGACGCTCTGGCAAGCGAGTCCACCTCCAAAACCCTCTATTTTTCACACATAGAGGCATCGAAACGAGCTAAAACTCGATCAATTCGATGGAACGCCGGCCTTCCTACTTCCCCTTGCAAGGGGAGGAAGGCGACGGCGAAGCTGGGCCGAGTAGCCCACGTAGTGCGCCCTACCGGCCACACGGCGAGTCCGCTGAACCCAGTGACAGCGCAGGGCACGGCCCTCACGTCCGAATCGCCCTCTCGCCCGACGTATTCGTTCGAGAAACTTTCGAACAAGCCTCGCCTATACAAAAGATCGAGGAAACTTTTCAGACTCGCTCTGAAGCCGATCATTACGATTCGACTAAGCTGTCCGAATACCCACGATATTCGACGCAGGCTTACTCGGCCGATCCGAGTGTCAAATACACTCCAAATGCACAAAAAGCGAAGGATACTTTTCAGTACCTCAACCAAGCTCAACATATTCCCCTTTCAGATATAAATCTAAGGCCGGAATATTACAAAACGGCTCAGTACCAAACTGATCGAACCCAGCACTTATTGCGCGAGCCTAGCGCTCCGCGCGGCTGCGACACGGACTATCCCCCCTTTCAGTCCGCGAAACCAGTTGACCTTGGCGGTTCCGCCCGCATTCCTCGCGGGGGTGGCCTGGAGACCAACCCGCATAACCGGGATATAAATGTCCGACTTGGCCTACCTACGCCAAGTCAAACTTATATAAATCCACTACAGGTACATGTTTTGACATGGATATGTCTTTGCTCTGGGGGGTCAACCAAAAATTTTCGTCACGCAATAGTTGATATCACAATTTCTAATGATGTTCACGTACAACCCAGCCGTTGCTAGGGGAATGGAACTTCCGCAGTTTTCATCGCACAGAAATCGTTCGCCACTCGTTGGAAAGCGCTTGATTTATGTGATAAATGTTCACATCTCAAGCTACCAATTTCCCCCTCCTTACGTACCTGGCTACATTCCTAAGCTAAGTTGATTGGACTATAAACAATTTTAATAAGCCGGTTACAATATTCTTAACGTAAATTCTTTATCCTACATTTCGTCGCCTGCAGTCCAAAGTTAAAGGATTTGTTTACAACTCTCGAGGACAACCGTTATGAAATCTCCAATCAAAGACATATCCATGTAAGTAACATGGTATCTGCTTGTAAAGCAGATAGTGGAACTCGTTTAGGAGTTTTTTTTTGTGACCATGGAAATGAATGTGAGTGTCGGTAACGAATAAAGACTCAACTAAATAATGGCTGCAAGTTTGATAGTGAGCTCGAAAAAATTCCTAAATATTTTCACATTGTATCAATAAGACTGATACAGGACTAAAATGATCTACCTCTAAACAGTAATGCTCAGGACCCAGCCATTTCAGCAGGAGGCTCCATTTTGTGTCATTATCTTCATCTAATCCTTGGAGTGACAATTATAATTCAAAGCGTTGAATATAATTCCTCCATTCTTCCTTATCTGCCACGAAATGAGTGAATATGAATTCAGATACCTATCAGTTTTACAGCTTATCATTGGAGCGCGTGTTCACTTCATCATCAGATTTGTTGGAATCACATTCCTGCTGCTTGGGCGCTCACTTTTTCTTGGTGTTTGTTAACCATTTTCACGTCGCCAAACATAGTAACTTATCTTCACAAATAACACAAATCTAACACATACAATACAAGCACAATTTTATTCACTAAGTACATTGCTCCACGTCAGTATGCTCAATAATCTCTAGGGCTTCCACCGACGCACTTCAGGTTTCCCCTCGACTTCATCCAAATTTCCCCTTTCATAGCACGCTAATCCCCCCTATTTTTCCGTGATTGAACGGAACCCTCACCTAGTATAAAAATGTGTAATTTGTACTACATTTTTCTTTGAAATGCAATATACTATGTTTAAAAAATATTTAGTACAAAAATACTCATATGTGTTGTAGCTATATTAATATTTTGAATTTAAGAAAAAAAATTATGGGAACCTTGTTAACTATAGGGCCTGTAAATTCGAATGTTGCGATGTAATATAATTTTATAATTCAATGTATGCCCTTATTTCACACCTTCTATTTCTCTTTAGTGCAATTTCTTGGTCCCCACCTTTTTGAGCCATTCCAAATAGTCATGTTCTTCTGTGTTCATGTTCTTGGAAAATTCGCTACATCGAGTTTATCTGCTCTAACTAGTACCTACACTGAATTACCTACTGTAGTGGATTTAAATATGTTTTACTTGGTGTAGGTAGACCAAGTGGGACATTTATATTCTGATTATGCGGGTTAGTCCCCGGGTTATTCCTGTAAGGAATGTGAGCGAAACCGTCAAGGTCAGCTTGCTTGGCGGGATGAACTGAGAGATAGTTCGTGTCGCAGCCGCGTGGAGCACTGGGCTCGCATAGTGGGTGCTGGTCGATCAGTTTGGTACTGAGCCGTTTTGTAATATTCCGGCCTAAGATTTATATCTGTAGGAGGAATATGTTGAGCTTGGTTGAGGTACTGAAAAGTATCCTTTGTTTTTTGTACATTTGGAGTGTATTTGACACTCGGATCGGCCGGGCAGCCTTGTGTAGAATATCGTGGATATTCGGAAATCTTTGTCGAATCATAATGATTGACTTCAGAGCGGGTCTGGAAGGTATCCTCGATCTTTTGTATAGGCGAGGCTTGGTCTAACGTTTCCTTTGTGAATACGTTAGGTGAGAAGGCGATCTCGTCGTGAGGATCGAGCCTTGAGCCGTCGCTGGGACCGGCGGATTGGCCGGGCAACGTGTAGGTAGCGCTGCGGGGGCTAAGAGGCCCGGCCGCGCCGTCGTCTACCTCCCCTTGCATGAGGAAATAAGACGGCCGACGTTCCATCGAAATGTCCGAGTTATTAGCTCGTTTCGATGCCTCTATGTATAGAAATAGAGGGTTTAGAAGGTGGACTCGCTTGACAGAGCTTCTTTCCTTTGCTCGTATGTCAGGGTCCTACCTTGTAGTCTTGAAAAAGACTTCCTTGGACGGTAAATTAGAGCGTATGAGCTGAGTAATTTACCGGCGTGCCCCAGCGGTCGGTGACGAGCCTAGTGCTACGAAACCCGGGTGACACGTCTAGGAACGTCCCAGCGGGCGTACGATCTAAAGAGAATATCGATAGATGTACCGGGTGGCGTCCTGACAGATGAACTACGTTGGGCAATGAGCAGGATGAATAATCACTGGACTCATAGATGCCAATGCGAGATCTGTGTGGAGAGAAGGTAGGCCTTGTAGAAAGCAGTAGGAAGCCGTTCTTGAGATGAACTCGGGATGCAGAAGGTTCGTCAGCGTAGAGCGTGTAGAAATCTTCGTACTTCGAGGTGTCGTCGTCGAGAGCGGAGAGTAGAATGAATTCGGAGGGCTCCGAGCGGGGTAATTATAGGGAGGTGGCCGCCCCCTGCCGCCTCCTGATTGGTCCGCTTAATTTCGTTAATTCGACTGTGTAATCTCATTGGCTCGCACATTGTTTTCTCAGTATCTGCGAGTATGATAGCTGAGCTGTTCCTCCGGGGTGATTTCCCCACGTCCGTCGCTGCGACGGGGTCCCCGGGGGTGGCTTACGAGCATCCGTCGTGGAGCCGACGACCTTGAGTTTAGACGGGGACCTCGGGTGCTTTCTCTGCGTCAGTTGTTCAGACGGGGTCCCCGGGGTGGCTGCTGGACCAGAGGTGGTTGCTTGCCGCCTCTTGGTTGGTTCGCCTATTGTCTCTCGTGTAATCAGTGTTTCTGATTGGCGAGTAGGCTTGTTTGAATTGTCCTTGTTAGTTTTAGAGGACGTTTGATTTTCTGTTTGAGTTTTCTCGTTCAAGGCGACTTGGTTCGAGATACTTGTCGCATCTCTCTCGCCCAGTAAGTGTCTAGGGAGGTCGCCTTGTATGTTATTAGTTAATATTTCACTTTTGAGAGAGAAATTCGTATTTTCTCTCTGGTGAAATATTTTGTTTGACGGAGTTGTAACTCGACGTCTTATAAATATTTTTGTGTTGTGTCTACCTCTTTTGGTAGCCCTGAAAAGGGCTGTTGAAAAGAGGGGGTGGTTTTCACCACAGGCGCCCCCCCAAGACGTCGTGTTATTAACGACGACGCCGGCTGGGGAGAACTGGGAGGTCCACACGGAATTCTCCGTAGGAAACCCTCACCAGTTGGGGCGGAGGCGGAGGTGCAGGCCTCGAGTCCCGCGCCTGGGGTGCGCCCCGGCCTCGCCGGTTTCGACGAGCGCCGCGGGGCGGCCGTGGCCGGCCCGAGCTTTGCCGACGGGAGCCAAACCCGCGAGGGTTTGGCCCGCGGCCGCGGCTGGGCTGTTGCGGAGGTGCTCGTTCCGGCTCCGTCCACCCCGCCGCGCTCATTTCGTCCCACCGAGGCACGGGCACGTCGCCCGAGCTGATCCACTTTCGTGGAGCCGGGAGGGGCTGTTGAGCGGGCGGAGCCCTGGGCAGCTGCGGAGCGGGTGTAGCCGGCGTCTTGAATGCTGCTGGTGTTCTCCACACCACCTCCCTCCGCGCGCTGGCGTCCGCCGGTGTCTTCTTCTCCGGCGACGGCGGTAGCGGGCTGATAACTGCCGGAATTTCCTCGGCGAGTAGGAGATTTTCCACTTCCTCCGTGATCATCTGCTCTGTAGTGGTGGGAGCTGCCATGGTCAAAGTTGGTATGAGCTCCTGGCGTGGGGTGTTCCATATTTATATCTCCCACTGTTCCTACCCGAGAAAAGTGGGCGTGGCTTGCTTCGAGTGCAGTCACCCACTTCTCGTCGAATTTGGTAGAGGGGACGCGCCCTCTGGCGGATTTTCGGGGAGTTTTCTCCTTATTTTCTGCCTGATTTTGGTTTCGTGACACAGCTTCGTCCGAGTTTAGGGTGTAAGCCGGTTTTATTTGTTGTTTGGGAACTTTTTTCGTGTGTTCGCCAATTTGTACTGTAACCGAAAACTTATCTCTCTTAATAACCTTGAATGGTCCCGTGTAAGGACATTGCAGGGAGGAGAGCTGTGTGGGCACTCTGATATAGACATGTGTACATGTATCCAAGTTTTTGGGCATGTTGACGGCATACTTTGTATTATTATGTTTAATATGTGTAGGCCGGAAGAAGAGAGGCTCGGAAAGGTTTGTAGAAGTTACGAAAATGTCTCCTGGGAGTGGTACGTCAATTCCGTAAACTTTTTGGAACGGTGTAGTTTCCGTTGCTGGGTCTACTGCCGTACGCATGGCGAGTAGAACTTTTGGAAGTGCGTCGAGCCAATTTTCGTTTTGTGCTTTGAGAGCCTCTTTCAAAAATCTATTTCTGCGTTCTACCATTCCGTTTGTTGATGGTTTGTATGGTAACGTGTGAGTATGTTTTACTCCGAGACGTTCCATAATGGAATTGAATAGATCTGATTCGAATTGTGTGCCTTGATCACTTGTGATGTATTTAGGTACGCCCTTTGAAGCTACCCAAATATTGATAAAGGCGTTTGTGATCGTGGCTGTTTCGATGTTGTTAAGAGGGACTGCCTCTAGCCAACCCGTTGCTCTATCAACCATCATTAAAATGTAACGTTTCCCTCCTTTAGCTAAAGGTAAGGGTCCGGTAATATCAACGTGTACATGTGAAAATTTGTTAGCCGTTTCAAATTCGGAGTAAGGGAGCTTCACGGAGCGGGTGATTTTTGCTCGTTGGCAAGTTTCGCACGCTCGGACCCAGTTGGAGACATCTGCACGGAGTCCGTGCCAAAAATATCTTTGTTTAACTTTATACACTGTAGAGTGTATACCTGGGTGTCCCAAATTGTGAATTTGGCTGATTATTTCTTGCCTTATTTCGTTTGGAATATAAGGTCTTGGGTGTCCTAGGTCTAGGTTACACCAAATTTCTCCTTGAGGGAATTCAACTTGTGTGAGTTTCAATTTGTCCTCTGCGTTAGGGGGAGAACGAATTTGTGCATTTGAAATGTGCAGTAGAAGATTGCACTCTATTGCAGCCGTAATTTGCGAAATTTCGGCTATGGGTGGACCCTCGTCAGTTTGGGTTGAAATCGATTTTGTTTGAATTTCAACTGGATCGAAGGGTCTGGAGAGTGCGTCGGCGACGACGTTGTTCTCTCCGGGTATATGACGAATGTCACTCGTCATTTGAGAGATGTATGTTAGCCATCTTAATCTCATTTTAGAAAAATGTGCATTTTCCTTAAGCATCGTGCCTAGCAGAGGCTTGTGATCTGAACAAATATGAAAAGATCGGCCGTCCAAGTCATTGTGCCAATGAATGCAAGCTTGGTAAACGGCGAACATCTCTTTGTCGAATGATGCTTTATTCTTCCATTGTTCCGGAATTTCTTTACTGAAAAATCCCAATGGTTGGTAAGATTTCGAGCCGTGTTTGTCTGTAATTTCCTGCTCTAGTGCCGCTCCGATGTGTGTGTCGGATGCGTCGCAGACTAATCTCCCCTCTGCTGTAGGGTGTGGATGAGCGATATTATGTAATGTAGCTTTAATCATTGCTTGTTTTAAGCTGTTGAAAGCTTTTTCTCTCTCTGATGTCCATTCGATAGGTGTTTTGTCATTTTTTTTGTTTGACTGAATGGAGTCATACATAGGTTGTGCTGTGTGAGCGAATTTACTTGAGCATGCTCGGTAGAAACCACACATACCTAGGAATCTGCGTAGACTTCGTACGTCTATTGGCCTAGGAAATTGTTCTATGGCTTCTATTTTATCTCGTTTAGGAATTATCCCTTCTTTCGAGATAGTGAAACCTAGGAAATCGACGGTAGGTTTTGAAAAAATGCATTTATCAAAACCTACTCGAAGTCCGTGTTCCCCTAGCTTGTCAAAAATTTGTTTGAGGTGGTTCATGTGTTCTTTATAATTTTTAGAAGCCACCAGGATGTCATCTAGGTATACAAATGCGAAATCAAATTTTCGCATGATGCTGTCCATGTATCTTTGCCATGTTTGAGCCGCTCCGGCCAAACCCATGCTCATTTTCTTAAACTCATAGAGACCGAAAGGTGTAATAATTGCAGTTTTATGAGCGTCATCTGGGTGCATCGGAATATGGTAATATGCCGATTTTAAATCTATTGTCGAATAGATTCGTGTATCATGTAAATTCGCTTGGAAAGAGCGAATGTGAGGAGGAGGGTAGGCGTCTTTCTTCGTTTTCGCGTTCAGGAAACGGTAGTCGCCGGTGATTCTCCATGACCCGTCTTTTTTTGGCACACAGTGTAACGGGGATGCCCATTCGGAATCTGATGGTGCCATTATGCCTTCTGAAAGCATTTTGTCAAAAGTACTTTTGACTTGAGCCCGTTTTTCGCCCGCCATGGGTCTTGCTCGGAAGTGTACTGGTGTTCCTTCCGTGGTTATACGGTGGTAAACCCCGTTGTTTTTCCACTTTCCTTGAAGTTTGCTCATTTTATCATTGTATTTGTCAATGATAGAGCGAATGTTTTCGTCCTCCGTGATTTGCACGTCCTCTGGTTGAGGGTTGTTGTCACGATGAGGGATAGTAGCTGCTATTTGTTCGTCAGTGAATTTTTTGTTCATGACTGCAGCGATTTTTTGATCGGCATAGCTCTTTATTTTATCTTTATAAATGTACTTGTGTTTGACCCGTATTCCGATATCCCAAGACTCGAGGAATGGTATACCTAGGATCGCTAGATCAACTTTCGTGATCATAAAATCGGTGGTCATGTCTCCGAGGCCGATGTTAATTGTCGTGTCAGCTCGCCCTAGTGTGTCTATAGGGGCTCCGTTAGCTGCTGTGAGCTTAACGTTGGACTTACGAATTTTTAAGCCCAATTTTTTTGTGACATTGTGGGGCAGAATGTTCACTTCTGCTCCCGTGTCGATGAGAAATTCAGTGCCATTTAGTTTGCACTTGAAAAAAAGCCTTTTATACTCAGTAGACTGCCGGTGTATAGGCTCAGATACACTGGCAGTTATTCGTTTTCCGAACTCTCTACGTCGGAGGTTGGAACGGTACTTTCTTGTACCGATCTCTGAGTATTTTCGTTTGAAACCCAGGTTTTAGGCTGGCTTATAGTCGCTGCCTTTTTGCTAGTTTTGGAAGCAGTGTTTGCCTTCCAAGTGCAGTGTTCTGGGTCTGCACATTTGCGAGTTTCGCTACCGAAACGTGCGTGGTTTCGACAGACATAGGCCGTCGGTTTGTGAGGCCTACTCTCTACTGGTTGGGGTTTGAACTCAGCTTGTTGTGAGAGGGCCTTTTTGAAACCAGTTTTCATGGTTTTCGGAGTAGATTCTACTCCTCGTATGTTTAGAGAGGTATTCTCTGCCCTGTACGCGTGTAGCGTATCAGCTAGGTCGAGCCGGGCGGTCGTGGTAGGCTGAGCTGCGACCATACCTCGTGCTTCGATGGGTAGAGTTTCGATCCACTTTTGAGTGATCAGAGCCTCTGAAAAGTACCCAACAGCTTTAGAGTACATTTCGTGGTACTTGGTGCTGGGTTTTTTGGCGAGAGATGCGGGGTCCTCGAGTGCGAGGAGCCTGTCCTGTAAGGACAACCCATATTCTCGCTGTAGGCGCTGTTTGGCCTCTTCGTAGGGTGCCTGGGGTGCCGTGAGGTAAGCTGAGTCGATAGCTTCCCTCATTTCTTCTGGTACCCACTTGTATATAGCTGAGAAGCATTCGTTCTGCGTTCTCAGGTGTTTTCGCACGCAGTATTGATCGAACTCGGCGAGTGCACGATCGATATTCTTCTTTTGGAAGATTGGTTTTTGATAATCTCCCATCTCCTCTAAAAGTGCTCGAAAGCCACTTTGTGTAGAGGGTTGTTGAGTGAGATGCGGGGGCTAAGAGGCCCGGCCGCGCCGTCGTCTACCTCCCCTTGCAGGAGGAAATAAGACGGCCGACGTTCCATCGAAATGTCCGAGTTATTAGCTCGTTTCGATGCCTCTATGTATAGAAATAGAGGGTTTAGAAGGTGGACTCGCTTGACAGAGCTTCTTTCCTTTGCTCGTATGTCAGGGTCCTACCTTGTAGTCTTGAAAAAGACTTCCTTGGACGGTAAATTAGAGCGGATGAGCTGAGTAATTTACCGGCGTGCCCCAGCGGTCGGTGACGAGCCTAGTGCTACGAAACCCGGGTGACACGTCTAGGAACGTCCCAGCGGGCGTACGATCTAAAGAGAATATCGATAGATGTACCGGGTGGCGTCCTGACAGATGAACTACGTTGGGCAATGAGCAGGATGAATAATCACTGGACTCATAGATGCCAATGCGAGATCTGTGTGGAGAGAAGGTAGGCCTTGTAGAAAGCAGTAGGAAGCCGTTCTTGAGATGAACTCGGGATGCAGAAGGTTCGTCAGCGTAGAGCGTGTAGAAATCTTCGTACTTCGAGGTGTCGTCGTCGAGAGCGGAGAGTAGAATGAATTCGGAGGGCTCCGAGCGGGGTAATTATAGGGAGGTGGCCGCCCCCTGCCGCCTCCTGATTGGTCCGCTTAATTTCGTTAATTCGACTGTGTAATCTCATTGGCTCGCACATTGTTTTCTCAGTATCTGCGAGTATGATAGCTGAGCTGGTCCTCCGGGGTGATTTCCCCACGTCCGTCGCTGCGACGGGGTCCCCGGGGGTGGCTTACGAGCGTCCGTCGTGGAGCCGACGACCTTGAGTTTAGACGGGGACCTCGGGTGCTTTCTCTGCGTCAGTTGTTCAGACGGGGTCCCCGGGGTGGCTGCTGGACCAGAGGTGGTTGCTTGCCGCCTCTTGGTTGGTTCGCCTATTGTCTCTCGTGTAATCAGTGTTTCTGATTGGCGAGTAGGCTTGTTTGAATTGTCCTTGTTAGTTTTAGAGGACGTTTGATTTTCTGTTTGAGTTTTCTCGTTCAAGGCGACTTGGTTCGAGATACTTGTCGCATCTCTCTCGCCCAGTAAGTGTCTAGGGAGGTCGCCTTGTATGTTATTAGTTAATATTTCACTTTTGAGAGAGAAATTCGTATTTTCTCTCTGGTGAAATATTTTGTTTGACGGAGTTGTAACTCGACGTCTTATAAATATTTTTGTGTTGTGTCTACCTCTTTTTGGTAGCCCTGAAAAGGGCTGTTGAAAAGAGGGGGTGGTTTTCACCACACCTACTGTTTTGTTTGTGTGTATATATATATATATATATATATATATATATTTATTATTATTATTTTAATTTTTTTAAGCCTACTAGATGTCTATTACGGTTTTGAATTGTTCCTGCATTTGAAGCAATTTTTTTCGTTTTCCATTTCTCTCACGATTTTTTAATCGTTTCGATGTGTTAAACTAAACGTTTTGTCTTTGTATTTCTGCTCAAATAAAAATGTTGTTTGCTATTATATACATACCTAGGTACCTACCTACTGTGACAGAGGACCATCTTTTCTACTCGAGATCCGGTGGGATACTAAGGAGGAAAAACCCACATTCTGAGACTAGCCAATACCAATAAATTGATACTTTTTTCAATCACTGAAAATTACTGGAGTGGGGAAAACCCCATATTAAGTAGCGTTATCATTGAACGAAGTTATGGGTGAAGATGCGAGAGTGGACTCGCGCTAATTCGTGACAAATTAAATTTGTAAAAACGATGATTTTTTTATTTTTAAATTTGCAACTATATTTCCGTTGCTAGGTATTAAATAAAAAGAAGAAAACAGGAAAGCTTTTTTTTTTTTTTTTTTTTTTTTTTTTTTTTTTTTTTTTAAGAGTTTGGGTCAACAGTGATACAACAAATACTTAATCATTATTGAAAAACGTTAAAACGATGCTAACGTTTTTCGGTCTTTTCAAATATCCCACAAAATATGAAACCTGTTCTGCTATTTCTCGACATTTTGGTTTATTATTATCAATGATGAACCTTTATAATCGTTCTAGAAAAGAGTGAGTGAGTTTCTGTGGAGGAGGAAAGTCAAAATAACCAAATCCGACCCATTCGTGTCTTTCTTGCTGATACTAGAAAAGCTAAACATATAACCCAAATTCAAGTGAATAGATATAATGGAAAACAAAATATATTATATATTTGCGTCTAGTAAAATTAGTTTTTGACAATCAGGGTTGAATTATTTGTTCAAAATTCCTAGAAAATCGCGTGGGGGACAGGACTAAAGTTTTTTACTAGCAACCACTTGAGTGCTGTCCCCCGCCTTTTTAAAACCACAATTAAGTAATGTAAAGTCAACGATGAGAAAGAGGTGACTCAAACAATTCCAAATCATATTTTTAAAATTAGAAAACGATGGTTTGAAGTGGAGAAATCTCGTTTTGAAAATGGGGGGGCAGGACTAAAGTACACCCCTAGTAACAGAGCTTGCTTTGCTCAAATCACATTGCAGCTGAGATATATTTACATAGGGAAAGCACCATTGAACCAGTGAAAAGGACTAATTTTGAGGGGCTAGAGCAAGCTAAAGAAAAACTCTCTTCTTCATCCAATGTGCTGTAAATCCAGTCCGTTACCATGTCCAATCTTGCACTTACAGTCGGAATCTTATCCAAACCACAGCTTCCATTTCCAGGTACATATGAAAGCACACCAATAAGTTTTTTCTCACCCCTACCGCACAGCAGAGGACCACCGCTATCCCCAAAGCAGGCAGATTGGTTTCGTCCATCACCACTAGCACATATGTGGTTGTATAAATAATGACCCGCCACATTCTTCGAGTTTTTGGAGAACTCAAACACATTTTGGGCACACCAATCTTGATGCCGGAGTGTAGAGGATATTTCCTTCAAAGTAGGGCTAAGGTCTTGAGTTTCAACATTCATTACACCCCAACCAATAATTACACACGGTACTTCGTCTTTAATCATCCCGTCAATAAGTGAGGTCTTTTGGAAATCTGGCAAGCTGATTAATTCAACAAAACCTGGATATAAATTAGCAGGTTGCAAAAATTGAATCATACCATAATCATGGACGACGTTTGTGAAGTTATAAGCACATATAGGGTGAACACTCACTCTTCTTGCCCTTCGCATTTCTCCTAAAAAAGTATCAATGTTCAAGTCCACTTCTCCGAAAAGTACTTGAATACTTGACGGTTTTCGTAATTTTGGGTCCTTACCCCACGGGACTGAAGGATTTTTAACTAAGCAATGACAAGCTGTTATGGCTGATGAAGGTGTCAGTAGTGATGCACCGCATTTTTGCTCATTACGAATATAAACCACTCCCACGAATGGATACTTGCCAGCTTCAGCATCTGTGCCATTGATGATTCTTTTACTCTCCGACTTATGACGGCTTGAAGTTTTATTTCCTCGTCGGCTATGCAGTTTCGAAACAGCAACTGGTTCATCTTCATAACCATGACGGTTATACTTCAGCACTTTCAAGCTTGATGCCTGCAGTGAATACACGATGCTGGTTAGTAGTATTATTACAGCATGTGTTTCAAACCAAAGATGTAAATGTCGAATGATCTGTGGTTTTCGAAAAATTATCTTCAGAATAAGTACTTTAGTAGGAAGAATATGAATATACGGAAATTACCATAGATTCCTATTTATAGTTACCTGTCTTCGATACGAGACCCTCTCGAACGATCAAGTTTGCCGACCCTGGCAACTACTTGGAACCGTTCCCTACAAGAAGAACTGAGAGTTCTTCAATTCCGTTCAACTCGGAGCAGCTCATGAGTCACAAATGAAAAGTCACATTTACGTTTCTAAACTGTTATGTGATCGTGTTATGAGACCACGAAACCATACACTTCATTCTGATCTACATATCCAACTAATCCTTGATGGTATGTATTTTTGAGATGCGAACTTGCGAGCATCCAGACCACCAAACTATACACTTCATTCTGACCTACATGTCCACTAAACAGGTTGAACGGAATTGAAGAACTCACAGTTCTTCTTGTAGGGAACGGTTCCAAGTAGTTGCCGTGGTGGGGGACAAACTTGATCGTTCGAGAGAGTCTCGTGTCTTCGATCTGTAGCTAGAGTTAGGTACATGTTTTTGTGACCAGGGAAATGAATGTGAGTGTCGGTAACGAATAAAGACCTCAACTAAATAATGGCTGCAAGTTTGATAGTGACCTCAAAAAATCCCTCAATATTTTCAAATTGTATCAATAAGACTGATACAGGACTAAAATGATCTACCTCTAAACAGTAATGCTCAGGACCCAGCCATTTCAGCAGGAGGCTCCATTTTGTGTCATCATCTTCATCTAATCCTTGGAGTGACAATTCTAATTCAAAGCGTTAAATATAATTCCTCCATTCTTCCTTATCTGCCACAAAATGAGTGAATATAAATTCAGATATCAATTTTACCTTTTCATTGGAGTGCGTGTTCACTTCATCATCAGATTCGTTGGACTCATAATCCAGCTGCTTGGACGCTTACTTTTTCTTGGTGTTTGTTACCATTTTCACGTCGCCAAACATAGTAACTTATCTTCACAAATAACTCAAATCTAACACGTACAATTCAACAACAATTTTATTCATGAAGTACATTGCTCCACGTCAGTATGCTCAATAATCTCTAGGGCTTCCACCGACGTACTTCAGGTTTCCCCTCGACTTCATCCGAATTTCCCCTTTTTTCCTTTCAGAGCACGTTAATCCCCCCTATTTTACCGTGATTGAAGTATACCCTCACCTTGTATGAAAATTTATTATTTCTACTACATTTTCCTTTGTAACGCAATATACTGCATTAAAAAATATTTAGTACAAAAATACTTATGTGTTGTAGCAATATTAATATTTTGAATTTGAGAAAAAAATTTATGGGAACCTAGTTAATTAAGGTAGCCTGTAAATTCGAATGTTGCGATGTAATATAATTTTATAATTCAATTTATGCCCCTATTTTATACCTTTTATTTCTCTTTAATGCAATTTCTTGTTCCCCACCTTTTTGAGCCATTCCAAATAGTCATGTTCTTCTGTGTTCATGTTCTTGGAAAATTCGCAACATCGAGTTTATCGGCTCTAACTAGTACCTACCCTGAATTACCTACTGTTATTGTTTGTGTATATATATATTTACTATTATTATTTTAATTTTTTTAAGCCTACTAGATGTCTATTACGATTTTGAATTGTTCCTGCATTTGAAGCAATTTTTTTCGTTTTCCATTTCTCTCACGATTTTTTAATCGTTTCGATGTGTTAAACAAAACGTTTTGTCTTTGTATTTCTGCTCAAATAAAAATGTGGTTTGCTATTATATAGATACCTAGGTACCTACTGTGACAGAGGCCCTTCTTTTCTACTCGAGATCCGGTGGGATACTAAGGAGGAAAAACCAATCCTCTGTGACTAGCCAATACCAATAAATTGATACTTTTTTCAATCACTGAAAATTACTGGAGTGGGGAAAATCCCATATTATGTAGTGTTATCATTGAAAGAAGTTATGGATGAAGATTTAAACAAACGTCAACATCAGCTGCAATAAAAAAGTGTATATTAAAAATGACACGTGTTTCTTCTTTCTATTTAAAAACATCATCACCGTAGCTTTAAAGAAAACTGAAAATACCTACATATTTTGCAGTTTAGGGTGAGGGTATACGGGGGCATGGCTTCTTGATATTCGTTCGTGAGAGAAGTGCATCTAAAGACCAAAATAGTTGTAAATTCGCAAGTTGCGGATTTCTGGAAATGCCAGTTGTCAGATTCAAGGTTTGCCATCATTTCCTAATTTTTCTCCCCTTTTTCAGTGGATTTCCTACTTTTCCCCCTTTTAAATCCTTCCCCTTTTCTTTCCCTCTCAAGGCCGTTTTTCCCCGCAAAAGGGGAAGTTCTCCGCAATGTGGAAGCCCTGATAATCTCCCAAGAAAACTTGCCTAGTTACAGAAATTTAATAAGTTGTGGGGTAGCTTTGAAGTGGGGTTACTGCAAAGGGCTAATGGGTACGGGAATAATGAACCTCTATGAAATGATTTGCAACGTTTTACTATTACTTCAATATGGTGAAACAAGCCGT
Organism: Adelphocoris suturalis; assembly: GCA_030762985.1. Lineage (NCBI taxonomy): Eukaryota > Metazoa > Arthropoda > Insecta > Hemiptera > Miridae > Adelphocoris > Adelphocoris suturalis. The sequence continues at coordinate 122,488,440 of CM061040.1, forward strand.
TGGAGATTCTTCACTCAATAATAAATAGCAACATATTTACAAACTCAATACTTGTTTTTCTTGCCACGGGAATTTATAAACTATAAAAAGTTATCTATATATCAATGCTAGTCTGCGGCTATTTGTGTTAATTTTCATTCTTCAAGGTACAGAATTCCTTCTGAAGATGATTTTCCGGAACCCAAAGATCATTCAAAAACTACATTTTCGGTTAAAAACACATGCTGTAATGATACTGATATTCAGCATCGTGCACTCAGTGCAGGCATCCAGCTTGAAGCACAATCTTTATAGTTATGAAGATGAACCAGTTGCTGTTTCGAATCTGCACGACCGTCCAACAAGTGAACGGTCAAATAATCATAGGGCTGAGCGTAAGAGAATCGTCAATGGCACAGATGTTGAGGCTGGCAAGTATCCATTCTTAGGGGTTATTTTTATTCATAAAGAGCGAAAATGCTCTGCATCGCTATTATCACCTTCGTCTGCCGTAACAGCTTGCCACTGTTTAGTCCAAAATGCTGAATCAGGCTGGGATACGGACTCAGTCTTGCATCCACCTTCTAGTGTTGAAGTACTTTTTGGAGAAGTGGACTTGGAATCTGAAAATATTTTAGGGCAATTGCGTCGTGCTAGAAAAGTAAGAGTCCACCCTAAATGTTCATATAACCTCACGGATGTCGTCCATGATTATGGTATGATTCAATTTCTGTATCCTTTCAATTTATTCCCAGGTTTAGTTGAATTGATCAGCTTACCGGATTTCCAAATGACGTCACTTATTGACGGAATGGTTAAAGACCAAGTACCTTGTGTAATCATGGGTTGGGGCCTGTTGTCATTCGAGGGTGAACTTAGCCCGACTTTGAAGGAAATCTCTGCTACACTCAGGCGTCAAGATTGGTGCGCCAAAAATGTGTATGAATTCTCTAAAAATTCGGAAAAAGGTTTAGACCATTATCTATACAACCATATTTGTGTCACCGGCGATGGACCTGAGCAGTCTGCTTGTTCAGGGGACAGTGGTGGCCCTCTGCTTTGCGGGAAGGGAGAGAAAAAACTGATTGGAGTGCTGTCATACGTTCCTGGAAGCTGCAATTTAGATAAGATTCCGACTGTAAGTGCGAGATTGGATATGGTAACGGACTGGATACACAGTATAATTTATGAAGAACAGAGTTTTTCTTTAGCTAACCCATGTATCCCCAAGATGTTCCTTATTACTAGTTCATTGGCGTTTTCACTATTGAAATATGTATCAGCTACGTTGTGAATTATTGTCTCAAGAAATGTTTTGAGCATGGGCGAATTACAAATATGTACAGTAAAGATGTGGAAGAGTGACGATCACTCTCAGGAAACAAATGATATCCAACTTCAGTTGTGATTATTTCCTCACGGAAATAATAAAAATAGGGATTGATTTTTGAGAACAAAATGTGCTTCACGAATTATACAACACTATAATCTTGTTGTTATTATGATCAAGAGTCGATTTACACCTGTCTATTATTTGAGACGTCACTTTATTCAGGATTCAAAAGTTCTACCACTTTGATAGTGTCATAAGGCTTGTCGTGGCTGCGTGCGGTGAATTTGACAATGACAGTGTATAATAAAACAATAAAATAACATTAAATGAAATAAAATAAATGAAAATAAATAGAAATAAGAGTGATGTGCATATAGCGAACAATTATGTTGAATATGTACAATGTATGAAGAAAAATTGTATAATAACTGAGGGTTTTGAATATCGAGAATGATTACTAGAAGAATTTGAACGATATGCGTTCGATAGACTATTTACAGTTTTCCGTTCTGCGGGGGAAGCTAGAAAGTTTACAAAAAATTTGGCTAGAAAGATTTTTGAGATAATACGCTGAGATAATATAGATTGGGATTTTTGTAGTATCTATGTAATGAATGTAAGTAGTACAATTTGAAATGGGAATTGAGTTGAGATGGCTAGTGAGTGTTTGGTGCACCTAAGTACGGGTAGGTATTATAGACGGATGAATAATTATTCATTATTTATTATATTTATATTATAATTATATATTATTTTATTATGTTTTGTAGTATAAATTATATATTATACAATTTATATTTATATTATATTTATTATAACAAATGGCTCAAAGTTGGAGATGAAGTGCTTGAAGTTGCAAAATGTTTTGAATGTGAAGTGGCAGATTTTGTGTCATTCCAGACTCTCTCCTTAGGATAGAGATTTGAAAAAAAAAAAAAAAAAAAAAAAAAAAAAAAAAAAAAAATCAACATTTCCAAACGGAAGGATCGTTTTGTTGGCCAACACTTTTTGGCACATTAAATTGCTCAAACGTCAAAAACTTTCTAAAAACGGTTGGAAATTCTATCTATTTTTTTAAAGTAGAATTTTAGTTTAAAAAAAGATGAACGACTAAATTTTATAAATATTTGTTTAAAAAGTCAATATAAACTACTAAAAAGCTAAAAAACAATATTATATTCATATATTGAATGTTGAATATGATATAGAACAAGTTTTTTTTAACCATAATATTGGTATTTTGTAATTTTTTAGTACTAAAAGTGCTCATTTTTAAAAACTGTGTAACGTTATATAATACGACAATTTTCGAAAATTCGCTCATACGATCATGCTGAATAACTAGAACTTTTTTTGTATTATCTTCCTATTCGGATGGATTTTGCTTGTTTCACTGGCTGCTTTGAATACCTATTATAGAACAAAATTGGGGCTAGCCCTATAAACGGGGGAAAAAAAAAATTAAATAAAATCAAATCAACATGGTGTCAATCTCAACTGGTATGAACATAATAAAAATGACCTCATAAACTACGACGATCGTATCAGCTGATTTAATTTCTTTGGAATTCTTTCTTCAAGGAAACGAGTTTATTATAATACTAGCCGCTCCGGCTCGCTTCGCTCGCCTCCACGTCCAGCCGGGGGGCAAGCCCCCCGGACCCCCCATTAAGTTACTTGCTTCGCTCGCAAGCTGTGGCTTTATACATGAGATGTATTACAATTGAAACATGTGGGGGATGTTGCTCGCTTCGCTCGCAAACGGTAGATCCCTAAGGGTAGGTTTAACGTGTGTAGGGGATGTTCGGACTAGTGTAGCATAGGCAGGTAGGTGCTTTTATTTTTTTCTCATTAATTATCAGTTGGTTGGTGCCTACATCAATGTCGCTATACTTAGATTCTGATGTACCTACTATTGTTTTTGGATATCAACTCTTGTGTGACTTGTAAATTGTAGGTGTACTTGTAGTTGTAAACTTGCACACCAATTTAGCTCTGCATTTATAAGAAGTACTATACGTAACGCAAATGTTATTGTATGATATAATATCGAGAGATCGGTACTCACAATGGAATGGAATTAATTTCACAAAATGGGATTAGGAAGGTTTGAAACAGTGTTACATGTTACAAACTACTTCGTATTAGTCTCGTGTTGAAAGTTGTAGGGCTCTGCAATAGTAAGCAATGCGGAGGTCGTGGGTTCTGGTCCTTATATAGAAATGAAATGCAAATCAGTGAAATCCGTTTGAAGGAGATATTCCCCCACCCCATTTGGAGAACAGCAATGGTGTTTATTGTTGAAAATTTTTATTTATTTGAAAATTGGCCAAGCCGTTGAAGAAGTGTCTCACTCCCAAACCCAGTCAAACATGGCACTCCACGCCTCGCCAGGGGGCAGCCAGGGGACCCCGGTTACCTCTATTTACATACTTCGAATGAAATTATTGAATCACAGAATGTGTTTTAGCTTACGCGTTTCACATAAACTCGTGAAACCCGCGTATAAGAATGTCTCAGATTTTGCGATATATTTTATCACTACTGTCTAGTTGTATTATTTATTTATCACCAGCGCAACGAGTCACCACCAGCTCAATGAAATCATCAGAAATTAATCAGCGGTTGCAATCATGTTCACAAAATCAATGATTGAGAATGATCACCTGTGTGTAAACAATTATTCAAATAACCATGCTCCTAACTCAGCTTGTTGGCCACGCACTTCGCAGTAGTTAACATAATGGTTGGAAAAATCGATAGCTTTCGAACGAATGGCCAACGAATTTTTCGGGGTGAAAAATGACAAAGTACCATCTCCACCACCAAAGTACCATCCAAAGTACCATCTCTTCTCGACTTGGTTGTAAGCGGAAATCATCAGAAATTGTCGCAACACATTTTCGTTACACATACCTAAACGTTTTGGTTTCGGTTGGAGATGTCAAGGCTAAAACACATTCTGTGCTAAAGTTGTGAGAGAATGAATGCACTGTACTAGGAGACGACACACAGTGCATCGATAATAGGGATGAGATGGACAAAACTCTTTTTCCTGTGGATTCCTCGGGAAATTTCACGCAGATTACGGAAATACCCTCATGTTAGGGTCACAAACAAATAATGGCATTCAGTCTTTCTATCAGATTTCAATTTCCTGGTGAACAGAAGAGAACGTAGCTCACATAGCTGATCAGGATGGAACCCGCAATTTTATTCATGTCCTAGAGAAGCTCCCTATCAAATTTCACATTCCTAGGGTGGATAGGAGATGATTCAGCTATGTAACTCAGTTGGTCAGAAAAGAGCCCATCAATTCACTCGTCTCATAATGTCCCGGGGGTCTCTACCGAATTTCAACTCCCTAGAGTAAACAGGAGAGAATCCAGCTCACTCAGTTGATCAGGAAAGAGCCCCTGAGTTTATTCGTATCTTGATGTCGCAGAGACTCTCACTGTCAAATGTCGACTTCCTAGGTTGAATGGGAAAGAATTTAATTCACTCAGTTCAACAGGACTGGGTCGTGGTAGCTCCAAAACCCCAAAAGGCACTTCGTCGGGTCAAATGTAGCCTATGTTTCAAATTTCATCAAAATTGGCTGAGGAGAACTAAAAAAAAAGTAAAAGTAAGTAAAAGTGGGTGGCATAAAAAAAGGAAAGTGAAATGAAAAATAAAAACAAGTATATCAGTGCTCACGAAGTGAGTCACATGATAGCGCATTTCCTTGTAAGGAGATCCACGAGAAATAGAGGCTTCCTGCGTTGAATAGGAAACAAAATGGCTCCAGAGCTCACTCAGCTGATCGATGACTTCTCAGTCGTCTTCAGCATTCTTCCTTCAGCCTCCCTTTCAAATTTCAGCTTCCTACGTCGAAAAGGAGACAAAATGGCTTTGAAGTTCACTCCGCTGATCAATGAGCTCTCATGCGTCAGCGGCCCCTAATACATCTTTATCCTCGCCATGTTACAGAATACATCCATACAAAGTTTCATCAAAATCGGACATCGGGAAGTGGCATTGAAAACGATTTTAAGAGGAAAAAGTACATATACATACACATACATGCATCAACGGACAAAGTGAACTTAATAGCTTATTTTTCCTTTTTAAAAAGAAAATGCGCTAAAAAGACCAAAACACGCATTTGAAGCCTGGTTTCAGCTTATATAGAATCGAACTATCTTTACATATTTGGCACCAGGCGACTTGGGGGGAATGCCCCTCACAGGATATGCAAAGAAAATTATGTTTGTGCCCATAAGGTCAGGAGGGGTTCAATTTCGGGCCGAAGTTCTACTTTTTTACATTTTATCGGCATGTCTAGTTGCAATGGTTTATTGAAAGCTAGGCAATGCGAGACTACATAGTGTCTCGCTATAATACAATTTATTGTAATCAACTGAAAGCACAGTGTGAGCGTAGAAGGGCTATCTAATACTGAAATAAGCGTTTTGGAATAATTTACATCAATCTACCAACGAACCAAAGGATTATGTCGAACATCATCCCACTACGAATTAATTTCCAATACATTTTGCTTACTTATAACTGTAAGTATAGGCATTAGATTCATTTAGTTCATTCAGTAATTATTACGTTCAATGCTATCATCCAACCAATTATCTATTATGTGAGGGGTTAGTGGGGGATAATTAGTCGCCAGTGCCGTTGATAAGGCTACTGTCTGGCCTTCCTTACGATTTTCATTTGATATTTCACAAACTGAGTCAAGGGAACATTCTAAGCTCATTATAGAAGTCTTTTATTCCATACCGCAACAGTTGAACACGTTGTTGCTATTATTGTTATCGCATTTTCGAGGTAACTATCAAAATTGCATACTCTTTTTTTCCCGCAGTTAGATTAGGTAGGTGGCTAAAATTGCATGGATAAAGTCAAGTGTCTGGTTATTACGATTTCCACCCGATATTTTCTAATTTGAGCCGAGGTCACCGCCTAAGCTCACTAGGTCTTTTTATACGGACAACAGTTAGTTGAACTCGTTGTTGTCATCACTGTTCTCGTATTTGCGAAGTAGGTATCCAAATTCGACAATATTTTTTCATACTGTTTATTAGTTGGTATTACTGTAGACGAATCATTACACATTTTCTTTTGGCACATACGTTTCAAGTTTAAAAAAACCAGGAGTGGCCAAAGTGTTGCAGGGTAGTTTATCTGAGATATGCTGTTTGCTGTATTTATAATAAATTGACTACCGTTTGCCTAAAGGAGGAGGTGGACAGTACAGGTAAATCTCCACGACACATGCTGGGAGTCCTGCGATCTTGACCGAATATTTTAAACACTAATTTAACCGCTCGATGCCAATTTCGAATATTTATAACAGTGAAATTTCTCAGTAAATTCAACTTCCTTGAATGAACAGGAGATATTTTAGCTCACTCAGCTGATCAGGAAAGAGCCAATAACTGCAATCGTCTCTTAGTGTCCCAGAGAGTCTCCCTATAAAATCTCAACTTTCTAGGAAGAACAGGAGACAATTTAGCTCACTCAGCTGAGTAGGAATGAGCCAATCATATCTATCGTCTCTTAATTTCAGCTTCAGAGATTAAATACGATAGAAATCATCAGCTTTAGGAGCCCATCAGCTTCAGGAGCCCATCAACTGATCGTTTATGCATCGCCTTGAACCTATTGCTTACAAGTACCTATTACTCCATAGTATACCTACCATGTACCTAGTGCCGTCTTCTCATATTTTAGTCCATTATGGTTAATTAGCATCATTAGTTTATAACAGCGTAATAAATCAACTTTCATTGACACTACAATGGCTTAGGGATCATGAGGTGTTGTCGAGCGGTTTTCCTGCTATGATAACTAAGGGAGTTACACTTCGCTAGTAACGCATTGATATTACATGAAAATCAATAGAAATAGATTATTATAACGACTTATAGCAAATTATTACAACTTTCCTTAGGATTAAAATAAAAATTCCGTTCTTGCGCCAAAAAATCAAGCTTTCAGTTCGTTCAGAGTTCATTGACCAGCTTTTTTTGAGCACTCTAAATTGGTAAAATTTCAACAAATGTGATCGAAAAATCACTAAAAATGGCTAAATACCGTTAAATTTATATTTTTTGGTAGAATATTGCTCAATTAAAGTTTACTAACCATAAAAATAACAATAAAAAATGTATGTACCAAATTATGCTAAAAAATGTACTTAAAAATCATTAAAATTTTCTGAAAATCCATAAAACCTGCAATAAAAGCTAAAAATTCAAAATCCCTATTTGAATGGAAGATTATTATTTAGAATACGTTTTTGGCAATAAAATTAATAGTTAACAATTTCCTTGTACTCAATAAGCAATTTAACAATAAACACTACGGTAATTTACGAAAATTCGCTCATACGATCATGCTGCATGACTGGAACTTTGTACTTTACGGAGCAATGATCTCTCATCGTTCGATCCAGATCTAGCAGATGATTTGACAGATGGGGTCGGCGATATAATTAAGGCAGCACCCAAAAGACCCCTTACAATTTTATCGAAATCGGATGAAAATTAATCCTGAATTCTTCAAGAATTCCAGCTGTTAAATCCTTTTTTCTCCCCTACACATCTATAGGCATATTATTACCAATATTGTAATCTATTATTGCATATATTTGATTGTCTACTTCGTTAGTGCACGACCTGTGAGGGGTCGTCCAAAAATTAGGAACCGGTTAAAATAACTAGGCGCTAGGTAAAAATAAACAGATAAAAATAATGTAATTATTACATTGTCCAAAATGGCAAATCGGTACGTTATTTGAATTCCTATAAGACTACAACAACACTATAAGATTCATATCTAATGATTTCAGCTAAGGATGGAGATAGAGGTCTTCAGCTGGGTGGAGTACATAGCTTTCGCTATGACCATGCTGGTCTCAGTAGCCATCGGTGTCTACTTCGGTGCTAAGGGTGACCAAAATACCTTCTTCGGATACCTTCATGGGAGTAAACAGATGAGTTTAATCCCGATTTCATTGTCCTTGGTCACCGCGTGAGTATTCTTTTATTTACCATTTTGCTTCCTCACTACCGAAGCTTTGTTTCGTGATTAAAGTCGACAAAATTGTTGTCCTCCAAAATCAAAATTCCCGCTTCCTCTTTGCGTTTTAGAACGTGCTGATCAATTTTGGTTCCGTGTCTGTCTGTCTGTCTGTGGTAAATCCTTGTCACTCCCAAAACTATACCAAGCTTTAGTCCGACTCTAATGAAATTTTCAGGAATTGTGCGGGTTAGCTCCTAGGCGGTCCCCTATAATTTTCAATGCCATCGAATCAACAGTAGTTTGTGCGCATGCGCAAACGTGAATTTCTCATAACGTCGATTTCTCATCATCTGTTGGTCTGATTTCGTTCAAACTCGGTAGGTAGTTGGGTATATATTCTAGGAGAATGGCCTATGAATTATATCGTGATTGACGGAGTAATAACCACTACGTATGCGCGAAACTAATATCGATTGACACAGACAAAACTCCGAGTTTAAAGGATCGATTTTGATGAAATTTTCAGGGATTGTGCGGGTTAGCATCTAGACGGTTCCCTATTAATTTCATTGCCGTCGCACGAATAGTGGTCTGTGCGCATCCGCAAACGTTAATTTCTTATAACGTCGATTTCTTATCATCTATATAACCGATTTCGTTCAAACTTGGGGAGTTGATGGGTATATGTTCCAGAAAAATTCTTATGAATTATATTGCGATTGGTGGAGCAATGACTACAGCGCATGTGCAAAACTAAAATTGATCTTCACAGTCAAAAGTCCTTGACTAATGAATGGATTTTTATGAAATTTTCAGGGATTGTGCTGTTTAGCTCTAAGTAGGGATGCAAAATCGGTAGCCAACAATCGATTTTGACAATCGATTTTTAATCGAGATTTCACAATTGATTGTAGGTACCAATTAATCATTTTAATAAAAATCGATTTTAAACATAAAAAAATTATTTGTTATATAAAAACTGCAGTATGTATCTAGTTAATTAAATATTGTACCTTTTAAAATTATTTAGGAAAATATTGGTAGGTACTGTTACTGTAACTATGCATGCCATCTTTTGCATAGTAAAAATATAATGAGGAAGTTGGGGTGATCAATGAGCTTAGTTGAGGTGAGCCAAGTTTAATAAAGAATCATAAATAAAGTATGTACAAGGTATTCTGGACTACACACTGAAAAAGTAATCTTCAGGTACGCAGTTCAAAAATAATACCTAACTTGGAAAGTGTGTCGCCTTTCAATCTGTTGCGTTCCTGGGTAAGCACAGACCTGCCTTAGAAAAAAGCCTCTCGCTTGGGTCTGAAGTAGACACTGAGGCTACGTACTTGATTGCAATATTTGAAAGGTCGGGAGAGTCTGTTGTCTATTCTCTCCTTTTCGTGGGTCTGCTGCGTAGGCACACACACAATACAAAGAGTAGAAAATACAGAAAACAAACACCGCAATGAAAATCGATTTTACAAAAAACAATCGATTTCTGGATAAAAATCGGTACAATCAATCGATTGCAAAAAAATCGGAAATTAGAGGTTAAAAAATCGATTTTTTGATTTAATCGAAAATCGACTAGCATCCCTAGTTCCAAGACGCTCCCCTCATTTCATTGCCGTTGGATTAATTGGAGTCTGTACTCATGCGCAAACGATAATTTCTTATAACGTCGATTTTTTATCATCTGTTGGTCCGATTTCGTTCAAATTCGAGAGGTTGGTGGGTCGAGGGTGATGCGTTCGTTCGCTCGAATAATAGGAAACTATTGCGCTTATGCAAAACCAATATTGGATGACACTCCGAGAATGATGAATTGATTTTGATGAAATTTTCAGTTAATGTGTGCGATAACCTTTAGACAATTTCCGCACATGCAAACATTAATTATAGCCCTAATTTGCATTCTAGCATGTGTGCACAATTAGATACTGCTATATTTTGCTTTCAATCACTTCGACTCGGACATTGTTCTTCAACTAATTCTATACGTCCATGTGAGGAAGCTATACTGCCCACCTAACATGGCAGACGTTTTTCTTTTTGTACTAATGTCAATTTGAGTGGTGTGAAAATCTAAACTTAATCTTGAAAACTAAAAAAAGAAGAAACTCATCAATTGTGCAGCATGACCGATGATGGTTACGTGAATGGGTTGAATAAACTAAAATTTTGATTGCAGTTTTATATCTGGAATCGGAATAATGGGTCTGGCAACGGAGAGTTACACGAATGGAACTCAGTGGCAGGCTGGTACAATGGCTTTCTTTCTAGTCGCATTATTCACCGCCTACATGGTCATTCCAGTGTTTTACAAGCTGCAGCTGATATCATCATATGAGGTATGCATGTTTCAAGCACTGATAATATATATATATATATATATATATATATATATATATATATATATATATATATATATATATATATATATATATATACCTAATGAATATTTAATTTTTTGCCTCATTATCTGTATTTCCCTACTTCCTTCAACTCTATCAATTTCAACAGTCAACCATATTTTCAAAATCCTAAAAGGAATTAATTTCCTAAAAGGAAAGTGCTTTTTGATTGTCGAAAAATGTCATCTTAAGACCATATGTATATCATCACCCTAAGCAAAGACGGTTTTAAGAACTAAAAGTTTCTTTAAATTTTGGAAACTTGAGGAATTTCAGGATTTTTAGACGGGTAGGTAGCTACCCGTCTAAAAATCCTGAAATTTTTCACATTCCACAGGAGCTTCGCTTTAGAATGGAATTGTCAATTTGCGATTTCGTTTCAATTTGATAGAGACATTTCCTGGTGGAACGTAAATAAATATTGCGGTCTTAATTCTCGCAAAAAACCTACATTTCTGTACTCTACCGCGACTAATATTGTATTTTCTTACCTTGTTTTTGAAATTGGCGATAAATTTCCTCTAATAATATTATTCTCTAGTAAATTGATTCGTACGGAACATCACCTTATGCCCAAACCACTAGGTGAAACATGAAGGATTTTGAAACGACAACTCCTTCCTTTAGATTCAGTTCCTTTGGATTCAGCGCAATTGAAAACTCTCAAGTATCAATTTTTAGCTCAAAAACCGTTTAGTTTGGCCAATAAAAGATTTGGAAGATCTCGTTAGTCGCAATATTGCAAGGGAGCTGAGGGTATCCCCCAGAGGGCGGTGGTGGGGACCGTGACGTTATTGCGCTAATGAATTTAAAGAGCCGTACTATACTGTTAAGATACTCATCATATTGCACCTTTTTCGAAAGCTCTCTCGGATCTTACCATTGGGCAAATAAAAAATAACCTTGAATATTCCCCGCTATCTAGATTTTTCTTTTTTTATCAGTTCATACAACGCTACGGTACTTCTGAGTCCGGTACTTATGGATAGGGCTACGGGCTAATTGATTTGGCTATTAAATTAGTGCTACGGGTTTACGGCCTGGAAATTATAGCTACGAGCTTCACGAGCCCGGCAATAAATGTTACAGGCTATTAGAGTTTATAATATAATAATAATAATGATAATAATAAAATGACTGGCTGTTAGAGTGTTGGTTTATTATCCTGCTATTTGATAGGAGGCTAGCGGTCAAAAGACGATCCGGCTACATTGGCTTCACACCCATTTAGGGTATTATTATACCCCCATAGGGTATTTATCACACTCAAAAGTCGGTCCTTGAAGTAATTAGTGAAATTCATCACAAGCAGCCACGACACCTAATATAATCTTGAAAATACTTCCTGATAGCTCTATCAATTCTAATAATCAATATTGCAATTTTGAAGTGATCAGAGCCGAGAAGATGCAAGTTGTATTATTAGTGCGGTACCAAGCGTAATATCATAAAGCATTCATAGCATTAAAAAGGGACGAGTTTCTCGAGTGTGACGTCACTGCGCAGACGGGACGAAATCGAGTCCCTAGTGAGCATACCCTTATCTCTTCCCGTCATATCTCGTCATACACGGCAAACGGCTTGGTGAAGTGGGAACCTGAAGGGAAACCGTGTTGCTGGTTTCCTACACCTCAAACCTCACACCGACACTTTACTAGTGACAGGCTTAACCATGCTGGGCTTGCTAGCGTTGGGCTCAACCAGTAAAAATTGTTGTTTTTTGTGCCTCGTAATCCGTTCAGATCAGTGAGAAGGGGTGTTTTCTAAAGGTATCGTAGCATTCATGTGAATCATGCAAGTTCCATTTCACGAACTTATCGTGTACGTTTGGGAAAAGGAGGATCTCAAACAGCATCTTCTGAAGGTAGAGGAGCATCTCTTGAACTGCTTGCCCCTCAAAATGTTATCTTGTTTGAGGTGCACTGTAGCCTTCAGCCTTGTCTTCCTAAATTCGCCAACAATTTACCAAGTGGAACCCCACCTACCCCCCGCACAATAACCACCTTTAATATCCAACATTTTTATATTATCTTCATTTGCAGTACATGGAGCTTCGGTTCGGGCGGGGTGTAAGATTGGTTACATCAGTCCTGTTCACAATCAATCAGGTTCGTAGAAATTTAATTTTGTTGGAAATAACTCATATATTGAGGATTTAGAGGCAATTTAGTTGTATGTGTAGGTGATAAATTAATTTTGAAGGTTATTACGATGTAGATGTCAATTTTTAAAAAGTCCGATAGTAATATGAGGTGCAGGTAGTTAGAAGTAGGTATCTCAAACAACTTCTTTTGCATACAGTCAAACAAGGGTGCAGGTCCGGATGTTTTGTAATTTCTTTTAAAAAAATTTGGATTTTTTTTTTTTTTTTTTTTTTTTTTTTTCAGAAAATAATTTGCAGTATTTTTTTTGTGTGTGAACTATTAGGGAGTTTCTTATAAATAGTATATATATATATATATATATATATATATATATATATATATATATATATATATAACTTTGACTGGTGATAAATAATACTCCTATATAATATTTAAAAAAAAAAAAACAAATTAATGGTAGTTTGAATGTGTTCAGTTGGACTTCATCTTAATAAACTAATAGCTAGTTAAAAAATAAATTGAAAGTGGAAATTTCTGATTAGTTCGTTTCTCGACTTTCAGTACTTCGTCATTAATTACCTACTGTTCCTAAAGGGGACGACATTTCGAGCTTAAGAGTTGTAGGTTAAAAAATATGAATGCAATAAATCATTTGACGTGTGACTGAAAAAAAAAGATAAAAAGATAAAATTGATTTTTAGGGGTAGGGAGACTTAGTGGCGAAAGTTTCGCTCCAGAAGATTGTGTATGTGACAAATCGAGAGCTTTACAACTATGTATGATTTTTTGAGGATGGTCGAGGTTTTTTTTCCGAGGAAATTGCATTTTCCGAGTATGAGGTGGGGTGTGAATTTATTGTAAATCTGCCGTTATAATTTTATTTTATGATTTCGTAACATGATTATTCATGACCTTCTTGGGCAGAAGTTGACAGTTGAATCGTGTTCCATGTTTTCTGCTAGTCATTTTACTAAAATAAAACTGCTCAATGGTCTTGTTAACAGTTATTGTACATTCCTGTGGTTATTCTCGGAGCAGCAATGGCACTGAACCAGGGTGAGTATGTTTAACATCTGTTGAACAACACATGTTAGTTTTACACGTACTTTGCCATCAAACAATCCGGTCTAATTCATTTCTGGTTTCCCTTATGAAAGAACATTTTGAAAATAGATTCTTGCGGCAAATGTGTTGACCAAATGTTCTGCTCAGTATTTTTGGAGTTTTTAAAATTTATCAACATCCCTCGGTCTTCCGGGATATCCCAGAGTGGGATGAAAGAGCTTAATGTTTTCGATTTAAGTCTGAAGAGTAGGTACGTACTCGTTTGCGACAAATCTATAGGTATATAAAATGATGTATGCTTCTAGTCATTTATGCGCGGTCGTACTGTTTGATTGGAATGACGGTTCTTCTAACTCATTCCTCGCACTCCCGGGACGATGATATGCTATAAAAATCTTCCCCAAACCTACTCCTTATCGTCGAACTCGGTTTTCTCTAACGACGTCACCCAACTAACTTTGGGAAAACCGGACATGCGTCGAACTTTTCACGTACAATTGTATGGAGTGCGTTCACCTATAGAGAACTTTCGATAAAAAATTCAACGATATCAAAACGATTTCGGTGGGTTGAGCGGAGTAGCTTTCATTCGTAAAGATTCATCTTAAAAAATATATATTCGAAATGCCTTATAAATTGCAGCAATGTTTGTCGAGAATAGTGTTAGTGTAACAAAATTTATATTGTGTTGGTTATATTGTAAGGACGCTTGGCTGAAAAATTAATTAGGTACACATATATATATGGTTAGACATAGTATTGAAATAACCAATGATATCTGGAAATGGGATTTTGATAGAATACCTAACACTTGTTTATAGAAGATAAAAATATATTTAATGAGAGCCTGTGACTAGGGAGACTGTTTTATCATTTAATAATGATTAACAGGATGTTTGAAATAACCAATGATATCTGGAAATGGGTTTTTGATAGAATACCTAACACTTGTTTATAGAAGATAAAAATATATTTAATGAGAGCCTGTAACTAGGGAGACTGTTTTATCATTTAATAATGATTAACAGGATGTTTCCATTTGTTTTCGTCCGTCACGTGCGTCGCGTCACGGTGGGGTTTTCTATTGATTTTCACGTAGAACCAATGGGCTACTAGGGAAGTGTAACTCCCTTAGTTTTCATAGCAGGAAAATCGTTAGCCACTTTTTGGAATGCTCTCATTTTATCACAGCATCTCATAATCCCTAAGCCTCTGTAGTGTCAAGGAAAGCTGATTTATTACGCTCAGTTATAAACTAATATTGCTAAGTAATCATAATGAACTAATAATGTGTAAAATTAATCATTATTAAATGATCTGACTGTAGAACTATAGGTCTACCGTCGGTTTTTGGTTTATTATTTTCAATAATAAGCCTATGTGATCGTGTAGCAAAAAATTTTTATAACCCCCCCTCAAACTTTGTCACTTTACGTTTCAAGGTGCGTAGAATCCAAATTTGAAATGTCCGTCCGCCGTTCGCCGTCCGCCGTCCGGGCCATAAAAGGTCTAAGAATTGACTTAAAAAACCCGTTTTTTCGCACATAGACTCCATTTGGGGTCTTGTTGGTCCTAACGTTTAGCCATCCCGATCGCTTTGCTCGCATAGATGCTATGGGCCAAAAACGGGCGAAAAATTGTCTTTTTCGATGCTTTGTGTGGTAAGACTGACGAACGCGCGCACGCCTTGTGGGTGGGAGAGGGTGGTCGGGAGAGATAGTGAGAGGGAGGGCGAGGCGGAGGGTGTGAGAGGGACGGGAGGGCGAGGGAGTTTGGGGGAGGCGGAGGGAAGAGAGGGGAGGGGAGAGGGAGTGAGAGGGAAGGGATGGCGAGGGAGGCGGAGGGAGTGAGAGGGAAGGGAGGGGAGGGAAGGCGAGAGAGAGAGTGTGATGAAATTAATTCCAATTAGAAGAGATTGTTCATGAGTAGGTATGAAAATACTCATAATTCTATTCTACGCTTTATGATATAAAGCTTTGCTTCCTTCGGGCGTCCCTAGACGGCCCCATTTATTATTATTATTTTCCTCAACTTTACTATAAAGCGTAAAATTATGGGGTCCTGGAGCTGTAATGCAGTGAACGAGTGAACCAAATATTGGAAGCACGATGCCCCGAGTTTCGATACCTAGTAAATCTCTATCTATACTTATTTATAAGAATGAAACTCCGTCTGTCTGTTTGTCTGTCCATGCTATGCACGGCCAAACGGCTGAGTGGGGGGAGTATACGAGTGGGGGGATCTTCTTGGGATTTTCCAAAAGTGGGAACGAGCGAATTTAAAATTGTCTAATCCCAGCCGAACCATGGGCCGCAGGGCGGGAGGGGGGTCGAAGTAAGAATTAATGTGCGCTTTTTCCACTTCCCCGCTTCCCCTACCCCTCTAAACGGCCGTCGAAAATTCCGGAAAAATACCGGTTTCGTAGGTTTTTGAACGAGGAAGACGACGGCGCGATCGGATCGCGAAAAAAGTATCGAGAAATGCGTAAAAAAAATGCGAGAGTACGGACCGTGTTTTCTCGAAAAGTCCGACGAAAAACTACGTTTTTTCCCATTAAAATATACCCCGTAAAGGTACGTTTTTCGGAACGGTTTTCGCGGGCGAAATACAGCTTTCATCCCGCCGAATCTGAATCCGAAATCGGATATCGAAAAAAGTGTCGAGAACTCGGTCAAATTGCGAGCGGAAGCGAGGGAAGCGTTTAATATGACATTTTTAATCGAGCCGGGCCGCCCGTTTCACAACGTTGCTTACCAGAAGGGACTCGACTTCTACGCAATACCTTGCGAGCGAAGCGAGAGCCATTTCAACAGAATAAATACGGGTTTTCCCCTACTCATATAACAGGTATACCTTGCGAGCGAAGCGAGCAACATCCCCAAATAAACTTTTTTGTGGTTCCACGTAGTTTTATAAGATTTAATTTGTTTGTAAGAATTTACAACAGAAAAAAACGTCTGCCAAGTTGGGTGGGCAGTATAACTTCCTCAAGCGAGCGAAGCGAGCAGCATCCCCTACAGAAGTTAAACCTACCCTTAGAGATCTACCGTTTACGAGCGAAGCGAGCAGCATCCCCTACAGAAGTTAAACCTACCCTTAGGGATCTACCGTTTGCGAGCGAAGCGAGCAACATTCCCTACATGCCACACTTTGCGAGCGAAGCGAGCAAAATTCCCTACATCCCACATTTTGCGAGCGAAGCGAGCAACTTAATGGGGGGTCCGGGGGGCTTGCCCCCCGGCTGGACGTGGAGGCGAGCGCAGCGAGCCGGAGCGGCTAGTTATTTATAAGAATGAAAATCCGTCTGTCTGTTTGTCTGTCCATGCTATGCACGGCCAAACGGCTGAGTGGGCCGGATCTACGAGTGGTGGGATCTTCTTGGGATTTTCCAAAAGTGGGAGCGAGTGAATTTAAAATTGTTTAATCCCACCCGAACCATGGGCCGTAGGGCGGGAGGGGGGTCGAAGTTCCTGTTAATGTGCGCTTTTTGGACTTCCCCGCTTCCCCTACCCCTCTAAACGGCCGTTGACAATTCCGGAAAAATACGGGTTTCGTAGGTTCTCCTACGAGGAAGACGACGGCGCGATCGGATCGCGAAAAAAGTATCGGGAAATGCGTCAAAAAAATGCGAGAGTACGGATCCGTTTTCTCGAAAAGTCCGCCGAAAAACTTGGTTTTTTCAGATTAAAATATACCCCATAAAGGTACGTTTTTCGGAACGGTTTTCGCGGGCGAAATACAGCTTTGGGTCCGCCGAATCTGAATCCGAAATCGGATATCGAAAAAAGTGACGGGCAGTCGGTCAAATTGCGAGCGGAAGCGAGGGGAACCGTTTAATATGAGAAATTAATCGACCCGGGCGCCCGTTTCACAATGGTTCGACGCACTTAGCCTACGCAGTTAAGTCATTCAACGTAATAAATACCGGTTTTTTCCTACGCAGGTATACATAGGTACCTACCTTGCGAGCGAAGCGAGAGCCATTTCAACAGAATAAATACGGACTTTGTCCTACACATATACAGGTATACCTTGCGAGCGAAGCGAGCAACATCCCCGAATAAACTTTTCGTGGTTCCACGTAGTTTTATAAGATTTAATTTGTTTGTAAGAATTTCCAACAGAAAAAAACGTCTGCCAAGTTGGGTGGGCAGTATAACTTCCTCAAGCGAGCGGAGTGAGCAACATCCCCTACAGAAGTTAAAACTACCCTTAGAGATCTACCGTTTGCGAGCAAAGCGAGCAACATCCCCTACACGTTTCAATTGTAATATATCGCATGTATACAGCCACACTTAGCGAGCGAAGCGAGCAACATTCCCTACATGCCACACTTTGCGAGCGAAGCGAGCAATATTCCCTACATGCCACACTTTGCGAGCGAAGCGAGCAACATCCCTAATAAACTTTTCGTGGTTCCACGTAGTTTTGTAAAATTTAATTTGTTTGTAAGAATTTCCAACAGAAAAAAACGTCTGCCAAGTTGGGTGCGCAGTATAACTTCCTCAAGCGAGCGAAGCGAGCAGCATCCCCTACAGATGTTAAACCTACCCTTAGGGATCTACCGTTTGCGAGCGAAGCGAGCAACATTCCCTACATGCCACACTTTGCGAGCGAAGCGAGCAAAATTCCCTACATCCCACATTTTGCGAGCGAAGCGAGCAACTTAATGGGGGGTCCGGGGGGCTTGCCCCCCGGCTGGACGTGGAGGCGAGCGTAGCGAGAAAAAAACGTCTGCCAAGTTGGGTGGGCAGTATAACTTCCTCAAGCGAGCGAAGCGAGCAGCATCCCCTACAGAAGTTAAACCTACCCTTAGGGATCTACCGTTTGCGAGCGAAGCGAGCATCATTCCCTACATGTTGGGTGGGCAGTATAACTTCCTCAAGCGAGCGAAGCGAGCAGCATCCCCATACAGAAGTTAAACCTACCCTTAGAGATCTACCGTTTGCGAGCGAAGCAAGCAACATCCCCTACATGTTTCAATTGCGAGCGAAGCGAGCAACATTCCCTACATGGCACATTTTGCGATCGAAGCGAGCAACTTAATGGGGGGTCCGGGGGGCTTGCCCCCGGCTGGACGTGGAGGCGAGCGTAGCGAGCCGGAGCGGCTAGCATACTATAAGTGAGGCTAAATAATTACGGTCAGTTTTCTACGTAGAAGGTCTGTATGCTACAGAAATAATAAACCTTTGTGTAATAATTTGCAGCGTTTTTTATTAACCATGTTTGCTGGACGCCTTGGGGTGTGAGAGGACTTGCAGGTAGGGGGGGTGGAGAGGGGTATGTTACCCTTTCTCTACATTTGCCTTCAATACTGCCAACATGAGATGGGTTTCAAATGAAAAGTTCCACAAGCATACGCCTTAGTATTTTGTTGTTAAGTAATTAATACTGCGAGTTAATTAGGAAATGAAAATATTAAGGTACAGGTATTTCTCTCCGATCCAGGGGGGGTTAAAGCAATCGAATACCACCGATTGGAATCCCAGAGGGGTTTCGTTCCCCTGTGGGAAACCTACCCGTTTGCTTCTCCCAAGTTGCTGGCAAAACGGCTCAACGGGTTTTAATGTGCTTCTCTTGAGGATGCTCATCAGCGAGTTCCAAAGACGGTTTTAAGCACGGGTAAAATCCTCCACCCTGATCAGCTGAATAAGTTCTGTGGCTAATTTCTTTTGTATTGAACCCGCGATTCTGAAGTTTGAAATGGAGCCACTACGGAACTGCTGGGTTACAATGGCATCATACGAAGGGGCTCTGAGGCTAATTTCTTTTCAATTCAACTGAAATTTACAACGGGACCTCTCCGGGTGTGGTAGAGTAAAACTACAACTTGAGAAACCTCTCTTACCAACAGAGTGAGTACCTATCTAGCTAATTTGGTTCCTATTCAACTAAAGATGTTGACATTTAAAAAGGGACCTCTCTGGATGTGGTAGAGTATAACTACAGCTTAAGGAATCATTAATTTAAATCAGATTGAGTAATTTTGTTCCAATCCAACTTGAGATGCAGAAATTCGGAACGAGGCCCCGCTAGGTGCGGTACTGTATAATTTGCAACATAAGGAATCACTCTGATAAGCAGAATGAACTCTATACCGAACTTTATTTCTATCTAATTCGGGATGCAGAAATTTGAAACGGGGCTTTTTTTGGTGAGGTAGAGTACATTATTATAAGTCGAGAAACCACTCTGATCATCTTGTTTTGTTACTATTCAGCTTCAGATGGTGAACTTTTACACAGGACCTCTCTGGGTGTGGTAGATTATAATTATTACAACTTGAGGATCAGCCTAATCATCAGAGTGACCTCTGTACTTTTGTTCCTATCAAACTTGAGATACTGACATTTGGAACAGGACCTCTCTGGGTATGGTACAGTATAATTACAACTTAAAGAACCATTCATTCTAACCAGCATAGTGAGCTCTGAACCTAAGTTTATTCCAATTCAACTTTAATGCTGACATTTTGAACGGCTTCTACGGTTGTGGTATATAATTTTGACAAGAGGAATAAGTTTTATTTGCAATCACCTCTGTTGTACTTTTGTTTCTATCTTACTTGAAATGCCGAAATTCGGAACAGGGCTCTTCCGGCTGTGGTAAAGTGTAATATTACCATATGAAAAACACACCAATCTTCTGTGTGGGCTCGGTACATAATTTTGTTCCTATAACACTAAAAATACTGGACTTTGGAGCGGTTCTTCTTTAGGTGTGAATGTGCATAATTACAATTTGGAGAACCACTCTAATTAGCTGAATGTGCTCTACAGCTAATTTTGTTCCTATCTAACTTAAGATGCCAAATTTAGGAACGGAGCGTCTCTGGGTGTGGTAGACACAATTGCACATAGTATTTCTCTAGCTGTACTGACACAATTGAATAGAAATTTACGATGGCACACTGTGATCAACATTCACATGTTGCACGAGCGAGCAAAGCGAGTGGTCACAGCTAGTATATTATAAAAGAGAAAATTAGTTTGTTTGTTTGTTAGGCTGCTCTAAATGTGAAATGGGATGAGAGATGAAATTTTCAGTAATTGTGCGGGTTGGAACCCAGAGAAATATTTCTTGTATAAAATTCATTGAGTACCTACTGCTTGATTAACGGTAGTTCATGCACACGCTTAAGCATAGAATCCTGGTAAATATCACAAATATCACAAGAGATTTTACTAATCTGATTTTGAAGTAATTTTCAAGGATAATGATTGATGGGTTCCTGGTGTTCTTTTCTGTATTTCATTCGCCAAAGTTAGCCCTTGCGCAAACGTAAAATGACTAGCTCTGCTATGGATGCCTGAGCCTGAAGGTATAGAAGGTAATGTGGAAGCCGATCACCAGGATCTTTCCCATTCGGGATCGTACTCGGGTTTACCAAGAGCTTTATAACGCAACAATAAAACAAATGGGAAGGTAGAAAATCAGCCGAATATTGGCGTAATATCCTTGGCATGTGCAAATCGAAACGGCAGATTATACTCGTACTTTCAGTGAGCAGAGCTATGGTTCGTCTTTCACTGTGAGATGTAAGGACTTCCGTATCATTAGAGGTCTACTAATAGAACACTGTCCACTACGGTACCACTTTAAAAAAAGTCTGCCAAGTTGGATGTGGCTTTCTCGTATCCGTAGCTTGAATCATGATGAAATATTGAATTATGATCGGTGAAATGTTTTAAATGATATAAAAAAATTCCATTTCAGTAAACCAAGATGTAGCGTAAATCGTCGAAATCGTTTAATCAGGAAACGAGAAAATGATGCTTGAAGAAAATTTTTGTTTGCATATGTACAGAATGAAGAAATGTTTTGAGATCAATGAAATTGGTGAGGAACCATCTACACTACAGCCTAACTTACGCATTCCCTGAAAAGTTCATCAAAACCAGATAGAAAATGGTGGAAATCAAGCTCGTTATAAAGTTTAAACATTCGCGCATGCGCAACGGCCACTAATGATATAATTGTTTTGAAATTGATAGGGGTTGATCAAATCGTCATCCCAACTATCCTCCAAATTTGAGTGATATCGAAAGTCTAGGGCGTAAGAAAATGGTGCTTGTTGGAATTTACGTTTGCATATGCACACAGTGAGGTATTAATTTGGCAACAATGAATCTTATAGGAGCCAATCTTCCCGCAAATTTCCTGATAATTTCATGAATATCGGTGAAAACTGTGAAATATTTAGTTACTAGGATTGCATATTCGCGCATGCGCAGTATCTACTAATGGCTCCATTGTGTTGTGATTGATATGGGTTGATCGAATCGTTTCCTACCATTATCCTCCTAATTTGAGCGCGATCGGACGACTAGGGCGTAAAAAAACAATGCTTTATAGAATTTACGCTTACACATGCGCAGAATGAAGTATTGATTTGGGAACACTGAACTGATTGGGGACCGTGTACATCCGGATCCACACATTCCCAAAAATTTCATCAAAATCGGTTGAAAATTGAGGAAATTAAGCTTGTTAAAGTATTTGCGGAAACACGACAGACACACAGACACTCACATAGTCAGACAGACACAAGGAACGAAAGTTGTTTAGAATGTTCTGAATCGTGAAATGAGAGTGGACATTTTAATTTTGGAGACAAGACAATTTTAATCTCCCGAAAGTGAAAACAATGCTGCAATATTGGGAAGGACCGGTGAGATGTGTATTGCCTACGCATTGAGGAGGTGGGAGACAGCAGAACACATACTCTGTAATTTATTGTCCTGCTTCAACACCAACTAGATTTCTAAATTTCTAGAAGGGCTTCTTGTAGTGGCGTGATAAAAAAATATGGGGGGGGGGGGGGGGGGGGGGGGGAAGACCCATGTCATGTTATCAAATCGTTTCCTACCCATTAACCTCCTAATTTGAGCGCGATTGGACGACTAGGGCGTGAAAAAAAGATGCTTTATAGAATTTACGCTTACGCGTGCGCAGAGTGAAGTATTGATTTGGTAACACTGAACTGATTGGGGACCGTGTACATCCGGATCCGCACATCACGACGGACGCACAGACACATAGTCAGACAGACACAAGGAACGAAAGTTGTTCAGTATGGTCTGAAACGTGAAATGAGAGTGAAAATTTTAATTTTGGAGACAAAACAATTTTCATCTCCCAAAAGTGAAAACAATGGTTCAATATTGCGAAGGTCCGGGTCAGATGTGTGTCGCCTCCGCATTGAGGAGGTGGGAGAGAGTGGAACACATACTTTGTGATTTATTGTCTAATATTGGGGGGGGGGCCCATGTCATGTTAGGTAAATTGGGTAAAAAATTAGTTATATACTCAATGTTTCACGCTAGTTTGTGAGGCCGATTTCAGAGGGTAATTTATATCTAGATTATTTGAATATTGTTTTTAAAAGGGTGTAAACAAAGTGATCGACAGCTCAAAACTCCTGCCAAGTGGGGTGGGCAGTATAGCTTCCTCAAACATTGTAACATGAACGTAAAGAATTACCAACTTTAAGAACAAAGTACGAGTCGAAATAATTTATAAGTCCACGTTATAAGAAATGAATGTTTGCGCATGCGCACAGACTAGGTACTGTTACTTCGACGGTAATGAAATTCGTAGGGGAACGTCTTGGAGCTAAACCGCACAATCCTTGAAAATTTCATAAAACTCGGTTCATTAGTCTCGGAGTTTTGAGTGTCGATAAACTTTAGTTTTGCGCCAATTAATGCGCCTGCCTATTAAGCTACCAATCGCGATATAATTCATAAGGAATTTTCCTAAAACTATATCTATCTACTCCCTGAGTTTGAACGAAATCGGACTAATAGATGATAAGAAATCGACGTTATAATAAATTAACGTTTGCGCGTGCGCTCAGACTACTATTTAGGTGACAGCAATGAAAGTTATAGGGGATCGTCTAGGAGCTATTCAACACATTCCCAGAAAATTTCATCAAAATCATTCCATTAGACTCGGACAGTCTGGGAGCTAACTCCCAAAATTCCTGAAAATTTCATCAGAATCGGACTGAAACTTGGTATAGTTTTGTTTTGTTGCTGCCCCCTCCTTATATTTGCCCCTTATATTTATATTTGGCTTCTTGAACTCTGCCGAAATTCCTCGGGATACGCCCACTAAACTCTCCACTTTGTAAAAGCCCTCAAACCTCTTCCACTTGTCGAGTTCCTAAATGAAAAATAGGGACAATGTCACAATATATTTCACTTGGACAAACCATAAAATCCACTAAGCACTCTCATTTCAAGATAATTATGCCTATTGCATAATCTTTCCATAGTTTCTTCATGATGTGCTTCTGAATAACAGTTCATTCTTTCATATTTTTTTATTCCTACCTATTTTCATGATCTGTACAACCATGCTACGGATGTGCCGCATCTAATTTGGCAGAAATTTTTAAATTTTTCCACACCTAAGTATCAGTTTCTTCATTTTGTCTGCATTGTACTGTCACATCACTTTATTCTTAGGTTTGCTTTGATTTTTGTTGTACAGTAACGGGAATAGACGAGCTGTGGATTAATCTGTTCATTTCATCCGTTTGTATATTTTACACAGCCCTCGTAAGTACCCAAAAACAATATCTTAGAATTTTACTTAGTTTCTGTTAGATAAGTAATAGGTAAACATCTAAACCGAATGAAGGGAATAGACCAATCTATAAAATTCGTTATAATGTGTTAGTTTATTTGGCACATCGTGGTTGCAGGGAGGTCTAAGAGCTGTCGTCTGGACTGACACGATTCAAGGGGTCTTGATGGTTGTGTCGGTGCTTGTGCTTCTGGTGGCCGGAACTTTGAGGGTCGGAGGCGTTGAACGCGTCTTTTCTGCGGCATCAGAAAGCGGAAGGCTGGAATTTTTCAAGTTTGTCATCTTCACATACTTATAAACCCCGATCAAACTATGTACTTCTACCACAACATTGGGTGTACGTACAGAATTTAGGGAAAGATTTTTTCGTTGTTCACTCATGACATTCGGGTATATTTTGACTCAGTGGCGTAGTTAGAGGAGGGGCAGGGTGGACAGAGCCCCTCCATCAATCATAGAGAATGCAGAATTTCGATTTATGGATACAATTAAAATTAATTATTGTAACCTTCTATTTTCAGTACCTACCTACATCTTCAATTGGATCATGTAAATCGTAAAAAAAACAATATACCTAATATTATACGAATCTGCTTGCCTAGAAACTTGAGACGGTCTTAGAAATAAATAAATTCTTATTAGGATCATTTGTGTGAGGGCAAAATGGCGTGGATATTATAGAGCCCCACGGAGAGGAATCAAAAACACCTAGTCAACGAAACGGAAGTGTGGATACTATACAAGCTGAAATCAAGTCGGTCCCCACTACCTTCTGGGGCTTGCTCATATGCGATTTTCCCCTAGAAAACTATCCATAGCTCAGTATCCACAAAAATTCCCCTACAACTTCCCCTACTTTTCACTGCCTACCTGATAACGCTTGGATCTTCGACCCAAAAAAGTTTCCCTAATAAACTTCTTTAATTAAGTTTTGTTGATTGTTGATATACCGTACATATCATCCCATTTACGTATTAAAACCCAGTTAAAATAATGCAAAAATACAATAAATAGAAGACTAAAGTGGTGATTGAAATAGTTTAATAGAAAAGATTAAAATATTCTATTGTAGCAATATTTAAATTCCAACCTATAACTAGAATGTTGGTCGTTTGAGTTTGTTTTCATTTCGCTTTGTTTCTCGCTATCGGTGTCATGCCTCGTGTTTTATTACAATTGTGTGATATTGTCCAGAAATAGTGTTTTTCACGCTGATAAGCACTATAATGGATAAACCTGTAAGGGAGAAACGTCCACAGATATGATTTTGCAGACAGTAAGTCTAGTATAATAGTATATAATAGGCCTCTATTCGTATTTATCGTATTTTTTAATGTTCGGATTAGTTAATATTCTGTGATATTTTCTTCTAGTATTATGCTTTAATAATCAATATGTAGGTTTGTGAATATGGAAGCTTACTTACCTGATGACAAAAAGACATTGAACATGCATGTGAATGTTTGGCCGTTTATTATACAGTCTTTGTATATTCAACAAGTACTAGAAATTAATACTAAAACGAAAAAATAAAATGAAATCCTTGACTTTTGCCCCTCCATTAGAAATGGCTTAGCTACGCCACTGTTTTGACTCATATGCAGGAAAATGCAATGTTCACGTCATTTTTATCTAGGGGGAGGGCACAACAAATTAGAAGAAAACCAGTCTCTCGATGGTCAACTCATCAAACTAATTGAAACTTGTTAGCCTTTCAGATATATACCCGGACCGATATCTACTAATACATAGAATTAAAACTGTTCTAAAATGGGAACTAGACTATTCACAAAACGGAAGTTAGTGAAAAAACGTTGTTTATTTCCACGAAAAATAAAGAGTTACAATGTTAAATCGATTTTGACGGTTAGACCATCATCAGTAACAAAAAATAACTGAAGAAACATTAGAAAGGACACAGCTTTTATAGTCACAGGTGAAGGGAGATTGAATCCTATTGGTCAATAGAAAGGAAAGGGGGCAGGAGGTACTTCCAATTAAGTGCAAGCAAAGTGAAGGGGGATTATAGCTAATCAGATGAAGTGAAAGGAGGGTAAGAATTACTGGTTTCAACAGTTTGAAGGGATAGTTCCAAGCTCTACAGAAATGGACTTATCAGTGGTGAAATATATTGAGGAAATATAAATGTTGAAATATAAGTGGTGTGTAAATATAAATATTGAGTGAAATATAAACTGTTGAAACCAGTAATTCTTCTCCTCCTTTCACTTCATCTGATTAGCTATAATCCCCCTTCACTTTGCTTGCACTTAATTGGTTGTACCTCCTGCCCCCTTTCCTTTCTCTTGACCAATGCGATTCAATCTCCCTTCACCTGTAACTATAAAAGCTGTGTCCTTTCTAATGTGTCTTCAGTTATTGTTTGTTACTGATGATGGCCTAACTGTCGAAATCGATTTAACATTGTAACTCATTATTTTTCCTGGAAATTGACAACGTTTTTTCACTAACTTCCGTTTTGAAATGGGTTTCCACAACTTCGTCGAGAATGATTTAGTTTTATTCACAAAATTGGGAGACTTTCAAAATATACACAGTAATTTAAATGTATCTAGATGAATGAAATTAAAAAAAAAAAAAACGAAAATTGATTGCTAGTTTTATATTAACCATTCATATTTCCTGATTAATAAGCAGACACATAATCGAATGTTACATTATAATTTATATTGATTCGTTTCTGACATCATTGTTGACAGTCTGGACTTGGATCCCACTGTCAGGATAACATTCTGGTCTTCGTTTTTCGGCGCAAATCTCCTGAAAATCACTCACATGGCGTTTTCTCCTGAGTCGTTGCAACGCTACACATCCCTCCCGACTTTAAGCCAGGCTCAGATGTAAGTACTTATCAAAAACATTCAAAGACTGATTTCTGGTTTATTATTTTCATTCTATCAAGAAAAAAAAAAATCCTTCAAAATATGTTGGGTTACATTTCAAGATGCATAATTATTAGTTGGTCCTGGATCCTCGGTATCACATTTGGCCTAATCCAAGAGAAGTTTACGAATTTTGACATTTACAAATCACATCACTGAATGGAGTATCTTTGTGTTAATTGTCATGGGCATTTCATGTCAGTATAGCACTCAGTCAAGTTTTAATAGAAAAGTAAACCTTGGTTCCTTACCTAATTTCTCCATTACTACGTTAACTGTTGATTAAGTTCACGTTGAACGGGAAGGCAAGACCGTCCATTCTTGCAGAATTAGATGAAAATATTTATTTTCGGATACTATATGTAATATTTAATAAAATCTTACAATTAAAATATTAAAACATTTAGAATATTATGAAAGTGTTTAAGAGTTATTCAGATTTTAAAAATATCAAACTAAGAACTGTACTCAATAACATAATATACAGAATATAAAGTTTAACCAAATTATTTTTTATGAGATTTTAGTGGGCATTTATACGAAAAAGCGTGAAAACCCAGGAATAGTTTCAGAATGCCTCAAAAGGATTTTTACTATTCAATTTTTAATTTTTAAAATTGTGGGTTTATTGCAATAGCTTCATTTGAAAAATTGATTAAAATAAAGAACGTTAGTTTGAACGTATGCCTTTCAGACCACCCTGAATCCAGTTCCGTAAAAAAGCCCTTTTTATAGATAAATATATATACGTACTCGTAGGAACAACATATAAACTCTGCATCTATCATTCTTCAACTTTATTTTCATTTTTCGACAGATCTACTTTTCTTCTTGCTTTTGGATTATTTTTTTTTACGACAACTGCTACTCTAAACGGTCTAGTGGCCTACGCTGCGTACGAAAAATGCGATCCCTTGTCGTCCGGCGTGAGTACCTCTAACTAGTTGTGCACTCAAATTGCCCACTCTATTCTTCATCATTTGCACATAACTATATTAATAGGTAACTATCAGGTTTAAGGGAAAGTGGTTTCTTTGTTTCCTTTCTCCAGAACTTGTTGCTTGGGCATATTAACTAATAGCTCTGGTGATTCCTACTTCCCTAAGAGATGAAGTGCTTGAAATTCTCCATGGAGATCACTCAAAAATTCTGATGTTGATTTCAATGGCACAAATGAATGTTTGGTTTAAGTAATTTGATGGATAGGCAGGTGAAGTACTTCTTTTAGATGTAATTTAAGATGTGAAAGAACCATCAAAGTCCAATTTCTAAAGAAACTGAGCTGACAGTGGCATCTGTTACCATTTGAGAAGTACTTTCGTATGGCACAATCACCTAAGCAAAGAAAGTAGTTTGGTGCTCTGGATGCTCGAATCTAAAGAAACGCTTGCATACGAGTCTGCAACACATTGGGACATGTCTTTGGTTGCAGACTCGTATGCGAGCTCTAAGAGCCACTTAGCTGATCCGGACACTGGGCATCGTCAAGTAAATGTCCTAAAGAGGCTACATACGAAATTACAGCTTCCTAGAGTGTAAAGCATAGAAATTAGCTTTAAGAGCCACTCATCTGATCCGGACCCTGGGCATCGTCAAGTAAATGTCCCAAAGAGGCTACATACGAAATTACAGATTCCTAGAGTGTAAATAATATAAAATTTACCTATTAAAATGATTTAACCACCTTTAACCACCGCTTCACAAATCAAACCGTTCTCGCAATATTCGGATCACCTGCTATGAATCAAATCATTTAAACACCAGCTCAATGAAATCATCAGAAATTATCAAGCGGTTGCAATCATGTTCACAATATCAATTATTGAGAATGATCACCTGAGTGTACACAATTATTCAAATAACCATGCTCATAACTCAGTTTGTTGGCCACGCACTTCGCAGTAGTTAATATAATATGGTTGGATAAATCGAGAGCTTTCGAACGAATGGTCAACGAATTTTGTGGGATGAAAAACGACGAAGTACCATTTCCCTAGCAACGACTCGGTTGTAAGCGGAAATCATCAGAAAAAAAGTAACAAATTTGGTAACGGTTTTCGAGTTATGTGCCAGAGCAAAGACATAAAATGTCAAAAGTCATCACCAATACACCAAAAAACAAGAAACAAGATTTCTCTGCACTGGGCAATAACCATTATAGTTCGTGCGTGCCTGGGGAGAAACCTTCCGAGACCGTATGACCGATCCTCCCGCTGCGGAGTGTTAGCGATTTCTGGGGCCTATTTCATAAAGCAACAATTTACAATTGTACAAGTTAACAAGTACAGGTACTTGTAATGCACGGTAAACTTGAACAAGTGTTTCACCAAAACAAAGGTGTAGAAAAGTTACACTTGTCGAAGCCAAGTTTACAAGTGTAGCAGAAAAGAAAAATGGCGTGTGGGGACAAACGAAATGAACAACGTCAAGCGGGATGCCGAAATTGAAGTTTTGTCAGCGAATCATAACATAAACACGGTGTTAAGTACACGATAGGTTGTTCATCGTATATGACAAGGTGTAATGATTGAAAGATAGACAAATTACCTATAAACTGAAAAGTGGAGAAAGTTTGTATTTGATTTCAACTTATTCTGATGGCTGGCATAATCGGATTATTCTCCTTCATTTAGCGGAAATTATTTTATCAGTTCATCAAGTCTTAATGCTGCATTTTTAGGAATGTCATCTGTAAGTTCGAGATGATCTTCACACTTCACTTTGTTCTTCAATGATGGGAGATCCTCAATACCCGATCAGGAAAAATTGCACAGGGTCACGCACCATTTGAATATTTCAAGGGTTTCAGAAGACATCCTAAATCTCTCGTTAAACTCAAAAATACCCTCGAAATGAGCGTTTATTCGTGGCCAAAAAAATCGTTGGCATCTTCTACGCTGAATGCTTCTTTCTTGTCTGTATTCTTCAGCAGAAGATGATTCCCATATTATTGAATACCGAAACATTGTCAACTCACAATGCTGGAAAATAACAAGATTGCAGGTGAATGGACGAAGGTTAAAAATCTGACATTTTTTACTATGAAACAGTGACTTGTTCAAAATGATGGGGAAACACTTGTAACTTGTCCAAATTCGCCTGTACACTTGTTAATTTTCACAGTCTACACTTGTACCTTTATGAAACGCTTGCACACTCATTTTTTACAACTTGTACATAAAATCGGCTTGTAACTTGTCACTTGTTGCTTTATGAAATAGGCCCCTGTTATTCACGCTAGTTTGTCAGTGATTCACTTAGGTACTCGTAAGTGTACGCATTTGTACGCAAGTGTACGCATTCTCGTTTGTGTTGCTGTCGTCCATTATCAGTTTGTTGTTGTTTCTTGTTGAAGTTTGTGATCCCTTTGAAGAAATTATAATAGTGGCCCCTCCCGAAATTTCAAGATTTGATGTCGCTCACGAAATATTTAGAGAACACTAACTCCAAACGATTTTATTGATTAGGTTGAGATTAGGTTGATGAGGTAGAATTTGTGCATGACGTTCCAATTGACTATGAAGAGTGAAAATTTGATTTTGTTTGCAGCATTCGTTTTCTGATTTTTTGAATTAAAAACATTCATTTTAGATTCATTTAATTATTGAACCCTTACTGATTTATAATTTTCTTGTTGTTTCACTTGAGAGAAGATGATGAAATTATAGCGAATTTAATCAAAGAAAGGATTCTTATACAAATTTACATGCAAAAAGGGTCAAATTAGGTAGATCTTAGTTTGGAGGAGTATAATGATGTAATATTAACTCGAAAAGTCACCGAAATTAGTAGCCTGTATCTGGACATCGATGATTTGTGACTAATCGTCATTTATTTGGAATTTCTCCTGTAATATTCAATAAATTGGAAAATTTGCATTCAGAGGTCACAGAAAAATGTTTTTAGCATGGATTAGTCACAAGCAGGCATTATTTGAAGAACAAAATCAATGTGATTTAAAGTGAAACTTTGTTTTTCTTGATATAAAGCTGACGGGACTTTGATGGATCTTCCCCTGGACCCTTAATGTGATGTAGTTTAAGATTTCAAGATGTGCTTTTGCCAAGAGAACCGGCCATGGGACTAGGAGTCACCGCTATACTGCTGAGCTACACTCGTTGAGGTTTAGAGTCCAATAATAGTCCAGAGACCGGAACTCCGAACCTGTAAATAGCTGGAAGTTAATCCAATGTAACACACAACAGCTTTTGATCAATTACCTAATATAAATATAGCAAAATTACAAGTGGTTTATAATAGATGGAGATTTCCTAGGGTATTAGTGTCTGATCCCTAGTGGGCGAATGCATCACGGATGGTGCATTCGCCGAGAGAATGGAAGAAAAGTGAGGGAATTCGTATACAGAGATTTTCATCTTTATAGAGGATTATGAAATGGTATAGATTGGTGAATATGCTAATACAAGGCTCTGTTATGTTTTAATGTGACAGCACATTGGTTCACTAGGAGGGTTCCTGCCGAGTAAAGTACAGATGTACAAATGGATGGGGGTATTAATGAAAATAAAAAACCAGAATCATTCAAGGAGGAGGTAGGAAGGCCTAATTTGATTCAGGCAGATCAAATGATGAAGTTGGGAGAGGGACAAATCAGAGGGGAGATTTCTCGCCATATTTTAGTTGTTTTTTTATTATGAGGCAAATCACGAAATGTATTCATTTCTAACTTATATTCATCAAAACAACATTATCTAATTTAATGATTCAATTCAGAATCTGTCTACTTACTCCATAACAGTATCATAATAGAGAAATTTACAAAAGAGAGGCTTTTAAACTAGTTCAGTACATCTCTCAAACGTAAAAACATCTGAGTTCACTGAGCTGTTGGATTACTCGATTTACCCGAGTTGATATATATAAATAAATAAATAAATAAATAAATAAATAAATAAATAAATAAATAAATATATATATATATATATATATATATATATATATATATATATATATATATATATATATATATATATATATATATTACGCACTCAACTCTTTGGCCAGGAGCTTCTTTCGTATTGCTTCTCGTCTTACAGTTTAAGCTGAAGGTTAAAACAAACGGCTCAATCACGAAATCTATACTATTTCATAAGAATGAAAATCTGTGAGTCTGTGAGTGTCGCTTTCACAGCCGAACGGACGATGGGAACCGAACGGTTTTTTTTTATCGTGACCATAAATCTCCCGGTCAGAATATAGGCTATGTTTTATTCGTTTCCTCCCACTCTTTCGACTTTAAAATTCCGTTTTTCACCTAAATTTTGACGTAGTCGGGTGCTTTTTCCCGTTCTTTTCGACCTTCTACGCAGATTCCTCACATATTGTAACATGGACATATAGAATTAGTTAATTAATGTTTGAGCATGCACAAAGACCACTATAAATCCAACGGCAATATGTATTAGGTATTATAAAAGGAAATATTTATGTAATACCTAATACATATTGCCGTTGGATTTATAGTGGTCTTTGTGCATGCGCAAACATTAATTAACTAATTCTATATGTCCATGTTTCAATATATGAGGAATCTGCGTAGAAGATAAGATTTGATTTTTTCGCCATTTTCTTGAGATTGTCAATTGAAAGGGATTGTGATCAATTTTCACTCACGGCACAGCGCAAAGCGTTCAAGGAACGAATGGAGGGGAGGGGGGGGGGGGGGGGGGGACCTCCCAGAGGTGCCACTAGCAAGTGGCGAAAATCAGCTGATGCCCAGTAGGTGGGCGGTTCAAATTTAAAATTTCTTCCACCCATTTTTTATATTACCAGTGTTGCCGATGATAAAATGAGGAATATAAACTTTGTTTTTCTGATTGGCCGAGATCGCCTATCTAGTTGGAGGATTGGGAGAATCCCAAATTACCTGTAGAAGCCTCTATTCGAGTTCCATTCAACATTCGAAGCTGAAATGTGGAAGGCTGTTGGCGATTGCTAACCTTGCCAACTTCCTCCTTACCAAATCAAAGTACACCATCTATGAATTGTAAATGAGAGATAAGTTTTAAAGGATTGATTTAATGCCCCCAGATGATTAACCGGCCAGACCAGCTGCTGTTGTACTTCGTAGTTCAAATCTCAAGAGACATTCAGGGATGTGGAGGACTGTTTCTTGCTGGACTAGTAAGCGCAGCACTCAGGTAGGAACTACAATGATATTGATCACTCATTAAATCACTGATATTGAATAGAGGTTCTGTTAAATCGATGATGCTTTAGTCAAAAAGGGGATCTAGGGAGATTTTTTGTAGAGAACGCGAACAAATCACTTCACCAGGTCGTGTCCTCCTCCTTTTGAGGAGAGGTTGGAGGTAGTCATTTATGAATTTCATTGCATTGCATTTAGTTCATTTGTTTACTTTAATAAATATTACGAATAAATTTACGGATTTCACCTGAATGTAAGGTGTTTAGAAGATTGGTATCCATAGAAACAATATCAAATAGTCAGGAAGAGGAAGCAAGAACCTCCTTTCATATGTGCAGGCTACCCTTGCACATGCAACTAAAAATGATCTTTCAAAAATCTTTTTCGTATTAAAAAAAAAAAAAAAAAAAAAAAATTAAAAAAACTAACTTTGTACATACTTTTACTGTTCTGTACATACGGCAGGTTCTGGAATCAAGATTGTGGCAAGTGAAGCTTAAACGCATTTCATTATAATCGGATCAATGGTAGCGTTTGCGGGTGCCCAACAATGAAATTCCATTCACACGCTCAAAATTTCTTTCAGTAGTCTTTTGATCTGTATACAAATTTCCTAGGTTCCTTAATGGATTTCATTACAGTTAAATAAATGGAAAACATGATACGATATGAGTAAAATCCATGCAAGGAGCATTACTCACGCAATTTTCACCAACATTTGATTACATTTTTAGGGAAAGATGCGTGCTTGCCAATTGATCAGAATCGATACTCCCTGATCAGCTAGGTGGGGATATTCAACCATTATTTGTATTCAATTGAATTTTTATATACCTACATCTTTCTAGCGTTCAAGTATAATAATACACTAAAAAATAAACATAAATAGTAATAATTACTTGAGTAAGTTACAGTGCCAATTTTCTGGTGATTTATTAGTACACCATTTCGCAAGTCGTGCAGTAAATGGAACATTTAAATATAGTCAGAAGAAGCCGATTTCGTGATCAGAATAAGATGAAGTAGATAAATTAAGAGACATCTCACTTTACGAGGAAACAACGTTTTTTTAAATGAGTGAGATTTGAGGATCATTGGAGCGCGAACGTGCCAAAAAATAGGAAACTCATGTCATTGCATTTCAGGTCTGTGTGCCAAGGCCAGTGATATGAAGCAGGTACAAGTGCCATCAGAACCATTATATAGTTCCTACAGCAAACGGCCCAAGGCACATTACACCCTTTTGAAGTAACACGTGTCTTACACCGGGTAACACTGGTTTGAAGTAACACGGGGGACTTGCATAGCTTCTGCTTTCTAAAATTAAGAATTTCTATGACTGCTACAGTGCAAAGTACATCTTTACATATAATTCCGAACGGTCTTTGAAATTGTGAAGAACTTCGCGGTCCGATTTTAGTGTTCGACTGCTCATTCGAATCAGCATGGCCCCAAGTTTGTTGCAAAAGTGTCGCCGTTCGTTTCTAGACCCCCCTTGATCGTGTTCTAGGCGGTCCTTATCAACGAGAGTTGTTTATTAGGCTGTGGCGGTAACAACAGTTGCCATCAATTCACGGTAACTAAGAAACGTAGTGTAGTTACTAACATCTAAGAGAGTTATTTCTGAACGAAGAAATTGAAACTGAGGAACTTAGCGGACTTTATATATAATTCCGAACGGTCTTTATGTATAATTCCGAATCAGCACGGCCCCAAGTTTGTTGCAAAAGTGTCGGTAAGTAAGAAACGTAGTGATGGGGTCTTTTCTGATCAGCTGAGTGAGCTAAATTCTTTCCTGTTCACTGTAGGAAATTGAAATTTGATAGGGAGACTCTCTGGGACATTAAGAGACGAGTGAAGCGATGGGGTCTTTTCTGATCTGCTGAGTGAGCTAAATTCTTTCCTGTTCACTGTGGGAAGTTGAAATTTGATAGGTAGACTCTCTGCGTTATTAAGAGACGAGTGAAGTGATGGGGTCAAAAAATATAGTGTATCAAGAAGTTATTCATTCAACGATATACAATCCACATTAATAATTCCCATTTATTAAGAAGTTAATATTAAATTAAACTGGTGTTTCCTTTTTTTAGACTTTTTATTGCATACCTCTCCTTTGAACCAAATCCAAAGATTTCGTTACTGCAACCGACGAGAAATGTCGATTATATCGTAACAGGTAGCTGTGCAGTGATCTCACTCTTTAGAAACACGAATTTACGGACCTCTTTCTGCTACGAAAGCACTGGATTGTTTTTTGTGGCTACTCGAATACTCCACTTTCGGTTTCCTAATAGCTCAACATTTGATTACGAGGTACTGTATTACTATGTCATCTTTCTACCATATATGTTGATGGAATACAAAATGCTGTAAGAAATTCAATTTCAATTAGATAGGATCGCTGTCTTTTTCTTAATTGTCACATCGGTGATAAACTAGGTACCTACACATACTTTTTGTGCGTGAGTCCTGCGATTGGAAAATGTCTGTATCACCCTCAAGGACATGACACTCGAAATTAATCCAGACACAGAACAAGCACGAGCTTTGCTGGAGTGGTACTGGACACATCAGGACGAAGACAGCTGTAGCATCTCCTACACACAACTCAACACCAGTACGACATCTACGAGTACTACCGATCAATCTCATAGTGGCGAGGACCACCTCAACTGGCGATATTTATTTTATTACATTACTTACATTTTGATCGGTATTTCCTCTTTTTTAATCATTTAATAACATCGCCTTAGCTTTGCACCAGGTCACATAACGCCGCAAATAGGTAGGATTTATATAGTTACTATAATGTGCTGAGTTTCTGTTAGGTACTACTGTTATACGGACTAGATTAGGGCTTTCCAAGCCCTAACAGGCCTCTAGTTACTGTATAAACTTGGTTCAAGTGTTCATCTAATCAAAGGTTATCAGAGAAAAATGTTTTTCTTTAATTCAGTCATGTTCCATGAATACTATTCACGTCTAAACATTTGAATCGACCTGCTGGAAAATTTGGCAGAAGGCACTTAGGCCCTTTTGCACTTCCACCCTTCCAGAACTAAAGATTATTCTGATCTACCACCGATAATAAAATTTCAAATGAACTTACCCTTGGGAACGCGGAATAGAATTACAGAATGATCAGCTGAGTGAGATCTGACGAAAATTTATCTCCTAATTATCTTTTGATGTTAAAATTAGAAACGGATCCTCTGTAGGACATTTATATTAGAATTGCAACTTGAGAAACCCTAATCAGATAAGTGAGCTGTGAGACTAATTTCTCTCATTATCGCCCTAACATACTAAAATCGGAAACGGAGTATCTCCGGATGCTGAATTGATTTCCCTTACACATCAAAAGAGGATGGTGCACTCACGCTATGAAGCCTTCGGTTTTTTAGAGGAGTACTACTTATTTTCGTCCTTGCGTCGCCAATGTAAGAAAAAATCAAGGGCTCTCTACACGCTATATATTGAAGGCATTCAAAAATCAATTTCGATGAATATTAAAGCGTTTTGGAACTTTGTCTCATATTTTCTTCTTTATATTAATAAAGTGTCTGTATGTGGGTACCTCCATAACTTTTGAACGGATTGACTGATTTGCGCGATTCTTTTTTTTTAATATGACCAGCCACTTCCGGCGCAAAATATAGGCCACATCAAAATTGCGCAACCTTTGCTCAGTAAGGGGTGGTCGTGAGGGGTGGGGGGTGGAAGAATGGGAAAATCCGTGTGTGGGCTCAAACAAAAGTCCACGACTAGGGGGTTTCAATTCCAGCCATACCGAGCGAGCGAAGCGAGCAACATCCCCTACACACGTAAAACCTACCCTTAGGGAACATTTTCCAATAGCAATACACCTGAATGGGGGTAAATGTACACAGCCACACCTTGAGAGCGAAGCGAGTAACTCAATGGGGGTTCGGGGGGCTTGCCCCCCGGCTGGACGTGGAAGCGAGCGAAGCGAGCAAGAGCGGCTAGTTAATGGGTATATAAAATCCAATATCTGTTTGTGGGTTTGTTTCTTTGTACCAGCATCAGGGCCAAACGGCTGCACGGTATTCATGGGAGTGGGCCCAAATTTACGTGCATGTTCCAGAATAGAACTTAGGCTACATTACAATCCTTTAGACTTACTCCTTTATCGAGAACTCGGCTTTTCCTAACGACGTCACCCGAATAAACAACTTCGTAATTAAGCAAAAACTGGACATGCGTCGAACTTTTTGCGTCAAATGTGGATGGTGTAGTTTCAAGCGTAAAGAAATTTTGATACCAAATTCAACGATACCAAAACGCTTTCGGTGGGTTGAGCCGAGCGATTTTTATTCGTAAAGATATATCTTCAAAAGTTGATATTCAAAACGCCTTCATAACCGCCTGGAATAGTTTTAACGTAACTGAAGTTATATAGAGTTGGTTACATTGAGGGGACCCTTCTGTTGTAAATTAATTAGGTACAGGTTGAAACTTGATTGCTGAAATTTGGATTGAAGCCATTATGGGAAGCTAGGTAATAATATAATAATTATTCTAAACTGTTTATTTTTGTGGAAGTATTGAATTGTTTTGTTTCTTGTTTTTTTCAGAGATATAATAATGATGATGGGTATGCGATAGGACGTGCAAGAGAAGCGAGCGGGCACAGCTTCTTCCATACTTCTATAAATAACTGACTTTGTTCCTTATCAACTTAGGATGCTGAAGTTCGGACCCCCACCACTCTCGGTGCAGTCGTGTATAATTTATTCTTGAAGAATCACTCTAATCAGAAAAGTGAACTATGTACCTAATTTCGTTACAATCGAACTTGAGATTGGGTGTGGTAGAGTATAAATATTACGACTCGAGAAATCGTTCTAATTAGCTTAGTGGGATCTTCAGCTTATTTAGTTCCTGTTCAGCTTTTCAGAACAGAACAGAATAGAATTTGATAGGACGACTCTTTGGGAAATTAAGGGGATTGAAATTATGGGTTTTTTTCTAATCAGCTGAGTGAGCTGAATTCTCTCCTGTACACTCTAGAAATTTGAAATTTGGTAAGGAGACTTTCTGGGTCATTGAAACACGATTGAATTTCCTGATCAACAGAGTTTCTATTAGATTCTATGATCTCCTACTACTAATTCCCATGATTTTCATCCTATGAAGCTGTAATTTGGTATGTAGTCTCCGTAGTTACGACACAGTCTGGATATGGTTATTTCAGCAGTCTTACCATCGACTAACCCGTACATGTGGGTCCCGTAACGGGCTAGTTAATTATAAAAATGGATGTAACGGTCTTCCGTCGGAAATGTTCCTTGTTAATGATTGTGCTTCGTCCCCTCAACAGGTCCCAGAGGTTTTTGCAAGGCATTTTTCTTCCATCTTTGACCCTCCAGTGTCTCATTCACCCGTGTATCCTGTCCAGGATGTGGTTTCAATAGGAGCCATGATGTTCGCGGAGGATGAGGTTCTCAAAGGACTAGAGGCTATCGATGTGAGCAAGGGGATGGACCCTGATGGTGTCCCACCTATTCTTCCTAAGTTGTGCTCAGCAAGCCTATCTTCACCATTATGCTTCTTATTTAATAAATCGCTTGCAGAAGGCATTTTTCCTACCCCATGGAAGACTTCCTTTGAGACACCAATACATAAGGGAGGCGACTAGCAGTCGATTAATCATTATCGCCCTATCTGCTCACTATCGAGTATCCCTAAGCTTCTGAAGAAACTGATGGTAGCCAGACTGAATAGAAATTTCTCTTCTTTCATCGCTTTTTCATGGTCATTTTATGTTAATGCATGTAATGTTCATAGTCTTTGTCATGGAGGGATTTAGTGAGGAAGTCCAAACAGACGTCATAGCCACAGACTATGCCAAGGTATTTGACAAGTTGTCACATCGCCATCTGCTGGCTCTTCTCAAGTCTTTGGAGATATTTGGTACATTTCATGATTGGCTCACCAGCTACCTTGAGGGAAGGAAACTTGTGGTTCGTGTGGGTGGCGGATTTTCGTCTTATTTTTTCTACTTCTGGAATTCCTCAGGGCAGCCACTTGGGTCCGCTGTGTTTTCTGCTGGTAATAAACAGTGTTGTATCAGCTGTGGATCCTGATGTGACCTAACGATATTTTGTCATATCAGATCGGTTTCGGATCGTGAGTCCTTGCAGAAGGCAACATTGGAGTTGGAGGGATGTTGTGAGACAAACCACCTATACTATATTTGAACCCCTCAAAATGCTCAGTCGTTTCCTTTCGTAGTACAGAACAGTTTTACACTCATGAGTACACTCCGTGTGGGTATCTCCTGAACAGACTGACGGAGAAAGTGGATTTGGGCGTCCGGCTTGATGAGCGCTTGTCTTTTTTGAGTCATATACCTAGACGACATCGCCGGCAGAGCCATGAGAGTTCTGGGTTTTATTAAGCGACTTACAAGAGATTTCACGGACACCCAGCCGATAATCCTCTTGTTTAAATCTCTCGTGCTCCCTATCTTAGAGTAGGCGTCTTCAGTCTGGTCCCCCATGTATGCCGTACACAACTATTCCTTAGAAAGAGTGCAGAACAAGTTCCTCCGCTACATTGGGTTCAAACTTGGAATTGCGTATTCTGACATTAATTATGCAAATTTGATGAAGCTCTGCCACCTACATCCACTGAGCAACCGAAGAGCCATCGCTGATCTAACCCTTCTTCACAATTTGTTTAACAATAATTTAAATTGCCCAGCCTTGCTCTCAAAAGTTGGTCTTCGAGCTCCCAGAATCGCTTCACGTTCTCCATCAAATTGTTATTAGTGATGTTGCTATGAATTTGGGTATATAAGTAAATATAAGTAAATAGAACGATTTTTTTGCCATAACATTGGTAGGTAATAATTTATTTTTCCTCAAAGTCCTTAACTTTCAAAACGATATAATACAGTAAGATAATTTACGAAAATTCGCTCATACGATCATGCTGCATGACTGGAACTTTTTTTTCATAACGACAGAAAAATTTCTTCTTTTTTTACCACGTGAAAAGTTTTTCCATCTTCTCAATTCACGAACCATGTTTTCAATTTACAGTAGCATGTCAGCGGGGTTGAACACTCTGGCAGGTACTTTCTATAAAGATTTGGTGTCACCCATTTTCAAAACGAAGCCGTCCGAAGCCAAAGCTGTTCTCATGGTTAAAGGTCTGGTCGTGATATTGGGTGCAATCAGCATCTTAAACGTAATGATGTTCAAAGGATCCGCAAACTTAGCAATGGTTAGTATACATTTAATTTGATAGCTAGGCAAACTGCGTAGTAAGTGCTTTTTAACTTAATTACTATTTTTAATCCTGTTGTTCCTAAAAACTTGATAAAACTGATTTTAATGTCTGACATTCCTTTACAGCTACTCGCAGTTCTGTGTGGCTTGACTGACGGGCCGGTGGCTGGCCTCTTTATTCTTGGACTTCTCTTCCCTTGGGTGACGAGTAAGGTATGGTGTATACCTAGCATGATATATTCATCTGTAATTTTGTTAAATCTAGTCGTAATATGCACTTGAACATCTGACAAATTGATTTTCGCTCAGCACTACGGCAAAAATTCATGTCTGCTTTCTAACAAAAAGCACGTACCTATCTAAGTGCCGTTGCAGTTTTTGCCATAATGGTCACTATAAAGTATGTGGTAAATATCATGAAAAGCTTGAAGGATGGTGTCCAGGTACTCTGCACACCCTTCAAAAAGACTGACTCTGTGAAACTAATTAAATATTGATTTGACGGAGGATCAGTGTTGATCCCCACTTGAAACTGGAGAAATTATACATATCTTGTCTGTATAAATAACACATACTCGTACACATTATTCCATTCTGAATCCAATAGAATATGTACATACTGGGACATTAATAATTTTCTTTTATAATCAAAGTAGAAAGTTTACTGCACAAATACATTAAGTTACGTGCTCGATCACATATTATTAAATATCTTTCTGATTCTGAGGGCCATTTTCGGAGTTGAATGTTCTCCAAAATAAGTGACTAATTGGTACGGTATTCGTCTTCCAGCACAACCAGAACTGAACTTGTATAAGTGGTTGTTGTTTTTGATTTCTGGTTTTTTAGCAATGATTTTGATTTGTATTTGTATTTAGCACAATATAAATTCACTCTTGCTCTTCATTTTAAAGAAAAGTAAAATTCAATTATCCAATTCGATTTTAGCATTTCATTAATATAAGGTAGAAGTAAAGGATGAAGAAACGTATGAAATCATAAGGTATGAATGTTAGTAATTACGTAATTAGATACATTAGTTCAATATAGTCAAACTGAAAACATACAATGTATAATTTATAATTTTATAATTAAACGTAATTTAATCCTAGGCAACTTGCATTAATTCAATTTTTCCAGGGTGCTGTCTGGGGTGGTCTTACAAGTATGGTCTGCATGACCTGGCTCACTGTTGCTAACTCACTATACAAATCCGCAGGTCACCTGATGTACCCGACTAAAGTCACCAGTGTCGAAGGATGCCTCCACAATTTCACCAAAGCTGTTGCTACTGTAGGGTGAGTAAGCTGTTAGGTATTGCTGTATATATCATGGTCTGTAGGAGCCACTGGAGGTCACAATGTTG
The DNA here is from genome assembly GCA_030762985.1 of Adelphocoris suturalis. Taxonomy (NCBI): domain Eukaryota; kingdom Metazoa; phylum Arthropoda; class Insecta; order Hemiptera; family Miridae; genus Adelphocoris; species Adelphocoris suturalis. Next base: position 122,530,643 of record CM061040.1, read on the forward strand.
GTAGACTACTCGTTCTTAAAACTGTAAAGGATAAGTTAAATCACCTGGGAGCATTGATTCCTCTTGTGTGGTCCTATTCAGGCTGAGTGACATTGTGATTAGACTTGACTGAGGATTACCAGAAAACTTCCGAACAAAATATAGTACATTTGCACATAGTCGCACATTTTAGCGAATTTTCGTAGAAAATGAAGCTATTGCAATGGCTCCGAAAATTTTAAAATATAAATGTTCGAAAAATTTCCTCATTGAAATCTGTTTTGAGACACTCTGAAACGAATCCTAGAGTTAAATGCTTTTCATATGTCCTATATTATGTATATATATGTGTCCTTCCAGACGATAACTCTCCTGAGGAATGAGATAAAAATTCCGTTCTTGCGCCAAAAAAATCAAGCTTTCCAAATGAAAGGATGAATTCATTGGCCATTATTTTTCAAGCTAATTAAATTGATCAAATTTCAAAAAAATATGCTAAAAAATCCCTAAAAATGGCTGAAAACGGCTTAAAAATCGTTAAATTTATTTATATATTTTTCAAAGCAGAATCTTGGTCAAAAGAAGTTTATTAACAATGAACTAAAATATTAAAAAAATTATGCAGAAATTAATGTTGAAAAAATTATTTAAATGTCATTAATATTTACCAAAAAAGAGATGAAAATGAGCTTAAAATCCATGACAATCCGAAATCTTCTTTAAATTGCCGAATATTATTTAGAACAATTTTTTGACGTAAAATTGGTAATTAACAATTTCTTTTCACTCAAAGATCTGAATTTTCAAAACAATTTAACATAACATAGTCCGATAATTTATGAAAATTCGCTCATACGATCATGCTGCATGACTGGAACTTTTAATTATCCTTAGAAGTAAAAAATTAATAAAACAAGAAAAAAGTCTGGCAAGTCGGGCGGGCAATATAGTATTCCGTTGTAACATGGACATAAATATAAATAGTTGGCGACAAAGTGCGACGAAATTATTAAAATTATGGTACCTACCAATAAAAATAATGGTACAAGTACCTCGTACTTATCTGATGATGCCTGTAAGCAGGTGAAATGTATAATGTAGTTGAAATTTAATTGTGGAATAGAAGTAATTTTTCCTATCTACAAAAATTAGAATTATAATACGAAAAATTGAGAAAATTCTAACTTGTCTTGTTGCTGGACCAACTCCTGCGGCTTTGCCTTAGAACTTTTTTTTATTAGATACTATGCATACCTATGCATACTAGCTACTATGCATAGGATATTAGGGTGGTTCAAAAAAAAAAAAAAAAAAGTTCTGGGATTTCTGGTCCCCATTGTGTTTTCGCTTCCTCGGTATATCAGGATGACCGTCCTAAATTTTTAGCAAAAAATATTAATCCTAACCACTTTACCTGGGTCGATTTTGGCCAGTTATCGACCGCTATCGTAAACCAACTTCTAAATTGGTGCCGACGTGATGATTTGAAGGACGGATTTCAATTTTTTGTGTGCCAATTTATGGGTTTTTGCATGCGCTGAACACGATAAACATTTCTTTTCACGCTCCGTCCACTAGTTTTCCGGTAAACTGGCAGAGGGCGCTGCTAGAAGATAAGTAAAAATTGAAAATTTCACCGAAAATGCTGTCGCCTGGTTAAGAATTGTACTAGAAACATGCTATTATGGTCGGATAATATGCTTTGGCATGTTCTGAACATGATCCCGTTTTTCACTATACTTCCCCGCCGATGCTTGCTTCGTTTATCGGCCATAAACCTCAAATTAATGGTAGGGTAATAGACAAATTCACTCTAATTTCACCGGAAATGATGTCGCGTTGATAATTTAAGGTCTCAAAATACCCTGTGCCGATGAAATTTGGTATTTTTCAGGATACTCGGTACAAAGCCGTTGGTTATTTGGCAAGGACTTGAACCGGCATTGTACTCGTACTTATTCGCCAAATATAGTGGCAAAAAGGAGAAAATAGCTAAAATTTTCCCATTTTTCTGTGAAATTCCTTAGTTTCCATCGGTTTTCCAAGGTCAAATTCGTAGTTCTGAATTTTCTGAACTGTGATTGGTCGTTAAATAAAAAATGATGAAATATGATTGAAAATAATGTAATATAATTTCAGTTTCACTTGCTCGAGGGACAATCTGTAATTTGGTCGATAAGCTGAAAGAATCCATGATCGTGGAGCATAGAACATAACATTTTAACGAGAATAACATATAATAAAAATATACAAAAAAATAATTAACCACGATAAAATATCGAAACATAAAAAAAAAAAAGAATTTCAAACAGTCTTCAAAGTTTCAACTATGCGCATAGGTAAACTCAATTGTAGATATTACTTGACATTTTTCGAGCTGTTTATGAACGTACTATACCTATATATGGTGAAAAAATATATATGGGGGTTTTTGGCGACATAGAAAATTCTAATTTTTGTATTGGAGTTCGCAAAACCTCTATGTGCGTTTCACGCTCCCGACATTACTTGAGTCGAGCTTTTACACGTGACCGATACCGCTGTCAATAGCTAACTAACCGTACGCTCAAACGATCCAATCACAGTTCAGAAAATTCAGAACTACGAATTTGACCTTGGAATACCGATGGAAACTAAGGAATTTTACAGAAAAATGGGAAAATTTTAGCTATTTTCTCCTTTTTGCCACTATATTTGGCGAATAAGTACGAGTACAATGCCGGTTCAAGTCCTTGCCAAATAACCAACGGCTTTGTACCGAGTATCCTGGAAAATACCAAATTTCATCGGCACAGGGTATTTCGAGACCTTAAATTATCAACGCGACATAATTTCCGGTGAAATTAGAGTGAATTTGTCTATTACCCTACCATTAATTTGAGGTTTATGGCCGATAAACGAAGCAAGCATCGGCGGGGAAGTATAGTAAAAAACGGGATCATGTTCAGAACATGCCAAAGCATATTATCCGACCATAATAGCATGTTTCTAGTACAATTCTTAACCAGGCGACAGCATTTTCGGTGAAATTTTCGATTTTTACTTATCTTCTAGCAGCGCCCTCTGCCAGTTTACTGGATAACTAGTGGACGGAGCGTAAAAAAAAAAAAAAAGTTTATCGTGTTCAGCGCATGCAAAAACCTATAAATTGGCCCAAAAAAATTGAAATCCGTCCTTCAAATCATCACGTCGGCACCAATTTAGAGGTTGGTTTACGATAGCGGTCGATAACTGGCCAAAATCGACCCAGGTAAAGTGGTTAGGATTAATATTTTTTGCTAAAAATTTAGGAGGGTCATCCTGACATACCGAGGAAGCAAAAACACAATGGGGACCAGAAATCCCAGAACTTTTTTTTTTTTTGAACCACCCTAATAGGATATCTCCTGATTCTGAAACCTACGAAGTGTATTTTCTTACTTTCTCATAATGAAAAATGAATAAAAACGTGCAAATAACGTGAAATAGAAACACCCCGATGACAGTGGGAATAAGAAACCTGAATGGTAAGTGCCGCGTCGTTGGAGGGTGTCGTTGTCGTGCTGTTGGGGGGGGTCGTTCAAGTGTGTACAACGCAGTTCGAACTCCTGTGTTTAGGATGTCCCTCTGAAGTTAGGCTAGAGGAACGACCTACTGGAATTTATACAGGGGGGGGGGGGGGGGGGGTCAACAGGGTCAACCCAAGCATGAGAGAAAAATTTCTCCCTTGATGGGAAAAACAAAAGATCATGGATATTTCAAGTACCTACTGCTTACCAGTAGTTACCTACTACTCAATCGTATACCAACCATGTAGTGCCTTCTTGTCACAAGACTATTCCATTATGGTTACAAAACAATATTAGTGTATAACTTAGAGTAATAAATCAGCATTCCTTGACACTACAATGGCCTAGAGGTAATGAGATGTTGTGATAAAATGAGAGCATTCCAAAAAGTGGCGAACGATTTTCCTACTATGAAAACTATGGGAGTTACTCTTCCCATTGGTTGTACGTGAAAAATCAATAGAAATTCTACCTAGCCTTCACTTTTCGAGTTAATAATAATCTAAAGTGCCAGAGTGTTGCATTTTGTGTGGAGAAAAAAAAGTGTCGCGAAATGTTCCTTGACCCCCAGTCAAAAGTAGCCGAAAACAAATCCGTTTCAGACCATTCCAAGACGAATCCGCGAAAATTACCATAGGTGTATGTCTGTGTATGTGACAAATTTTGTCGACGCTGCCCAAGCCAGAATTTTCAACCGATTTTCGAGATTGTTTGTTTCTTCGATCCTAATTTTATTTTACTTGTGCAAAAAACCGCAGAAATTTTGAATTTCATGAGGGAATGGAGAAAATAGAGGAGGTAAAGCCAAAAATGTCTACGACAAATTTTGTCGACGCTGCTCAGGCTACGACAGCTCTTTTTCGCCTTCAGGCTCAGTTATGATCAAGGTTATAATTTTCAGTGCTTTATACTCGTAAACTCGCTTTATGTGAAGAAAAAAAAAAAAATTCTTCCGAACTAAAGATGGATTTTGAGTGATTAAAATTTAGATAACCCTTATCTATCTGCGTTATGTTACTTCAAAAGAAAACTATTGAAACGTCTTTAAAGAGTTTATTATAGTTTTTAGCGAATTTCCGTAGAAAATGAAGCTATTAAAATAGCTCGGAAATTTTTAGAAAAATTTCTTCATTGAAACCCGTTTTGATGTATTCTGAAACGATACCTGAAGTTTGTTTATATATATATATATATATATATATATATATATATATATATATATATATATATATTTATATGAACAATATATGTGTGTGTGTGTGTGTGTGTGTCATTGCAGACGACAACACTTCTTAGGAGTGAGATGAAAATTCCAGCTTTCCAAACGAAAGAATGAGTTCGTTGGCCAGCACCGAGTATTTAAAAAAATGTGCTAAAATAAATTACTAAAATGACTAAAAATTGTTACATTTTTTTAAAGAAAAATATTGCTCAAATAAAGTTTATTGACAATAGAATAGAACATTAAAAAATTTATGTACAAAATTATGCTGAAAAATGTACTTTAATTTCCTTAAAATGAGCCAAAAGTTCCAGTCATGCAGCATGATCGTATGAGCGAATTTTCGTAAATTATCATACTACATAATGTTGAATTGTTTTGAAATTTGAGCTTTGTGAGTGCAAAGAAATTGTTAACTATTAATTTTATGGCCAAAAACGTTTTCTAAATAACAATCTGCCATTCAAGAAGAAATTTTGGATTTTGAGCTTTTCTGTAATTTTTAAAGTTTTTTTTTAGCGGATTTGAATGAAATTTAAGTAAGTATATTTTTCAGAATAATTTTGTACCTACATAAATGTTCTATCTTCTATGTTGATGAACTTTATTTGAACAATATTCTGCTACAAATTATCAATGTAACTATTTTTAGCCGTTTTTAGCCATTTTTGGTGATTTTTTTCAGCACATTTTTTGTTATTTGACCAATTTAATGTGCTCAAAAAGTGGTGGCCAAAGAACTCATCCTTCATTCGGAAAGCTTGATTTTTTTGCGCAAGAACAGAATTTTTATCTCAATCCTAAGAAGAGTTATCTCTGGAATGACACATACAATGTATACGTACATATGAAAAAGGAATCGTTTCAGAATGTCTCAAAACGGGTTTCAATGATGAAATTTTTCAGAAATTTTGATTTTAAAATTTTTGGAGCCATTGCAAAAGCTTCATTTTCTATGAAAATTCGCTAAAATCGATGAAAACTGCCAATATCTCTTCTTGAATATCAGATTATTATTCACTATACATTTTTTACCATGAAATTAATAGTTATCACTTTCTTTGCATTCAAAAAGCGTAATTTTCAAAACAATTACATAATACAATACAATACAATAACTTACGAAAATTTGCCCATACGATCATGCTGCATCGCTGGAACTTTTTTCCTAAGGGAGCCCGATGGATGTTTGTCCAAGGGCCGCGGCTCTGCCTGTAGTCCTACACCAGTGGGAGGAGCCACGTGCAAAAAACGTGAATATGTGTGAAGATCATTAAGCGGAAAGATTCGTTATTAGAAAATGGTTCTGATCAACTTAGGTATCGACTGATAATATCATAGATGTTGATAGTTCCGATAATTTATGTAGTTTGATGTTTATACAGGCCGTCGGACGACTCTGATATGCCCTACGTCTACCGGATCACGGTCTTCTACAACGTCATGATTGGGATGTTTGTCTGCGTAGTCACTGGGCTGGTCGTCAGCTACCTAACCGGCTTCAACAAGCTCGAGGACGTGAACCCGGACCTCATCTCGCCTGTTGTTCGGGGGTTCTTACCCGAGCGAACCGAACAATATGCTCCTGTCCCTCTCGTGGTGATCTCTGAAGTAACGAATGACGTCGCCTCTCATATTAATGAAAAGGAGGAATGAATTCTGTAGTGCACCCATAGAGATACGAGTATATACCTGGATAGCGAACGCTATTTTGTTAGAGAGTGGTCCTAGGAAAGTTGGGAATCCCCAGTTGTAAAAAATCCCCCCCCCCCCCCCCCCCCCCCCCCGCTCTACAGGATACCGCTCATCCCTCGTCCACAATGCTGGAAGGAAGTGCTCACCTATAAGCTGCATTTAAAGGCAAACTATAAATTATTATAATTATTATTTAAATATTTTTAAATATAAAAATAAAGTTGCGTGAGGCGTTATATCTTTTCTTTCTTATTGAATCACGTAGGAATTTGAGTTGTTGTATGGATATCCAAAAAATAATTAACCCCCCCCCCCCCCCCCCCCCCTGAAGCTCCAAATAGTAGTTACCATTGAAACGAAGCTATAGGCAAACTTGGGAACCTAACCAATACAAAATAAAAACATGAAGTTAAAATGGATGAAGATGGTTAAAAGATACTTATAATAGATGTGTTTCAGTAATAGTTATAAAGGTATACTGATATAGGTTTGTAATAAGATCACTGAAGTGTATTGAGAACAAGTCAATGAACTAGATGTCCTAAAATCTGCAGATGGAGCCAGTCACACTTTGTCTTTGTAGTCCCTACGTTTCTCATTTCTTCATCTTATTTCATACCACATTGTTTACTTTATTTCTCTTCAGTAGGTACGTGGACGTTAGCCAAATGTTTTGTAAAAGCAGATATCACAGAACTAAACCTGATTACCAACAAATCAAATACAGGTAACAATGGAAGCAAATATGTGCTCTTTTTTTAATACCCAGGTAGTTGTATGATTATGTGTTAGTCCATGACGTCAAACGTCGAGCCCGACAAACCTGCAAAAATGCATTATGACTGTTAATATACATTTGATGGGGATGGGGAATGATGGATTAAGAATACCTGTATATTGAATTATCCGTCTGATCTATGGGGGAAATTGTAAAGTGTAACTTGGATTATGTTTGGTGGGTGATTATATTTAAATTAAAGAAGCACACTCAAGGATCTTATATATAAATTTTATATATATATATGAAAAAAAGAGACTGGGTATATATATATATATATATATATATATATATATATATATATATATATATAATAATATATATATATATGACAGTTAATAATGAATATCGATACATTTGATCGGTCATCATTGTATTGGTAGGCAGAGTCGGCAAAATCTTACTCATGAATATGATTAAGATTTTTAATCACAGAAATACGTTTCTGTGATTATGAATAAGATTAAATTCGTATTCACACATAAGACAATGATTAAAATCATAATCACAGAGTATGATTAAAAATCATAATCACAGACATTAAGAATAAATTCTTAACCACAGAAATTCACGAACAATCACAAAAATCCGCAATTAATCACTGAAATCTGTAATTAATCACAGAAATCCGTGATTAATCATAGACTTCTGAGATTTCTTACAATTTTCCCATGACTAGTCACCAATTCCTGTGATTTTCACAATTTTTACATTATTTATCACAGATTTCAATGATTAATCATAGATTTCAGTGAAAATAATATATTTCTGAGTTTAATAATTTATTAATTACTAATACTTTTTTGAGATTTCGTAATTTCTCAAAATTTTCCGATGATTAACCACCGACACCTGTGATTTCTCACAATTCTCCCTTGATTTATCACAAATTACTGTGATTAATGACAGATTTCTGTGATCAACAACCGATTGATTTGATTAATAAACAATTTCCATATAATACAAATTTTTCCAATAATTAATCATCAATTCCTAGGCTTTCATACAATTTTCCTTTGATTAATTACAGGTTTCAGTGAATAATCACCGATTTTTGTGATTAGGCATGTAGGTTTCTATAATTAATCACAGATTTCTACGGCAATAACCGATTGATGTCATTAATAAACAATATCTGAGATTTCTCAAAATTTTCCCATAGTTAATCACATATTTCTAAGATTTCTTACAATTTTTATATGATTAATCACAGATTTCTGTAATTAATCACCGATTCTTGTGGTTAAACATTAATTTTTGAGATTTCTCACTATTTTCCCACGATTAATCACTGATTCCTCCTATTTCTCAAATTTTCCCATGATTAGATGCAGATTTTTATTATTAATCACAATTCCTGTGATCAATAACCGATTTATGTGATCAATAACGATTTATGTAATTTCTTACGATGGGGAACTTTCATTTGTTAGAATTTAACACTTTTGACTTCATATTCGGATTCAGCGCACTTGAAAACCCCGAAGTACAATTTTTCAGCTCATAAGGACGTATAGTTTGGCTAATAAACGGATAGGAAGATCAGGCGTGACGCAGTAAGTAGGTAGTTCAAGGGAGCTGAGGGTTCCAGGGAGGTGGAGGCAGTATTACTGGTCAGATACCCCAATTATATAGCACCCTATTGGATTACTCTCATCAAGATCTTTCTATTTAGCATATTTAAAAAAAAAAAAAAAAAGTATTTCCCCAGCAACGGCTTGGTTGTAGGTCAAAATCATAAGAAAACAATTATAATCTGTCAGCATTTCAATGCGCTCTTCTCCATTAATACGCTCTTATGCCTTACATTGTAGGCCTGAAGAAGGCTGTTTAGTATCCAAGGGACTGGCACAAAATCATAAGAAAGACAAAGCAGCTTGAAATGCTTGCATACGAGTCTGAAACACATTGGGACATTTTCATGTGTGTTTTCTTATTGTATTTATTACTAGGCAGATCTCACCCGTGCATCGCACGGCGGGGCGTACAAATCAATTAAATGGGCCATAAGAGAAACCGCCCACCCGTGGGTACTTAATTGAATTCGAGCCAGGCTACATCACCTACCCCCCTGCAGACTCGTATGCAAGCTCTAAGAGCCACTCAGCTGATCCGGACCCTGGGCATCGTCACGTAAATGTGCTAAAGATACTACATACGAAATTACAGCTTCCTAGAGTGTAAAACATAGAAATTAGCTTCAAAAGCCACTCATCTGATCCGGACCCTGGGCATCGTCAAGTCAATGTCCTAAAGAGGCTACATAAGAAATTACAGCTTCCTAGAGTGTAAAGCATAGAAATTACCTATTAAAATGATTTAACCACCGCTTCACAAATCAAACCGTTCTCGCAATATTTGGATCACCTGCTATGAATCAAATCATCGAAACACCAGCTCAATGAAATCATCAGAAATTAACAAGCGATGGCAATCATGTTCACAATATCAATTATTGAGAATGATCACCTGAGTGTACACAATTATTCAAATAACCTTGCTCATAACTCAGCTTGTTGGCCACGCACTTCGCAGTAGCTAATATGGTTGGATAAATCGAGAGCTTTCGAACGAATGGTCTACGAATTTTGTGGGATGAAAAACGAAGAAGTACCATTTCCCTAGCAACGACTCGGTTGTAAGCGGAAATCGTCAAAATATTTACGTTACGTTACGTGACAGTTTTTTGTGCAATGTGCCAGGGCAAAGACATGAAAAAAAAAAAAACATACTTAAACGTGTCCATTTTCCCATGATTAATCACAGGTTCTTATGATTAATCACACATTTCTGTGATTATCACCGATTTCTGTCATTGTTCACCGATTTATGTGATTGATCTTCGACTTCTGTGATTAATCACCCAATTCCTGTAATTAAGAATTTATTCTTAATCATACTCCATGGTTACGATTTTAATCATGCTCTTATGTGTGAATACGAATTTCATCTTATTCATAATCTCAGAATTGAATTCTTGTGATTAAAAATCTTAATCATATTCATGAGTTAGATTTTGCCCAATTCCGTTGGTTGATACTTAATAAGTTAAAATATGAAACTAGAAGAGGAGAGACGCGTGCGTTAAATTTACAATGTGCTCTCGCGTAACAAATTAATAAAATAATCAAAACATGATTGAGATATCCGATCACTAGTCCACAGAAGAGTGTAGCTTTCATCAAACATAAACAGATTTACTTACACGAATGGGTATCGCAAATCAAGTATCGGACACTAGAATCGGGAAAAAAAAAGAGAAAAAAAGTGAACGTTAATTGTAATTATCTCAAGTTTAATCTTGTGTAAAGTTTATCACTTACTATTTTTTTAATGTACTAACTTGTTACATTTAGGTTTTTAGGTTAGTATCTCGTAGTAGGTCAGATCAGCCGAGTGAGCTCTGTAGCTAATTTTGTTTCCATCCAACCTACGATGCTGAATTTTGAAACGTCATCCAACTCTGTCTTGTCCACTCCAGGCTAGGTAGAATGGAATAACAACGCGTGGGACTCCTGGTCAGTTTAGTAAGCTCTGTCGCTAATTTCTTCGCTTATAATGCGAATTGTATACGATAACATTTACAGGTAGTAATCATGATAACAAGCAAACCAAGGTGAAAGTAGGACATGGTCAAAGTTGTCATATAGTTTTTGTCTTTTCCTTTTGCTGTCGGATGAGCTGATGGAATGAAAAATATTCTTAAGGATAGACGTCAACGGCGATGGAGGGATAAATAGATGATGGTTGACGAAGATAAACAGAGCTGTTCCGCAATTAATTCATTCCTCGTGAACGCTGCAACGATTTCTAGGTTACGGTCGTTGGGGATCTCAGCATTACCGTGACGAATACCCCGAGGTTTTACACAACTGTATAAAATATATTTACTGAATTAAGGAGCTGGGATCTAAACTGTTCCTCTGATAAAACTCCAATAACATGTTGTTAGAGCCAATAGTAACCCAGAACCATCTGTTGAGTTGTAACTCCTGAACAGCATTTCCCGGGAAGCAATTTCATCATGAAACCGGATAGGAATGTAGGATTTTTATAAACCGTAAACTTTCTACTGTACTTCTTGTTTTTTTTTTTTCTCAATTTTTCGATTCTGAACACTTCCTTGATTTCTCACAATCTACTCATATAATTAATTACCTAAATCATTGTACAAATAAATTGTCTGGTATTCTTTTTGGTAAACAAGACTTACTTTCTTCTCCGAGATACATTTGACTCATTGCTACCACTTAGAGCCTAATGACTAAAATTCAAAAATTTGGGACATACTTTAGCCATTTATGATGATTTAACCACTATATCTCGATGTATGATTTTCTGTTTTTGATGCGTGCGGATTTCCTTAATTAGTTTTCTTGTTGCTGATTTCCTTGCTACACTTCAACGTACGTGAGAGATAAGTGAAAAATTGAACTCAGCTGGTCAGGATATAGAGCCCTTCATTTGATATGTTTTTATTACCCCAGACAGGCTCCTAATCAAATTTCATCTTCTTAGGGTGAACCAAAAAAATTTACTCATTCAGCTGATTAGGATGGATCTCGTCATTTCATTAGTATATTTGATGTTTTGCTCTATTATATTTAACTTGTTAAGGCGAACACGAGAGAATTCAGCCCACTCAGCTGGTGAGGATAAAGGCCTTTACTTCATTCGTCTCTTGTCGATCCGGATAGTTAAACTACCTAGGATGAACAAAAAATAATTTAGCTCCCTCAACTGATCAAAATGTACTCCGTCATTTCATTCGATTCATGTCGTTTTATGGGGGAAAGTCCATCTTCGTATCCTGGAGTATAGGTAGACCTGGGTTGACCAGGGTTGACCAACCCCCCCAAGATCGTGGAATGCCAGCTGACTCGGTGGTAAAGAGAGTGCCTGGCTACACCTTTAGTGACTGGTAATTCCCCTAAATCCACAAGTGATAAGAGTCCCACCAGAGAAGTGCAGCGATCGAACAGTGTACCCAATATCTCTAAAGAGGTTTCATTGCTTGGTGGTCACATATTGAATCGGCTTGGGTAGGACTGGCAGCTGTATTTATTGCATTCGCACTTATTATCATTAAACCTTTCGCAAAATGAATTTGAAACTTTACGTATCTTGAACCTAAACTTTCGCAAAATGATCTCGTGCGAAATTAATTTATGTGTAGAGAAATCCAGTTTATCATAAAACTTTAAGATTAAATAAGCCTATTGTATGGCCACATTTTTTCTAACTTATAAAAGGTAGGTAACATCCTCACTAACGTACGAACATCATGCGTAATTGTAGGCACGTAAAAAATGACATTATATAATTATTATTGTCATCTTGTTTGGTAGGTATGACTGCTCTAATGACAGATTGAGGTCAAAAACATATTCCGATTACAACTGGAAAGTTGAAATCTCTATATAACTACTAACAAGGCACAACCTCGACATTTACCATCCAGAAGAAATGAGAGAACAACCGGTAGGTTTATATTTGTCCTGAGACAACAAGATAATGGGCCGCCGCAGTCCACACATCCTTATTATTTAATCTAACTTCGAAGTGGGGGCCTCCCACATTATAAGGACTCAGTATGCCGCGAAAAGTGTCGTATACTCTTACCATTCCCAACCCTATCAGGAACTCAGTGCTTAGTAAATTCTCATAAATGAACCCAAACTCGTAGGAATATCAGATATTAGAATTTTTCGTTCTTTTAATTATTTGATTTGACGACATCCTTCTTGATAGTTAAGCCCTTCCTGAGATTTCATAATTCTGAAATCAACTTGGTATGCCCAAAGCTTGAGTTGGCTCTCAATTCAAAGCGTCCTCGATCTTGTTCCACGTTGCCTTCGAAAATTTGTTAGAAAATCCGGCTGCCTAAAGCATCGGCGAATCTCGAACTGGTATGGAAATCGTTCTAACAACAAGAGGCAACTCCCAAAAAATGGGAAGATGACCTGTAAAATGATTGTATCCTGTTATGTTCCACCGCTATACAAATCGCACCTTCAGCATGATGATGAACAGAAATATTGAATTCAACTCCCAAAAAATGGGGTAGTTGATCGTTTAATATATTCAGGAGAGTCCAGAGGAACTATGTGCTTTTGCTTGCCTGTATCCAGTGGATATGGTCTAGGTCACAGCCAGCGTTTAGTCAATAATACGTACCGAGACTCCCAAAAAATGGAAAAGTTTCACTGGTACCTATTTTATTTGATGTTAGAGTTACAGGATCCATGAATGTATGCACATTCTAGATTATTTTGCAACGGAAAGCATGTCATGAAAAGCACTCGTAGAAACGGAAACCTTAAATGCAAAGTTACACCAAAGAGGTAGTTTATATCTATTACTTAATACAATGTGGCTAAGTAGAGAAGCTAGAAGTTACTCGGCTGATCTATATATTGCAGTCTCTCAAGTGCTTCATTTCCAATTTCTGTAAGCTATTTTAAAAATACGGTTCTGGTTCAGCAGTTCACTACTTTTTTTTGCCCTCGCACCATCCGGTCATCCGGTGTTTCAGTTTCAACCGCGGCGCACCCCCTGACTTATCAAGGGCGAAAATTCTGCACCCAAACCGAACTGCCCAAGGAAATCAGTAAACTGATGTTGAGTATCTACACTTCATGCAGATACATGGATATGTCTAATTTTCTCCCCCCCCGTGAAATGTGTGTTTTGTGTCTCAAGTTAAAAATGTCTCGAATAAATTAATTAAATTGATTAGTCATCTGATAAGAAAAGACCCAATCAATTCAATTGTCACTTAGTGTCCCAGGAAGTCTCCCTATCAAATCTCAACTTCCTAGGATGAACAGGAGAGATTTTAGCTCACTCAGCTGATTAGGAAAGAACCAATAATTGCAATCGTCTCAGCGTCCCAGAGAGAAATCAAATTTTCAACTTCTTAGGGGTAACAGGAGAGAATTTTGCTCACTCAGCTGATTGGGAAAGAGCCAATAATTTCAATCGTCTCTTAATTTCAGCTTCAGAGATTAAATACGATAGAAATCATCAGCTTTAGGAGCCCATCAGCTGATCAGAGGTCTATGCATCGTCTAGTACCTACTACTCAATAGTACACCTACACTGTTGTGCATTCTTTTCACATTATTTGTTCATTACGGTTACTTAGCAAGATTAGTTTATAAATTAGCGTAATAAATCTGCTTTTGACACTACAATGGCTTAGGGATCATGAGATGTTGTGATAAAATGAGAGCATTCCAAAAAGTGGCGAACGAGTAGCGAGTGGAGTAGCGAGTTTTCCTGCTATGAAAACTAAGGGAGTTACATTTCGCTAGTAACGCATTGGTTATACGTGAAAATCAACAGAAATAGAAAAAAATCGTTGCATTTTATAATACAAATTTTTGCACTCACGTAGGCCAGCCAATAGTTATATCCATGTCAAAAGGAAAGAAAAGGTTCAAGTTTAAGGAAAGGTTTAAATGAGTAAGATTTAAAATGTAGTAACTTTTTTGTCATTGATAAATTTCATCTCAAAGAATCGAATGAAACTCATTGGATCGCTGTACATTAACCTGTCCGCTCTCCCCAATGGCTAGAAATTTGACAGGAAATAGAACGTCAATATGAGGGCAATCAGAACTGGTGCAAAATTAGTACAAATCGCATTTCAAACTCCGGCAATCTTATCAGCTGATTTAATTACAATGGAATTATGACTTCGCGAAATCACGTGTATTATAACTCGGGTCACTTATAGTAGGTGGATATAGGAATAGTTGGTGGGTGTTTTATTTTATCTCATTAATTTTCAGATGGTGGGGGAAACGTCAAAGTTGGTATAATTAGATCAGAGGGACCAGTAAAGTGTAGATATCTAATTTAATTGTATTAGTTTTTTCTCTTGAGGTGCCTATATCCAAGTTGGTAAATTTATTGATGGCAAAGTCAGTCGACCGCCCGACTATTACAACGAAATTGCGTTATGTAAATAGTTAACGAAGGTGCGTTACGCTAAGGGACCTTAAAGCTAATGACTTTCTTCATCAACCTAGGGTGCTGAAATGAGAAATTAAGCTCCTTTGGGATATCTAGAATGCAATTTCAGTGCACGGCGGTGCACTGATCAGCTGAGGGACCTCTGAGCCTGATTTATTATTTAATCGGCTTATAGAGCAAACCTGGAATTGAGCTCTTTTGGGACATCTAGAATAAAATTCAAAACAAGGAGGAGCCCCGATCAACCGTGGGATCTCTGAGGCTAATGTTTTTGATAATTGGCTTACTGTGCTGAAATTTAAGATGGAGCTCCTTTAGGACACCTCGTAAACAATTACGGGGTTCGGTCTCACAATGATCAGGAGAGAGACTTCCTGAAGCTAATTTCTTTCCTTATCGACCTACGGTGATGACATGTGACTTGTAGCGATTTCGAAACACGTAGAAGACAATTACCAACAAGGTACAGAAGCGAACTAGTCAGCTGAGAATCTCAGAGGCTTATTTCATTCCTAGTCGACCTACGGTGCTGAAATTCGATGTAAAAACCCTTGAAATTAATTTTATGTGATTGGAGGATCACTTTTCAGCCGAGGGTCTTCTCTAATCGACCTACTGAAATACAATAATTGTAATTAAGGATTTTATGTGCAAAATACAAACTTAGTTTTCATCCGGTACACAGTATATGCAATCCTTGTACATGGTGGGCAGATTGCTTTGTAATGAATCGTTTAGTTTCTTAACATTTACTAATAAGCGTAAAATTGTGAGATCCTGGCGCTGTAACGAGGTAAACTCTTTTGTAAGCCGCAAGGTGCCGTGTTTCAATAATATGCAGGGTTTAATAATTATTGTCCAGTGATTTGCGTGAATAGGATACCGAATTAAGAAATAATAAACCTTTTTGTAATAATTTGCATAGTTTTTTTTTCAAAATTATCAACGTGTTCCTGGCCAGGTTTTGGGCTATATCCAGTTCCCAAAAACCTTCATGAAACATCTTAAATAGAGGAAAGCCTAACAATGTCATCCAGGAAATCAACACTGTTAGGAAATTCAACTTAGGTGGGATAACTTACTCCCTCGAATGTTTGTTGTAAGTATCGTTTACTGAGAAGAATTTTACGCCACGAATTCAGCAGCAGCAAAATTTAAGGTAAACGGATTTTATTACGGTTTGAAGGTTTTTTCTTGGCGTAAAATCCAGTCGCAAGCATACCTGCCGTGAGATGCAACTGTGTGCTGACATGGTTGTATTGGACATAATAATTATAATATCATTCTGTAAGTTCTGTTTCTCTGTTTTTCTGCCCAGTGGCGTATACAGGATATGTCTCATTGAAAACACTTATTCAAGAAATTTAAAATCATTTTGTTAAATAGTTTTGTTGGGGGGGGGGGGGGGGGGGGGGGGGGTTGTATAAAAAATTGTTATAAAAAATGAAATTGACGACAGTTACGGAAACTTCGGAATCTCGTCTTTCCCATGTTTTCATGATACATTAACAATGATAGATGAACCATGATAATTCATGATAGATTATTGGTGATTGATTGTTTTGATGATTAAATCCTTTGCGTACATGAGAAGTATGGAATTGAAATAAGTGGGGACACACGTAATTATTTGCCTCGTCAAAAAGTTCCGTTTGTGTCCCCACGCTATATTCAAATCCATCTAGCGTGTAAATACAATCGAAGGTTGTATATAGTTTAGTGGTGTGGATGCTCGTAAGCTCGCATCTCAAAAATACATAACATCAAGTAGTTAATCCCTTAGTAAAAATTCAGATTAGTTGGACTATAGGACAGAATGATGTGTATGGTTTAGTGGTCTGGATGCTTGCAAGCTCGCATCTCAAAAATACCTAACAAAAATTAGTAAATCCCATCGTAAAAATTCAGATTAGTTGTATGTATAGGTCAGAATGATGTCTAAAGTTTGGTGGTATGGATGCTCTCAAGCTCGCATCTCAAAAATACTCAACATCAAGTAGTCAATCCCTCAGTAAAAGTTCTTGAGCAAACCGTGCCTACCTAATATTTGGAAAGTGCCGGATTCAGGTGGTTTAGTTGCTACTGGTGCCCAGTTCAGGAGAGCCCGAGGGGTCCCTAGTCTGTTGGTAAGTATAAGATGCATGTTTATTCAAGAGTCTGTATCCGAATATAAACATCAAATTTGTTCAATCAGAGATCAACAACAAAAGGTTTTAGCGTTAATTGCTCGAGTTACTGACTCATAAATAGCGTGGGGAACTTTTTAACTAGGCATGCAAATATAGTTCCTATGTGCCTCCACTTTTTCATGTTTCTTGTTTCACTAGTCGTATTTCTCAAATAGTTTTTCAAGTATTTTAAAGTTAAAAAAAGCAGCAAATTATTACACAACGGTTTATTATTTCTGTGTGCAGAATATTGGTCTATAATTATTAAACCCCGTAGGTAATATATGATCAGAACATGGCGCATCGTAGCACACTGTAGAAATAAGGAGAATGCTCATTCTAAGGATTCTCTGACCTGGAAAATCTCCAATCTGAACGCGAAATAAATATTGATACATTAGCCACAGTGCTAAAATCAGTAATTCGTCGTACAGGCTTACGTAGTACTGAGGGGTGTTGCATCTGGTGGTATAATTTTGTGAAACTGTTTTCTCAACTGAGTACATTATTGTTCCACTCGCTAGTCGGAAATGGAGAATGTAAAGTGTAGCAGCTGTCCACACAATCAGTAATGAGCTATGTTGGCTCTTACCTTGAGCAATTATTCTAATGAACACACAAGCCTATTTCAATCAATTTCTTATCAGGAATCTCATATAATCGTATGGGATGATGTATTCCACAACAGTTTACGTTATTGATCGAGTAAACTCTGAATTCCGGAGAACGATTATTCTCGATAATCGTTTAATTGTTAATTGCACCAACAACGACTTCTGCAACTAATGAATAATTATTTTAGTTCCTTCCAATCCCAAGTGCTGTAAACTTTTCGGTTAATCGACATCAGCTGGAATGGGCATGCACGATCCCACCGGCTTAACAACGTATAGGCGATGCGAGAAGTTGAAGTAATGAGAACTAATTCATGAGTTCTGTTGTGGTGGAAAAACCGTTCCGAAGCTGATCTGAGTCCCTCCATATTTGAAATTGTATTCCACATCTCCACAAAGGAGCTATATTTCAGGTTTCAGCTCATAAGCCAATTAAATAACAATTGAGGCTCAGAGGACCACAGCTGATTAGTGAGCTCTGATATTGAATTCTTGATTCCATTGATTCTTCCCTCCTTCCATTCTTGATTCTTGAGGTCCATTTCAAATGGCAGATCAGGTTTTGACATCAATACGCCTGCATAGATATAGGCGCCTGCACAGGGAAAATTAATGCAATTATTTAATGCATCTACATTTTACAAGTCTCTCCCTGAACTCAGTATACTGATATTTAAGTAAGTAGGTCGAGAAATAACATAAATTTATAGATCATTGAAATGGTTTTAATAATCATTAAATGTCCATAGCGGAATATGGTCAATCAAGATGAAGGTAACGTACAATTTCGAAATCGGTAATTTAGGAAAAGGGAAAATGGTGCATAAAGTAATTTACTTTATCGCATGCGCAGAATGGAGTAATGAATGAGGAAAAATGAAATTGGTAGGGAAAAATCTACAGCCTAACCCACACAAATTCCCAGAAAATGAAACAAAAACCTGATGGAAACTAGACCTTGTTCCTAGGAGTACACTTTCGGGCATGCGCAAGAGCTAATAATGATGCAATCATGTTGAAATAGACAAGGAATAATTAAACCATTGTCCCCCAACTATGCACCAAATTTGAGCGGGATTGAACGACTAGGGCCTGAGAGAGAGAGAGAGAGAGAGAGAGAGAGAGAGAGAGAGAGAGAGAGAGAGAGAGAGAGAGAGAGAGAGAGAGAATTTGCTGCTTAACTTCATTCCTCAGCTTTTTATATATATATTATGATTTTTGTTTGTTTTCAGTTTCGTCCATACCTTGTATGCTACGTTGCATTCTTTCATCAATGTTCGAATTTCGTCTGTTATCCATGGTGCTGGAGCTTGCTTGGGCTTAATTTTGACAAGGGGGCAATGCCTATCGTATAGCTATAACAACAACCTCGTGAAAATTTCAACTTTTCTATTAATGGATGGTTCTTCAATTACTTCGTTCCAATCTGTTTTGTTTGCGTACTCAATGAAAGCCTTTTCATTAAACTTTGATCTATCTCGGACTAAAATTATACGTTTTTCTTTCTTAGGTGCCTTGAAATTTAATGCAAAAAATTAAATCATGTTTAGAGAATCCCGGTGCCGAAATTTGACCAAATTTTGTAACCAAATCACTATTATCAACAGTTAAATCAATTAATGTGTTGGAGTGAGCGGTGTGTGGTGTGTGGCATCAAGTTTTAAGTATTCCATGTTGTAGGTTCGTAGATGTCTATCAAACTCGTTTTGATAAGAAGATACTCCATTCATATCGGTGTTAAAATCCCCTAATACGATAACGTCTTTGTGTGTGGCTAAGATATGTGCTAGAATATCAAACACTGCACGAACTCTACAAGCTTTTCGAGGTCGATATACCACTGCACGAATTCTACAAGCTTTTGGAGGTCGATATACGACACCTACTATAATTTTTTTGGTGCCAGTGGTAATATCTAAGTGTCAATCCAAACCTAGGTCGGTACTGCTCCTCGGAACAGGGCCCAAGATAATTTAATAATCAAGTAGAAAGGACTTACCATTTGTAGGAGAATAAAGTTGTATTAAGTGATGCTAACTCACGAGTTGAATAATTATAGTAACAGGTTCTTATACACAATAATGTCAGAATCTACAAGTATTTCACTCGAAGCGCACAAATCAAGTTGTGAGAATCCTTAAAAAGTACCAACCGTATGACACAATTTACACATGTTCAAATCATAAATATGCTTTAATATAAATGATGTAGATCATCAATTATATTAATAATACGTGCAAGATGAGGGTGATAGTCATTGGAAAAGATGACACTTTGAAGACTATTTTCTAACACTCTCTTCTCTTAAAAGTGGAATTAGTCTATTCAAGAAATGAGCTGATTCAGAAATATTAATAATATTAGACCTTTGAGCCAAAAATACGATTCTATGTCAAATGACAAGTACTTGTCGATCTTGATTCAACTTTAAGAATTGGACCAGCTGACTTTGGTTCAGATAAAAGTCAGAATTTTCAAGTGAAAACGTATCAGGCATGGGATCACGTATGTTACTCTGGTGATTCAGAAACACCAAAGGTAACTAATCTTGAATTTTGCGAACATGTATATTGTGCGAATAATGTGGCATTACTAAGCTTATGTTTGTACTGTAACATGTTTAAGGCTAACATTGAAACAAGAGTCATAAATGGAGGAACTCACGTGGCTTCATGAACTTATCTAAACATGTACCTATTTACAAAAATTCCATTTTGTGATGACTTAATCTTGAGAATTCGCTCATCTTCAATTGAAAATTTGAAGTAACACGGGAGTTCACAGAGTAGAGAGGTGGTATTTCAATGTTCTCAGTCGCAGTTTCAGTTTCAGGATTCTTGCTCACTTGGTTGTTTCAGTTCCAAGGTTCTCGTTCGCCTGTAAATTTTATGACACTGAATCAGAAATAGACATGAGTATTTTTCTAAAATGAATGAACTTTTCTAGAGGTAACGCTTTAGTCAGACAATCAGCTACTTATTCATTCGTAGAGACCTATTCAATATGCACATTCTTATTCTTGAACAGGTCATGTACATAATGCATACTCAATTTGACTTCATGCTTTAGAGTTCTGGAATCGTTAGTCATGGCAACTGCAATAGCAGGGGCACAATCACATTTCAAGGTAGGAAGCATGTCTATTCCTGTCAATTTCTTAGGGTAGATTGGAGAACTCAGCTAGTCAGGAAAGAGCCCATCATTCCAATCGTATCTTAGGGTCCAGAAAGTTTCTCTATCAAATTTCAATGTTATAGGGCGAACGGAAGAGAATTTAGTTCTCTCAATTGATCAGGAAAAATACCATCATTCCATTCGTCTCCTAATGTTTCAGAGAGTTTCCTTATTAAATTTCAACTTCCTAGGATGAACAGGAGAGTATTTAGCTCACTCAGCTGGTCATGACGGAGCTCATAATTTCAATCGTCTCCAAATGTTCCAGCCAGTCATCCTATCAAATTTCTTCTTCCTATGGCGAGTGGAAGAGAATTTAGCTCACTCAGCTGATCAGGATGGAGTCCGTCATTTCATTCGTCTTCTAATGTCCCAGAGATTTACCTATCAAATTTCCCAAGGGCGAACAGATCCTTCAGCTCTCTCATCTGATCAGCTCACTCAATTACGCGATTTCAATCTAGCCTACATTACGATCCAAGTTATAAACTAACTGTGTGCCAAATTTCATCGAAATCCGTTCAGCCGTTTTTCAGTTATAAGTAAATTCTGCAACATCAAATCCGTCTTTGTTTTATTTTTGTAGATTAATTATGCGTGTTGGAAGAATTTTTAGAGACGCAGACAATCTCGAGACTCGATCTTTTCGGAAAGCCAAAATGCGCAGGGAATCGCTAGTTTTGGAATACAACAGTGTTTTCGTTTTTGAAAATGATCGCTTAGTAGACTGAGATGCAGGGAGTTATATTGATTAGTAAAATACATTTATAATAACACAGTTCCAATAACACGAACAGACAATAATCAAACACAAAAAATACTGTAAAAGTCGTAGTACAACAACACAAAACAAACCAACATAATAGTGTAATGAACATAATCTCCATTGGTGTTTCAAGCAATTGTAGAACTTTATCGGCAAGTTAACTGTGAAATATAAGGGAGAGTTTTTGAAATTCTCGTGTTCGTATTTCTCGTAAACACGAAAAAGCTCTTAGAGCGATTTTTTGTCTCATAATATTTATTGCACCAAGTAATACAACTTATTAGCAACATTTCTTTGACAATGAATAATCGGTGACTGAAACAAGACTGTGATACATAACACATCCTATACATCATTTCAGCTATTTAGTGTCTTCAATGAACACGATTTGCAGGAGCGCACAGCACTACACTCACTGAACTAACTTTCATGAACACATCACTCCCTATTACCACAGGTCGTGAGGTTTTCGTCTTTTCAGTCGTCTGAGCAGATCATCAACGTCCTGCAGCTTCACAACCTCCTCGTTGATATGACCTTGGAGCCTCTGATGATGGGCTATCGCTTGAGTTTTTATTACTTCATTTATTGTGGGAATTTCGAGGTCGTTATGGATATCATTATTGGTCGAGTAGCGGTACGCATCAACGCATGACCACAGTACTTTGTTCTGGAATCGCTGTATAATATCACGATTACTTTGAGAGGTGCAGCCCCTGATTGTATAAAGTTAATTTATTTTGGATAGACAATTTTGATCGTCTACCAATCAACCAATACATTTTTCGGAATTTGGTGTCCAATTCTGTTTTTTTATTTTTTACATGCGCTCTCCAGCGGAGCCTTGTATCCAGAGTCATACCCAAATATTTTGCCTCATTGGCATAAGGAATGACTCTGCCATTCAAATAGATTGGTATATTTTTGATTTGGCGGTTGGTGAAATCAACATGGACTAATTTTGCCTCATTCATCTTGATTCTCCACTTAATTGCCCAATCATGGAGATTCTTGATGGATCTTTCAAGTTTTGAGGTCGATTCTCGATTGTCTTCACCAATGGCAAGAATAGCAGTATCATCTG
This sequence comes from Adelphocoris suturalis, assembly GCA_030762985.1. Taxonomy (NCBI): domain Eukaryota; kingdom Metazoa; phylum Arthropoda; class Insecta; order Hemiptera; family Miridae; genus Adelphocoris; species Adelphocoris suturalis. The sequence continues at coordinate 122,553,651 of CM061040.1, forward strand.
CAAATGATGCCAGGGTGTTCCCCTCGTGTTCGGGCAAATCGCTGGTGTAAAGGACGTACAGGAGTGGGCCGAGTACACTTCCTTGTGGTACGCCAGCATTAATTATTTTTGCTTCCGAGTAAGCATCATCTTGTTTGATCCGGAAGTATCGATTTGATAGATAAGAGTGAAGCAGTTAAACATATTTGGCTGAAAGCATTTGTCTGAGCTTATGGTCAAGTCCCTTGTGCCAGACATTATCTAACGCTTGAGTAACGTCGAGGAAGACAGCTGAGCAGACTTTTTTATCTTCTAGGGCTTGTTCAATAATATGAGTGATACGGTGCACCTGATCTATAGTGGAATGCTTATGGCGGAACCCAAACTGATGTTTGGGGATGAGGTTTCTTTCTTCTACGATTTTAATTAGACGTGCATACAGCACTTTTTCAAAGAGTTTTGACAGTACTGGTAAAAGTGATATTGGTCTATAAGACTTTAGCTCTTCAGGAGGTTTACCTGGCTTCAATATCATAATGACTTCAGCGAGTTTCCACAGTTGAGGAACATAACGTAACTTGAGAGAGGCATTCATGATTTGAGTGATCTTTACAAGTGCTTTTCTTGGTAGGTGTTTGAGAACTTGACCGGTGATCAGATCATATCCAGGTGCCTTCTTCGGATTGATCTTGGTATTGATGGTGTTTTGAACTTCTTTGAAAGAGATCAGTGGGATGTCAATTTCTTGTTCTAGCAAGGGAATTTCTTCAAGGGATTCTTCGTCATGGCGGATTGGGCATGAAAATATCTGCAAGATGACGAGCAAAAGCATCAGCCTTTTCTTGGTTGCTTTTTATCCACTTGCTATTAGTTGTATCTTTAATAGGTGGTGCCTGGATGATAGGTCTCTTCAGATGCTTGGTTGCCTTCCAGAGGGAGTATTCAGTGTCTCGATGATTGGTGAGCGATGTGAGGTAATCTTCTTGGGTTTCTTCTTGTATCTGCTCCATCATTTTCTTCAGTTTGTAGTCAAGTTGGTACCATTCAGTTTTAAGAGTGGGGAAACGTAGTTTTTGCCATTTACGCCTGGCTTTTCGTTTTTCTCTGATAATATTTATAACTTCACGTGGATAGTTGAGGCCCTTCAGCTTTTTCCGTTCTTCAGGGGTGTTTTTCCATGCCGCAGTTTGGATAGAGTGAACGAGTTGACTTAACTCTCCATCAACTTCAGCTGGAGTTGTTAGTGGCACACTGAGATCTATATGTTGATTTAAGCTGACTTTAAACCGATCCCAGTCTGTCTTTTTGTTCACCAAAACTGGATTATGAGGCTTTAGAATGATGGTTTCACTTAGCGTTAGAAGTATTGGCGAGTGGTCAGAGCTGAGGTCAAAACAGTCCTCAACAAGTGCATAGTTCGCTGAAATATTTTTCATGATAAAGAAATCGATTAGATCAGGCTTCTTCTGGATATCCCCTGGCCAGTACGTTGGTTTCCCAGTTGACAATGGTGTACAGTAATTTGATTGAACATATTTAAGGAGTTCTGTACCACGAGGTGTACAAAGTCGTGAACCCCAATGCGTGTGTTTTGCGTTAAAGTCACCGCCGATTATGAAGCGATTTCCAAGTAGGGCAAACACTTCAGCAAATTCTTTTTCTTTTATGATATGCCTTGGAGGAATGTAAATACTGGCAATATTAGCTTCAAAGGATTTCGTACTAATGGTGATTGCACAGCTTTGAAACTTTTCTGTCTCTATTTTGACACATTCATGATGTTTTATATTATCTTTGATCAGTACCGCGCTGCCCCCTCTTGCATTATTGCTGGGATGGAGAGCATGATAGCACTCGAATCCTTTTATCTTAATGCGTGACTCCTTAGTAAAGTGGGTCTCAGAAATTAGACAGATGTCTATTTTGTTTATATTAAGAACCACCTCCAGGTCCAATTTTCGGGACAGGAGTCCATTGGCATTCCAACACATAATTCGTAGGTTGCGCATCATTGGGCTTTCTTTCGTGAATGGCTGCGATCTTTCTCCAGGGCAATTAATCTTTGATTAACGTTAGATAGGGTGTTTTCCATTCGGCTTTGATTTGCAAGTATGTTTTGCAATAATGATTGTATAGTGTTATCAGGCTGCAAGGGTGTTGGCTGAATGACACTGCCACTTACCGCTTGGGCGTATGAAGGCTGATGACCGAAATGTTGACTTTTTTCATGTATAGGAGTTTTCGGGATGAAAACTTTCCTAGTTTTATTGATTTTTTTTGTTTCTTTTTCGATATTTTGGGAGCCAGCCTTAAGACCTTGAGATCGTTTTTCGTGAGTCTCGGCAGCTTCAATAGCCACTGGACATTTGCGGTAGTTTGCTGTATGCTAATCTCCGCAGTTTGCATATTTGGCTGGGGTGTCGCGAGGTTTGGTGCACTTTTCTGTAGCATGGAAGCCAGCACATTTAACACACCTCTCCATTTTCGTGCAGTAGTTTTTGGTGTGTGCCCATGATTGGCATCTCTTACATTGTGACACAATTTTATTTGGTTTAAGGTTTTCAAATTTTACCTTCGACGAATAAAATTTTGTGATTCTATGGATAGTGTCAGGATTAGTTCCGGGGGCAAAATCAACTATATACATATCAATAGGTTCTTTTGTTCCCCATTTCAATTTTTGTGTCACATTCAGGACTTGAAGGTGTGGGGATTCGTGGGCAAATGCGTCTTTGAGCTCCTGTGGAGCAAGCCCTCTTGGAATTCCTTTCAATATCACTGTATATGGTCGTTCTTGTTTATTTTGATAAGTTGTGAATGGACATTTTTTATTGATGAGCTCCGATCTAATGGCTCGGAATTCATCTGAGGTTTCCGTGTTAATTTTAACTTTACCGTCACCAAGAAGAGTAAGGGTGACATTTGGTACTAACTGTGTTAGCCGTGCTTTAATATTTTTGAAGCCCTCAGCATCTTTAAGTGCTTCTAGCATGAAAGGAGGAGGTTTTGGTTCTTTTTTTGGTTGGGGTTTTTGTACCTGATTTTGAGATGTTGTATTTTCAATTTTTTTTCGGATTACCTTAACTGGTTTAAAGTCTATGCCAGAGACATCGTATGAGCGAACCTCATCGTCCCCAACTTCATTGGCAAGATCACTTGAGTCTGTATGAAAAGACATCTCATGTTCTAATTTGTCTAACTTGTCTTGAAGGTCTGAGACTTTTTTCTTTTCTGCAATTACATGTGCATTACACTCAGATAAATAACCACTGAGGGTATTAATTATGGAGTATAACTCACTGAATGAATTTCGGATGGCCTCATCTTGAATCCCTCTGGTATTCGTCTGATGTTGCGCAAGAGAAGCCTTCACTTGCGAAATTATCTCCGCTATCGTCAGCACTCCACCGCTGTCCGAGTTCATCGTGCCGCTAGAAGACCTCACGGCCTGAGACGAATATTCTCGTTTCACGGAGCTCGATGTTTCTACCTTGAATGTTCGCGAGCTACTTTCAAAATATAAAGTGAAATAAGAAACAACGACATCATACAAAAAAGATTCAGCCATGAAGAACACAAATATTCAAAACGCGTAAAATAAATCTTGAAAGCTCATATCATGAAACGAAATCTAGAGTTGAAAATGGTGAAATCGTCGCGTTAAAACGTCAAAAGCATAAGCGAAAAGCCGCGAATAACATTTCTGGTTGAGGTGCCGGGAAAAAACACGAACAAAAGACGAATCCAAGAGACAGTACGAAAGCGGTAAAAGTCAGGAAATTTTGTCGGGTGTGTCCATACCAACTGCATTGTGGTTGCTTAGTTAAGGTTATCCTGGAGAAAGGTCATGTTGTCGTCTCGTAATTACGATTGCGAAAAAGCTGATCACGAGAAAAGGACTCTTCCCGTTCCGAAAAGTGTTTTCACGTAACGAAAACCTCTTCTCGTTCTGGAGAGGCTACTTTCGTTTACGAGAAAATGAATGCGAGAAGTACAAAAACTCTCTAAGTATCCTTAAATTTTATACTTGAAAATTGCAAACAAACTTATTTTTTCGTCTCTTAGATGGCGGGGGCTGGGATGCCAGCTTCGTGGATGTTTGACTGGGTGGAGTACATCGTGTTCGTGGTGGTGCTCTGCACGTCGGCTCTCATCGGCGTCTACTTCGGGTGCGTCAAGGGCGGGCAGGACACCGTCACTGGTTACCTTCTCGGAGGCAAACAGATGTCGCTCGTTCCGATCTCCGTATCTCTAGTCACCACGTGAGTACCGCAACTCAATAAGGTGACGCCGGGTGAGCCACGGTGATTTTTTGAGAATCGCAGGTAACATAGATGATAAATAGATAGATAAATTTATTTTCCATCGCAATAAAACATAATTTAACTCGTGATACCGCACAAATAGAACCGTGACGTGACTCACCTTACCTACAAATCACAGCGTTCGGCGTAACGCTGATCGCCTCCCGCATATTTCGTTGGGGACCAACTGAGTCTAAGTAGCGTCTTCAGTAATGTGATATTGGTCGAAGAAGTGAATGAGGCTGTGCGGAATGGAAGAGTTTTCTACGATACAAACTACCCTGATTATATAAAATGTTTAAAAATTTCAAGTACTTAGTCTGCGATTCAAGTAGAATAATCCAAACATATTCGACAACTCAGGTACCCAGTTGGTTCAGTGACGTTCAAAACTCTGTGGTAGACGTGACAGTGACGTCCCTCCCTCTCCGTTGTGGGTCAGATTTGAAAATTTTGCAAAAAAAGTGGTCTTTGACTTGAGTTGGAGTAATCCAAACATATTCGACAGTCAAATCCCCAGTTCGTTCAGTGATGACAAGAATACCCCATCCCCCTCTTCCCATAAAACACCCCCTATAGGGCAGATTTAAGAAATTTCAAGTAGCCTGTGATGTAAGTTAGAATAATGCAAACTATAATTTAAGTTAGACTGATACAGATATTTCCCAATGATCGCTTTAACCGTGAAAAGCAGACAAACATACGGACATTTTCACAGACTGACAGACAGGCAGAGAAAAATTGAGAAAATGGTACCAATCGTCTACAAATAGCATGAAACGGAAAATAAACGCGAAATTTCATGATTCTAATCAATGTTCAGACAGACATACTTACGATTTTATTAATATAGCTATCAACAGCTTTGTAGAATGGCGCACCAATAACATGATCAACAGCGTTCTTCTTCTCCTTCGTCCTGGAGGAATTGAAGGGCTCTAATCGATTCCACAAGACTTTTCGGTAGACGTGGGTACATCTTATACGTTTCCGATACACATTCAATTCGATGATTGAGACTAATGCTTGTGCTAAAAAAAGGTAAGACGTTTCCTGAAATCATTTTTTCCGAACTACGTTACACGGTAAGTCACTCAATTCGTCACTTGCCTTCCTTTTCACGGAGTTTGAAATTCTCTCTTTCAAGACCTGTCGCTCACTTGCCGCATCATGACCACCTCCTTGTTGCAGAATAAGATTTATATTTTCAGCAGATATATAATTTTTTGCAGTATGATTCGTTTCTACACATCTTCACTTTACTGCATCCAACGTGGACACATGATCAATTTTGAAGTAGTTACTTGAAATCATCAAACAGAATTAATTAAGCTCTGCGTTGCGAAGCAATTATATTCATTAAGAACATTCATCGGAACCAGCAGACCGAACTCATATGTGAGGAAACTATACTACCCACTCAATTTAGCAGACTTTTTTCTTAAAAAACCGAAAGGATACGTCCAAGGTGAACGCTGGTAGATTCAGACTAATTCGGCACTGATTGGCTGACTCCGAGCGGCAGGTAGGATGTGGCCAATATGGAAGTTGGGAGTCAGATACACCATCCACCTCAAAATACATTGATTACTATAGCATGGGACTAACAACAGAACTTCCTGCAGCGTTACTGCTGCTTTCTGTTCGATCAAGAAGGCGAAAAAATTATTCTTCGTCTGTCTGTCGTGTTTATGGTGAATCCCCGTCACGCCCAGACTATAGCAAGTTTTAGTCTGATTTTGAAGAAATTTTCAGGGATTCTGCGGATGTAAGGGTCAGCTCCTCAATGATGATCTATGAATTTTATTGCTCTCTGATCAATAGTAGCGTGTTCGCATACAAAAGAAAAATTTCCGAAACATTGATTTATCATTGACCCATTTTTTTCAGATTCGGGGGGTACTTCGTTGCGATTGGTTGTTGCAACCATCGTAGTTTCGCAAACCTGAAACTGGCTGTTACAGACGAAACTCCGAGACTATAATTGACCACACCAGTTCGATTTTCCACCCATTCCTCTCTAACCCCCAACATGCCCAATTCTGACCCATACTTCTTGAAATACAATCCATTCAAATTTTTTCTATTCTTAAAAACATTAAACCTACTATTTCTTATCATAAAATAATTCAAATAAATCTCAATTTGATTGTTGGTCTCTTCATTGAAATTGTAATCATCTTTCTTTTCCTTAAGCATACTAAATCTGCTTTTGATTTGCGCACCCTCTCCAAATGGAATTTAATCTGATGATTCACTAATCTCATCTGGAATTTTTCCAGACACTGCTTACTTCGGTTCCTACGACCTACTACTAACTTTAGATTCCTAGATGAATTCAATACGTGCTTAGGCATCGACTTAAAAACCAAACAATCATTCAAGAAGTCAATTTGTTGTTCTATACTTGCGATATTTTTCACATTTGTAGGGTAACACTACATATCCTGCCTCCCCAAAAAATCTCACTTCCATCCCTGACTAGGCTGCCCTATAGGATTCTAGCGGCCCTACCTCTGTATTCGTATCTCATAGGAGTATCGCCAATAACTGACTCTTTTGCTTAGACAATTATTAATATTAACTTCTATAAGCTCTTATTATTCTGAATAATAATTCCTAATACATTGCCTCACTATTTTAAGTAGTAGAACCTGCAAACATTTTTTATTGATGCTGGTAATGCGCGAATCAAGATTCCCTTGTCATGGAGCCACATTTTATATCCAGATGATTGGAGTGCTGCTGATTTACCCACGGCTTCTTTTTTCATTCTAAGGATTCAAGAGCCCAGTGGATTCATAATAAGTCTAGTCAGTGAGATCCATTTCTGATTAAATTGATCAGACATATCCATTTTTTGCTCAGCTGATCTCGTTACACCGTTTTGAACACTTGAATCAAGTAGTAAAATTTATACACATCTGTTTCTGATGTCTCGTTTATGTCTCGAATAATCCAAGGGCTTCATTAAAACACTATAAATTAATTTTCCAATCCAATACAAATTTACGAGGTTGTTATGGAACAATTTCAGACGTACCCCAATATGTTCCTTTTCAAAACATGTTCATGGAGCTCCAAACCATGCATAGAATTTAATACTGCAATCAATTTATATACTAGATAATTTGACGCTAGTTACTAAATATCGTCGATCTACGTTATTTGAAACAAACAGATAACTAACTCACTGCGGACGGATAGATTTTTTTTAATTCGATTTTTAGATTTTACGCATTTTGAAACGTGAACCAACAAATTTTGAAGGGGGGTTAAATTTTTTTTTCTTGGTCGATTACAAAGGTTCATTATTGAAAATAATAAACCAAAGTAGACCACTTGTTTCTACCATAGTCATAATTACCTCAACTCACTCAGCTTCTGCATATATTCTGATGTACCTACCTATCTGAGAATTAATTAGACTTTCATTCAGTAAAACCTTTAAAGTAATTAATAGTCCTTGAAGATTAATTCTGATTTTGATTTTAATAATGTTGTAGGTATATCTCCGGCATAACGCTGCTGGGCGTGCCTTCCGAAATTTACACATACGGATCTCAGTATTTGACTTCAAATCTCGCCAACTATCTGGTTGGGTTCATCACAGCCTTCTTAATCCTCCCCGTGTTCTACAAGCTCCAACTCATTTCTCTTTACGAGGTATGATGATAAGATGTCTTCAGTTAGGTACTAGTTATGAAATTAGTTACAATTATTCGCTCAATAATTGTCGCAGTGGTTCAATAATTTCCAACAAGGGACTTGGGGACTATATTCAGTCCTTTTAAGGCGGTTTAAGCTTGCGTGTGAGTCGGCATCCATAAGAGACCATCGGTTTTTATGTATCGGTTACCGCATTAGCACAACGTGGTTACTACCAAATTGCGATTTTATACGTCGAGGAAAAATTTATAGTTCATCAATAACTTGGCGTGTAGCTTACCTGCTTTTATTTTTGGAGCGTTTCAGACAGTGTAAGATTTTAGAATAAAGTGAGATCTTTCCAGCAACTGGCAAAGGATTTTTGTACGATAAAAAATGGCAATGATACAGTTCCGTAGCAACGATTTGGTTGTAAGCGAGAATCATAAGAAAAGTTCGTCACCCCAAAAAAGTGTCTTTCCCAAAAAAAATTCTAAGACCTCGCACCCTGCGCGAGAGACGTGGAAAGTCCACAGACAAATCGAAACTTCAACAATACAAAGTACAAATTGTATTTTTAAAACGGAAATAAAGTAACATAAAGAAATCAATCAGGAAGCATTATTCGCCGTTGGTTTGTTCTTCCAACTCCGACTAACGAGGTTCTGCTTATCGTAAAATTTTGTAACCCATTTTGAGACATATTTATACTTTTTACACCTCATATTTATGTACAGTAAAACCTAGACTAATTTTGTAACGCAACTTTTACGACACCTTTATACCTCTAACCTCACGTATTGTAGTCTGTTGACTACAAAAGTAACGCTTTTTGCGGTTGTGTGCAAATGTAAAGACACGAAAATCAGTACCTGTAATTTCGGAATCGAGTCTCCTATGTAGACATATGTATGCATTTGAACAATGGAGTAAATTCTCGCATTAGAGCTTTATTAGGTAATATATTTTATAATTCGGGCATAAATTGAATGCCTTTTTGAAACTACTCTTGTTTTCCTACTTTCCTATGCCTTTAATATCTCTTCCTTCCAGTACATGGAGCTAAGATTCGGCCATGGAGTTAGAATCCTGGTGTCGGTCCTGTTTACAATTTCACTGGTAAGTACCGTAGTTTTAAGTACTGCGAGGGCTTTCTTATTCCCCTCCGCTCATTAGGCAGGACAGGGGCCGAAACAGGGCCTGGCACAAAGTTCTGAAAGTTCAGATCTACATAGAAACTACTGTTTCTACTTTCTTATTCTGCTGAAAAATATATGTTGAACTATTAGCAGTTGGTTTACACCAGAGTTGGGATACCCAAGTACATTGGTACTTAAAGTACTTTCTTCAAGTACTTGAGAAAATCTACTGATATTTTACAGCAGTCGAGGAAAATCAGTAATAAGAATAACGAGTTATAGCTGCACAGGACGCAAGTACTTCGAAAGTACTTGCCAAGTACAAGTTCAATTACAAGTACTTGCAATTCCACTTGAGAAAGGTGGAATTTTGATGACCTCCACCCGAAATTTAGTTTAAATGTAAAAAAATGACCCCTGAGTTTTTTCAGATTTTTTTCATAACAAAAACCTACGCCGGTAGCTCGAATTTGGTTTTTGAAATACGCTCTTTTTTTGCCAATATCAGACTTTTGAATATCACTTTTACAAACATCTTTGTAAAATTGTGAAACTTCGTATACTTACGATTTTGGGGTCGCTGAACTCGAATATGCAGTCAAATCAAGTCGACCGCAACAACTTTTGACAGTTTGGAATCTCAAAATCGTCAAAATGACAATTTTTCAAAATTCATTGTAAAATTATGAAAATTTGTATTTTTACTTATTTCTGTTAGAATTTTGATTTTTTTTGACAGCAAATTCGAGTTCAGCGACTCAAAAAACATAAGTACGAATTTTCATAATTTTACAATGAATTTTGAAAAAGGGTCATTTTTTGACATGATTTTTACGATTTTGAGATTCCATACTGTCAAAAGTCGTTGCTGTCGACTTGTTTTGACTGCATATTCGAGTTCAGCGACCCCAAAAACGTATGTATACGAAGTTTCACAATTTTACAAAGAAGTTTGTAATAGTTATATTCAAAAGTCTGATATTGGCAAAAAATGGCGTATTTCAAAAACCAAATTTGAGCTACCGGCGTAGGTTTTTGTTATGCAAAAAATCTGAAAAAAATCAGGGGTCTTTTTTTGACATTTTAAACCAAATGTCGGGTGGAGGTCATCAAAATTCCACCTTTCTTAAAATAGCGGGCACCCTATTGTACATGCTTGCTTTGAGTACAAGTACTCCCTACAACTACAACAAGCATAAATATTCTCTATTTTTTTAATCTAGAATTCTATGGAGAATGATGGGGAGGAATTTCGGACCCCCCCCCCCCCCCCCAGATTCTCGTAATGAAAGTGAGAGGGGGTTCAAGTACTTACTTGTACTTCTCACCTGGAAAAGTACAAATTCTGATATAATTTTACTTGGACTAAGATTAATGAGTAAACATACGTGTGTACTTGTACTTGGAACTTCAATTACAAGTACTTGTACTTACTTATTTTATTTCAAGTACGAGTGCATTAATTGTACTTCCGATTAGGTACAAGTTTCGAGTACTGTACTTTGCACTTGTAAGTTCATTTTTCCCAACTCTGATTTAAACATTTTTACACCTGCTGCTATGCGAAGGGGCACATGACGGAAAGGCTGACGTCTTGAGTTAGTCACTTAAATGTCCCGTCCTGTTCCTGCTTAGTGTGCGGGGACCTTTAGGAGAACCCCAAAATAACTCTAAATAAATAAATTCCCACAATTTCTGCAATGACCCGCATTTACACATCTTGGGATTAGTTGACTCCTTGTTTGTCGACTATCTTGGGAACCTGTAAACTACTCAACTTCAGAACCTTTCGTGCTTGATTCAGCAATCCCTTGTGAAAGCACTTCCCGATAACCTACTCAAAATTTTACTTATATTTATTCTGTAGCAATGAGCATTCCTCCCTCATGTAACTTCTGATTGCATTCTCATTTCATTTCAGATTTCTTACATTCCTGTTGTGATATATGGACCTGCTTTAGCACTCAATCAAGGTTAGTTTTAATTTCAGTACCTACCTAATTAACTTGAAACTTTATTTTAATCAATGTACCTACTCATGGAAGTAATATTCTTTACTTGACAGTGACTGGAGTTGACGTGCAGTGGGTGTCTATTGTCGTTTCACTTGTCTGTATCTTTTACACAACTTTGGTAAGATTCATTTTACTCGTATTATTCTAGTAAAATTGTAAAGATGTAGTAGAGCATCCGACCTTTATCTGAGATTCTTCTTCGATAGATTCTGTGGCCATAGGATTTCATTTATTCTGTTTTCGTTTTTCTTTTATGGTATTTTAATTTTGGGGAAGTTGGATTCAATAGTATCTCACAAATAAATTTGTTTGAATGCGATAATTTAATCTAGCACCAGAAAAGCTTCCTTTTCCCACCATCATCATATTATCGTAATGATAATACCTAATAATAATGGTATTCCGAAAATTCAAAATTCACATACCCAAAACAGGTATTGGAATGGGGAATGGAAATTGAATTACACCATATTCAGACCCTCGCTCATACCTCCGAAAACCCTAAGGTTTTCTTGAATGACGTCAGTGGGAAACTGGACGTCGTAAAATTTGTCCTGGAGATTGTGTTAAAAAAGAATGAAATGTCACTGAGGGCTTTGGGGTAGTAATACGTGTAATTCCATCCCCGTTACCCATTCCGATTCCTGTAATGGATAATGGGAATGGCTGTAGTGTATATAATTCCATTTCCATTACCCATTCCGATTCCTGTAATGAGTAATGAGAATTGATGTAATGAGCTTAATTCCATTATTCTTTGTAATGGGTAATTGAAATGGCAATTACTTTTTTTCTATTCCAAGTAAAGGTAATTGGAAAACCTCATTACCGTTATTTGTAGGTGGAAAAAGGAAAAGGAATTGGTCAGGCGATTACAATTACAGGAATGGCAATGGTATTGCAATAACTTTTGAAGCAATTGTGAGCATGGATTTGCTTGTTTTTATGACGATAATAATTAATGCATTATTTTAAGGAAAGCCATTGAAAGTTAATGTAATCAGTTACCCAAGCAATCAGTACTTAATAACTCTGATCACAAAGCTAGATAGGTGGACTCGGAAACGATTTGTATTTTTCAAAATCTGTTGCTTCCTGTCACAAAATGTTCGCATGAAGCAGGCAGTTGTCCATTCCTACGGCCGATTTTGTATGTTTTCGCAGGGAGGTTTGGAAGCTGTGGTGTGGACAGACACAATCCAAGGTTTCATGATGGTTCTGTCCTTACTCAGTGTGCTCATCGTCGGAACGATCCGAGTCGGTGGCGTCGGCCATGTGTTCACTGCTGCTATGGAAGGAGGACGCGTCGAATTTTTCAAGTACGTTAGCAAGCAGACACATATTCTGTGACTTTCGTAATTTTTTAAAATATTGGTTCAAATAAAGTATATTCATTTTATACTGCTTATGCATAAGCATTTACAATACTTCAAATTGCTTCCACTACCGAAAATCGTTGATAACTTTACGAAACATCTCTGCTCGACACGATTCTGTTCACATTTCAAGTCATATCACAAACCAATTTTGATCAGTTCAAATTGGTGAATATATAGGTTCATCCCCAACTTAGGTTCATCACGCTCAATAATGAAGCTTAGTAAACACCAAGAAAACACTCTTTGTTAACTCCTTCCCTCACAAAATTTTTGGACCAGCTCTGTAGTGGTCTCCTCGCCTCTGTTCACTTACCAACTGAAACAATGATAGTACACAAAATGTATTGGCTTAATAACTTAAACTTATTAACTCCATCGACCCCCAGTTAAAACTCATTGTCTCTCGTGGACCCCCTATCCATCACTCTACTCTCCCCTCCCCATATAGTACAGCTTCCAACTTTGATTCTGTTATGTTAAATACATGCAATTTGTTTCTACATACGTAATTGGTATCCCGTATCTTATACTTCTTGAATTTAGTATGGACCCAGACCCAACGGTCAGACTGACGTTCTGGTCGTCTTTCATCGGAGTCACTTTCTTCTGGTCTGCTCACTTCGCCTTCAGCCCAGCATCCATGCAGCGCTACATATCGCTACCTACCTACCGGGATGCTCAGAAGTAAGAAAGGGAAACTTGAAAATCCTTAATGTAAATTTCAGCGTAGTCTATTAATAGACTGAAACTCGGTATAGCTTTGTGCGTGACAATGATTTACCACAGAGAGACACATCAGACAGATAGACAGACAGCGGAACTAAAATTGATCAGAAAGCTCTGAAACGCAAAAAAAAAGAATAAATTATAAAAAGTGAAATTTTGATTTGGGAGTACAACAATTTTTCCACTTCTATCAGGTACTCAAAGCTTCCCTACCTTCGGTAGTGAGGAAGCAAAATCTCTATGAGGAACTTTTGATCAGAAATGAGCTTCAAAATTGACCCATTGATTTTTTTTCATCTTTAGTGTTGACACCCTGTAGAATATCCTGTTTGCTTAGGACCTTTAATATGTATTCACTTGTTGAATCCATCTTTTCAGATCCGTTGTGTTCCTGTGTCTTGGAGTCAGCTTTTTCATCACGATGAGCGGACTTGTTGGATTCGTGATGTACGCTCACTTCAAGGACTGCGATCCTTTGACTTCTGGTGTACGTGCTTTGCTCATTAGCCCTTAAGTCGGAGGTGTAGAAATAAAACGCTTGCTACAAATTCCTTCGCTTGAATTCACGGGTTGCTGATCGATTCGCACCACCTTTTGCTCGCAATACATGCATTGACAGGCATGATATAATGAGGCTTTCTGTCTGAAACCGTTCACTTTACTTTTAATCTTTCAATGTTTATTTTGCTTTCTCACTACCGAAGGCAGGCTTTTTTCGTTCAAAAAGTGGCGTTTATGAAACCACTAGTACTTCTATATCCCCGTGCCTATCACAATCAATAAGTGTGTTTCAACATCAATTTATATGAGGTAAGCCAGGTCCCTTGGTAATTTGGCAGTGCGTGCAACTCAACCTCCCGCCCTAGTGTGTGGCACCTGACCCACCTGCAAAAGTGTCAATTTCTTGGCATGGGAACAAGAGAGGAGACAACTCCAACCCACCCTAGTGGCAGATTGGGGAACCCTATTGTGCCTTAACTCTAATGAGTGGGTATTTGGGGAAACCAGTTAGCTGGTATAGGTGAAATGAGTTAGCTGTGGGTGTGTTTATATGTATAGAGGTTTTTCGCACAACGTCCCAGGCAGGGCAAAATAAAACATCAAACATTGGTTTAACGCAAGTAGGTTTTTCTTTACCTTCTAGAAAACAAAGCTATTCCATTGGCTCCAAAAATTTTAAAAATAAAAATTTTCGAAAATGGTCTTAATCGAAATCCGTTTTGTGGCATTCTAAAACGATTCCTTGACACTAACACGTTTTCAAATGTATATGCATATTAAAAAAAAGTATACTTACCTATATATATTTTTATATCCCAAGAATAGGATTGAGATAAAAAATACATTCTCTCGTCAAAAAATCAAGGTTTCCAATAGAAAGGATAAGTTAATTAGCCAGCACTTATAGAGCACATTAAATTGTGCAAATTTCGAAAAATGTGTTTAAAAAAATTACAAAAATATGGCTAAAAATCGTTAAATTATATTTTTAGCAGACTTTAAGTCAAAAGCTTATCACCAACTAACTTGACCATCACAAAATTTATGTACTAAATTAGGCTGAAAAATTTACTTAAAATTTATTATAATTTGCTAATAAGATAAAAATGCAAAAAGGTAAAACTCCATAGTATATTTTGAATCGCAGAATATAATTTAGAGTGAGATTTTTGCCATCAAATTGGTAGCTAACGGTCATAACGATTTAGACTTCTCTTGGTTGTTCACGGGCTGCATATTTACAAATAGTAAGAACTGTAAGTGAATAAATTTCGAAATACCGAAAATTTCAACAGGCCGTGGCCTTAAAATGCGTATTTAAATGTTGTAATAATGAAAATATATAGGTCCCTACCTTCGTAGGTCAACACTTTGAAGCCTGTCTTATGGGTAAGGCTTCATAAGTGAGAGGAACTCCTATTACAATTGGTTCAGGGGTGTGTGGGACAACCCAGACAACCCAAGCATTAGTAATTTAAGTAGCAACAATCAGGGGTGTTGGAATACCAAACTGAAGTTGGTATTCATTATTTTGAGCCCATTTTTACATCAACTCAGACAGACATAAAGTACCGAAATTGACTCTTGCACAATACATGAACAGTTTCAGCGTTGAATATCCGAACCAGTGCATGATAATTTGAATTTTTTTCATCGGTACCCTACCTTCATTTTCTTGTGCGTTGTGTATTTTTTGTGTTGGTAAGACATTTTTTATTTTCTCATTTGATAAATCAAGATCTTTTCAATGCATAGTAAATAATGTTCCTATAATTTCTGAGAAAGTTTCAGTTCACTTGTAACGGATGAGTTGTAAGTGTAACTCATTTTATTTAATGCGTTGTATAAGTTTGAGATAGGGTAAAGGATTGAAAAACAACTTCTTCTTTGATATCTAATCAATCAGGATCAATCAGTAGGTCATTAAAATTGAAATTTTAAATTATTTACAGTTGATTACAAGGCCGGACCAGATCCTCCCACTGTTTGTCGTGAAAGTCTGCGGAGACATCAAAGGCTTGTCAGGACTTTTCCTCGCAGGAGTAGTTTGTGCTGCACTCAGGTCTGTAACAACATCACATATCGTCCTTCTATTTCGGAGAATTTTCTTAAGAATGATTATAAAAAACTACCATTATATAAGTGCAAAGTAAGTGCGCTACATGCTGATACATTATGACATGGACATGTCTTATGGCACCTTAAATGGCACACTTCCTAGGATGAACAGGAAGCAATTCGTCTCACTCGGCTGAATGACCCATAGAATCTCCCCTCATCAAATTTCAACTTCTTAGGGTGAATAGGAGAGAATTTAGTCTATAAAAGTACCTACCTACTATTTACTATCTCCTACTTCTAATAGTACTCAACAGAACTATGCTGTGCCTTCTTTTATACAATCGTAATTCTAACTTCATTACCTGGATCTACCAAATACCTACAATCATAACTTGAATTACCACCTCAACCAGGTTGTAAACAGAGCTAGCTATAATAGGTAAATTGATTTCATTGGCAATGGATGTTTGTAGGTATCGCGCTACTTTCGTTCCCCTCTCGTGTAACTCCCACTCGTATTATTTAGGTCATGGCTAAAGCATGTTCATGCTAAAAACAGCTGGTCGAAAAGGAAAGAAATTAACCTCAGAGGCCCTTCAGCTGATCAGTGCGCCTCCGTACCTCGTAATTGTTTTTGAGGTGTCCCAAAGGAGCTCTATCTAAATTTCAGCACCGTGAGTCGATTTGGAAAGAAAATAGCCTCAGATGCCCCTCAGCTACTCAGTGTGCAGTGATAATGAATTGTGATATATTATCACAAAGGAGCTCCAATTTGCTGTCAGGAAGCTGCAAAGATACAAGAGGCAATTAGTGACCGATTGTGCAAATATGAATTGTGAAGAGTAGGGTAAAAAGTTTTAACCGAAATGATGTTGGAAGCACGAAGTTCCTTCAGAGTTTTCGAAGTTGTGAAATATACTACTTTATTTTCACCCGTGCGTTGCACAGGTTGCTTGGATATACGCAAGCCACCTCTCACCCGTCACATTTTGGGATACCCTTATGAATCTGATCCAAAAAAGTCCTTACTTAAAAGTACTTACTTACAGTACTTACTTATGAATTACTTATCAGGACCAGACTACTGAGATCAACCCCCTCTCCTTCTCCACAAACACCCCCCATATTTCAGATTAAAAATATTTTTGATAGGTAACCCAAAAGAACGTTCAGACTAATCCAATTTCATTTGTCCGAAGATCAGATCACCAGTTCGTTCGGTGATGGCAAAATTATTCGATTTAACCACCCCTCCCTTTTTTTTTTGCTTACCACAAATACCTCCCTATGGCTGAGGCTAGAAAAAATGTTAATAGCCAGTGATTGTGGTTGACGTAATCGAAACATCTTCACCCAATCTGATGCCCGGTTTATTCAGTGATGCACAAAGATTAACCCCCCCCCCCCCGTCTTCCCATAATACACATCCTCAGGCTCAAATTTTAAAAACTTCAAATACCCTATAATTTAAGTTGGACTGATACAGAAATTTCACCCCCCCCCCCTCCACTCATATCAGTTGTCCAATGACACCTGTAACCGTGAAAAGCGGATAAACATACTGCCAACTCGTAAATCGACAATTTACAGTTGACAATAGACAATACCCGAGACGAGGATAAGCCGACGTCCTGAATATGCAGTTCTCTGACCCAATTCACACAAACACGACTGCGCTGATGTCAGCGGATTATGAGACATGGCGTGACGTTGAAAAGAGGCTAAATTCCCCCACTCGCACCCTGGAAAGGGGTAAGGAGAATTGTTGACCGCCCTGTAACTTACGTCACGAAAACTTGTACCCAATGAACGGAATGAACAATTAGAAGGAACGACTTGGAGAAAATTGCTGGGCGATGATTGGGCCCACCAAAAGCAGACACGCCCTGGACGAGTGAATAAAACTGTTTAACGAACATCAGCTCGAGGTCTTGTTTCTGAAATTGTGTACCCGTCCAGAGGAGGAATTTTGTCCGTTGAGGGAGCAATGGAAGACAGGTCTCAGGTCTCCACTCTTCGGCCCCCGCGTACCTATGAAACCAAGAAGAATCGGCAGCCGAAGATCAACGAGTCTCCCTAGCCAAGGGGGCGACGGCTCCAGTGCTCCCGTCGAGTCCGAGGGGCGAAAGTTGGACACCCGAGTGATCCCCTTCACTTCGCAATCTCGAAAATAGATTGTC
Organism: Adelphocoris suturalis; assembly: GCA_030762985.1. Classification (NCBI taxonomy): domain Eukaryota; kingdom Metazoa; phylum Arthropoda; class Insecta; order Hemiptera; family Miridae; genus Adelphocoris; species Adelphocoris suturalis. The sequence goes on from CM061040.1 coordinate 122,571,583, forward strand.
CCGAGTGATCCCGTAGACAAAAGAGAAAGTGCACTGGAATCGACATGAATCCTTGGGGCATTTACCATCAGTTTGTCGATTACCTCTCTCCGTGTACCATGTCGGACGTGAAATTTGTCAAGAGGCTGTTGTATTTATTGACGGATTCAAATATAATTATCATAAATTATTAGCTGGGGGTGTAAGAAGTGGAATTGTAGTGCTAGGGGTGGGCGAATCCGATGTAAATCATACGCTAAAACAGATGGATGTGAGGTGATTCCCCATATAACCATGAACCCAAGACCACGATAGAAACTAACGAGAATTATGGGCGGCCGTCAAAAGAAATGTCATCGCAAATGAATTTTCTTCCCGCCCATCGAAAGTTTTCCTCTAATCGGGAAATTAGAGGAAAAATATACCGCTATTTACATATTATTCCTAATAAACTTTTTTAGCTACACAAAACCAATTTTTAGATTGTTGCAATTTTTGGGGTTTTATTAATTTATTAGCTTGTTTTAATGAGATTGAAGTACATTTTTCTGTTGAATTTTTATGTAAGTTTTTAAATGCCATACTTCATGCCCGATCACCTTTTCTTGAGTAGTACTCTGTGTTCGAAAATATTGTGTACTGAACCTAATGCACGTAATAGTTGATTACATTTACAAAACGCATTGTACTGGCTACTTTTCAAACACGGGATCACTCAGGCGTGTCGGAGCACTCGCGCTTTTTTTCTAGGGGAGCACTCAGGTTAGGCGGAGCACTGGCGTGATTTTTCGACGGGAGCACTCAGGTGTTTTTTCAGCCCCCCGGGAGCACTCGCGCTGTCTCCCAGCCAAGGGACGCAAATGCTGAGGAGGATTCAAGATCAACAGAGAGCCAGCCGTTCAGCCAACGGTAAGCAACCCCCCCCCCCCCTTTTCCATCTACTGCCAAAAACAGTCTCTCCGACACCCACTCAAGTACCCCCAGACACTTCAAGAAAACGTCCCGCGGTTTCCCTCAGCCGCGCCATGCCCTATAAACCTGCGCGAGACGGAGTAGTGAACTTTGGAGGCTTAGGTTGGTGTGTATATAGGAGTGTAAAGGACTGTAGGTAGTTTCTCCAGCGCTAACAAACATATGTCATAACCTGGTCATACAAGTGTATTTGAAGAACGAACAAATGTCTGAATATTCATAATAAATACGTGTTGACCAATTCAAAATTATCATCATGCTTGTCATCAAAATTGTCATCATTATTGACCATTCCACTTATCATTTATCATTCTTCCTAAAACAGCGCGGAGACAGGGGAAGTATACTCTCTGGTTATGGTCAAGTGTCTCACGAGCCTGACGGTGCGTATGGAGACCAAAACGGGAACTTTTAAATCTCGTAAAAACTAAGGGATTATGAGACAAACAAATCTTACCCTTACACATACTGACATACAGACAGATAAAAATTGAGAACATGGTACCAATCGTCTACAAATAGCATGAAACGGAAAATAAACGCAATATTTCATGATTCTAATCAATGAAAAGACAGACATTCTTACGATGTTATTAAATTAGATTGGTTAGTATTGGTTCGATTACCCAAAATTTTGATTCATTAACCCAACTCGATCTCGTAAATAGAAAAATGAGAGTTCTTAATGCGTTTAATACTTGTGAATGCTTAGTTCCATGTCTGCTGGGCTCAACACTGTGGCGGGCACGTTTTACGAAGATTTTCTCGAGCCAGTTTTCAGCGTGAAGCCTTCGGAAAAGAAGGCCAGCTTCGTCATGAAGGTCCTCGTCGTAATCTTCGGGTTCATCAGCGTCTGCATGGTTTCAGTAATAGAAAAACTTGGAGCCATACTTGAGGTATGTATGCTATCTTACTTTATAAATTCAAAATTTAAAACTCGATGCATTCACCTTGAGCTTGTCGGCTTAAATGAGAAACATGGAACGCGCTTTTGTCTGCTGGCCCAGATCACACTTAGCTGATCGGGGAGACGCCACACCATTGTTACCCAACAGTCCTGAAGAGGCCCCTAAAAATGTCTGCATCTTACTTTTCAGGAGGCGAGGGAAATCTGTAGTATGAGATGTGATGCGAATCTTTTTGGTTTATTATTTTTAGCAATGAAACTTTGTAATCGATCAAGACAAAATAAGTTGTTATACCCTCCTACCTACCCCTAAAAATTTATTGTTTCACATTTCAAGAAGCGAAGAATCCTATAACAAACGGTCCGTCCGACCTGAGCTTTTCTCCGAAACTGCTTCACCAAAGCTTATGAAACTAGGGTGGAAGAGCACATTTGGGGTCTATTTAGTACTGAATCGTCGGCATCACTGTCGATAAACTCTAGGGGGTTTAATCAAACGGCTGAAACATAAAAAAATCAAGATCTCAAAAACTTTCGGAATAATAGTAATGTTTTTCAGTTTGTTATTGATAGAAACCACTTCATTGAATCGAATGAGCACTCTTGAATCACTGTACGTTCATCACTCTAAGGGCAGGAAGATCATATAACAGATTATATTTAGGCTAATAGATTTACGGGAGAACTGCTCATGTAGCTTGGAGTGGGGTTTTCCAGGGGTTTTCCCTTTCTCTTTTTTCTTTGACTAACGTCAAACATGATGTAGTGTTCCCAAATTCATAACGAAGGGCAGTGTGGCCCCATCGCCAAACCCTATCAAATCTTCGGTGGAGATCCATTTCTTTCGCGATCCTCTGATGCAAATGGATGCTGCTCTTACTATTGCAAATCCAATTCTCACCCTCAGCCATCCTCTTATTTGTCCTTGAGGTCTGAAACATTTTTCAGCCGATTTTTCGTCTAGAACTTTGGTAAAGGCCACCATCTGGGGGGGGGGGGGGGGGGGGGAAAAGAGGCCGTCGACCGAACAGACTAGAGCAGGAAAATATCTTGGCAAGAAGAAATATTGTATTGTGTGAAGGAGAACCGGTGGCTCGATTGTAATACAGTTTTCTCGTTTTAACTGGCAACAGAGTTAGACAGCAGCCATATTCCATGTAGAATTTGACTATTTAGCTAAACATAGCTGAAAATTCATCAGTATACAGATCAAAACGGAAAACCTCTTTGCCCCGTTGATTAAGCAAAGGGCATGATCATATATGAGATTATCATAACTGAATTACACGAAGAAAAGTTTTGGTTTGTTAGGATACTGTCAAACCCTGATCATCATTGCTGATCTATTCAACAGATTTTCTTACCCAGAAAAATAATAAATAGTTGCATAATACCTACCTCATTTACACATTTTTTTTCCCTTCTTTCAGTTTTTGAATTCAAGTAGGTACCTACATTGGAATTGATATAAATCAACAAATTTTGAGAGTGGTTAAAAAATTCGTTTGTTTGTTGATTACAGAGATTTATTTTTAAGAATTCCAAAAATATCAATAAATAAAAAGTTCCATTCATGCAGCATGATAGTATGAGCGAATTTCGTAAATTATCGTACTATATTATGTTACATTGTGTTCAAAAGCGTGGACTTTGAGTGAAAAGAAATTGTTACCTACCAATTTTATAGCAAAAAACTTGTTCTAAATAATAATCTGCCATTCAAAAAGAGATTCTGGATTTCTAACTTTATTGCAGTTTTTATCGATTTTTTATCACATTTTAATGAAATCCAATTAAATTTTTCAGCATAATTTTTTACATACATTTTTTAATGTTCTCTTTTATAGTTAATAAACTTAATTTAACAATATGCTGGTAAAAAACATAAATGTAGTAATTTTTAGCCTTTTCTTTTGCTATACTTATTTAACGATTTTCTTTGTTTTTTAGAATTTGATCAATTTAATGTACTCAAAAAATCCTGGCCAACAAACCCGACCTTTTGTTTGGAAAGCTTGATCTTTCGGTGCAAGAACGGAATTTTTATCTCAATTCGAAGGAGAGTTATCGTCAGGAAGGACACACACACACGCACGCACATACACACACACGCACACACACACACAGACATATATGAAAAAGCGTTAAACTCTAGGATTCGTTTCAGAATGCCTCAAAACGGACTTCAATGAAGACATTGTTCAAAAGTTTTGATTTTAAAACGTTCCGAGCCATTGTAATAGCTTCATTTTCTACGGAAATTCGCTAAATATTAGTTATTGTAAGTTATTGCAATGAGAGTTGACATTCTTGTCAAGTGTGGGAAGTACCACATCCAAAAATGCAACTGGTTTTTGTGAAATAAAAAAATCTTCTTGCGCAGTGATTTGAACCCGGGACCTCAGTTCTCTGAGTCTATATGAGACAAATTTTCGTTAGGGGACTACGCGTATTAATCATTTTGGGACAGGATCTTGCAGTTGGAGTCGTCAATATCAATGAACGGGGATGTAAATAATGAAAATAATTCTGGACTACTCACGAAAAGAGGAATACTAGTGCATGGAGGTCTAATAACGTTTTTGAGGATTAGTAACAATAAGAATATTACCCAGTTATATTGCCCAGAGGGCCAGTTATATCACAAATTTTCCCCAAGAAGAGCCCTCTTAAGATGTAATGTAAACTATAATATATATATGTGTAAAAACAGTAACACGCTCTTTTACTTAATTATGCAATATTTCCTGCTCCTTTCATATATGTACCTAGCCTTTCTGAGTATTAGTAGTTGTTTCTTGGTATGTACCTATCATAGAACATCATTTCAAATATCGTCAAGAGACCGAACAGGTTTTATTCTCTGCTCTAATGTGAACCGTCTCAACCAAAACGGTCGCATGCTGTACATCTATGGTGAATGCTCAGACTTTGAGTTCCCATCATCAGAATAATTATGTAGAGTATCGTTATCCTATTGTATCACGTAGTCGAATAATTCATTTGAGTTCGTATTTAACGAGGTTATCTTTTACATCTACAGATATCCGCGGCGTTTGGAGGAATGACCGCCGGAACTACACTCGGCCTCTTCCTATTAGGACTTCTGTTCCCTTGGGCCAACAACAAGGTTAGACATGTCTTGAAAACATTACGATTGAGACTATTACCATTACAACTTCAATTAAGTGTTGCGAATAGATAGTATCATTTTTAATAGGGTGAACATGCTTTTGAGTACTAATAGTAGAGGAAGTTTTCAGCCGTCAAGGATTATAAGGTGAACAGCTGTTTGCAACCCTCCAAAATCAATCCTCTCAAAATGCTGCATTTTGGATTTTTCAGCATTATAAATATTATAGCATTCACACGAAAAATTGAAAGTTTTACCCATCGAATTAGAGGTTTCTCAATTCAATTCAATTTTATTGTATAACCCGTAGGTATTACAAGGAGTTCCTTAAATACATATTTACTTAAATACATATTAATACATATAGGTCTACATAATTTTTGTATAATAAATGAGTACTGCATAGGTGACATAGATCACAATCAACAGGTAATGCTTACACTCCACTGCCACATTTCAATTATAACCCCGAGTCATTGCCAAAATTTCCAAAGCGGTGTTGATGTTAGTTCTATTTCTTGTAGTTCACACTTATCTTCTTCTTGACCTGTTTTCTGGAAATGTTGGGAGGGAACGGAGGAGGAGTTTTCAGATTAATCTCCACTTCTGACCCAGTATAGGTGTAGAATCCTCCAATGTACTTCGTCCTTAGTGAATGATAAGTTTTTTCCTTAAACTCTTGCTTAAAACCACTTGGGCAAGAGATGCTTCCTAAATTCCCGTGTTTGTCTGTTGTAGAACTCGGATGTATGAAATTGGGATCCCTTGAATTAATGTTCTGGCGTACTTTAGATTTAGATAAATCATTAGCAAAATGAATGTGAACTGGTCTACTTCTAGAAGGTTGGATGGGTTGTTGGTTTTACTTACTGGAAATCTTCTAGCCTATTAATTTCAGAAAATGGAATTTCCCGAAATTATAATAATTAATTCAATAAGTTATATTTTGCTGTAGGGAGCTGTTATTGGAGGGCTGACGAGCTTGAGCAGTATGGCCTGGCTCACCGTGGGTCAGTCTGTTTACAAGAGAACCAGTGCCTTCTCCTATCCGTCCAAGATAATGAGCGTCGAGGGCTGCATCCACAACTTTACCTTAGCCGCGCCACTGTACGTGCAGGTGACGGATATCCGTACTTTGTATACACTTACCAGTTAGGTTTCCAGAAATTTAGGAAGCATTGAGTAGTTCAGCATCTTACGCATTGATAGTTGCTTGCTAGCTTGAACTATGGCTGACCTGACCTGGGTTCATAAACCCCAAAATGTATTGATATTCATACGATAATCATTTTCCTATTTCATAGACATTTAAGTTACTCATATGCCATATAATGCGAACCGATTATCTCTGTAAACAATGGAAATTATGTATGTACGACTCCCCAAGAACTCGCTGTGCTATTGTCATCTCTGGCAACGTGATGGCTAATAATCCTGACGAGGCTGATGGGCGGAAGCGCTTGACTTGATGAATAAATTAAATGCAATTTTCAACCGATGCCCAATCCTTAAGGGCCCGTTGCACATGGGCTGTTGCGTTTTGGTAGATTATATTCTTTGTTTTCAGTTGAGATGAAGCCAAATTTTCAAATTTCCCAAAAATGTGAATGCATTTGGGGGGGGGGGGGGGGGGGGTTAGAGAAAAAACTCTTCATCTCAACACTCAAAGATTAATTCTAGAGTTATTCCCGAAATCTAATCATGACAGGTTGAACAGCGTGCATAATAACTTACTATAACTGAAATTTCTGACAATAGGGGTTTGAGGGGGTCGAGAGGTACGAAATAGTTCATCACTTTTCCAACAGGAACCGCCACAGTATTTTAGTAAACTTGTGAGTTATTGCCTCCCGGTAGAAATAGTGTTGAGTAGGTACCGTTCACCTCGAAGCAACAAACCCTACCTAATCCTTTCATAATTAGAGGGCCGAGAGTAGAATGGCTTTTACGATGGGTAAGGTACACGATGAGGAAGATTCTTCGTAAACTGTTCATTTTGCGGAGGATTCTAATATTTCAAATGAACTAACTCATTTACTATGCTAATAAACCTGCAATAACCTGTGTTGATTGATTCCATTACATATTCGGAGAGTCGAAAAACAAACGACTCTAAACACGAGTTAAAAAAAAAAAAAAAAAAAAAAAGAAAAAAAAAGCTCGTTAGTCGTTAGCCTTGCATACCTACCTATATCTATCAGTTGTAAATGCAGCCTCACTGCTAGTGCAGGAGCTGAGAGAATTTTTGTTCGCAAAAATAGAGACAGGGTTTTGAACAACATTTGTTTCTTGAAAATGTTTAAGAGGAACTTCGTTCAGTAATGAGCTCTACATGGGAACCCTGAAGTTTGTACAAATTGATGTTTTTCTTGCATACCTACTCGTATTTCAATCAATTCTAAATACAGCTTCTCTACGTTTGGCTATAAGTTGTGAGTGACTCTCAGCTAAAACCTTCTCCTGGAGTTCACTCATCCTGACATCAGACCTGTAGGATTATTGTGCTATTGTGATCCTAATAACGGTACCTAGCTCAGGTATAAGTAGCTAGGTCGCCTGCACCGAGATAGAATGTGGTGAGCACACATTTCGGGTTGAGGTTCCTCACATTTCCGCAAAACCGTAACAGCGGCATCGCTGGGGTAGTTTTGTCGTTTTCGGGAGCCTGCTACAACAGGGTTGGGAGTTCTGTCATGATGACACATCTCAACGGACACGACTTACATATGGTTAGAAACTCACACTCGTGTTATGCTTGGTGAAAGGCTTAGTTTACTAGTTATCAATGAAGTAGCCAAGGGAAATAAATTGTTCCTGACAATAAAGTTTTACAAAGAGTATTCCTTTCATTTCTCTTGGAACTCTGGACATTTCCCTGTCATTGATTTAATATTTTGCATGGATTTCTTAGGTAGAATATGCAGTTATGATTTGAAAACCCATTCTCCAACATTGACCGATCACAAGGGCCTGCTTGATATTCTCTCTCTCTATATATATATAACCGTGGATATGGATTGCTGCACAGTACGTATGACCTCAAAAGTTGGCAATAACTTTCTTTGGGGTTGGCAAAAACTCCAAAATCCCTTTAAAATCGTAATCATATCCTCTTTTCTGATGTATTTACTCATGCTGAATCAAATGAAACCATTTCCCAGTCTCTAGATTTCCTAGGAACCCTCGAATCATGCAATTTTTAGGCAAAGTTTGCTTAAGGGGTGTTCCTTGCCGCAGTCTTAGGATCTTTAGTGATCTAAACGGGAGCGCATAGCCGCGTCGAATGAATAACCGCGTATAAAAAGGAGGTATTCCGAATAATATCTTAATATAGAGAACAACTGCATCGAAGAATAACCGTATATAAAATAGAAAACACTGGCGTCAAAGAACAGCGGCGTATAAATTTTCAGAAGTGCGGAAACGAGAATTCAGTAGAGTAATCGTGACGAAAAATACCCGCATATAAAACAAGAGAGGGTTAGCGGCGTCGAAGAACAACCGCGTCGAAAAGGTGAAGAAGGATGGATGGAAGGGTGGAGAAGGACAGAACTAGACAGAGGGATGCTTTGGGAAGGCAACCCGCAATACATCTACGCTTTACACGAGATTGACAAGAGGGATTGAGAGAGGGGAGGGGGTTTAATTTCAAAAGTGAAAAAAAAAAAAAAAAAAAAAAAAAAAATCGAAATAGGTCACAAAGGTCGATTTTTACACTTTTCGCCTATTATCGTAATATATTTTGATTCAATTCACTCGACTTCCACTTTTAGTCGATAAATTTAATACCCAGCACTTTTCTCTTCACGTAAATATCCTCCAAGGCTCGCTGAAAGTACAAAACATAAATGTTTGTATTTCACCTGTTTTCCGCGCCGTTTCTCTTCGATGCCGTTCTACACAACCAACTAAACTGCCTACCTATCTCTAATTCCTGATCCCAGCAAATGCCTCCATGCAAATAGCTCACTAGATAAACAATGATAATCAAATAAATGTAAAAGTAGCTGAATGTAAGGCATATCCGGCTGAAAATAATGAAGCTAATAAAAATAAAAAGCTACCTACTTAATTCAGAACAGTCTTCTTTTTCAGACGAATAGTAGTTCAGGACTATTTAGTTTTAAGTGTTGAAATGTGATTTTGTAAAACTGTGCATCATATACAAACATGATAAGAAGGGAGCAGCGATTTGAAAACATACCTTCTATCTGGTGTCTCAGAAAGGTATGATCTTTTGAGGAAGTGGGTATTCTCATACATGGTCTACGAGGTGCAGTTGAATGGATTCTGCCCACTGATTTTTACCTTTCTACCTTCCCTTATTTGCTAACCAGGACCTGTTGTATTCCATTAGTGCTTAGAGATGTTGGTGGGACGTGATGGTTGCAGTTAATTGATTGAGATAACTCCCTGAGTAATCTTCAGATGAGCCCTGAAGGATGGAATCGCTGATCAAATACGTGACTAGCCCTCTATTTGAGATTGAATTCAATCTAGATCCACGCCGATATAGGATTCCATTAGTTTATAGAATTCTCTTATAATCTTCCTAATTACATTCAATTGCCACTTCCTTAAAACGCTCTTTCACTATCGCCAATCATTGACATATAAAACCTTAATTCCAAACATCCAAAAGGATAGCCCGAGTACACTTGTTAGTTCTGACTTTGAAAAGAAAATCATAAAATGTGTTCAGTGAAACGCTTATGAACAAGGCAGTCGAACGAAAAGGCCCAACCAGAAATGATTGTTTACTTTACAACGCATATATATGTAGAAACATAGCGAAAATGGTGAAATCTCGTACCTTCATAGAATCTTAGAAAATTATCAATTTGAAAAAGAGTTTTTTAAATTTTTTAATCGATTTCCAGATCGCAATCTGTGCCTGAGATCCCTGTGATCTACCGGCTCTCAGTCTTCTACTACTCGATGATCGGGGCGCTCATCGTCGTCACTGTCGGCCTCGTTTGCAGCGTCTTTTCGGGCGTCAACCGCTTAGCCGACGTCAACCCTGACCTCCTCTCGCCTATTGTTCACCCCTTCCTTCCAAAAATGTCAGATGTGCAGTGTGAAGTTCAGACATCCAAAGGCATATTGAAAGTTTTTAATTCTAACAATACGTTCAAAGGCTCGACGACAAACGGCCTGACGGGCAAAGGCAAGTCTAATGGCGGTGTCAGATCAGCCCACGAGTCCGTCCCTCTCACCAAGGGAACGTTCGATGATTTGGGTAACGTCATCATACAGTCCAGTGACAATTGATCATCTTAATCTCAAGCTTATAAATAATGAGATGAAGGGAGAGGTTTTCTTATTCGAGGTTCCCATTCGATAAACCTCTAATACCTCTAAAGCCTGAGTCAAGCAAAACATCGAAAATATCCTGGCATGATGAAAGTGCCCTGTGAGCTTTCTTAACATGTTTTGCAGAGTACGGGGTCATCTGCCGATACTGAACCAGTAGTCGTTCGTCTTGACCACACTTTCTCAAACTATCAAAGAATTCGGGGTCCACAATACCCAATACATAAACCAATAAATACTTCCAGTCGTTGGCATATTAATGAATCGCTGGACGAGGATCAAGGAACACCTGTGATTTTACATATGTTCATCCTTGAGTCATTTTATGTAACTAATCGTGGTGCTTCCATTCCATTAGTATGCCTCTCTGGGATAGTCGCCAAAAATACTGATTTTTCATGCTATTCAATTCGCAAGCCTTCAAGCTCGAAATTGGCTCAGATAACAATAATTTAAAGGAAATTTTGCAAATCACAGCCCCTAAAATGAAATAACAGCTGATCCAAGTTTGTTTTACAACCCCTTGGATAATCAGCTCGATTGACTCTTATCGCTGTATCTTCTTTATCCATCCTTTATCCTTAATAATATTTTACGCAATTCTCTAATTTATTAGTCCGTCTGTATTCTGATTTTTATTTCCTGAATTCCTTGCAATGTTCAAAATCTTGGAATCCGCATTATCTATTCTAGTTGTTTAATTGAGGTTTTCATGAATTGTTGCATATTTATATCAGTATTTTGTGATCCGTGTGCTATTGTATCGCTTCGTCTAATGTCTGCTGACTTTATACTTTTGCAATTGAGCTTGCCTACTGTTTCAATTAAAAATAAATAAATACTACATAAAATAACTAATAATTTTAAAACATAATATTCTGATAAAAACGCCTTGAAACAAGAAATTTCTAGAGTGAAGCATTTTGTGGCAAATTAGTTACGGGACCGATTATTAGACATTTAAGTGATATCACTGTTCATGATAATAATTATGAATAAATCAATAACATAAATATAAACATAAATGTTTTCATTAACTTCATTAATCTTCAAAAAACACTTCAAAGTTGGATGAAAAGTGTAGGGTTTGTGAGTGCTGTGTGCGATTTTTCCGATTCTCTCGATGCGATAGTAGAACAAGAATAAGTACCAATACAGTTGTAAAGTGACAAGATTTTGATATCGAGTAGGTTTCCATTTGCTGATTCGATAATGCGAACAATTTATATCTATCGTAAGTGTCACTCCAGTAAGAAGTATTACATTTCCAGAATAAATTTTATTTATGTATAGTAACGTACGTCACAAAAGTGTAGAAATGAACTTGGATTGTAGTTACTTGAATCTATCAAAGCGAATATTTTGATGCGATGTAGATGTAATTATTTGTTAATTTATGTTTAACTTTCGTTTATTTATTTTTATTGGAATATTGTAAGGAGAGAACTGTGATTTATAGTTGCCATGTACACATTACGTTCCTTTTTAGAATAAAGAAAATAACTAAATCATCGTCTTATTTGAACGATCTACTGTTCAGAAAAAGTGTTCTTCTTCACACTCCACCCCATTTTTTGCTTCCGAGTCTACCTGTAGGTAGTGGTAGCACTCTTTTCGCTTTTGGGAGATGAAAAATTGTTTTGTCTTCGAAATCAAAAAGTCGTGTCTGTGTGTGTGTGCTGAGTTTGTGTGTGTGTGTGTGTGTGTGTGTGTGTGTGTGTGTGTGTGTGTGTGTGTGTGTGTGTGTGTGTGTGTGTGTGGTGTGGTGTGTGTGTCGTGTGTCCGCAAATCCTTGTAACGAGCTTGATTTCCACAGTTTTCATCCGATTTTGATATTTTCAGTGAAGTATTGATTTGATAAAAATTGATAAAACCGGCAAAAAAGCAAGAAATCTCAATGAATCGCAGAATAGTTTTTAGAACAAATTATTTTTACATATAATTGGTACTTAGCGATTTCTTTGCATTCGAAGTGCTCGAATTTCAGAACAGTGTAACATATTATAAGGAAATAATTCACGAAAATTCGCTCATACGATCGTGCTGCATGGCTGAACTTTTTCCGATATTACCTTTGACCTGGTAAAAATAGATTTTCTTGGAACTCAAGTCGACCCCAGCTCTAATATTCTCTGAGAAATTCAAGGAAATCGGATGAAAATTGAGTATGGTGTGCGTGTTACAAGAATTTTACCATTGAGCATGCATAGTAGCCCATAGAAAACGAAGGATGAAACTGATAGAAAAAGGGTGGATAAAATTATCAAATAAACTATCGGTGATTCAGAGTGAGAAATTTTGGCCCAAATCCTACCTAATCAATTTATTCGAATATGGGATGAAAACGGTTCAAGTTTAAGAAATTAAGCTCAATACAAAACTGGTGTGTTTGGGCATGTGCAATGGCTACTATTGATGTGGAAGCGTTGATACTCATAAAAGAATGTCTAAAACTACGCTCACATTTAATGAAAATTTCATCATAGTTAGATGAAAACTGTAGAAATCATTTATTATACATAAGGATCTTACATTTGCGCGTGCCCAAAGATAATTGGGGTAAGCATTTGCTGTACCATTGTGGTTCCTAGTTTAGGCACGAACTAAATCACTCGCGACAAAGTTCTGGAAACCCATTTCAAAACGTTAGTTAGTGAAAAAACGTTGTCTATTTCCACGAAAATAAAGAGTTACAATGTTAAATCGATTTCGACGTTTAGGCCATCATCAGTAACAAACAATAACTTGACGCACATTAGAAAGGACACAGCTTTTATAGTCACAGGTGAAAGGAGATTGAATCCCATTGGTCGAGAGAAAGGAAAGGGGCAGGAGGTACAACCAATGAAGTGAAGCGAGGGGGACTATAGCTAATCAGATTGAAGTGAAAGGAAGGGAAAAATTATTTAATATGGTTTCAACACTGTAATGGGATAGTTCCAAACTTTATAGAAATGTTCTTATCAGTGATGAAATATATTGAGGTATATCCTCATTTAAATATTTACCAGGTCTGTCACTTTAGATCATTTCGAATTTTTCAAGTACATTCAACATACCTCCCTTTGGACAAAAATGAAGAAATTCTTCAAACTGTCTATCTGTCAAATCAAAATTTCACTATGATTGGATTCCTTAAGATGTTTCGCAAATGTAGACTTACTCTTATCTTCCCTGAAATCCTCCTGAAGCTCGTCTATTCATTCCCTGAATTTTCTACCAGATTGACCGCAACATTCGTAGCCACAAGGACATTTTATTTTATAAGCCCCACTTTTATCCTGAACATTGATTTTGTACGGACCCTAGTAATGCTCTAAGACTATTTCTAGTTTTAAAACCCACTTTGTCACCTCTCAATGATAGAATTTTGCTGATTTTATCAGAAATTTACCTTTAAAAAGGTATGTTTATCCACTGCTTTTCTTCTAAAGTTACATCTTCCCTAGCCACATTGTATGTAGAGACATTGTATCAACGAGATCTACTCCATGTCTATCAGTAGCCGCTATGCTTTTGATAATAGATTTTTCTTTTGATAAATGTTGTTCTCTCATTGGAATAGATAGTGCTCGGTTGATCATACTATGGAAGGCTGCATGCTCATGGACTAAAGGGTGATTTGAAGTACTATGGATAGTTATATCGCTATATGTATTTTTTCTATTAATTGAAAAATCATGCTTTTCGTTTACCAAAGAGTTGGACAGATCTAGAAAATTGGGTTCGAATTCGTTGGTGAATTTGATAAAGGAATCTAATTTATTGATTTGGATCTTTTCCGTTAATTCACTACCAGCTTTTATTGGTTTCTGTTAATTCACTACCGCTTGATATTCGTTCTGCTGTTCTAAAAACTGTTCGCCAATCATTTTCAAGTACACTGTGGAAAAATAGATCAGAATGCTGTGTATAGTTTGGTGGTCTGGATGCTCGCAAGCTCGCATCTAAAAAATGCACTACAACAAGTATTCAATCCCTTAATAAAAATTCAGATTAGATGGAAATGTAGGTCAGAATGATGTGTACAATATGGTGGTCTGGATGCTCGCCAGCTCAAATCTCAAAAATACTTAACATCAAGTAGTCAATCCCTTAGTAAAAATACAGATTAGTTGGACATACAGGTCAGAATGAATGAATGGTAGTGAATTAAAGGAAAAGATCCATTGATTTTTTTCGTAAAAAGAATTTAGTTGCCTTTCTGTGTATTTTCATAGAATGATGATATCACCGACATATCTGTACCAATAGAGAAGATTATTTGTGTTACAAGTAGTAAATATTTGTTGCTCAAGATTATCCATGTATATATCTGCAAGTAGGGGATATAACGGAGAACCCATAGCGACCCATGGCAGTGTGTAACATTTCCCCTCAAATATAAGTCGGCCCTGATCCAACAGGAAGCTTGTCTGGACACAGATTGTGAGGACAGATGAGCTTCTGAATCTCAAATATTTCTGCATAATACTAAAACTTGCTTACATCTGTAGTTTGTCAATAAGTCTTGTATATTATTTATCTTTGAAGTTGAGAACGTCATTTTGGTCAAGTCTGATAGATTTTTGTTTCAAATTTCAAATGAATTTAGTTTGATTCATTAACGAAAACATAATCAATCTATTTGCCAGAGGACAAATTATAAACCCGATGGGGGAATCCGACATGGATATACATATGCAAAAACTGTTTAACCGCGTGGTAACTTCTCATTCTTTTGCGACAGGGAAACTTCAGTCCCGATCTCGAGCCCAGATGTCACAATTAATCTCCGTTGAAGAAAGAACATCTGAAATCATTTGATGATATCCATGAACATTCACACGTCGCAGCTCCGCAGTCGGTCACGGGCTCCGGTTCAACCGCCCGTGAAAGAAATACGCGAGAAGATAGGAATCTTGTAGGAAGGAGTGATTCACTCAAGGATAGTTCTGGTGATCCTGCTGGGTAGGGTGACTGTGGAACCGTTGAGTATAAAAGATTCATCACCACCGAAATCCAGCATCAGTACTTCCAAGTCTCTCGATACAACTGTAGATCTCGAATTGTACACCGTTGGTGGGAACCTAGGAAAAAATACAAGTCATCATGAAAGTTTTCTTCAGCGGTTTGTTGCTAGTCTGTATGGCTTCGGTGTCCCTCTGTGCGGACGAGTATACGGACAAATATGACAGCGTTGACTTGGACGAAATCCTCAACAATCAGCGCCTTTACCAGAAGTACATTGACTGCGTGATGGGTAAAGGGAAATGTACTCCGGATGGAGCTTTACTGAAAGGTGAGTTCCTAAACGTAGACGTTTCATCAACTTCCAACTCAAATTGGAGAAAAAAGAGCCCTTAATTAGCGAATTTTTGTAGAAAATGAACTATTGCAATGCTTCAAAAATTTTAAAATCAAAATTTTTGAAAAATTTCTTCATTGAAATCCGTTTTGAGGCATTCAGAAACAAATCCTGAAGTTTGCGCTTTTTTCATATATATATATATATATATATATATATAATAACAAAGGAAAACAAAATACAACGGAAGATAGCCTGGAAGGCACAAGGCGACTTGCTTATCACGAAGATAACAATATTACAATGTAATAGGACATTAAAAAATATTTGCACATAATTATGCTGAAAAACGTACTGAAAATTCATTAATAATAATTGCTGAAAAATCAATAAAAAATTGCAAAAAATCTAAAAATTCAAACTCTATCTTGAATCGCCAAATTTTATTTAGTATAAGTTTTTTGGATTGGTTCTTAACAATTTCTTTGTACTCAAATTGCTCAAATAACGATACAAGTTACCATATTGTAATACGATAGGTAATTTATGAAAATTTGCTCATACGATCATACTTTATCACTGGGACTTTTTATTGTCATATATCCCATGTAAAGAGATAAACATCAATCGTGATCTGCTGCGATTAAAAGTTGTTTTCTGAGATCTTGGTTCATTATCTTCAATCACTAAACCTTGTAATCGACGAAGAGAAAAGAAATTGTTATCCAACTCTTAAAATTCGTAGTTCGATGTTTCAAAAAGTTTCTAGCACAATTCTACGGACAGTTATCGTCTGGAATGACACATACATACATATATACATACATACATATATACATACATATATACATACATACATAATCCATAACACGTAAACTATATACAGAATATGAAACGGATTTCTGCATAATTGTTTTTCAAAAATATATATAGCTTAATATATAAACTTCAGAATACGATTCAGAATAGCCTGAAACGGATTTCTGCATAAATTTTTTTCAAAAAATCACATTCTACAAATTTTGAAATATGTCAAATCCAAATACGTAATATATATATATATATATATATATATATATATATATATATACACGAATAAATTAATAATCAAAAATAAAAATCCATCCGTACGCTGTGAACCGCCTAGTGCCTTTCTCCAAACTATGTAACAAATATTTTCAAAAAGTACTCCTTAACCACATGAGTGAACGAATCACCAGTTAGAACTACATTCCTTCCATCACTTCCAATCAACTCTAAAAGGAGTTTCTTTGGTAAGGTTGAAATATCAAACAGTGCATTCTCGAAAACTTTCGAAATAAGAATAGAGTTTTTCTGTTATTATTAGCTTCCATTTTAATGAATCGCTTGAGACCATCAGGATCATCTGTATGACCAACAACGTCAACGTAAAACGAAAGAAAAAAAGAGGTCAACATGATTGTGAATGAGAAACGTGTGGATAATTATAGTAAAAATCCCCATATTACATAAATAACTATGACGATAAACCAACTGATATAATACTAATAGAACCCCATTTTCAAAAACTTGAGCTTATTGTAGAATTTTCGTTGAAGATAAAGCTATTGCAAGGGCTCCAAACAATTTTAAATCAAAATTTCCAAAACTTTTCTTCATTGAAAAAAAAAAATATATATATATATATATATATATATATATACAAATAAATATATGGAAGTAAATATATACATATACATACATATGAAAAAGTGTGAAACTCTAGGATTTGTTTAAGAATGTCAGTTAAAAGAGCTAAATTTCTTAAATTTTAATATACTTAAATTTCATTTTTATGTTCTAAAAAATCGATAAAAACTGCATTAATAATCCAAAATCATTTTTTAGAATAGCAGATTATTATTTAGAACGAGTTGTTTTGCCATATTATTGGTAGTTAACAATCTTTTCACTCAAAGTCCTCAAAATTCAAAGCAATTAGTATAGTACGATAATATACGAAAACTCGCTCATACGGTCATGCTGCGTGACTAGAACTTTTATAATTTGTCTATGTTTGAGCTTATGCTATGGTCTCTAGATGAAAATTTTCCTGAATCAAAGAGCACCTTGCTTATAGGGAATTTACCGCTAATTCCGAAATAATAATTATGTGAATTGGGAAGTAGGTGACGTGTTATCAGTTTAGGTAAAATGTGGCAAGTTATGAGTACAGACTTCCTTGAATGACAGATCAGAAACACAAATGTGATAAGGAAATTTTTACCAAAATACATACCTATGTAAAAATAATAATGATTAACAAAAATTAAATTACATTCATAATACCTAATGAATAAATAAAAAATAATAATACGATATATATATATATATATATATATATATATATATATATATATATATATATATATATATATATAGGGTATTGTTACATGTTTTTCAAGCTCGACTAGATTGGTCCTTC
The DNA here is from genome assembly GCA_030762985.1 of Adelphocoris suturalis. NCBI lineage: Eukaryota > Metazoa > Arthropoda > Insecta > Hemiptera > Miridae > Adelphocoris > Adelphocoris suturalis. The sequence goes on from CM061040.1 coordinate 122,589,620, forward strand.
ATCATCATACCACTTATTCATAACACTAGTCAACAAAAATTACAATAGTGTATTATTTTTGAGTTTATTAACTTTTATTTTCTGCTGCTTTTTTTCTTTTTTGTCTTCTGTTCTGTCTATTTTTTCTGTCATCAATTATACACGACTTGTTCATTTCTCGTTGCAAGCATTACTATATTTCTCTCGGAAAACAAAGTTAGGGTAAATTAGAATTTAGCCATATGTTAAATTGATAGTACTGGGCAATATTTTAGTTGCCAAAATGGTTTCTAGATTAAATAAATAGAAAACAAAAAACTTCAAAAACGACAATAATAGCGTCGAGTCTGTTACAACTCCAGCATACCAGCCATTTTACGATTCACATCCGTGTTGACGATTTTTTCGCCTTCCAACACTTAAACCCTTCTGAAACGAGATCGGTTGATTGCACAATGCACCGGGTGGTCTCATTCACTTCATTGAACTGAGTTCTATCTAAATCAAACGGAAAAATACCTTTTTATATAGAAAGTTTTTGAGATCTTGATTTTTGATAGTTTAACACTTGAATGTCATCCCTCGGGGTTGATTGAGAGTAATGTCGGGATCACAGGAACATTCTGAGCTTCAGCTAGGTAGGCAAATTAGCTGAGACATGTTCGATCTCTGAAATTTTATGAAATCCGAAATTAAACTTTCAGTTCAGCTAATTGAAAAAATAGCCCCTGCCCGCAATGCGTATCATAGGTATGTTTTGAGGTGCATGTAGCGAATTTTAGTAAAAAATGATGATATCGCGGCGGCTCCACAAATTTTAATACTACAAAACTGAATAACTTCTTTTGAATAATTGAGTTTTTTGCAACATGGTGGACACGATTGGGATGATCCAATATTTCGTGTATTGATAAAGAAAATGCAAAGCATACAAACTCTTACCTGCGTCATCCAGCCTAAAAAAAAATCATTAAGAAGGTTGATGTTGAATGAGTAAAGTTTTTGTTTATATTTATGGAATTTCGATTCCAAAAATATGTTGTCCGGTGTAATATTTGTACGAAATGTTTTCATAGAAAAAATACCGGAAGCCCTCCAAAACGAGTGCGCCAAATGTAGCGCGAAGCAGAAGAAAGGAGCAGAGAAGGTTTTGAGGTTCCTTATCAACGAAAAGGCGGTTGACTACAAAGCTCTTGAAGAGAAGTATGACCCAGAAGGCACCTTCAGGAGCAAGTACGAAGAGCAAAAGAAAAATTTGAAAGAAGGGAAACCACTCAGTGTCTGAAAGTTCACACTCGTCTGAACTGTGTACACAAAACTGTCGCTCGCTAAATGAAATATTTTAAAATGTAAATACAAAGTGAATAAATATCGAATATTTATATGCTTGTAATTTTACCTACCTGGAGTACTATTCGTTTGGTTATAACCATTGGTTAATTATGAAAATATGTCTTTTTGCTATGCCATCAAACCGGTATGACAGTAGAAAATCACCTGCAGTCGGCCTTGAATCGAATAATAAACTGTTTGTCTCCAATGAGGACAGACGCAGGTAAGGATAAGAGAAAAGTACGTACGGATGTCTGTGTATGACCTCCGAAGAAGTTATAGGTTATAATTATTCCTTGACTTTTCCGTTTGGATATGAAAAGGTAAGACCATCATTCCTGAATGTGATTTTTAATCTCCTTCTTTTGTGACAATTTGATTCTGATGATATACATTCATTTTATTATTAATCCCTGGCTTAAATAAATGTTTAGATCTGGTTAAAAGTAAAGTTTCCGGAGAACTCTGAAAATATTGATTGAACAATGTTCGATAGCCTCGCTCCAAACAAAGTTGTCATTGCTCTTAACATTGATGAGTGTGATTTAGGAAAAACATTTCTTACTGAGGTTCATTCAATTAGTTGATGAACAATGAATTTTTTATTGAAAGCCGTTCAACAATTCCTTTCTTGCACTCAAGTGGACTATATCGATTAGGCCGAACGTGTTATTTGTAATCAAAAGTTCCTTGAATCGTATTGTTATTCATTTTCTTAAATGAGCTAAGAACGTTCGATTCAGCGATGGAAACAAAAAATGTGATGTATGTTACTGCCCGATTTATTGGCGTGTTTCCTTTTGATAGGTTTGGACGTTTTGACACATTCTACGCATCACTTACAGTTGCGTTAGGCATCGTTTTTAACTGCGTGGTCATCAGTGCTAGAGTAGAATACGTTGCACTTGGCCAACTGAACGATTGGCGGTTAGGGATTGACAAATATGTATCGCCTTGTTTGGCAGTTAGTCAGGCGTTGCCCATCATGATATTCGTCGTCAACCTCATTCGGCGAAAGAAAAACTTGGAAAATATTCTTTTGAACAATAGGAATTCAAATTTATCGACAAGCCTTCATTATGAGGTTTCGCTGCTTCAAAATCTCACATTCACTATTGGAGCAGCTAGCCTAATATTGACCGTTCTTTTACTGTTCACCCGTGGTATGGCTAAAGTGTCATCTTTTGATTATCTTAGCGTAGTTTTTAACAACTTTCAAATGTACAGCATAGTTTTGATTTTTTTCGATTTCATTAACCGAGCATTAACGCATCTTCCAATTAACAAACGTTGCAGTGTTTTTAAAAACCAGCTTAGATTTGTACGTTGTTGTGATGAACTGATGAAAGTGTTCCAAATCCCTCTACTTCTGATTTTCATAAATTGCTTTGGATACGTCGTTTGGTTAACGTTTGACCTCATAATGAAATGCATCATCAATACATCTCCCAAAATCAATGTTTCTCGTTCAATATTTTTTGTTCACTTTGCCGTATGGAAATTCGTGACGATGGTTCTTCCCTGTGTAGCTTCGCAAAAATTTTATACTAAGGTAAGGCTTTTTAATTGTGTTAATCTAACAATGTAGGAGCTAAGGCTAGGATTGTACAAAATAAGAGATCCAGTTACATATTAGATAGCATCATAGATCACAATTTTTCTTTCAATTTGTTGATCTTATCGAGAAGTCATATTATCAGACGTATTATCAGATGACATTTTATCTATCATCATATTATCAGAGTCGAGCTCAAGAAACAGCATACTCACGATTTGGGAGGTAATTTTAATGCTGATTCTCTAGTGAGAGCACTACGTAGATCCAGCCAGTTGAGAAGTCACAGAGGACAGTTCAAACAACGTAATTGAGGAATTCAGCCACACCAACCAACTTCAACTACCTACTCCAAACCTCATTGCCAGACCCACTGAAGGAAGGCAGTATCTTAACAGTGTTGGTTGCGCAGTTTTCGACTGAACCATGAATTGGGGGGGGGGGGGGGGGGGCTGAGTACTTCGAAATCGTTTGGGGACTCTAATTCAGCTCTAATACTGCTGCTATTTTGGCTTAGAGTGATTGGGGGGTCAGGCTGTTGCTGCTGAACAGAGGTCTAGATGGTCATTACCATTTACTAGCCATTTAGTGTAGTAGAAGTTCCATTTGGCACTTGCAGTTTCGTTCAAATTTTGGTATTTCATAGATCGAAGCCCATTGTCGTATGATTGTCAAGCCAAGCCTGCCTTGCAATGGCAAGTTCTTTCACTTCTGTTCTTCGCACGTCTGTTTACCGGAAGTTGAACTGCTAGACACTGGATTTGTGGAACACAATATGGTTTAAAAATAGTGACTCTGAACAACACACAAAGCAGTTCTCTCCTACTGGGTGGAGCTGTTTGAAGTTGGATGTAGAGTTATACTACAAATTAACATGGGTTCCTTCAGGGCATGGTAGAAATAAGGCATACCTTGAGAGGAGGAATGGGGAGGGAGAATGGGGGGGGGGGGGGGAGTTCCAGTTGTGAGCACTTTGGCTTGAATGATTTTCTTTGAGCAGGACCGTGCAAATCATTCTTGGAAGTTAGTAGTGGCAGTAAACTTTTGGTGAACTGGTGAAGAAGTTCTTTGCTGTTGAAATTATTTTTTATTAGTTCAATTGAATTTTTCTCATTTAATTTATAAAGTAAGTTTCGCTAAAGTTACGCTAATTTGAGTTTGATATAGTAGGTATGGTGTTTGTGTAATATTGCCTGTATTTAGCAAGGGGTTTACTGCTAGAGAGTTGCTGCAGTCGGGAAAAAACCATCCTCTGGAAAGAAACAGTGACATACTCATTGTCTTAACGTCAGCTACATTTTATATCTGAAGATGCCAAAAAACTTCTACTCCATTGGTTAGTTCTTTTGATGCTCATACGCAAATCCGGAGTTTTCAAGATTGCAAAATTATGTAATTGAAATGCTGTCAAAAAATATTCAGAACCCAGATCGCAAATTGCGAATTGGGATGGAACATGTCCAAATTTTTGTCACATTTGTATGTGACGGGAAACTTCAGGTTCTGTGTTTCCCTCTCTTCACTTCCCGACATTGACTAACTCCATTGAAGCGAAGTAACATCAGTTTCTACCTCCATTTAGATGCGTATTCGAAAATCCCACTTCCCCTGGAAATTTCCCAAACCCACAGTGTTGTTTCCTTCGAGTAAAGAAAAAATGATTCTAGACCCGAGCTAGTTGCCTATTCCGGAAGGGAAATAATGCTTGTACATCAAAGATAAGACCTCAGATTCACCACGCCATGGCACATGGCACAACATCGAGAAGGGTTCAACTGGTATTTGTAGCAATACTACCTCCATGGATAGATAACTGTGATAGACAGCGAAATGCGCAGTTATGTACATTTAAAATCATCCCCTCACATCATACATTATCATCCCCTCCATTTTCTACGGGAAGGTACTAATTTCACACTTGAAAATCGATTGGTAAAGTCATTTCATGTTCATGCAAAGAACGTAAAAACTTTCACAGAGTAAAGTATAACTCTATAATTTACGTAATACATTTAAAATGATGACCTAAGTATGAATCTTTCATTGGAAGCCGGTCAAGTGTTCTTTCTTTGCATTCAAGGTATCAATATTGATCGTGGTCAACGACGTCCTTTACAGACATACGTCATTAGGCATTTCTTTTCTGAAAAAGAGGCGGAGCGTTTTTGATTTTATGATGGAACCAAGAAACGTCTTGTACTTAACTTCTCGATGCCTTGGCATATTTCCTTACAATCGATTCGAAAATTTCGACACATTCTATGCATCTCTCATGGTCGCGTTAGGTATAGTTTTTAACTGCGTGGTTGTTAGTACCCGAATGCAATACGTTGTTCTTGGGCAACAGAATGATTGGCGAACCGGGTTTCAAAAATACGTATCTCCTCTTTTGGCCGTTTGTCAGGTATTGCCTATCGTTGCATTCGTTGTCAACGTCACCAGACGGAGAAGACACTTGGTAACTTGTCTTTTGAGCAATAGAAATCTGAAATTACCGACCACACTCCATTACAAGGTTTCCTTCCTTCAAAATTTGACTTTCACATTTGGAGCAGTTAGCACAATATTTTACGTTCTTTTACTCTTCACCCGTGGTATGTCCCGAGTGAACATTTATGAGTATCTTTCTATGATTTTCAATAGCTTCCAAATGTACTGCATAGTTTTGATTTTTTTCGATTTCATTAATCGAGCATTAACGCATCTTCCAATTAACAAACATAGCAGTGTTTTTAAAAACCAGCTTAGATTTGTACATTGTTGCGATGAACTCATGAAAGTGTTCCAAATTCCCCTACTTCTGATTTTCATTAACTGCTTCGGATACGTCGTTTGGTTTACGTTTGACGTCATCATGATAAGTTTCTTCAAGGCATTGCCCGAAATAAATGTTCCAATGACAATATTTTTCATCCACTTTGCTGTATTGAAATTCGTCACAATGGCTCTTCCCTGTATAGCTTCGCAATTATTTCATAATCAGGTAAGGTTTAAATTTTTTCTACAATGTATCTAAAAATGTAGGAGTTCGGATTTTATGAAATAGAAGATTCATTCCTCACGGAGGAGTTCAGTACAAATATGGTAGTTGAGTTGGTTGGGTTGAAAGCAACAACGCAACTACAAGATAATTTACGGTGACGCCTGTTTTGAGATTTGTTCTCAACTAGGTACCATCCAAATTTGAAAGAAATCTAGTATACAGTTATACCTTGTAAGTGTTATTAATGTTACCAGTATTCAGGATAGATTTCTAAGACTACTGTTGATGCAAATATACGAACTCGTAGGGAACCATATTCATTTTATCAAGCAAAATAATCATGAAAATGGAAGATCTCGTGAGTTTATACATTTTATCGACTGTGCCTCGATAACACAAAACATATAGGTACTGCTGATTATCCGCCCCTCTCTATCATCGTCTTCACTCATAGAAATTTTACAAACTAAGATGGTTGGAGTTTTCACTTTGAATAGGTACTTTTAACGATGTATGAAGTAGAAATGAGGGGTGTTGATGATGTGAAAATTCAAGTATTATTAAGTTAGAGCATGTTTCATGTTCGTGTTACTGACTTCCTTTGCCCAACACACAAGGAGATAATGTAGTTCACAATTCAGGATCTGGAGAACCAGCGCCAGTGTAGAGATGCTTCGTTCTCTAGTGTAAGGTTTTTTTTAAAGCGTTTTTTACTTGTTAATTCTGAATCGTTATGGGTCGTTTTCCGTAAAGGGACAATCGTTGTCCCGAGAGGATTCCAGCTTTCCCCTAATAATTTTGGAGTCGAAAATAATATCTCCATAAGCTATCAACTGTACTCGCAACTGTGCTCTGTATCTACTGTAAGGCAATAAGTAATTGATACATTTATCAACTATTTAATAAATAGGTTTAAATTCAAACAGCAAATTGTCTACTCTTCTGCTATATCCAGAACCAGATTCCCCAACTTTGCATTCGAATAGTGTGGATCATTAATTCCAACTGGCGTCCCAAAATTTACGAGATTTCTTAATACCTATATAATGATGGAACAAATAGGATCCCAGATTCTTTACAGTGCACACGAGCAGGAGTAAAACATTAGTATATCCAGAGGTAAGTGTGTTTGATCTGTCTGCTTTGTCTATTTGGTGTTTTTGTGTGTTGGCGCCTTATTCTCGTTTTCCGTGACTTTTCCCCACCCTCACAATGTGCGGCTGGAGGTCCGGTAATCGAAAAAAAAAAGAAAAAAAAAAGAAAAAAAAGGCTGAAACCTGTTGTTAACCATCAGGAAGGCTGTAGAGGGAGTTTAGTTGGGAAAACGTGGTGGTGACCAAGCAACATATACCTTTAGTCTGTTGCCTATAAAACGGTGGGAAATTGAAACTATTTTTTCATTCTTCTTTCATCTTGTAGATTGTTACGAGCCTGTTCCATTGGTATATTGATATTGCTAAACATCTCCAGCAGAACCCAACAAAAACTAATAAAACTGCTCTCCCAGTTGGATCTTTTGTTTTTAGTCTGCCCACCACAAAGTCAGACTTAAGACATAGAGGGCAGTCTAAAGACAACACTTAAGCTGCAATTTGTAAATCCACGATTTGTCAAGTTTCTTTTTTATTCCATGAAAAGTTGAATAATTGAAATATGTAAAATTATGGATGATAACAAAAAAATAACTAAATTATTAAATTATAATTCCCTAAATGTGGAAAAGAAGATATAATGCGTTAAGGTAACTTTGGGGTCTACTGACCTGAGCATCCATCGAATTCCACGTAGGTGGCATTTATTTTTTCAATTATTTAGAAGATGGTGGTTTTTTTTTTAAATGTAGCTTGGGAACATTTTAATAAATATAGCGGACTTGACAAATAGACAAATGGCACTTCATTTGATTACACATGCAGATTATCATGTAACATTATTACTGGTGATTCGTTACTTCTAGTGAAATCGTCCCCCTGCAATATGAATATAAATGATAGTTTTCTTTATAGAGGATAGCCTTGAGCGAAATATCTTAAATGGGACCACGAGGCTGAATTATAACATATTTTCTTAATTGCATACTTTTAACAGTGCAATTTGATTGGGAATTATGTGAATCGAGTCTAGTAAGATTACATTTACGTATTAAGTTTACGTAAAGAAAAGGTCTTGAAATTTTTATTTTATTGTGGTTCCTTACTACATAAGGCAGGAAAACTTTGTGATTGTGCATGAAGTTGAGAAAAAGTTTTCCACCAAATTCAAGATTTAGATGCAATTTCCAGGTACGTAGTGGGTTAGCTTCTAGATGGTCCCCTATGAATTTCATTCTCGTCAGATCAATAATGGGGTGTGTGTATTTATTACACGGAATATGTGTGAATATTAAAATGTTGAATTCTAACGAACTATTGGTCCGATCTCGTTCAAACATGGAGGGAAGTTTCTTTCGACTTTAAGAAAAATCCCCTATGAATTTTATTGCAATTGGTTGAGTAATAACAATTGTTGTGCATGCGGAAAACTAAAGTTGGTTGAGAATGTTGAGGTTGTTAAGATGTCACGCGCAAAATGTGCTGTCGCAAAATTGTCTCTTTCTGAAGTGTTTTGTTGGGAATTTGTTTAAAGATTGATGCGAATTCAATCCCAGAAGGACTGCCGACATCCGAGAAGTGGTAGAAGTGGAACTTCAAGATTATAGATAGTCCCGGATTCAAGAAACGTGTTCGGATTTTCGAAAATCCGGACATGGTTATGGTTTCGTAGTTTGGTTGTAGTGTAGTTATGAATTTGAATGGACGACTCGGTGGTGTCACTATCAGAACGGGTGGAATGTCCACACTGTGAATTGACTTTCACACGACGTGGACTCTTTCGACACACACCGTTATTCTCTCGCAGAGTGAACCCAGGACTCATCATGTAGTTCCTCTTTATAATGAAGCGACCGTTAAACTTGGTGACGCATATAATTCACCATATCTCAATAACTCAGGTCCTTCAAATTTAGTGTGGAAAGGCAAATGGGAAAAAATAGTCCAATTACGCGGAAAGCAGTATGACTTACCGAGTGGAAGGGTAGGCTATAACTTCGTGGATGTTCTTGGACAAGAAATAGAAAAATTGGTGTCAGGTGAATATCCTTCCGAACGCTTCATCGTCTACATTTCGGTCATCCTTCAGAGGCAAAAGCAAGTAAAACTAGCTAAAGACATCAGAGTAACAGTAGAAAGACGGATGCAATCATGGGAGGCAGGAACAGTAGATGCGCTGATTCATGAAGCATTCACAGCTGACAGAAAATTGGGCAAGGCTAGACAAAATAGTGAAGACAAAGCACAAAAACATCAAGGTTTTTCACCGTCTGATTACAAGAAGAAGAGTCCACGAGGCAGTCCGTTTTCTCACTGAAAATGGAAGAGGGAAAATTCTAGACCCAAACTTACAGATGAACTCAACTGGCATGACGGTACTGGACGAGTTAAGGGACAAAAATCCTCCACCTGCTGACCTTGATCCGGAGTTGTTCAATTTGCCTGCTGGAATAGAGGAAATGCCGTCTATTCAGCAAGCACTTGTTACATCAGAACATGTTGAGAAGGCAGCTCGAGCATTGCACGGTGGGGGAGGTCCCGGAGGATCAAACTCGGACCAGTGGACTGACTTCCTACTACGATACGGGCGGGCAAGCCTGCGATTGAGAAACGCAGTCGCTGGGTTAGCAACAAAGTTAAATAATGAAGACGAGCCCTGGTAAAACATAAAAGCACTAATGTCAATTCGCCTAGTTGCTCTCGACAAATCTCCCCCGGAATACGTCCAATAGGAATAGGAGAGTGCCTAAGGAGGATACTCGGGAGATGTATGGCCGAAATAACTGGAGAAGATGTTAATATGATATGTGGCGCTAAGCAATTGGCATAAGGACTTAGTGCCGGCATTGAGGGAGCAGTTCAAATGATGGATAGCATTTTCGAACAGAGGGCTCAACCAAGATCAAACTGGGGATTTCTGATTGTCGATGCCATGAACGCATTTAATGTAGCAAATAGAATGATGTCACTGTGGCAAGCACCGGTGTATTGGCCAAGATGTGCAAGATTTGTATATAACACATACAAAGGGCACGCAGAATTGGTGGTTAGAGGAGGGAGAGAGAGTTTGTTCAGCAGAGAAGGAGTAACCCAGGGAGACCCGCTATCTATGTTTCATTACGCTTTGTCCACAATACCTCTCATTGATCGACTCGACAATCCACAAATAACTCAGTGTTGGTATGCCGATGACTCTTCGGCACACGGTTTATTTGAGAATTTGAAAAACTGGTGGAACCAGCTCGATCAAGAAGGCCCAGGATTTGGCTATTTCCCCCGAGGAACCCCCTCTTTCCCACTTTCTTGTGGTAAATCCTGCTGATATTGATGACGCCCAGAATATTTTTCGAGGGACAGGAATCACAGTTGTGACTGGACATAAGTTTTTGGGTGGGTTCATTTGACAGTCCAGTACGAAACGAAATTTTGTTGAGAAGAAGATTGATAACTGGATACAAGAAGTAGATCAGCTTGCAGAAGCAGGAAAAATCCAGCCTCGATCAGCACATGCAGCATTCTATGTGTCAGTGCAGTTCAAATGACAGTATATGCAACGAGTGCTAAACAGTGATGGAAGTGAATATCGCCGACTTCCATCAACAATCAGGACTAAGCTCGTTCCAGCATTAGTCGGAGGTGTTGTTACAGAAGCAGAATGCAACCTGTTCTCTCTCCCAGTGAACAAGGGAGGCTTAAAACTGACGGGCCCAAGAACCTGTGCCGAAAGAACCCATGAACTGACAAGAGAAGGTTCAGTGGAGCTAATTTAGCAATACATCAGCATCATCCACTAGATTTTCAAGAGCACCAGAGAAAAGTTAATTTGGCTAGGTAAAGAGCGAGAGAATATAGAGCTGAAAAATAAGATAAATTACTGCAGGACACCTTGGAATCGTTTCCAGCAGACAAGAGAAGAGCAATTGAGCGTTCGGTGGTTCAGATCTCAGGGTCGAAGTCATCAGGGTGGCTCTCAGTACTACCCCACAGAGAGCACAATTTCGACCTCTCTCCTTCAGAATTCAGAGATGCAGTGGCAATGAGGTACAAACGGACACGAACCAATATGCCGTTTTCTTGTGATGGATGTGGTTCAAGAATTTTCAGCTAGAAACACGCATTAACGGGAGGCCTAATCACTCGGCGTCATAATGAAGTTAGGGATCTCTTAGGAGAGCTCATGATAGAAGCATGGGGCAACTGTGTAAAGGAGCCGATCATAATAGAGGTTACTGAGCAATCACCAGGCCTCAAAGGGGATTTGGTATGCAGAGGGGTGTGAGAACCACAGAGGGAGGCGTTATTTGACGTACGAGTCACAGACACAGACGCTCCATTTTACGTTTCCCGTCCTGTAGCATCCATTTTGACTGCTGCAGAAGAAGAGAAGAAGAGAAAATACATGGCAGCTTGTGAAGGTAGACGATCTTCATTCACCCCCCTGTCTGTTCGGTTGATACCCATTTTGCACCACAGATTGTGAGTTTTCTGAAAGTGTTGGCTGAGCGACTGAGTGATCGATGGGGACAACCGCAAAGCGTAGTGCGTGGATGGATTCGCGCGAGATTGGCTTTCGCGATTTTGAGGGCATCAAGCATGAGCGTGCTAGGAGCCTGAAAACGCTGGCGAAGCTGTGAAGAACTGATAGGATTCAACGATGGTGCAGCAACTCGACTACATTAAAAAATACCGAACACAACGTAACGTCAACAGAGCCTCAAGTTTCACTGTTTCTACAAGAATTTTGTTACCACCTTTCAATAAATAAACCTACCTACCTAAGTTGGTTGACATACACAAAATTAAGAAACTAATGGATCGATTTTGATGACATTTTCAGGAACCTATTGTGGGTTAGCTTCTAGATGGTAGAAATTTCATTGCTGTAGGATCAATCGTAGCGAGCACGCAAGCGCAACCATGATTTCGTGTTGAATTCGATTCGGTTGCAATTGGTTCTTTTAACTAATGCTACAGGACCATGTTACAATGAATCAGGAAACTATACTGCCTACCTAACTTGGCAGACGTTTTTAGCGAATTTTAGTAGAAAATGAAGCTATTGCATTGAGTCCAAAAATTTTAAAATCAAAATTTTCTTAATTGAAATCCGTTTTGACGAACCATAGAGTTTAACGCTTCTTCATTTCTATATATATTTAACGCTTCTTTCTTCATTCTATATATCGCCCCAATACGGATTTCAATGAAGAAAATTTTCGAAAATTTATATTTTAAACTTTTTTTAGCCATTGCAATAGCTTTCTTGTTTACGAGAATTCGATAATGGGACGAGTCCGAATTTTTATTGAGGTTTCAGTTGGATAACGATACCGTTCTTTACATTCGGCGTAAAACAGATCTTAGATTAAATTGAGTCCACAACTGATCGCAAGAATTTATTCATATTCCAGTTAGAATAATGCGATTCGTAAATTTATTTTTAACCTTTAGGCATGAAGCAAACGGCAAAAAAGTGGTGGTTTCTTATAGTCGAGCTTGGTTATATGAAGGAAAATGATGTGGAAATAACGTCAGACAAGGTTTCTTAAATAGTAGACCCCACGAAGAAAATGTAGCTCTATGTGTAAATCGCCCTTATTTTGTTGCTATGGACACCAGCGAGGATGCTAACAGCGCTATCTGCGAGACAGTATTTATCTGAGAGATAATTTTATCTGCTAGGTATCTAGGTGTTATCTGCTAGGCATTGATAATCGACTGGCATTCTTTATCTAGAGTATAGAGCTATACACGGTATAGCTATCCTGCAGTTAATGTAGGTAATTGATAAACCGGCCCTTGGTCGTTTAGTTTCGTTATAGTTAAAAACGCGTTCCTTTCGGTTCTGTACCCATGATAATTAAACAAGCTGCGAAGGTAGTAGGAAGCTCCTTGTGTATACAGTACAATGTTGAGGGACGAATAATATGGATTGGTTGCTTTTGATTACATTGGGATAATAGAAACGCGTAGGTAAACATCATTAATCTAAACTGTTACTTTTTCCATCCAATGGAAAACGACACTTGACCTACACAAAATATTACAACTCCCTTCACTATTTGATGTCAACAATAATTTTTTCATACTTATTCTGATCTATCTAGATTGATATTTCTATGTTGGTACTTATTTGACACGGGAAAAAATTGTACCTGTTGATGAAACATTAACCCAGCTCATCGACTATGCCTACCCTAGTTCTTGATGTCTCGCGTTGCCTCGGATTATTCCCGTTTAACAGCAAAGGCAAATTCAGCTGGCTACTGTTCTTATACTCATCAATTTGCTTGATAGTTATTCTGTCTACGACTATGTATTTACGCAGTTCCTCTTGGTGGAAGACACGCTTTTCCAAATCTCAGATGCATTTACATCTATCGACAACTCTTCTGGTCCTCCAAAACATATCATTCTTCATTCACTTGAAATCCATGTATACTTACAAATCGAATCTTGAGGAATTCTTGGTGTCCCGTTCACCTCAAAAATGTAGTTCTTGTTTCTTATGCCTGTCGTTAATATTGCCTCTGCTGCAAGTGGTCAGCTCGTGCTTATGCTTTTATGCCAAATTGACTATTCAGGTGAAGCTCATAGTGCTGCTGATTGGGATCAGCCATTGCTATAGCTACTTAGTCGCTCTTCAATTCAGCCATTTGATTTTGACAGTCACATCAATGGATCTGTGTGACGATGAACAAGCATTACTCTTTACAACGCTTTTTTCAAGGAGATCGCGTTTTGACGTCCTTTTGGCATCCTTCATGGCAATCCATGGCAACCAGTTATTATGTGTTTTTGCAAACTCGTTTGGCTACTTAGTGTGGGTTATTTACTCCTTAGGGAATCCGAATCAATGGCTAGTCAGAATATTTTTTGTGGTTTCAATAATCGTTAAATTTATGAGTATTTGCTTCCCTTGTATTTCTGTGGGACTCTACTTGAAAAAAGTAAGTACGAGGTAGTAATTGAAAAAAATAAAATAAATAAATAAATTGAAAGGGCGTTAAATAAGGCAGAATCTATATTTTTTAAGCCATCAGTTACTGAGGGCGGCTTGGGGAAGAGGATAAGATTGGCGATGGTTGGCAAAAATCATCCGTCTAGGGGTAACTCATCTAACTAATCTTCAACAAGTTTAGGAAAAATTAAGAGCCGGTCGTTCCACAAAAGGCACCAGTAGGCATTGATTTGTAAAGTGAAATAATTATGAGAAATGAGTTTCGGTTTTTTTTTTTTTTTTTTTTTTTTTTTTTTCATTACCTACCTAAGTGACTGAGGCTATTTCTGCAATTTGAAAATGCAGTGAGTTGTTTTACAAGAAAACAACTATACCGATTAGTAAACAATTTGTGTTCTGAGCAGTGCGCATACGAATTTTAGTTCATCTCATCTCTCCGCACTACCATCTCCACCCCTATTAACGGGAATTTCGAAAATCCGAACGCGTTATAAAGCTAAATTAAGAGAATTTTGGCATTGAATAAGCCATTCGAACTTACTAAAAAGTTAGCAAAATACTACATACAAACAAAACTCTTTTGGTTGTTTTCAGCTTGATGATCACTACACTCGGCTTTTCAATATTATGAACACGAATCCAGTACTGCTTAAAAGAGTAAGTGAATGCCAAATAACTAATTATGTATTGTGAAAAGATGAAAAATTACTCTTGGAATCTCTTGAAATTCCAATAAGATTTTGTTGTTGTTAAGTTGATGTTAAGAAGAGGCTTATTGCAAGTCACAATGTTACTCCCTCCTCAGGCCCTATCGCTACAAGCTAAGGGGCTGAACAATCACTCACTCCATTTTAAGCTTCTATGTACTTGGTGAAGTGATCGACCAGGAGGTACTTGGTCGACTTTGATATTCTAACAAACGTTTAGTTGCTTATGCAAAAGTGTAAAAAATCGTTACCAAAACTTTTGTCATATATGACAATATTGATTGTTGAATGGTAGGTACTGTGCTACCTAGTCAGATAGTCTACAATGTTACTGAGATTAAACCACTTGGGTCGTTACCAATATAAAGAACAAAAACGTAACCAAGTTTGAAATAGAATGTTGCCAATACTGATGCACATACTATGGCTTCTAAATATATGAATTAGTCTTCACTGCTATTCAGTAATATAAATGTGACCAATTTTACTATGAAAAACGTTGCTTATAAAAGTTTTACTTAGTTCATTTTAAATGCACAATTTATTTACCCCTACTTTCAGGTAGATGTACTTGAGTGTTGCACAAACTTATACGTACCACATTGGCCAATGGGAACTTATTTCTCACTGTCTTCATTAGCAGGAAGCAGGTGATATGCGTTGATTCTAATCATACAAGGGGGAACGGGAGGACAAGCTTTTCATTCTATTTCTATTACTGAGGTGGAATCACGATGGGCGGCCATATAATATACGCGGCCATATAAATATATTGGGCGGCCATAAAAATACGAGGGACTTTCTTGTAACGTGTAGCTTGGAACGCAGAGACACGGGATTCACAGGGTTTGTCTGTGCAACGGTTAGATACAGTTCACTAGCTCAATGGCTAGATGACACAACTGTGTGGAGGCTTTGGGGTGCTCCGATGGTCTTGGGTCTTTCTACCGGATGACTGGTGAGATAATATGGGTGTGGCTCTCTTCCTGCTGGTGCTTGGGGTTCTGACAGGAACCCACTTGGAATGAGTAGAGACAGAAGGTGGAAGATTCAGTGCGAGCTAGAAGTTATACCTCAAGACCTTGTCAAAACCATCTGACTCAATGACGATCGCTGGACCAGAACATCGAGAATTTATTGGGCTGCTGTAGACCGCATGGCAGCAGTGCCACAATGATATCGACGAAGAAACAAAGCCCTTCCAAACAAAATACAAATGTGAATGTCCCTTTGGACTGGCTTGAATCGCCGATGCTATGCATGAAATCCGGAGAAAACACGCATTTGCGAGCATAATACTCGTAAATCGGGAAGTTGAACTCTATGTAATAGCTGCCGATCACCCTCTCTAGCACGACCAACTCACCGGCTCCTCGAAAAACCAATTCACCTCGTTCCTTGCTCTCCTTCTTCTTTACACTGTTGGTACCACATACGTTTTGGGAGGGAAGCTCGAAATCTCGAAATTGCAAAAACCTTGTTCTTTCAAATGACTCAAAAGACAGAAAAACCAAATACCTACCCCGACGAAAAAAAAAAAAAAAAAAAAAAAAAAAAAAAAAAAACTCGGCGCTCCGCGCCTCGCCAGGGGGCAAGCCCCCTGGACCCCCGGTTACCTCTATTTACATACTTCGGACGAAATTATTGAAACACAGAATGTGTTTGCGTTGTCGCGCAACCAAGTGACAACCAAACAAGCGTCATTGTTTACTATTCATTTATAACATCAATTTATATAGTTATAGTATGAAACTACGAAAAAAAAATACGAAATAAATTCGTGATAAATCAAGAGCGATTTATCAAGTAAATGTCCTAAAGAGGCTACATACGAACTTACAGCTTCCTAGAGTGTAAAGTATAGAAATTAGCTTTAAAAGCCACTCATCTGATCCGGACCCTGGACATCGTCAAGTAAATGTCCTAAAGAGGCTACATACGAAATTACAGCTTCCTAGAGTGTAAAGCATAGAAATTAGCTTTAAGAGCCACACATCTGATCCGGACCCTGAGCATCGTCAAGTAAATGTCCTAAAGAGGCTACATACGAAATTACAGCTTCCTAGAGTGTAAAGCATAGAAATTAGCTTTAAGAGCCACACATCTGATCCGGACCCTGAGCATCGTCAAGTAAATGTCCTAAAGAGGCTACAAACGAAATTACAGCTTCCTAGAGTGTAAAATATTCTATACTTCCTAAAGTATAGAAATTACCTATTCAAATTATTTACCTCCGCTTCACAAATCAAACCGTTTTCGTAATACTCAGATCACCTGCTATGAATCAAATCATCGAAACACAAGCTCAATGAAATCATCAGAAATTAACAAGCGGTTGCAATCATGTTCACAATATCAATTATTGAGAATGATCACCTGTGTGTAAACAATTATTTATATAACCATGCTCATAACTCAGTTTGTTGGACTCGCACTTCGCAGTAGTTAACATAATATTGTTGGATAAATCGAGAGCTTTCGAACGAATGGTCAACGAATTTTGTGGGATGAAAAACGACGAAGTACCATTTCCCTAGCAACGACTCGGTTGTACGTGAAAATCATCCGTCACACATTTCGTTACCATCCCGCGTTCCATTTTCGGCTAGTTAGTCCATGGCTAAAACACATTCTGTGTTAAAAACTCAGTGTGGTTTGAACTCTCAAATTATCTATTCGACTCACTCGCTCTTCGCTCATACGACTATTTCAATCATCACTGCGGTTTAGGTAATTCGGTAGACTCTATTATTTCATCTGTTCTATTCATTATAATATGTTAGGTAGGTTCGTCGATTTTGACCTTTTTGTACTTTTATTTTACCTAATTATGAATGTTCAACGTATAGAACATGATCAGGTGAGCAGTGGAGAGTAGGGAAAGTGCGTGAGGGAAATGGTGGATACTTAATTTTTTAACAGCGAAAAAAAAGGAAATTGCGTCACTGCCATCTGGATAGATATAGGTAGTTACGTACCATACCGTCACACATGAGCGAAGTGGTTCCAAGGGTAATTATGTACAATATGCAACTTGTCAGTTGGATTTCATTCAGATTCAATAATATTCGTAATTTGTTCACCTTCACAGGCGAGTTTGTATTTGTACGTGACGACAAAGCATAAAGTGACACTTACGGTTTGTGGATTCTTCACTCTTGGCTACCCTCTCATCACTTCCGTGAGTATTATATAAGTAACGAGGTCAATTCCAAATTTTATCAGTTGTGTAAGATATATAATTAAATCATCTTTGATTTCCTTTTTTTCTTTTCAAATTAAACATATGTATATACATATTGTTGTGAGGTAGTCGAATAATGACTCTGGTAGTCACTGAGGTAGAAGTTTATTGATTGAAATATGCAAGTCAAATAATCTAAGCCCGAAACTGGGCCCTATTTATACGTGGCCTAGGGGATAACCCAAACTATACTCGTCTGTCATTGTTAGCTTAATGTTAAACTAGCAAGCCCTCTTCTGGGCAAACCTTAAAACTAACGTGAGCAGCTCTCTAGGGCCAATCTAACAACTATCATGTACCCAACACAACACACACACACACACACACACACAAACACACACACACACACACACACACACACACACACACACACACACACACACACACACACACACAAACACACACACAAACACACACACACACACATATATATATTTTAAATTATCTTTTCAGACTTTTGTTACGTAGGTACCTCAGTAAGGCAGGAATTTCTACTTGTTTTTCGTACTAGAAAGCTTTCTAGAAAATTTCGGTTTCGTGGGTGTCATTGAAAATAATAAACCAAGGAAAGGTTTTTCCTCTACCTAGGGTCACAGAGAAAATATACAAGCAGATACTTGCACCTAACTATAATTATATACAATGTTTGGGTTTGTTCCAGATTATTGCAGGTTGCGCAACGTATCTTGTAGTGCTCATTCAATTCAGTTCTTCATGAACTTGATTCATTCATCAGAGATGGAACAGATATTACGTCAATATCAAACTTACAGCAGGATAATAGTGTGGCAGAAATTCTCCAACGTAAACCAGTTCAATTGAGATTTTTTATGTGGCATTGTTCAGTACCTTTCCAAATAGAGACTGTGACTTTATGGTTTGTTTCAATAGGTTATACTGAAATGTATTTATTTACATTTTTTCCCGAACATAGTTATTTGTTGTGAACTATTTTCCTTTCTGGGGTAACTACAACCATGACCAGACCCCAATGTCTGGTTATCTGCACCGGGGAAAAAAATGACAGTATGCTGATGCCTGCTTGATGACCTAGCAAACGGTCCTCACTTTAATGCGAGGATAGGAAAAAATCCTATCGAGTATTCAAGAAGGGCTCACGCCTATTGGTTTTTCACAAGCCGAAATCAATCTGGTTATGAATTGACTGATGAATTGCTTCAAGTCCCGTTTCCTAAATGACCAATTTCGAAGTTTTACGTCACCTGCATCTTGAGTGATTACATTCCGTTATGGAGTTTTTAATGATTATTAAAACCATTTCAATGATCTATACATTTATATTATTTTCAATTGTAAGTGCCTACTTACTTAAATATCGGTTAAAATGAGATCAGGGGGACTAGTAACGTAGATGTTTTAATTAATTGCATTACGTTTCCCTCTGCAGGTGCCTATATCTACGCAGGCATATTGATGTCAACCTTCGGATCTGCAATTTGAAATGGACCTCCTTTGTAATATCAAGAATTCAATATCAGTGCAAACTACTCAGTTGTGGTGCCTCTGAGCCTCATTTATTTTTTAATTGACTTATGATGCTGAAACCTGAAATGCAGCTCCTTTTTGGAGCTCTGGAATACAGTAAAAAGTATGGAGGGACTCAGATCAGCTTCGGAACCTCCGAGGCTAACTTTCCTATTCGACTCATGGTGTTGCTATTTAGATGGAGCTCATCTGGGACTCCTCCGAAACAATTACGAGGTACGAAGGCGCACTGATCAGCTGAGGGGCCTCTGAACATATATTATTTTCTTGCCTATCGACCATTTAAAAAATTTTTCACTTTGAAGCATAAAACTGTGGGGTCTTGGAACTGTAAAAGTATAAACCTACTTGGGGCACGATGCGCTATGTTCTGATCATATATGACATACGGGGTTTAATAATTACAGACCAATGATCTGCTGATCTGCGTAGAAGGGCTATCTAACACCGAAATAATAAACATTGTGCAATAATTTGCAACGTTTTTTCTTTATCATGATACGATTCAGCCTGTGAAGGGTTCGAGTGGACGGAAGCGATGGGGGTCCTTGTATTCTAGCGATGGTGTTTTAAGCGGAGAAGAACAAGCGGAGCAATTGTTTCCGAGTTTAGCTATAGGTAGCGAAAGCAATTTAATCGCGAAGGAGAACTTTCATATTTTAGACCTCGTTGAACAATCTTGGTTTAGTGTCTGCTTGTCGGTCAGTCCGTCCGCTAATCCTTGATACGGGTAAAACTTTACGAGAATACAGTATGAAGTAGCGAAGAGAAAGTCAATCGAAGCATCTTCGCATGCGCAAACGTGACATCCTAGTTCCAATCATAACTTCTATAGTTTACATCCGAGTTCAATAAAATTTTCAGAGATTGAGCAGCAATTAAACGAGATTTTTCGTCGCTAGAACATTTGCTGTGCAGTTGAAAGATGACCGATTCTCTATATGAGATTCGTCGCCACTGAAAAAATTATAGTAGTCTCTGCGCCTGCGTTAACTTGAAACTCTTCTAACAATCATAACGTCCATAATTCCAATCTAATGTCGATATAATCTTCAGGGGTTGTGCGAGATGGGCCTTAAATGATCATCCGCGCAGTTCAACTCATCCAATAGTAGTCCCTGCGCCTTCACAAACTTAAAATACTTGTAACAATCATAACTTTTACAGTTTGCATCTGTTTTAGATGAAATCGTATCGTTAGTGGTGATCCTGTGTGATATTCTTTGTTTTACGATTGAAGGCAAACTCTGAGAATCTGCTTATATGCAATTTTTGTTAGGCACAACCTTTACAGTTTCCATGTGATTTAGGTTAAGAACACCGGGATCGGGATTAAGATTTTTGTATCACTTCCGATTTCCCATGGAACATTCAACAACCTAGGACTGCAATGATCTATGGTGACATGTCATAGATTTGAGGTGACATCAACAAAGCCAAAGAATATAGTAGAGGCCAGTGGATCTCGGCGTTTTGCCTTACACAAGTGGAAGAGTGTTCGGGGGTAGGTATGTATTTGGATTCCTCGAGTCAAAATTTAAGGCACTCTGGTTTTACTTTCCAAATTTTAGACAGACAGAATGTTTTGGTGGAGGGATGGATCCATCCACTAATGTCAGCATGATGGCAGTTCCTTGCAGCAAGATTTCAAGACCCGCCAAAAATTAAACTGTATTTACCAAATCTGATTTGGAATGATTTCATACTTGGTTGAGATGGGTTAGCTTTAGTTTATGGTGCGGCCAGCACTTTGAATTGGATGATTCGTTTAGGGTGATACCAGGGCTATTTGTCTTCTGAACCACGACATTGTGTCATCTATCTATTTGTATAGTCCACTTAGTTGGGGTGAGTGGCTCGGTTAGTCGGGTCCATTCCGTCGAGTCTAGTCCTTCGAGCGCTTGAAGCCTCTCGTTCTTGTTTATGCTCAAGAATCCCAGCCTTCCACGCCCTGCCATTGCAATTCTTCGCTTGCCATATTTCCGCGACCATTTCGGGGTTGTTTCTATAATTTATAAGCGAATTTAGGAAGGGCTTCTCCTTCCTTTCACCCTCAGCCGGCTTCCTTATTTCGCCCTAATACCAAATTCTCTTTCTTCACTTATTCACTACCACCTGCAAGTTGGAGATCGCCAAATTAAAAGGTAAGGTGTAGCATAGTTATTTATAGTTTCCGGATATTTCTGTCCGGTGGTCCTTCATATTATTATTATTTTTTATTTATTGTGGGTTTAGTAGTGATACCCTCACCCATAGTTTAGCTTATTAATTTTCAAAATTATAATTTATATAATGCTGGTATATATTAACTTTTACCTTTTACACTGCGATGAAAACATTTACCCCACGAGTCGATCGAAAAATCCTAGAAACTCGTTGTTAAGAATTTAATCGCTCGTTTAATCACACCGGCAGTATTTTTCTTCACTTTCGTGCTGATAAACTAACTGATTTTATCAGAAGGAAATCCAATAACAACTCTGAATCATTCCGTTGCTTGTTAGTTATAATAATATATTTATGAGCTAGATTTGTGTATCTTTATAATAAGAGCGGAAATATCGAAGTGAGCTCGAAGATGAACTAGTTGATACCGTTTGATTTTTCATGACATATAGGTTGGTATAATTCACGAGCTGTATTCTTTTTCTTCATTTCTATATTTCTCTTGCCTTGTTGTTTCTTTCATATGATTTCTTTCACAGCTATCAGAGCTTTTAATGCCTAAGAAGTGCCCCCCCCCCCCCCCCTCCTTCCGATCCAAGAGTTAGCTAGACCTCCATGCCATAGATAAACATATTTCCCTACTCGTCCAATTATGATGTAAACATTCTCTTAAACTTCAGTGATATCTATCACAAACAGTCGATCATCATAATCATGCTCAGAGATATAGTTTTCTTCTTGCATGACACTAAAAGAACTGCCATAAGAAAGAAGCAGACATGTTGAAATGAAAACGCGGTGAGAGGGGAGGTTTTAGTAGAGAGGACGGACTGAATGCAGAAAAATATACGAATATCTAAACCCTGTTAGAGGTTTATGGAAAAATCTGAAAGGTTATAGAGTGTGATTCTTACTTAATCTTAAGTTGGTGTGAAACGGCTGTTGAAGTACAGCGCACTCTGGATTCTTCTTAGAAGTTTTTCGCCTGATGACAAATTTGTGACTGTAGATAGATTCTATATAAGCTAAAACAAGGCGTCAAAATGCATGTTTTCGGATTTTTCATTTTTTTCTCTTGTTTTCCTGGCCTCAGTGTATTCTGATTGGATCAGCAGACAATTTGCTCTCCTTCTGCTTCTCTGGGCTCTACGCCTTAGTTGAGTACAAGTCCGTCGATTTTCGCTATAGGTACCTTCATGCCACCAGTAGAATGGGGGCTTAGCAGGAGTCACGATTTGTTGGCTCGAAGTCATGAAAAAGCATTCTTTGTTGAATAGAAACCGATCTCCTTCCTGTTAAATCACTACAATTGACTCACGATCCAAGCTAGCCAAGCTTCATCCTATAACTTTCCTACTATTATTTCTTTGGTTGTTGATCTGCTAGTTCACTGTTGAAATTGATAGGTTATAGTCGTATACTGGTGATCACTTCCTTGTATAATATTCGCTAACTCGCCAATTACGAATTTTCTTGGCAGTGCTTTCTGATGCCAAGGGGATATCTGGTATTGTCCCCCTTTGTCTCAGACCATGGAATGTGGGTGTGTTGCCTTCATTGAGTACTATTAGCCCTGTTCCTGCTACCATTTCCAGAATGAGCCTCCTTTACAGTCAGGGTCAGAAATGCCCCATTCTAGAGGCCTTGCATTGAAATCCCCTGTCACTATTTTGTCCCCACTCTCTATTTTTACAGCGTCTTCTGGGCCCCTCAACTATCTGGGGCATTTTGAGACGAATGCTTTGATGGTCTCTATTCTGATCAGCTGAGTTAGCTAAACTATCTCCTATTCACCCTTAGACCCGTTCAACAAAAATCGAATGAAATGACTGTCACCATCCTGAGCAACCCGTACATTCCAACCTTTTCCTCCTAGACCACCAACAATGAGCGATATCCCCTCAAAAGACGCTCCGCGTATGCAGTCCACAAAATGCATGATATAATCAAAATTGGGCCAAGCCAATAGTCAGATTCCCTTACTTTTCTTGGCTGCTTTTTGGAGTGAGACGATTATTGATATGCTCGATACTTTCTATGCGCTCGGGATGAAGTCGACTTATTGAACTTATCGAAAATAATTAAGTGTTTGTTCTCACTGGACAAACGCATGGTGGCCTCACATTCGCATCCCATTTTGGTGGAAGCTGTGATGACACAGTTTGGGGAAATGTCGGCTGTGTTGATATTTTTCTTGACCTGTTAGTTGATGATATAGGCTCGGCTTCGGATCACTTCCCCTGTATGGTGGAGGTAAATTGGGTAACAAACCTTGTCAAAGTGCAACTGTGGAACCAAATGGCTGCAGGTACCGTAGTTGTACCTTTGCTCAGCCTCCCAAAGTCATTTGTGGCTGAATTGTTAGCGATTCTGGCTTCTGAACGGAGGGTCTCAGGTTCCAATACGAGACGAGATTTAAGTTTTTGCTTCGGATTTCAACATATTTTTAAACGTAATTCTGATCTATTTGTCCAAATAATCTGTATCTTGAAAGGTTGACCTAGGTTATATTTTTATTTTAGAGACGCAAGCTTGCGAAAAGTGAGACCACCAATTCTGATTTATTGTTCCAACTAATCTATATTTTACTTTAAGAGTATATAGCTTTCTGACGGTTATGGCGTCGTTTCGGTGGAGACTCTAGAGCACATTGAAAACTCTCGTGGCTTTGGTAATGATAGGCAAGTATATAGCTCGAAGATAATAGCTTCATATAATGTACTATTAAGGTACCAACTGAAATGGCACACACCTATACATATTTTTTGTTGAATATGACGATATGGGTCCAACCCCTTCGCCTAATATTTGTCATACACCATACCATGACAGTTAAATACTCCTCATATATAGCCAAGTTCTCATAAATTACTTATTTTAAAATGTTTTAGGCATGCCGATGAAAAGAATTTCACGTGGTCTGTTCGGGTGTTCCTCAGTATTCACAGTGTCCCGCTGGTTGGGCCTGTTCATGTTTCACTCCTCAGGCAGGTTTAGTAAGTCTCGAGCTGTTTTATCTATTGTGAAGACCGTCTTCACGTCAGTAGCTTTGATCGTCACCAGCATCGACTACTTCCTCAATGACACCACTTGGTCCCACTCAATGAAATCATCCATGGGAATGGAGGTGATTGAAGTTATTTCCCAAATGGTATCAGTCCACTGCCATCTGATCATACTCATCACAAAGCGTGCTCGTTTCGAAATCTTCGTTCATGACTTCAAAAACGAAACCGTCCAAAATGTCAACAGATCCTCAACTAACATCGGTCTTTTGAACGTATTCATGATTTTCATTACATACACAGTTTTGAAGTACTGTTCCAACCCAAACACGCTGCTCAAAGCCATGCCAAGAGTAATATCGTACACCTTATACGGGTTTTTAAATTTCTTTGTTCTGCTCCAGTTCACCACTGCTTTGAAACTTCTCCGGCTCAGATTTCTGAAGCTTGTAGATGACATTCCAGGAACCGTAGACATACATCAGCACGCTCAGTTGCTCCGAGCTTGTGAAAAAGTCAACAACTTATACGATTGGCAGCTATTACTGAGAGTAATTCACACTTTTGTCAATTTGCTGACTCACGCTAGCTATTTTATAGGGCATTTGATGAGCATACAAACTTCAGCCACAAGCCTCTGGCTGCTTTTGTCCGACCTTTTCTTCTTATTTAACATCGTATTCACAATCTACGAGCTTTTTCATTTGGCTTATTGTTGCAAGCTCACGAAAGAAGCTGTAAGTATGCATTTTGTTCAACTGCCTACAATCTAGATAATTTTAGTCACACATATCATATTAGTACAACTTAGAAACCACATGTAGGTAAATATTTTAAGTACTTACTGTATTTTTGTTGAATGACATTTAGTACCTATTTTTGAACAACGTTGGTATTATTTCTTTCTTTATGAACGCAAATCTGTACAACTTGCATCGAGTCCCATAATTTCCGGCAGATTTGAATGTAATTTTCATGGATTGTCCTTATAACATGGTTGATTATCTTCTGAATACCATTGCGTTCTGAACGCTAAATGATCATAGATGGAGCCCTACTGGCTTCTCCATGACATCATCACAATCCAATTAAATTTCCTATTCTCTAAAATATTATCCTGTTCCTATATCAAAAGTTAAGAATACAATATTTGCTTCCTTACCACTTAAGATGGTGAAGCTCACGTATTTGTACAGCAGGATTCAAATACTCAAACGAAAACACATTTTTATCCTCTAGAAACGAGATCTTCATTTTTTGCTTTTATCATTCAATAGCTTTTTATATTTTTAATTTCGTGTCTGTATGTCTGTCGGTCTGTGGCCAGCTTCTAATTAGCGGTGCCGCTTGTGTGCATTCGTAAACGTGAATTTCATGAAACCCTTATTTTTTCGAATCTAATGGATTAAAAAATGCTTTTAAAATAGTAGTGGTTGATTTTTGTCGAGTTAAATTTGAAATAGTTTTATTATAATTATTTCAAGATATTTTATCTTAAATTAGGAAAAGTGAGGAAGTCGAGTGTTTTTCAACTTACGTTTTTCTAATTACATTAATTATGATCTCAGTAATATACTTATGATACCTATGATGCTCTTGGTACTCTTATTATATACTGATAATAATAATTATAAATTATTATTGTTTCATGAAAAATTCGCTCTGTAAAAAATGTGAAAATTTCGTGGGTGAAAGTGATTGTTAGCGATTTTTTGTGACGTAACCATTCGGTAAAGGATTAGTCATCGTTCGAAAGTACCATTTCTAGTTAGCCAAATTTATTTGAGGTGTAGAAGGATTTTCAAGTGATTTCTAGTTTTGACATGGATAGGTATGTCTTTTGGCTGGGGGTCAAGGAATTTTTCGCGACACTTTTTTTCTCCACACAAAATGCAACGCTCCGGCACTTTAAATTATTCGAAAAGTGAAGGCTAGGTAGAAATCAATGAGGTACTACCGCAATGTACTTCTACAAAATATGCATGGACAACTGATGATATAACTCCTGCGTTAAACAGCAGGTTATATATTTTTTGTATAGCATGAACAGCGGTACAGCGGGATTTTTCACTTTCCCAACATCCCAAAAGAGTGGAAAGTAATATCCATTTTTACTTTCCCAACATCCCAAAATAATGGAAAGTAATGTCCACTTTTACTTTCCCAACATCCCAACAGAGTGGAAAGTAATGTCCATTTTCACTTTCCCAACATTCCTACAGAGTGGAAAGTAATGTCCATTTTTACTTTCCCAACAGAGTGTAAAGTAATGTCTACAGCTTTGACATATCCATGCTCTATTGTTTTTCCCCCTCAAGGGAGAAATTTATATATGGTTTCGATTGGTGATCTTATTACAACCAGACGGTAAAAGGGGGTGTATAAATTTGGTGAGTGGAAGGTAGGTAGTGACGGGGGGGTTGATAGATTATGCTAATCAATTAATGCACTCTGTTGATTGATCAGCGTAAATATTGCAGTATTGCGTAAGAAAGTTGTCCTCAATTTCTTCATTACTTACCTACTCCTCATTTCGATGAAAAGTGCGCTTCCTAGGGATCCTCCGGTAAGTCATAACCGATTCACCACGGTAACTGGTGGTTGAGTTTTTGTAGATAGTTTTAGTAATTTGTTTGGTAGTTTGCTGTGTTTTTCTTAATGTTACCAAAGTGTCTCCAAGGGGATATCAATGGATTCGCAAAGACACATAGCTATGGGTATGGACAACCAGGGACAATCAGTGCAAAATCTGTCGGGAACTTGAAAATGAGCGTCTTGCTGTGCAATGTCAAAGGTGTTCAGACGTTTTTCGTGTATCTTGCGTACGTCTCATCGCGAGGGAGAACTTGACCACAGGCGCTAGGCCTTCTATATCTTCCGACCGCTGGAGTGGGGGAACGGGGAACACAAATGTGGTTTTATCAAGGCGGGTCCCAGACAAAATATAATTTTGATGTCGGAGGAGCTGTGAGGGTGATAAGTTCAAGTGATACGCTAGCTTGACATATCTAGGAACTATACAGAGCTGTTGAATAAATACCCAGCCCCTTCCAGAGAACAAAATCGTCCACCGGAGCCGAACGAATCCATACAGGCCTTTTTCTTCTCCTTTTTTTTCTCCTTTGTTTCTTCCCAAGAACTGGGGTTTCTTCAGGATTTGTTTGGAATCGTATGGAATGAATGGAAATGGTATGAAATCGGGAGAAACGTTGGGAAAAAAATAAAAAACCAACTTAAGGGCAGAAAGGCTTTTTTGTAAATTTTTATAATAATTTAAACAGTCAAAATAGAGAAACATTATTTTGAAATATTGACTAAGTACCAATATCAGGTAGATTTTTATTTTCAAAAGAAGTGATTTTACTTCATTTATTGTTTCGATAAACTGAATGAAGTACTCAATTGATTTCATGATTCTGATGAATAAAGTATGATTTGAATTATTAACAAAAACTTTTCCCTTTTACTAGATAGTATGACTACAGTCTGAGAATCTATTGGGCCCGTTATTAACAATGTATAACAATTCGTGCAGACCAATCAAACGGTAATTTTAGTTAAACGACCTATTAAAACATAATTTTATCTCCAATTTCGCAAAGAAAGCGTAAAATTGAGTATCCCGTTGGAAAGAGTATTGATTGAAGCAGTTTTGGTGGAATCGGCTGGTCTCCAAGACCAATTTTATGAACGTGGATAATTTTTAATTTTTTTAAATTCTCAATTTCTATAAGAATTAACGTTTGTTTTTTAATAAATGAGACTAAATGATGATAAATAAATATGGAACTCATCTTTCCGTAAAGATTTTTCAACGTTAATTCAAAAAATATAGTCATAAGTTGAAAAAGGTTGATTTACAGAGGAAAAAAGTTGGATCTTATGAATTAAAAAATGTGGTTTCTCGAAAAAACAAAACATTTAAAAAGTCATATCTCGGTAACAGATTAAGACAGAAAGATGAAGTAGGTGGTATTCTGTTCCCATTTCGGTCTAGCTTCACGTATTTCTTTATTTCAAGTTAAGAGGGACTCTCGATATGCTGGAAACACTCTCCTGTTCACCGACGGCTCAAAGACACCTGATTGTGTTGGCCTTGCTCTATTGAGCTCCAACTTCCAAGTCAATAGACGCTTACCACCTGTCGCGTCTGTGTTCACAGCAGAACTGTGGGCATTGACACTGTCTGTTCAACATTGCCAGTTGTTGGGAGTTGGGAATTATGCACTGAGAGAAAAATGTGCTTATGGAAAGTCGATCAGAGCCAAAAACCGATGGAGTTTAGCTAAAACCAATGGAGTTTGTGTAAACATCAATCTGTTTTAGTTGAAAACGATCGACTTCTATCGAGTAACTGCATCATTCTATCGAATGTTGCAAAGAGCTGATGGAGTTTTGTTAATGGTCCATCGAGTAGAGGTATCAGTGGATCGTGTTTTCGCAACAAGAAGTTTGATCGAGTTTCCTAAATCTGTCTCCCATCGAGTAATGTCAGGCGGTGATGGGGTTTTCTTAATTCTAATGTAATTATGTTACCGTCCATCAAGTATTTGTACTCCTCCAAACGTGCGTCTGTTGCTTACACAGACCTGTTTGATGTGTTGAAAGAGTTTTTCTATTTGACGATCGACTTTTCCCTGTCTTCAAACGAGTTTATATAGCCTTATGAGAACCACCTTGGTTGATGGATCGGATTTTCATGATTTGGCGATCGAGTAGTGTGATGGGGTGAATTAAGAGGAACACGTTAGAGGAGTCCATGTACTTTTTCCATTCTACAAACCAGTTACTATATTGCTATAGTCTTATGAGAACCACCTTGGCTAATCGATCGGATTTTCATGATGGGCCGATCGAGTTATGTAACGGAGTGGAAGGAATAATTGAATTTAGAGAACATAATTGCAAATCGAATGACCTCGAATTTAACCTGAATAATCTCCCAGAAAGTTCTGGTGGCCGAATCCCGACCAAAATAAAAGAAGACCACGGCCGACTAATCAATAGGTACAATGAATAAACTACCATCATCTGTAGGGATTATAGCACGTCGAATATCAATGAAATTTTATATTCGTCAAAGAGAATTCCAGTTGAGATTTGGAAACCTTACCTCAATAGGTCATAATCGATTACATCAATGAAATAAATTCAGGTAGGTAAGTGATTAGGTATCGAAATGAGTTCCTCAACATCTTCCCTTGAAACTTAAATAAACTTTATTAGCATGTAAAAAAGATGAATTATACATTGAACTCTAAACATGTAAAATGTAAATGTTTTGTGCGAATTGTATTCAGCTGAATTGAAGGTAAAACTCAAAATATTTCATTTCACCTCGAGGAGTAACTTGGACAAACTAACTGGTTTCAAGACTGGGGGAGATTATGGTGGGAGAAAGTCCCTCTACTTCCCGACAGGCAGCTCTGGTGTTCGGCCGGACGTCCTTTCCCCAGACTCTAGTGTTTTGATAGGGGCGTAATGGGTTTGGGGAAAGGATGAGGAAGGCAAAAAGACAAAACCTTATTTAACAAAACCCGATCGGAATCTATCGACTTTTTCAAAATCCAATAGAGTTTTTCTAACGTTCCATCGTGTGTTTCACTTTTCTCATCTACTTTTTTAGGCATCCGATCGAGTTTTCTGTGGCTGATTATGCGGGTGGGGAGAATCCACCACAGACGCAGTGTGGTGTCGCAGATTGACGAGGACTGATCAGCCCCGCGATAATTGATTATTTAACGTACAAAAAACAGTTCTTAGTGCCCATACAGCAGTTCCTAGTGTTCAGTGAAGTGTTTAGTACGAGTAAGTGTTTAACTCGTAATTAATGCAGAACCATTTGTCGGGATTGGAAAAGGTGAAATGTGAAAAGGGTGGTTTGCGTTGACGGCGCTTTGTGGCGGCCATTCGAGGAGTGTTGGCGGGAAGACATTGTAACGGCGGCTCCGAAATTCTCGTCGGCTTTTACCTGATCAGTAAGTACGCCTTTTCCCAGCCGGCTGACGAAACTGGGAAATGTTCCATTATTACAGACAACAGCGCATTTGTTGAGGTTACTTCGGCTCTTGGTTTAGATTCCTCTGCTTTGTTCTCCATTAATATGGTCACGACTCATTACGGCATCAAATTTGTGCCAGATTACGTTGTTGGCGTGGCTCTTGGAGATGAGGCCTGTTTTTTAAGAAAATCGTTAGCATGTATTTTGACTAAGTAACTAACGAAACCTACTTCAAGGGCCAGGATTACGAAACGAACATGTTTTCTCCGCACTACATGGCATACGCTGTCGACCCCCTCTCTTCCTTTTCCTATCGCTCTCCGACAGAAGATATGTGTTTTCTAACACGCTCGCAAGGGCGTTGGACTACAACTATTATGTCTTCATGCGTAATAGCCTCTTAATATATTTATTTATTTATTTATGACAATCTGAATAATATGCATTGGAACTTTAATCTCTCTCTTGAACATTTCATCTCTCTGTGACGAACGTCTCAATAATAATTATAACTTAAGAATTCGGGCCGTCCATTAATTAATACTTATACGACTTGTACATATTTCTATAGTAATTCAATAGTATAGAATGTATACTATCTGATACTTTTGTACATATCACATCATTGTTGTTAATACAATCTATTTTTGAAGCTTACTCAATGATTCCAAACTATTTACCCTCTCCTTCTTGCGACATTACATTACATAATATACTATAATACATTTTTTTATGAGGTTTGATCATTTGAACAAGGGAAAAAAGTGAACAGCAAAAAGTGCTGGAAAAGAAAAGAAAAAAAAAAAAAAAAAAAAAAAAAAAATGCCATGCTGGGTAACAGCGTTCTAGGTCTGATATTCGCCTTTTTCTCCTTTCAGCTCACCGCATCGGGTATTCTGGGCCTCCTTCGGGCTACGCTGAGAATCCCGAAGGAATTTTTCCTGTCTGTAACCGTGAACATTTTTCAAGCCGTCCGATCCGATATTCTTTATCCCGGCCCCCCTATTCGGTACCCGTTTTTGGAAACCGATCCGGTGACACGTCTTGTGAAACTCGTTTACTATTTCAAACGAATTTTCTGGAAATTCCTGGTTCGGGGTACCAGAAAACTCGTTTGAAAGGGCGAACGACTTCCACAAGAGGTTTTACCCAATCGGGTACCGAATAGCGGGACCGGCAAGAAGAAACTCGATCGGAGGACTTGATAAAGTCGATTGACGGGCTTGGAAAAATCTGATGGGGCGTTAGCGTAACCCGATGGAAGGTCTACAGAAAACTCGATCCGTCAGCTACGAAAGTCGATCGTAGTCTTATAAAAACACGATCGACCGGCTAAAATAAGTCGATCCCAGATGACAGAAAACTCGATTAGGAAAGTGTGAAAACTCGATCGGAATTGTTAAGAAAACCCTATTAGGAAGCAGGAAAAAGTCGATTGCAGCCTATACATTACTCGATGGGAGGGTTAAGAAAACCAGATGAGGAAATTATGAAAACTCGATTGGCGTTGTTGACAAAACCCCATAGGGGAACAAAGAAAACACGATGGGAAACATTAGGTTACTCGATTGACGTTGTTAGGAAAACCCTATCCGGATGCTAGGAAAAGTCAATTGGCAGCCACAAAAAACTCGATAGAAGTGCTACAGAGGACTCCATTGGATTCCGAGGTTGAAAAACTACATAGAATATTCCACGATCGAGTTTTTTTAACCGTCGATCGAGTGATTTTAGCCGTCAATCTAGTTTTTTTTCCTTAAAAAACTCAATTGCGAGGCTTTAATGCAGTTTTTTAAGCTCATTTTTCTCTCAGTGCACACACATACATATACACATGATACATATTCTGATGATATCTAATACAAAGCCTACGTGTATTGCTACACCAAGCCTCAACATCGGGCTCAACCATAATTTTCATGTGGGTGCCAAGCCATGTGGGTATTCATGGCAACGAGTGTGCTGATGTCCTTGCGAGGAGAGTAATTGGTGATAACTCTATCGATATGCTACCTATACGCGTTGAGGATCAAATCTCCTACATGCAACATAAAGAAAATTCCATCTGGCATGAGCAATGGCAGAGTGAGGTCACTGTGAGGGGTCCTTCAGGACTTGTGCCCGGTGGGCATATTCGAAACCCAATTTCCAAGGAGGGACCGAATAGTGGTCAACCTGGTTGTCACTGGCCATACCCGTCTTACTCACAGACACCTGCTTAGCTCATGAGCTCGAGAGTTGTGTGAGGAAGGTGTGGAGGTGATCTGTCCATCCGCTACTTCCTGGAGGGCTGCCCATACCTCATGGACCTCCGAGTCCAGCATCGGCCTCCTCAGTGGGTTGACGTTTTATCTGGACCAGACAAGGTCCATTTCCTGATGTCGTACCTGAGAACCGCTGAGCTTTACTACGAACTGTGGTATCTGATCTGTGATATATTTTTGTACAATCTAGTCATAGTTTTATTTCACTTTGGCGATTATATATAGTAACATATATTTAGTTATTAGCCTATTCTATATCTAGTCTTAGTTGTATTATTTTATTTTTGAGGGTTTTTTTATCCGCTCAAGGGGCTAAACAGTAGTCATCACTGTACCTCTTATTTTATCCTCCTCCGATTTGCCTGTGGAGTCTGTGATGGCACTGGTGGAGGGTAGCATGGCCCCCCTTGGAATCGTGCCACTTGCAGTGTCCTTTTGGACACCTTGTTCAATGCCACTATTAACCCTAATGGTTGAGTTGCGGTTTAAACCAGAAAATTAAAAAAAAAAAAAAAAAAAAAAAAGAGGGGCTCGCCCTATATAATATACACCGAGCATTTCCTATGTGGTTCTGACTTCTAGAAAATTTACGAAATCCAAGAGCCTTACATCTGTATTGCAGAAAAAATTAATTATGGTTTAATAATTAAATAATTGTGTATTGAAGTGTATTATGATAATGATATTTTAATCTTGTTTGTTCCACCTCAGGCAGATCTTTTCATCATGGAATTGTTCAACGCGTTGAGAGGAAGTCAGGAACTTTGCTCCAACGTAAGAAAACTGTATTTATTTATTTAATGCATTTGAACACGTATATTCCTTACATTCGAGTATGCTTTACAAAAAATACATAATTGAACCAGTTGTAGTGTAAACATCATTACCGTAGTGTTTTGAATACCCAGTTGAATCAACTATAAGAGTACAACATTTAGAAATTGATCCTGGTGTCCAGATACATGATTTACTCACAATTAATGATAATCTATTCAGTATTAAAGCGTTAGTAGAAATTTCAAATATTTTATAAATTACAAATTCATATTATCGCATTCATTATTATTCAGCTTATTCTCTTTACCTTATAAATATTGGAACCAACAATTAAATAAAACACACAATGAACTTCATAAATCATTTCAAAAACATTCAAGCAGTTAACATAGGCAGTACCAGTATATATAAGCGAGTTAATCCTTCAGCCATACAAACATAAATTTCTCAGTTTGCAAATTCACTTGATACTGGTCCAAAATTGATCAAGTTTCCGGTACCCCCCTCCAAGTCCGAGATATATAATTTTCTGATCCAGTTATAGATAGGACACGCAAATAGAAATAAGTTTTCAAGAAGACCCGTGTCACAGGCTGTACATGTATACAGTATTTGGAGAAATTTTGTAATTATAATTCCTAATTTTAATTGTAAAATGGTGATTACTTGCCAATCTTATTTGTGCAAATAACTTTTTAAATTGAAAAGGGACATTATGGTAATTAAAATAATCGTTAAATCCATCCTGCGCTATCACAAGCCAATAGTAATCATTATAGGAGCCAGAAAATACTGCATCAATATCTTTATTTTTAATAAAGATTTAAGCATCCTCTACAAATTAATGAGTGATCATTTTGAGTATTCACAATCCAATGTTATTACTTGTTGCAATCCACATTTAAGAAGAAAGAAGAAGTAAGAAAACTGTATTTGGACAAGTTAACAATATAACGCTTATACTCGTAAGAGTGCTATTTTGCATTGGTGTTATTTACATTATACATAGGTACCTACTATATGCTTAGTGACAAGTGCTATACCTATATTATATTTATGTATATATATAGTTATAAGTAATTATAAGTAGGTATTTCAGTTTAGACCTAGCAAGACTTATTAATTAGGAAATTATTGTCTCAGTAGAACTGTCTGCCTGTATTCTAAAAGTTCCAAAGGAGCTCCATTTTAAGCTTTGCCACCGTAGGTAAGTTGATTCTGATGAGCTGAGTCAAATATTAATCTTTTGGACCTGATGACTAGATATTGATGATGTTCAGCTGTCTCGAGAAGAGAAATAGCTTTTGGATCAGCAATCTCTAGCAAAAAAAAAAAAGAAGAAAAAAATTACTTCTCTTAACGTGCCTTTTACTTGTTTTCTAGGCACTAGGCGTCCTAAACTGCCATTTCAACTATCAGAACCGTAGATTAATCAGAAGAGAAATTAGTTTCAGAGATCCTACAGCTCTCATTGCATCTCCTTTCCTTATAATTGTTTCCTAGATGTCTCAAAGGGACACTATTTCTTAATTCCTGTATGGGGAACATACAATTTCCCTAGCATTGCAAAATTACGTAACACAGTTTCCTAACATTCTCTCAGGTTATTATTTCAAGGCGAGATCACATTCTACAGGAACCTATTTAGTATATTTTTGTTTAAATTTAATTTAATTTTTTATTTCTACTTTTACAAACACCGGAGGTTGGAATGTAAGTTTATCTTCCCTAGTAGGAAAATGAGTGTAACGCTAGACTGAACCTGATTGTGGTTAAAACAGGTAGGTACCTGCTTTTCATTTGCCTAGTTTCAGATACACTTTGAGCCCCACCTATGGTTTTATAAGATACGATCCGAATGGGCATCTAAATGATTAATACCCAAAAAACCAACATTTGAGAATGAATGTACCAATGTGCCGATAAATGCTGTTGGAAATCAACTACATCATGTATTTTTTGTATTCTTCAGGATAAACTGTACCTGTACGTCACTGCCAAACCAACAATCAACTTCACGGCTTGCGGTTTTTTCCATCTTGGTTACCCACTTGTCACATCAGTGAGTCTCCTTTTCAGAACTACGTATATAAGTAACCAGTAAATGTGTTAAGAGTAGGATCAATTCATTAATTAGCAGCACTCTCTCCTAACCCTCATTAGTTTATATAGCTATTTATGCTTCTCACTACTGAAGGTAGGTGGAAGTTTTCATTTCGTGCGAGAAGTCAATACGGGTTTTTGTTGTTCAAAATCAAAATTCCCACTTGCTATTTGCGTTTCAGAGCTTGGGGATCAATTTTGGTTTAATGTCTGTCAAATGTCCGCCTGTGTGTATTTAATGTCGGTCTATCTGTACCAATAACTTGTCACACCCAAAAAACTATGATCATTTTTAGTCCGATTTCTATGAAATTTTTAGGGATAGTGCGGGTCAGCTTCTAAATGGTCCTCTAAGAATTTCATTGCCATCGAATCAATAATGGAGTATCAATTATAGGTACTTCAAGGTTACAACAATATGTGAGAAAGCTATCCTTCCCTTAAAACTTGGCAGACTATTTTGAACTGCATTGAGTAATAAAAAAGTGGTGGGACGCAAAATCTTATGGGTGTATGTTCTAGAACTATCTGATAGAACATTTATACACGAAACTAACTCCTCCTTCACTCCTACTTGATTGAGGTACTTTAAATTCATTTTATTACCGTCGCCAACGAACTGGATAGTTTACATGATGATAAAAGTTGTTACCCACATATTGGTCGTTGGATATTTCTACAATTTATTATAAATTTGATGTTTTAAATTTGATTTTGATCAACTATTAAACACCCTGAAATAGCTCCAGTTCCTGTGAAGAAATGTTTGAGAAAAAACAAGAAACCTAGATTTAGCACAAAAAGACTAATTTTTGCGTAATTTTTTAAAAATATCGAAAATCGACTGATAAACATCGTTCGTATTTCAAGAAAATTAAATGATCGAAGTAATGTGAGGTAAGTAAATTCAATGACTTTGGCGTAGGTAATAGCATAATTCGATAATAGACTTTTTTTTAAATTTTCAAGAGCCGAAAAAACATTGCATGTAATTCACAAGTACATTTTTCAGATAATCGCTGCTGCTGCCACCTATCTTGTGATTTTGGTTCAATTTAACTTCCCCAACTGAAACCTTCACTGCCTAAGTCAAAATACCAACACTACCGTGGGTCGAAGTGTGTCTCCTCCAAAGGAATTCAGGACAAAGAACTTGAAATAACACTAGCTTAATTCAATTTATACATTTTGGTTACCTCACTATTAAAAGTTGAGTGATATTGCCTTGTTTCTTAATATATAAAAATCTTACCTGATGGAAACCTGTTTAATAAACAAATTCTCTTCAGTTTGTCATCATTCTCATATTCAGCAACCCAAGAACTCTCTTTTGGAATATGAAGCTTTCAGCTGTGTAAGCTACTTTGGTGGGTGGTAAAGGAGAAGGAAAAATTACTACGTAGTGCTCGGGAAATTGGTTACCAGTTCAATGAGGTAGCTACAAGAAATAATAGCAACGGGAATCAAGATCCCACGGCTGCCACAACATATTGTAAGCTGGCTTAGGTTTAGAAACAAGGAGGGTTTGAGGGGAAATTAGTTACCAAGTAATCCCAATATCGGAGAAAGCAGTTACCATAGGCTATGGGAACTAACTGGCCACGAAATCGGTGCTTGGGGAGCTGATTAATTCAGAAACTACCACCGATGGCTCACGTGAGACATATATGTAATAACAAGTGTGTTTGAGCTGAATTGCCAGAAAAGGGGGCGATCCAACTCCCAAGGAAAATAGCCATTCAGTTGTTATTGGACCTAGATTGCTCAAGGGCTTCAAAAAAAAAAAAAAAAAAAAAAAAAAAAAAAAAAAAAAAAAAAAAAAAAAAAAAAAAAAAAAAAAAAACCATGGTAGACCTACGGTTCTACAGTCAGAACATTTAATATTAAAGAGTTCCTAGTTGATCCGTAAAACACAATACGTCGTGTGGTATTGACGATCCGGTGCCGTAACTCTGACGCAGAGTTACGGTGACGCATCCTTCCGTACAGATACGGTAACGGATCGCACTCCGGAAAAGACGTACCTAATCGTTATAACCTTCTTCCATGGGCTCAAATAACCTCCTAGGGATAATTTCCTCCTTCGATGGATTTAGCGATACAACTAGATCCGTTAAGGACTTGACGTAACTTTAAGGTGCGGTAAATGTTTATCGTTACCGCACACCGTATTG
The DNA here is from genome assembly GCA_030762985.1 of Adelphocoris suturalis. Taxonomy (NCBI): domain Eukaryota; kingdom Metazoa; phylum Arthropoda; class Insecta; order Hemiptera; family Miridae; genus Adelphocoris; species Adelphocoris suturalis. The sequence continues at coordinate 122,627,468 of CM061040.1, forward strand.
AGACCGAAGGATCTCTAGGAACTCTCTAATGATTGATTTTACACATTATTAGTTCATTACGGTTACTTTGCAATATTAGTTTATAACTGAGCATAATAAATCAGCTGTCATTGATACTACAGAGGCTTAGGGATTATGAGATGCTGTAATAAAATGAGAGCATTCCAAAAAGTGGCTAACGATTTTCCTGCTATGAAAACTAAGGGAGTTACACTTCCCTAGTAACGCATTGTTTGTGCGTGAAAATCAATAGAAAACCCCACTATGACGTGCCTATCATCAGTACCAAACAAACAATAACTGATCAAACATTAGAAAGGACACAGCATATAAATATAGTCACAGGTGAAGGGAGATCAAATCTCGTCGGTCGAGAGAAAGGAAAGGGGCGGGAGGTACAACCAATCAAGTGTAAGCAAAGTGAAAGGGGATTATAACTGATTAGATGAACTAAAGGAGGGGAAGAATTACTCAATATGGTTTCAACAGTGTGAAGGGATAATGCCAAGTTTTGTAGAAATGGACTTATCAGTGGTGAAATATATTGAGGAATATCCTCAAAAACATTTACCAGATCTATCACTTTTGATAATTTCGAATTTTTCGAGTACATTCAACATATATCCCTTTGGGCAAAAATGAAGAAATTCTACAAACTGTCATTTGTTAAATCAAAATTGTAACTACGATTGGATTCCTTAAGATGTTTTGCAAATGTACACCTACTCTTATTTTCTCCGAAATCCTCCTGATGTTCTTCTGTTCTTTCCCTGAATTCCCTACCAGTTTGACGGCAATATTCGTAGCCACAAGAAAATTTTAGTTCATAAACCCCACTTTTTATCCTGAACATTGATTTTGTCTTTATCGGAACCTATACAAATAATGCTCTAAGAATACTTCTAGTTTTAAAACCCATTTCGTAACCCTTCGATTATAGAATTTTGTCGATTTGTGGGGCTTTTTTATATGAAGGGCAATGTTCCACAAAGCAAGAAATATTTACAACTTGCAACACAAATAATACCCCCAATCAAAGTCGTGCCCTCACGAAACAGGCACTTGCCCTGGGGGTTTTCGAGGGTGCCGAATCCGAAGCCCGTTTTTCACATAGATGTCTAAGACCAGGATTTTGAAAAACTCTCTTAAACTCCAGGATAACTTATGTCCAATTAAAAGATAATTCTTGTTGGAAATTCAATGGTGAACACGCCTATATCACATATGACGGGGCTGAAATGCCTCCTTAATGTGTCTTTTGCCTAAAAACTGCCAAAAAACATGGTTTTTTAACCGATTTTTGATAGTTTTTGTACAAATTACACCACTCGGCGACCTGCAAAAAATTCCGCTATTACTTGGACTATTTCTGCGTCGAATGAGACTACCGTCAGTTCTGGAGGTGTGATAACTACTGAAAAACGTGTTTTTTGGGAATATACCGAGAAAAAATATGTTGTCAAAAAACTGACAAGATGGAAGGAACTTTTCGAATGATGAATGAGGGCTGTAGCTAATTCTGTTCCTAATCTTATCAAATTAAGATGGTGAAATCAGGACCGAAGCCTCTTTGGATGCGAAATAGTATAGTTTTAGTTTAAATATTTTCCTGACTGGATTGTCACAATTGATTAAAAATATTATAGGATGGTGATCTTCATTAGGACTTAAAAGAGCGAGCGAAGCGAGTGACTACAGATAATTATTTTAAAACTCGTATAATCATCATTCAGTACAGTCATCAATTAATTATTAAAATAAATTAGCAGTAGTTAATATATCTATGTTTAGGTTGTACTCAATACTTAGGTCATATTTATAAGTTTAGAAAAAAAAAGTGTGTTGTGTTAAGCGTGTAGGAAACATGTTACCTAACTGTTTGTAATTGAAGAGCTGCCTAATTTATTGTAATCTTTGTAGCATGTTATCTATCTTTCCTATCATTCATCGTTGCTCTTAGGTTCACTATTCACTATCTTACCTTCAAGTGAATGTACTAATTTTACTTCTTACTTTTTTAACTTTTTATTATTATATTACCTACATTCCTGAGGTTTTGGTCTTGCCCGTATTCTTAATAAATTAATGTATAAGTGTTGCTAATATTATGGCATTCTTGAGAGAGTATGCATGTTGGAACACAGTTCCTCACTATCAATTTCATCTCAATCTGGGCATACCGCTCATTAATGGAGTTTCAAGAGTTGTTCACCTCAGAACTAGGGACCTGTAGTGAGTAATTAGCATTTTTCTCCCGGTGTCGGGCGAAGGGACCAATTAATATTGTCTGCCGAGGATCCCACGGGAGCTCATTCAGAAGCTCAGGGCGGGAGGGCTCCAGAAGTCTTCAGGTGAGGCTTGGCAACGCCGCATTCTCCCGCCAGGTAGAGACAGCAAACTTGAGTACAACCGAGAAGGTTAGGACCAGCTGGTCAGTTTCTCAGTTTTGACCTGGAGACTTTTGTTTCACCTTAATCGTTTCGTCAATCTACAAATCTTCCCGCGTCCTTTTCGCGAGTGCTTTTTTCCGCGCTATCCTCTGGTTCTTCTCGTTCGCCAGTCATCGCCAGATTCACGCATTTCACGGTAAGTTGAACTTCTTGTTGCCGTGACAACGGCCCCTGACAACAACCTGTTGCCCAGACGAAACCGGCCGCCTACCTGCTTGCCGGGTCGTTGAAGTCTCAAACAATGTGGGAACCCCTTCCGATTTTGGACGAGTCAGAAACGTAAACTAACGTATACCTAAATGCCAAACTTCCTGGGGGTTTCCAAATATATGAGCATTGCGGATAAGGATTAATGGGTAGATTGTTTTTTCCTTCAAATGACACTGCATTTATTATCAAATCATAGTTGTTCTGTCCTATAATTAACCTCACTAATTGATTATACTCGTAGAAAATGTTCACCTATCGTAACATAGGTAGGTACCTTCAGTATTTGGCACGTACTATACAATTAGTTGGTAAAAATGATGTAAATTATTCCTCAACGGTTTACTATTTCTGTTTAGTTAGGCTGCTACACACCAATCATATATAATTATTAAACGAAGGTAGACTAAGAAATATTACCTATCAAAAGATAACTGCATAGACGTAGACAACTACCGAAGTGAAATTATTGAAATTTAATTAAACATGAATAGACACTATTAGTCCCTCAGTAGGTACGTGAACGAGAGCTGAAATCTAAGTACGACAGAACATCAGAATCTGAGTATATATACATCGACAAAATAAAATAAATTTTGTTAGTATGACGAAATAAAACGACTACCTCCCCTCATTGACGATCAGTAGGCGACAAAAGTTATATAATAAAATAATTTTAGTGAAGTGAGAATTCCATTAGAATTGAATAAGCTGATACGATCCTCGTAGTGTATAAGGCGATTTTTACCATGCTCACACCGGTTCACTCATGTCGATGACTTTTTTTCTGAAAATGTCAATGTTGTTGCCCTTGGGGAGAGTGAACGGATAAACTTTCACTGTTCCGGATGTTTTCATTCGATTCTTTGAAATAATGTCTATTAATGATTAAAAAAGTATTCAGAAAAATTTCGAGTTCTCGATTTTTTAATAGTTCCTGTCCTTCAGTTAATAGAAAGTGATACCGAGAACATCTATTGGATTACGTTTAAACTCGAAACGTATATGTATAAATGTTCAAGAAAGATGCCCTATGAATTATATCGTGATTTGTGAAATAATAAGTAGTGTCATGCACGAGAATAAAATCGATTGACACAGGCAAAACTCAAAGATTAATGAACCGATTTTTATGAAATTTTCAGGTAGGTACCTACCCTTATATGTGATTTTTCGTCCATTTCATAAACTTTCGTCTAGTAGTTTGGAAGATATTCTCCGACGGACGGATTACATTAGTTTTTTTTTGGATTCCACGCATTTTGAACAGTAAACCAACAAATTTTGAAGGGGTTTAACAATTTTTTCCAGGGTCATTTCAAAGGTTGAGTAGGTATTGAAAATAATTAACCAAAAAATTGAGTCAGATAAACGCAGAGGTAGGTATAATTCAAATCGCTCAGCTAATCAGGGTGGTTTTGCTCTTTATGGTTCTATTCTATGATTCGTAGAGATACTTCGTTGCAAATTTCAGCATCATAGGAAAGAACTTAGCCTCACAGCTCACTCATATAATCTGAGTAATTTTTCACTCATAAAATCGTATTTCAATTGCTCTAAAGAGGCTCCTTATCAGCATAGTAAGGCGATTAAGATAGCAATAACTAGCCTGAGAGCTTACTGTTGATTCTGGTCGGTGAGCTAAATTCTCTCCTGTTAACTCTAGGAAGTTGAGATTTGATAGAGAGATTGATTATGAGACGAATGAATTGGAAATGGGGAATTTGGAATGGGAAATGGGGAAATTGGAAATGGGTGATAGCGATCTCACACTGTAGCCTTTCTGGTCTTCTCGAACCGTTCATGTAGCCCCACTGAAGATTTTACGCTCACATTTTCCCTCTTCTACTAGCCCTTTGCTTGGAGGACTGACCCTTTAAAGTTATCTGGGATAAGGCGATTTTCTATGGCAAAGAGCAGGAGGGGGGGCTCTAAGCAGGAGGACGGTGAGTTATTGAAAGTAGGGATGCACGATGCAGTCTTCTTCTTAGTTCTTTAGTTCTTATAATGACCCGTTTTACTATTAATCCAGAGTTGATCAGTTTTCTCCAGTCTATCCACTTAGTTAATCCAGTTTTTTTTTTTTAGGTATAATACCAACTCTAGATTAACTGTTTTTTAGCCCTCCATGATGGAACAAGTCCTATGAGAAACTGGTAATGTTACAGCGCATGACCCCTTACAGGGCAGCAGACTCAACCCTACAGTGATCTCATTCCTGGGTGGTTTGTTCTGTTACAGGTGAAATGGGAACCCCACGTGGAGTCTGTCTCTCAGCTGACAAGAGTCTGTCCGGCGTCCCACAGCTCTTGGAAGACATGCAGCGGCTCTTAGAGGACAAGGAGCACGCCGACCTGGCCTTTCTGGTCGGTCGGGAGGAGGTCCCCATCTACGCTCATAGACTCATCATGATGGCAAGGTAAGTAAATTCACTAATTCATTGAAGAGGTTAACACTACTTTGTGTAGCTTAATAGTTATATATATCGTATGTGTAATTCAAAACCTTATAGTACAAAACTGTACAAAAAAGGCCTCTGTGTCCTTATTTTTTTCTAAATTTGATTTCCATACAAAAAGAAAACAATAGAGATTTCACATGTTTAAATTTCATATTTTGAATTTAATTGTATCACCTCCCTGAAGAAGCCTCAGTTCTTGGGAATAAACATTGGAAAAAAAATGAAAAAACTTCCAGATTATATGAGTGAATTTTCTTAAATTACCTATCGTTATAATATGTGAAATTGTGTCGAAATGTGAGCAATTTGAGTACAAAGATATAGTTAAAAACATGGCAAAAAAATACTAAATAAAATTTGGCGATTAACGAATGATTTTAGATTTTTTGCACTAATGGACTTCAAAGTCAGTGTTTCAGCATAATTTTGTGCAAATTTTTTAATGTCCTAGTTAATTATTGATTATTTTGTTTTGACTAAAGTTCTTCTAAAAATTATAAATTTGAAGATTTTTGGCTGTTTTTAGCCATTTCTGGTGATTTTTTTTCTTGAATTCAGTAGGTAAGTCTTCAATAATTCTACTCGATGATATAATTTACAAATGTTTCTTATTTTAAAGACTGAATATTCTTATATCAAATAAAAAGGAATATCACTCGCAGATAAATTGCGAATAAATAAACAACACAACAACACCATTATATTTATTGTCGAACATAAAATTTCTTTCGATCGCCTCAATGAAATTGACATCAACGGGACGAACTTCTGTACCACAGTTTTCTAAGAGGGACTGGATTGAATCAAAATTACCAAATATGTCGTAGCAGCTCCGATTATCTGCAAAAATAAAAGCAAATTGAGTTGGTAGTTAAATTACAAGTTAAGATACCTATTCTTTTTTAAGCTGTGTGTCAGGCCTAGAGCCATTCGCACCAAAGGGTGCTCGAAGCCTTTCAAATGATTTCTGTTTGCAAAAGTTAACTCAAATGTTGGAAATAGTTTGGTGGCAAAAATGTACCCTCTATTTTATTTAATAAGATCGACATGTGAATTAGTACTAGGTGAGATCGAGTTATTAACAAACTTGAATTGCGAGGAATAATATATGCTTACTTCTTAGGGCAACTCCCACCAAAAAACGTGAACTCGGTTTATCAGGACCCCAAGTTCAATTTAAACCATGGATTGACAATAGCTTGAATTCATTTCGGTTTCACCAAGTTGAACTGAGTTCCTAGGATCGAGTTTTCGACTAAAGTCGGATCATTGAAAACTCTTGGAGAACCACAATTGATCCAAGATCGCAGGTTGAACTTCCGGTGACATCAAGAAGAGATGCCTCATCATAGGAGCGGAAAGGTCGGTTTTTTTTCATCCATCATTCGCTTGGTCCCACCCGTGCACAGAGTAAAGTATCAGTTCCGCTTGGTCCCGCGAATGCATATTCGGTTTGTGCTTTTTGTGTTGATTGATGAGATTGTGCGATTATTTATATTTATTGATGGAATCAAAGAAGAAGCATAGGGAACCGGCGTTTTCCCACTCGGATAAAAAGCACCTAATGCTCTAAAAAAAAAAAAAAAAAACCCCGACGCTCAATCGTTCTACATTAAAAACGAAAGATGGGAAAAAAGTGGCTGAGGATTTCAATCCCAGTTCTTACCAATATCGAGATTGTTAAAAATTGGGAACACTTTGGGAAAATCTTTTAAAAAAGTGCAAAAGGAGCTCCCCCCGACGCGCACGATAACCTTTACGTCACAGGTGAGTAAAGTTGAATATACCTACCTTCTCTTTTATCTCGTCTACTCCAATATTTATTATTATCGTCATTGGAAATATATATATATATATATATATATATATATATATATATATATATATATATATATATATATATATATATATAAATATATATATATATATATATATATATATATATACAGGGTGGTCCTTAATGAACGTACCACCCTTTCAATTTCGTTGGTTGTGGAGAAATCAAAAAACTTGTCGAAGTAACCTCCCCTTATTTTTTTGCAAAGAATTCAAAAATTGCAGTTTGAAGCGTCGCGCATGCGCGCAAATGCGCGCTGCGCGCACCAACTTTGTTTTTTCAAATAGAACCCCCCAATTTTTATTGCAGATTCGCATTCTACATCAAATTTCATGAACATTTTACTTCGACAACTTTTTTTTTCCACTGCGCGAAACGGGCGCCAGGAGCGTTCAAAGTTGCTAAAGTCATCAAAATTGCGCAAAACATGGATTATGGTAAACCCCAAGTGTGGCACATGACATTACATTGTTTTTCTGCGCTGATTCACGTGGTGCTGTCAGTTTTTAGCTTTAGCTCAGTTTTTTCGATTCTATGAGCTTAATACGTCTTTTGGTGAAATATTACAGTTTTTCCGAAAAAAATTTCCCCCCGGCTGTCATTTCGGACTCATCAAGTCCAATAAAAAAACACCACGTGATTTATTTTTAAGGCCGCCTTAGGGAAATAAATCTACTGCCAAAGTTGATACTTCGGAAAAACTAATATTTCACCAAAAGACGTAGATTAAGCTTATAACTCGAAAAAAACTGAGCTAAATCTAAAAACTGACAGCACCACGTGAATCAGCGCTTAAAAACAATGCAAAGTCACACTTGGGGTTTACCATAATCCATGTTTTGCGCAATTTTGATGACTTTAGCAACTTTGAACGCTCCTGGCGCCCGTTTCGCGCAGTGGAAAAAAAAAGTTGTCGAAGTAAAATGTTCATGAAATTTGATGTAGAATGCGAATCTGCAATAAAAATTGCGGGGTTCTATTTGAAAAAAAGAAGTTGGTGCGCGCAGCGCGCATTTGCGCGCATGTGCGACGCTTCAAACTGCAATTTTTGAATTCTTTGCAAAAAATAAGGGAGGTTACTGCGACAAGTTTTTTTATTTCTCCACAACCAACGAAATTGAAAGGGTGGTACGTTCATTAAGGACCACCCTGTATATATATATATATATATATATATATATATATATATATATATATATATATATATATATATATATATATATATATAAAAGAAATTCGTGTTAGTTACGCTATTTATAACTCAAGAACCGATTTTCATGAGTCATTTCGTGGTTTCGTGCCCGTAATATGATTAGTTTATAAATAAGATTACTTATCAAGTTGTAAACTTTAGTTTTGTAATTTTTTTACATCCATTTCAATTTTATTTGCAAAACTAAATATACTGGGAAGGAGGTAAAAAATGAAAGTTATTCACTTAGTACAATATAATTTAAAATGAGGCTCTTCCGCCGATACCGGTCTTCGGTCCTTTGTCATATAAGATCCCACTCTCAACAGTTTGCGGTCCATTTCGTCCCATATGGAACCAGTTTAACTTATCTGCCTACTAAAGTTGAAACTACTCGTATTTTTAAACGTACCGACGTGACCAACGGGTAGCCCAGGCTGAAAAACCCTCCAGCGGTGAAGTTAACTGTAGGTTTCATTGTTACGTACAGATTCAGTTTCCGCTAGAAAATAAAAAGAGACACTTCAATACAAACTAATAATATTAAGTGAATGGCAATCTATATTATTGGATGTGTCAACTAATACCAAGATACTATGGGTAATACAGAGGGCGTCGTGTGACCTCGGATACAGTGAGAACTCGGATATGGTTATCGCCCGTTTAATGTTGTCAAAGTCCCCGTTCAATGTTGATAATTTTGCATTTATATATAGGCAGGCTTTTTTTCTTGAAATCTTTTCTTTTGACTTTTTCCCCCCCAACTGAAACAAATTAGTCGAAAAACTGAGCGTCATTTGCCGCCGTCGGGTTACATTTTTATAACAATCATATCGTAGTTACGACTCGCATGTGTTGCTTTAGTATTAGATTAGGGATAACAAATAACTCAATTTCCCCCCCTATTTTTTACTAGTTTCAACTTTTTTGTATGGGAACCTGTGCCTATAATATTCATTTTCATACGGATAGTTAATTATTAATTGTTGAACTAATCACTTGACATTAACCAACGATCCGGATTCTTTAGGTATCTGTGGTATCTTCAGATCCCTATTACTATAAATTTACCAATATTGACAGAATTTCTTTGCAAATTATCTCATATTATCACGCTGTACGTCTAACTTCCATTTCATACATAAATTTTTGGAATGTATACGTACGTTGCTACACAATTCTGGGTTCTCTTGCATCACTTTAAAGAGTTCAGCGTTGAATGCTTCTGCCTAAAACAAAACAACAATCCATGATCCCGATTGAAAATAAGTCATTTGAATTTTATAAATTATCCCCATATCTATTAAAAAACTAATATGAAATACACGAATCCGAGTTTTGCATGTACCAATCTACTACTATATTACCAAACATTTTCGACTCGCACATCAATGCCCTGTAAGGGTGGTGATGAGCTAAGTCCCTTTTATACAGGGAAAATATATGAAGCTAGTAGATCACAAGCTACAAAAGTATATGTTCTTTCATCACTCAGCTGTCTGCCACAACTATTTCAATTAAATAACATTAACCATTACGAAAAATGACTTGTTATATTTCCCCGAACTTGGGTGTTTTGCCTTAATAATATATTATTTTCTAATCGGTGTTATATAGATTTGGTTAATTAGTAATTGATTAATTATATTGGGCTAGCTGATCCGGCGGACTTTGTTCCGCCTAACATATTATTCGTACAGTCATGATTACGAATAACAATAATTTTTATTCATCAAAATGTATTCTTCCATTGAAGCGGAGAAAACATTGAATGTAAATAATAAAGTAGTATGTATAAAGGATGAACACGGGTATTTGAAGTAGTTTCTGTTGATGTATTGTCCAACCTCTCGGAGATGTTGAAAAATACGTCTGACACTGTAAGTGATGGTTCGTGGAAAGACACCATCATTTTATTCGTTTCTCGATGTTCAAGAGAGGCTCCCTATAAAATTTCGAATTCCTGGGGTAAATAGGAGATAATTTAGATGTCAGTTGATCTGGTTGGAACTCGTCATTGCATCCGTCTTTTAATGTCCTAGAGAGGCTCCCTATCAAATTTCAAATTCTCAGGAAATAGGAGAGAATTCAGCTGATCTGGTTGGAACTCGTCATTGCATTCGATTCTTAATGTCCTAGAAAGGCTCCCTGTCAAATTTCACATTCCTAGGGTGAAAAAGAGAGAATTTAGCTAAGTCAGCTGATCTCGTTGGAACCCGTCATTGCATCTGTCTCTTAATGTCCTAGAGACAAAAAATTTCAAATTCTTAGGATTAATAGGAGATAATTCAGCTGAATCAGCAGATTGGGTTGGTCGTCATTGCTTTTGACTCTTAATGTCCTAGAAAGGCTCCCTGTCAAATTTTACATTCCTAGGGTGAAAAGGAGAGAATTTAAGTCAGCTGATCTGGTTGGAACCCGTCATTGCATTCGTCTCATAATGTCCTGGAGAGGCTCCTTTTCGAATTTCAAATTCTTGGGATTAATGGAAGAGATTTTATCTGAGTCAGCTGATCCGGTTTGGACGCGTCATTGCATTCGTCTCTTGAAGTCCTAGAAAGGTTCCCTATCGAATTTTAAATTATAAGGATTAATAGGAGAGAATTTAGCTGAGCCAGAGAGAATTTAGCTAAGTCAGCTGATCTGGTTGGAACTCGTCATTGCATTCGATTCTTAATGTCCTAGAGACAAAAAATTTCAAATTCTTAGGATTAATAGGAGAGAATTCAGCTGAATCAGCAGATTGGGTTGGTCGTCATTGCTTTTGACTCTTAATGTCCTATAAAGGCTCCCTGTCAAATTTTACATTCCTAGGGTGAAAATGAGAGAATTCAGCTAAGTCAGCCGATCTGGTTGGGACCCGTCATTGCATTCGTCTCATAATGTCCTGGAGAGGCTCCTTTTCGAATTTCAAATTCTTGGGATTAATGGAAGAGATTTTATCTGAGTCAGCTGATCCGGTTTGGACGCGTCATTGCATTCGTCTCTTGAAGTCCTAGAAAGGTTCCCTATCGAATTTTAAATTATTAGGATTAATAGGAGAGAATTTAGCTGAGCCAGCTGATCTGGTTGGAGCTCGTCATGTTATATTCAACTCTTTATGCCCTATAAAGACATCCGGTCAAATTTCACATTCCTAGGGTGAAAAGGAGAGATTTAGCTAACTCAGCTGATCAGGAAAGAGCTCATCATTTTATTTGTCTCTTGATGTCCCAGAAGGTCACTCTATGAAATTTCTACTCCCTTGGGCGAACAGGAGAGAATATTTAACTCTCTTTTAGAAAATTTTCGTAGAAAATGAAGCTATTGCAATGGCTCGGAAAATTTTGAGATGAAATTGAAAAAAAAAAAAAAAATTTCTTCATTGAAATCCGTTTTGAGGCATTCTGAAACGATTCCTGAAGTTTGCGCTTTTTCATGTGTATATGTATATGTATATATTTATGTACGTATGTGTCATTCCAGACGATTACTCTCCATAGGATTGAGATAAAAATCCTGTTCTTGTGCCAAAAAATCAAGCTTTCCAAACGAAAGGATGAGTTCGTTGGCCAACAATTTTTGAGCACATAAAAATGTACTAAAAAAATCACTAAAAATGGCTAAAAACGGCTAAAAATCGTTACAATGATCTATTTTTGCAGAATACTGCTCAAATAGAGTTTACTAACTATAAAATAGAGAATTCAAAAATTTAGGAAAAAACATTGCTGAAAATGTACTTAAATTACATTACCAAAAACACTTTTTAAATAGCAGATTATTATTCAGAATACGTTTTTTGACATAAAATTAATAGTTAACAATTTCGTTGCACTAAAAAAGATCAAATTTAAAAACAATTTAACATTATACAATAAGATAATTTACGAAAATTCGCTCATACAATCATGCTGCATGACTGGAACATTTGAAAAATTTCACTTTTATTTTTATTTTTTGGGAATAGTTTTATTTTTAAGCAATTGGTACTGGTAAAAGCGTTCCGGTTTCTTCAACCTCAATATAAGTAACCTTGGCTAGGTACGTTAAAACTCTTCCCTACCAAGATTGCAGCAGTTAATAAGGCGTTTTTAATATACATTTTTGATGATCTATCTTTACTAATGGAAAATGCTCGGTTCAACCCACCAAAATCGTTTTGGTATCGTTGAATTTGTTTTCGAAAGTCCTTTACGTCTAAAACCCACCATGATGATATCTAATGAAATTGTCGAAGTGAATCAATCATCGTTGAAATGAAGCATTTAAAATGAGGCTAAAAGCAAACGCGGTTTTTCAATAAAATGGTGATTTTCAGGCTGAAAGGGATGAGTTGAGAAATTTCTATATAGCCTATCTTTCTTTCTGGTGCTCAAAGAGCAGGCTGTAAAAAAAGCACTAAAATCGGTTCATAATAAATTGTGTTCGCGCATAAAGGAAAAACAAACAAACATAATTTGATTTTTATAGATATAGATTATTCAAGTTTTTTTCCCTCAGATTTCAGGCTTCAATTTGTTTGTACCTACTTCATGTTGGCACATAATACCAGCCTACATTTTCTATCACAAAAGAAGATTTTCGCAGTTGTGAACTAAATTATTTCGATACATTCATCAATAAACAAGCTTAACAAGCCTGCAGTTGACGTCTCTATGATTAAAGTGACCTGTAGAACAGAGGCCAGATCTTTGACTGATATATAATGGCTGACAGTGACATACGAGCAATCATTAATTTTCCATACCTTGTAGTACCAACATCTTTACTCGTCATCCTTATCTTCCTTGCCTTACCTATCCTAACGCAGAGCGGAGTATTATGATTCTTTGGTGAATCGAGTATTCCAGGCTTACACTATCGAGGCACTATGATTCCAAGGTATTGCCTATCCCCGAAGGTCGCAGTGATAAATCGACCTTCATCCTACCTTCACACCCAGAGAGGTATTATATAGGTATCCTACTTCTGGCTTACACCCAGTGGGTATTAAGATATGCCACTTCTGGCTTACACCCAGTGGGCATTACGATATCCTACTTTTGTCAGACACCCAGTGGGGCACTATGATTCCAATGTGTGCCTATTCTCGAAGGCTGTAGTGATAGATCGACCTTCATCCTAACCTAACACTCAGTGGATTATTACGATAAACTGCTTCAGGCTTATGCCCAGCGGGGCACAGTGATTCAAGGTTGTATTTCCTATCCTCAAAGGCTACCTTCATCCTACCGTCACACCCAGTGGTGTATTAATGGTGATTGTCTTGCAGGACCGAGTGATAAATCGAACTTGCACAGACAAATGGAAGGAGAAGAGGAAGTCATGAGTCGAGCTCTAAATCAACGGCGAGCTCTGATAAATAAAGGCAGTCTTGGATTTCGATTTCGTCATCCAAACATATAATCTCATTTGTTCAATATGCCGATTCATCGGTATCCGATATCCTTAGCTACAATTAATTGATAAAAAGACTAATCAGTGAGCATTATTAATTGTCGTCACTTATCGATGTTTTGTTGAAGAAGGTTTTTAATTTCATGACAACAAGGTTTTCCTTCTTCCTGTCATATCAATTTAATGAGTAAGTACGTTTTCCGGATACTCATTCATGAGATTGATCATTTTCACTCGATAAGACCCTTTAACGATTGCTTTCTTCCAACTGAATCCTGTTCAAACCAGAATTCGGTAGCCTTCATTCAATTAAGGTATCTTGGAAAGTGCTCATTGTCAGAGCACAACTTCATTCTTATCTATTGTTTCTCGTCAGTTTCATTGGAATGGGGTGATTCTTTCAGCTTTGTTTCCATCATTAGGTGGGTTTCGTCAGCCAGATCCGGTGAGACCTTTACAAACTCAAGGAAATGCGAGGAAAACTAATTTCAGCTGAATATGACTGATTATGTTGGTCTACCGCTGCCTCCAAGTAGGAGAGAGTCTACTCTTGATTTCACCAGTATTTTTGAGGTGTAGAGTATTGTATTAGGAGCGTCTTCGAGAGCAGGTTCTATAAGCATTAGTTTGTAGTTTCTTAAGTTTTTCCCCTTACTTCTTCCGATTCCATTGGGTTTGTTCAGTTCAGTCGTAGCAGTAAAAAGTAACTTTTGACTGTTCTTGTCTTGGATTTGTTGACACTGTAGGCAAATGATTTAATTCCATACCTTTTGCATGTAATCTTTTACTTCTACTCAACTCATTTGTTTTTCAATGTTTACTGTATTTTATGAGTAAGAATTTCTATCAAGTTGACCCTTAAACGTACCTCTAACCTTTTTTGGCCTTTATGAACCTGTAATTAACAAGTAGGTACATCGTTAATAAAAAACTTGTCACTGTTATGAAACTACAATATTAACCTTATGACAAGTATATAATATGTTGTATATTTATTTCACAATATTAATTTATCCCTTCTTAGCTTACTAATGAGTTAGCTGTTTTGTAACAACTTGGACACACTTGCAACAAGCATGTCCAAGGTTCATAACCTGGTGACCAACTGTAAGTTGGACATTTTTAGAGCTTTTACAAATCGTCTCAAGTATTATAAATCTTCTGAAGGTTCAAATGGGAGCCCCTTGTTACGCTCCACGAAAATAACTCTCACAGTCGAAGAGGTTTGGTCACCCTGGCCTCATAGCTCTGATCGTTAGAGTGTCGCAACTGCGGAAAATTTCTCGTAGTTTTGACGACGCGAGTTCGAACTCCTGTGTAGATATCAAATATTTTTGGGCCGTTAGTTACAGTGGCGCAGTCGAAATAGGACCCGAAATCATACGAAACAATTACTAATTAAATCCCTCTCGAGCCAAAAGACTGTAAACATCACATTTCCTGTTGTTATGCCTTTCATTTCCTCACTCACTTGAGTCAAAACACACCGTGACTATGACCTCGCTCGACTGCTGACTTGTTCCAGCGAGCATCTGCTGAGCCAGTGGCCTGCAGTTACACTTCGTCATTCGTCCGACCCCAAACCAGCTGAGACGGCTGGAATTTGACTCCGGGGAAATCTGACGCTCCAGGAAAATAACTCTCACAGTCGAAGAGGTTTGGTCACCCTGGCCTCTTAGCTCTGATCGTTAGAGTGTCGCAACTGCGGGGAAATTTCCCGTAGTTGTGACGACGCAAGTTCAAACTCCTGTCGAGGTATCAAATATTTTTGGGCCCGTTACACCCTGTTTCAAGCAGCATGTGGTAGAAGGTATAGAGAATAGATTTTTTCCAAAAAACGTGCAGATGATGAAAAATTATTGGTCGTTTTCAAATATGTGGTGAGTTAACTGAAAAGTGTCCAAGATACGAGACTCTTCCTTAACACATTCTGGCCTACTTTGATATTATTCATTTTGGGATTTCATGGCTGCTGCGAACTCGGAAGTAGCTTGCAGAATGATTGGATCTTCACACCATACAAGGAAAGGGCACCAACATTCATTACACCACGTCCTGTATGGCAAAACCGCACCACTGTCCTGAAGAAATTGTCTTCGGGCATTCTGCATTTTGAAAGCTTCTTTCTGTATCTAAAAAGATTGAATGGAGATTAATGTCTTTCATATCAGTAATAAGTCAATACTACACAGTCTCCTAGCCAAAATTCATCCAGTTGTTTTTTTCCTCCTGAAAATGTAGGTTCTACATCGTTGTTCTACAGAGATTTTAATAATTTTACTTATAATGTTGCACGGAATTGATATGGCGTTTTGCTCAGATGAACCATTCACCAAAAGCTAAAGTAATTCGGAACTACATTCGATGAGAAAGCTTTAACCTGCCTTTATTGATTTTCCATGATTAATTACTCCCACCAAGCTCCAACTATTTATGTATACTACTTATCCCCAGATGTATTAGTTTTGTTCCCTCTAGATATAATTGTACATCACGCAATAATGTACAGTGCAGCTAATGTGTCAAACCTGGAAAAAAAAAGTTAGGAGGGTCCGTGTCTTAAAACAAAGGAAGACTTACGTTCTGATTAAAGTTCTGACAACATTGAGTGATATGTATGAGTGCAAGGAATCTTATTATTACGTAGAGAGTCAATGTGAGGCACGATGAGGACAGAATAGCTTTTCTACTGGAGTAACAATGACCACGAAGGTAGAAATATATGCCCTGGGACGAATGTACAAAAATTTGACAGCATAGGAATAGGATTTGAAGCCTGAAGAGTTGGTTAATCCATTTAGATGCTTCGTTCTGCTTGGCCGCTGTTAGCGTTATAGACAACATTCGCTTTTGGGAAGGTGTATTTCGTTGGGTTTTCAGTAAGGAAATCAAGTCTCCAAGTTGTCCGTTTTGGGATTCTATCAGTGTCTTGAATTGTAGAGCTATGACAAAACTTGACACTGCACACCAGTCAAGCCCAAAAGCATATAACAACTGTGACGTCTTATATTTCCCAAGATAATCATATTTCAGATACATGAAAATAATGATCAGAATAGTCACGATAATAACGTTGGTTACACAGCCTTTATAACCGCGACTCTGAGGTCGATGATTGGCAAAAAATCCTTCCCATTCGGATTTATGCATTGAGCAGGAATACGCGTGTAAGGTCGGTGGTGCCAGAGCGGTTATGAATAACAAAGCTGCGAGAGCTTTCGTCAGGACGAATGTTGTAAACTTCACTTTCTGACTCAGGTTCCACGTGCTGGCAAGATGTCCACCAATACTCATCAGTGTGAAGACTATCGTAATAGTAATGAAGAACACACCGTGAACCGAGCTGAATTTTCCGTGCCGATCGAATGGGAACAATACCAGGTATCTAGACATTGTAAAAATAGTACCCGACACCGTATTCATGACAAAAACTTTCTCAACGAACAGGAAGGAATCAGTTCTTCAGGATAGAACATAATAACGGCTACCGACTAAACAAGATGAAAGCCCTTCGAAAATTGTACTATATTTTGTTTGCATTCGCAATTCTTCCAAATCTGACATTATAAGCTTGACAGATATGATAATGGGGGTTTACTTCAATCATTGTGTATTCAACCATCCCACTTTCGATTTCCACTCGTTTGGGAACGCAGTGATAAACAATAATAAAATTGAAGTTCCAATCTAGATAATATCATGAATTGACACAAGTAGTTCGAATCATTAGTGATTCGCGTCACTAACGAATAGCAACCGTTCAACCTGATATTTCAATCAAGATGATTGTATTTCAAATGAACCCTTAACTTCTACGAGATTGACAGTTAATACAAGCAAAACGCTACACCATCCTAAATGGGGGTAATAGTGTTTGACACAATAATAACATTTCACAGAAACGGGCAAATTATGAAGTGCATGATCAGGTCACATCCTTCTAATAAAATCTTCTAAGTCAATTTTTGTTTGCAGAGGAAATTTTTTAGACAGGGTTTGGTTTAGGTGAAAAACTTTATCGATACCCACGGCTTGATTTTTGATTTCTTCGTTTTCGCTGAGGTGGAAAGATGTGCCTTAACATGCTTACAATTATAATCAGAATGAATTTAAAGGATTTTCACTTTTATTCTGAAACAGCTTTTCATGAAATCAATAGGTGCCTATGTTTTTTTTTAAAAAGATTAAGATAGACATCTAGTTCCCGACCAAGTGTCACGCCCAGTAATGGCAGTATTGCCAATAGTTTCGTAACTGCAGCTTTGCCAGTAAATGACAGTTCTGACAATAACGGGTTTTTAGAATTTTCAACCGGTTTTTGAGATTCTTCCTTTGTTCGATCCCAATTTTAGTCTAATTGCGCGACAAACCAGGAAATCTTGAATTTCATTATGGAAAGGACAGAATTGATGGGTCAAGACCGCACAAAATGTGTTTTTTCGACAAATGTTGACGCCACCACTGCTACAGTTCTCAACTGATTTACGTGATTCTTATTTTGTTCGATTCAAATTTCAGTCTAGTTATGCAGCATACCTTGGGAATTTTTAATTTGCTGTCATGATGGGGTAGAGAGTGTAATTACCGATTCTTTCTAATGCAGCTCTAACAACAAATCACGACCGATTTTCGTGAGTCTTTTTTGTTTTGTTAAAAACCAATAAAACTTTAGTATAGTCTTGGAACATTTGTTAGTTTCAAATTTTATTGTGGAAGGGACGAATGGAGGGGTTTTAGTGAATAATCGTGATGTTTTAACTATTCTCATCTGATTTCCGTCACTGCTTTCTTTTCTAGATTTTCATCTAGTTATACAACAAATCTTGGAAGTTTAATGTATACAGACGATGGAGAGTATAAAGTTGGGGGGGGGGGGGGGGGGGGGCTTATTGACTGTACGTTAATTCCAAGATTTGTTACGTAACTATAGTCTGTCCAATCTCGGAGCGGCTCTTGGACGGGTGATGTCGAATTGGGGACACGGTCTGTTGGGGCGATTTACACATAAAACGTGAGAAGCGGAGGTACGCCACTTCGACGCCTCTTCCATGTAAACGTATGGTGCGATGTCTACATAAGAGGTGACCCACTCACCTCTTGTGCGCCTCTTCCACACCTCTCGATTCAGTTTGGAGGATTTTCCAGAAAACTTGGTGAATTCTATTGTACCTATTCCATAAAAACATACATGTGACATCATTCAATAGTTCTGGAACCTTTCTGGATACATTATTTGCTCTATCATGACGTGAGATATCCCATTCCAGCTTTTTTTTCTGGCCACAAAGGGTGGCAAAACTTTTTTTTTTTTAGTACTAACATTCATTAACAACACAAGACCGAGGAAATTCTCATCACTCTCGTCGTTAGTGGACATTTTAGGCCTATGCACTTCAACGATTGCCTATATTCGCCAATCCAACGCCACACCTCTACCTCTTCTCCACCTCTTATGTGCGAATTGAACTCACCGGGGTGACGACGCGCCTGCACCGCGCGTCCGCTTGTCACCTCTGACTATATTCCGCTATGGAGTTTTTAATGATTATTATTATTTGTTTTTTTATTAAGGTTTAAGCCACATCTCAACCAGAAGGGTCATTAGCGGCAGTGAACACGGTGTCTTAAGGGACACTGGAACTGGTGCGATTCTTAGAGGAACCATGTTGCCATCCTTGGCTAAAAATGGGCATCATCATGGACTCCACTGGCAACTCAGAAGGGGAAAAAAATGAGGGGTACAGTGATGACCACTGTTTAGCCCCAAAGTAGTTAAAAAAAAAAAAAAAACCCAAAAATAAAATAATACAACTAAGACTAGATGTGAAATAGGCTAACAACTATATACATGCTATTATATGCAATCAGCTAAGTGAAATAAAACTAATACTAGATCTACATAAATATATCACAGGATCGGACCTGTCTGGTCCAGATAAAACGACAACCCACAGAGGGGGCTGATGCTGGACTTGGAGGTCCACAAGGGCTGGGCAGTCCTCCAGAAATTGGCGGATGGACAGATCACCCCCACACCTACCACACACAACATCTCGAGCTTCTGCACTAAGCAGGTGTCTATGAGTAAGAGGGGTATGGCCAGTGGCAACCCGTTTGACCACTATTCGATCCCTCCTTGGAAATAGGGTTACGAAAGGGCCAACTGGGCTCAAGACCTGAAGAACACCACGCAGACCAGTGACCTCACCATGCCATTGCTTCGTTGTATAGGCAACATATGAATGGAGTTATCACCATTGACTCTCCTTGCAAGGGCATCTGCACACTCATTGCCATGAATACCCACATGGCTCGGTACCCACATAAAAATTATGGTTAAGACCAGTGTCGTGGCCTGGTGTAGCGATACACGTAGGCTTTGTATAAGGGGATCAAGGCCAACACCATTAGGTGTCTTCGAGCCATCAGTGAATAGAAGAGTGTGTCCAGCATGTCTCTGGATTGCCTCAATATAGCGACATCTGAGGATGTGTGGGGGTGTATTGCCCTTGACCCCGATACTCTTGCGAAGGTCAACACGCAACCCTGACAAGGTCCAGGGAGGGGCAGGGGGCACCTCATATGGAACCAGAGGGAATCTCTGTATGCTATCCCACCTAGTGAGCTCCTGAACACGAATACCCAATGGGCGAGTTCGTGTTTGGAGCCTGGAATATGTCTCATCTAGGGAGGGTAGGGTGACCACTTCATGGGGGGGGTGCCCTGGGAAAGTAGCGCAATCGCTTGCCTAGCGAAGAGCTAGCAGATTTCGCCGAATTTTGAGTGGCTGACCTCTGAGCCTAATTGGTTTTTTAACTGTCTTATGACCCTGAAACCTTAAATGTAGGTTCTTTTTGAAGATCTAGAATACAATTACAAAGTATGGAGGGACTCAAATCACCTCCGAGGCTAACTTTCCTATCAACGTGTTGTTATTTAGATGGAGCTCCTCTGGGACTCCTCGGAAACAATAACGAGATACGGGGGCGCACTAATCAGCTGAGGGGCCTCTGAAACTATACCTATTCTATCCTTACCTATCTACCTTTTTTTAAACATTTTTACTGTGAAGCGTAAAATTGCGGGGCCTCGGAACTGTAATAGTATGAACCCTTCTCAGAGGCACAATGCGATATGTTCTGATCATATATTATAAATGGGGTTTAATAATTTCAGAACAATGATCTGCGTAGAAAGGGGTATTTTCTAACATGGAAATAATAAACTATTGTGTAACAATTTGTTGCGTTTCTGATATTTGATTTCAAAGTTATTGTCCTCAGAAAGTTCTGCCCAACGAACTCATCCTTTCTTTTAGAATGCTTGATTTTATTAAGCGAAAACGGAATTGTCATCTCTGTCCTCAGGAGAGTTCTCATCTGGAAAGACACACTACATAAATATAACTACATCATATGAAAAATCGTTAAACTCCAGGAATCGTTTCTGAATAACCCTCTCCATACTTTCCGCGATCAGTATTGTTGAAATGATACGGATACAGCACCTCTTCAATCCAGACAATTTTATCAATCAAAATAAATCTGTGATGATATTATTATTCTTCAGTGTTGTTTGGTACCTTAAATGCGGCATGTGGGCGGGATAACTAGATAGGTATGTGTAGTGATTTCCACTACAGTTTACAAGTTTTGATGATTAATTCTATAATGGTTATAGAAGTAAACACTTTTGTTTATTGGATTCAATAAAATTTTTATTCGTTCAACCGTCATCAGCATTGTTTTAACAATAGTATTATAATCGATACCGTCTTATTAGGTGCGACATTGGTGACCCCAAACTGAAATCGAACATGTCAACAGCTAGAGTGAAGGCTAATCGTATTCGGGTGAAGTCTACTACAACTTCACAATAGCGAACCATAGGCGAATCTCGAAAATTCCAGCCAAATCCCAGGTTCTAGGACAGATACCCCGACACCAGGAGTGCCTGGGGTTAGGTCTGACTTTCCTTTCTCATCAGCTCCTTTACCGTATGGCTCAGCACAAGTTGAACGGCCTCGCCCCCCAAAGCTTCCACAATTTTCCCGCCAAAACGTCAAATTGTGGTTTTCACAATGTGAAGTATTATTTAGAACTTCAAGGCTTTATGATGATGAAGACATGTTCTGTTGTATAGTGGGTATATTAGATATGGACATCGCAGAACAAGTGCAACACCTAATAACCCACCTAAGGATCATAAATATAATACACTGAAAGAGGAATCGATAGCTAGGTTTTCGGATAGATTGTGTGAGCGACAGGAGAAGCTTTCCAAGATGGAACTGGGTACCAATAAACCATCATATCTGTGGACACAAATGCACACTATGGGCCACGATTTGGTTTCAGAAGAGTTCCTTCGCAATCTTTGGCTACGACGCTTGCCTGACCCAGTGAGGACAGTATTGGCCACATCAACAGACTCATTGAATATTCTTGCTCGCAAAGCAGATGAACTGGTGTCATTGACTGAAAATTCAGGTGCTATCTGTAGCACGACCCAAATGAGAGGGATGGATTCAAATCAACATTTAGAAAAGCAGTTTTCAATACTGACTAATCAGATAGCAGCACTTCAGGCACAAATACAGCCACGACAGGAGCGATCTAAGCAGGGTACAATGGGGTGGTGTAGATTCCACAAATAATTCAAAAACAGGGCTTAAAAGTGTGAAAGTCCCTTACCCAAAAAACTCCTAGGAGGGCTGCTTTCAGAGGAAAATAGCCCATCTAACAACCAACCTCGATCTTCCCGGCTCTGCATTAAGGATGATAGATCTGGAATAGATTTTCTCATAGATGCAGAAGTGGAAATCTCGGTGCTACCAAAAAAGTACAAACGAAATCCCAAGCAAACAGGATCGGTGTGGACTAAAGGAGGAAATACAGTGCCAACCTACGGAAAAATCACATTAAACTTTGATTTGAAGCGTGATTTACGTTTTACTTGGGAGTTCACAGTTGCAGATGTGACTAAACCGGTGATTGGGGCAGATTTTTTGTGTTTTCACAAGCTGTTGCCAGTTTTGGCAAGAGGAAAGCTAGTGTCTTTAAATAGTGTTGCAGCTCTAACAAACAACCCAAACAATAACTACTGCCAATATAGGGCCGTAATAAAGGAGTTTCCAGAGGCAACAGGGGACATCAAGGCTGAAGGAAGAGCTAAGCATAATGTAATGTTAAGCACGTTATAAGAAAAACAGGTCCTCCAATTTTCGATATACCAAGACGGCTAATGGTAGAAAAATTAGAAATCCCCAAGAGGGAATTCTCAGATTGGTAGCAGCAAACATCTGCCGGAGATCAGACAGTCCTTGGGCAAGCCCAAACTACACATAGTAAATAAGAATGGAGAATGGAGGCCATGTGGAGACTATAGGGAATTAAATAATGTAACAATACCTCCCATGAGAGATTTTGCCCAAAATTTGAATGGCTGCACGATATTCTCCACTTAGACCTCAAGAAGGCATATCACCAGATCCCTGTGGACATAGAAGACATCCAAAAAACTGCAATAACGACGCCATTCGCGAGAAGTATTCCAACGTTTCAAGAATAACGGTCTGGTCATAAATTTGGAAAAATCTGTATTTGGATAAACTGAAATCAAGTTCTTAGGTCATGAAGTTGACCAGAAAGGGTTCCGACCAGCACCAACAAAAGTTGAAGCAATCATCAATTTGAAACTGCCAACCACAGTAGATCAGCTAAAAAGATTTCTAGCGATGCTCAACTTTTACCATCGTTTCATCTCTCATGCTGTAGAGGATCAGCTTTCCTTGCAAGAATTGATACCAGGAAATAAAAAAATGACAAGTCTCCAATAATCTGGAACACAAAAACGGAAGAAGACTTCGGAAGGTGTAAACAGTCATTCAGCAAGGCTGCAACTCTCAGCTATCCAATGAGAAGTAGCTTGGGTTTGTCATTGGCTGTGGACACATCAAACACAGCTATTGGTGCAGTATTACAAGAAGATATTGAAGCGGACCCAAACCACTGGGATTTTTCTCTAAAAAGTTAAGCGTGGCCCAGATGGAGTACAGCGCTTATCATAGAGAACTATTGGCAATTTATGAGGCTGTGAAGTACTTCAGACAAGAGATTGAAGGGCTAGAATTCACGATTCTTACAGATCATAAGCCTTTGTCCTTTACATATGATTAACATGTAAACAAAGCTACTCCATTACAACGGCGTTATTTAAATTTCATTTCCCTATTCAGTACTGATGTGAGATATATGGTAGGACAGCAAAATGTGGTAGCTGATGCACTTTCGAGAGTAGCTGCACTAACATTTTTGTCTGATATTCCAGAAGAGGAATTGGCTGTTGAACAGGAAAAAGATGCGGAATTGAAGCAGATTTTAAATGACAACTGATCATCACTTTGACTCTCAAAATTGAAAATGCACAAGAGGAAAATATATGATGAGCAAAGGAATGGGAAACTCCGGCCATACTTACCAAAATGTTTCAGGAGGAGGACTTTTGAAGGATTTCACAACCTCGCACACCCAGGATACAAAGGAACATTAAAATTGTTTCAAGAGCGCGTTGTTTGGCATGGAATGGAGAAAGACGTAAGATGAGGGAATGTGTGAATTGTCGATTGAGTAAGGTACCTAGTAAGGCACACAACCAAAAGAAGATATTTTGAACCCAATGAAAAGCTTAGTCATATACACATTGACATTGTGGGACCATTACCAATAGCGATGGGTAAACGATTCTGTGTGACATTTATCGATCGATTCACACGCTGGCCAGAGGCGTTTGTGGTGTCAGACATTCGAGCTGAGGCCATTGCAAGATTGGTTTTGGAGAGCTGGATACCACGGTATGGAGTTCCATTAACGGTTACAACGGACCAGGGGACACAATTCGAAAGTCAACTTATGTCTGAGCTTTGGTAGAGAACCGGGACACAGCGAATTCATACAACAACCTATCATCCCCTAGCAGATGGCTACAAGAGCGTTGGCATCACGTTGAAGGAGAGGGTGAAGTGCCCGGACAACGTAAACTGGGTTGACAGTCTGCCGAAGATTCTTTTAGGTTTGAGAGCAACAATACACGAAGACTTCGGAGCATCTTCAGCTGAGTTGATCTATGGGTCTACATTGAGACTCCCCGGAGATTTTTTTGAAGAGATACGGAGTACAGCACCTTCCACGTATGTGAAGCTCCTAAAAGCACATGTTGGGAAGCAAGTGATGCCCCTGACAAGAACTCAGACAGCCCGCATTTCCATACCCAAAGACCTCACAACAGCCAGTCACGTGTTTCTACGGATTGACCGGCCTCGGACATCGCTACAACGGCCATACGAGGGTCCTTATAGGATAACCAGAGTGGGTCCTAAGACTTTTGACATTGAAACTGATTCAGGAGTCAAAACTGTCTCAATTGACAGGTTAAAGCCGGCTTATGTTTCAGTTTAGTGATGGGAAGGAGAATCCTGTAGCGGTTTCCACTACAACAGTTTACAAGTTTTGATTATTAATTCTATAATGGTTATGGAAACACTTTAAGATTAGATTGTTGTTACTCATTTGAACTTGGAAAAGAATATTAAAAATTACTTTTGTTATACCAAAATCCTTGTTGTGTTCCTTGCTATAACTACTCAGTGGTCCTGTGAAGTATAATGTAATCAAGTTAGTAACTAGTAAGTACATCTCATGTAAGCAGAAAGTGAAAAAATTACTTTGAGATAATGTGTGACATTTTATTAATCAAGGTCCCTCCACAATTTCAATTTAACGAGTAGGGTGTACTATGAGAAAGTAGAATTTCCCAAGCAAAATACTGGTTGATTCCTAGAGTATTGAAGCGTGTTCAAGATTCTTTAGCAGGTCTATTACAAAAATGATTATATTCATGAACTAAAAGCTACTTACGTGCTTGTAGAAGTTGTGGCAACCACTTGTCACGATTATCAACATGAAAAATCTCAAGACAATATGCATCAATATATTTGTACATTTAAAACTGAGAAAACTCTTGACTGTACAACATTGAGCCAAGTAATAAAAGAAGGAAAATTGAAAAAAATATATTAAGATTTGCCCACTGATGGCCAGAAGCTGCCATTGAAAACATCTATTGACCAAAACCGCTGATTCCATTTGACGAAAAAAACTCCCGACGGTGTCCGTAATGGCTTCGGATCGGGAACATTTGATTTCATGTTTTAGATTCCGTAAATGTGTTTTGAGTTTGGTTGTCAGTGAACTCAGGTGAAATTTGAATAGCAGTGTAATAATGTAGCTGATGATGGAGAACCATTCTATGATGACTAATAAAACAAAAATTCTAAATCGTTTTGCAAATAGTATATCAAATTTGATTAGAATCCACATCAAAATTATAAACGATCCAAGAAAGATTGCATATAATTCGTGGTCCCCATACACCCCTTTCAAAAAGTTAAGTTTTATAATGACAGACTTCCACTCATTTCTGTATTTTGAACATGTGTATAAATGCAGCAAAGAAGGAAATATAGCGGTTGCCAATAAGCAACAAGTGAGTGTATCAGTCATAGTTTTTGTTTCTGGAAATTGTAGGTAGATCATGCCAAAGCCAGCAACAGAGAACCCCAAAATTTGTACAAAGAAGAAAACAGCTACTTTGGTTTGGAAATTCCCTTCCCGATTGAACGGAAAAATACCGATCCTTTGAGAAATTGTGAAGAAAATCAATTTAATAGGGCTGGACATACTGAAAGATTATAATTCTTTCGATTTTATAATTTTGTGTCATTTGGGTTTTTTGGATCAATTTCGAATTCACGATCTTTGGCGATAGAACAGTAACACACGTTGACAACCCAATCGTACCTACGCGTGACCTCCACTGCACAATAATCACGGGGGAAGATTAATAGCATATTGATGTATAACCTTTCTTGGATGAGTATCCACTTGACGAGGAATTGTTTGAGTTGGGTATCAATACAATACCATAATATTGATAAGTTAGTGTAAAGGAAGGCAAGTTTTGGCAATCTTTTAAGGATTAGATTGGATGCCATTATAGGTAAGGTAAAGCTAGGACTCAACATACTTAGCTCCTCTGTCAACCACCTAATTTCATATACGTACGATAAGTTACCAGTCCTAGGTCAATGCTTAACGAATGTACGTACTAAGCTAGATGAGCAGTACGAAGTCAAATTTATTGTTGTTAGTGGAGATTTCCCAGCGATCCTTGGACGAGAGTCTTGTCAGATATTAGGTTTCATTAAAAGAATAGAAGAAATCTTGATGTCATACGAAGATTCCAACATATTCCAACATATGTTATCATTCCAAGGGATAGGCTGCTTAAAAAACTTTGAATATGACATAGACATAATAGAGAACCCCACTTTAAAAATATATCCAGCAAGAAGAGTACCTTATGCGATTCGAGATGACGTTAAACGTGAATTGGATTTGATGGTTGAGATGGGGATCATCAAACCAGTAGTTGAGCCAACCCCCGCCGTTTCACCCATGGTTGTGGTCAGACAAAAGGATAAAGTTCGTATTTGTTTAGATCCGAGCGATCTCAATAGGAACATTCAACGACGACACCACCCTTTGCAAACCCTAGAGGAAATTTCAGCACGGATCAGTGGCTCCAAGGTCTTCACACTATTAGACTGTAGGAAGGGATTCTGGCAGATAAAAGTATCAGAACGAAGTTCTAAATACCTGACTTTCTCAAGTCCTTGGGGTCGATACTCTTACCTAAGGCTTCCTTTTGGCGTCTGCTCTGCTCCTGAGGTATTCCAGCAAGCAATAAGTTCTGTGTTATCAGGCCTAGAAGCGGTGGAATGCTCAATGGACGATATACTGATACATGCCCCAAACAAAGAAATCTTAGAAGTCAGAACTCTTAAAGTATTAACAGCAATAAACAAATCCGGATTAAAACTAAATAAAGACAAATGTATTTTTGCGGTGTCAGAAATAAAATTTCTTGGCTACATTCTGACAAGCAACGGTCTCCGCCCCGATCCTTCAAAAATTGAGGCAATAAATAAATTAAAAATTCCGACCAATAGAACTGAACTTCAGCGATTCTTGGGAATGATAACATATTTGGGAAAATTTATCAAAAATTTCTCCAATATAACTACTCCTCTACGGAAACTTTTGTCAAAAGATATTGCCTGGGTTTGGGATGCGGAACAAGATAGTGCATTTTCAGAACTGAAGAAAATGCTTGCATCCCCACCACTCCTTCGATTTTACGACCCCAAATTACCCATCAAGCTGTCTGTAGATGCTAGTTCTTTTGCTGTTGGAGCAGTCTTGATGCAAGAAACACAACCTGTTGCATATTCATCGAAGTCATTGACCAGGACTCAGCAAGCGTATAGTCAGCTGGAAAAAGAGGCTTTGGCCATAGCTATAGCCTGTCGCAAGTTCCATGAGTACATTTGGGGGTCGCAGGACTTGACAATTGAAACTGACCATAAACCTCTGGAATCAATTTTTAAAAAACCGCTACATGAAGCACCTCCGCGTCTCAAGAGGATCATGATGGAAATAATACCATATCTCCCAAAAATAGAATACAAGAAAGGGAAGGAGCTATACATATCAGACACTTTGAGTAGAGACTGTCAATGCGAAGAAGCTTATGAAGAAGAGCAACTCCCATTTACAGTAGATCTGATTATAGCCATGTCGAAAGAGCGCGTAAAAGAAGCCCAAGACTTATCGAATCAAGATCCAGAGCTGGTTCAACTCAAGGAAACCATACTACAAGGATGGCCAGAGGAAAAGTCAGCAGTGCCCTCATTAGTACAAAAACACTGGGCTTACAGGGATGAACTAGCAGTCCATGAAGATCTGGTATTCAAAGGCAACCGATTGTTCATCCCAGGACCGCTTCGCCCTCTGATTCTGAAGCATATACATTTAGGACACAGGGGAATTCAAGCATCACTCCAAGTGGGAAGGGAACATGTATTTTGGCCAAACTTGTCTAATGAAATAACTGATTTCGTACAAAAATGTAAAATTTGTAATAAACTTAAGTTAGTGTAAAGGAAGGCAAGTTTTGGCCATCTATTAAGGATTATATTTGATGCCATTATAGGTACGGTAAAGCCTGCTAATAATATTCTTGATAGTTCCAGAAAGAACTGTTGAAATAATGACAGAAGCTTTGACAAGTTTCCATAAGAGTACTGTCACGGTTGTTGATCCATGTTACCTCACATACCACTGTTTCACAAATATCACTTAGTAAGTTTCAACATTTACATTCATAACATATCTATGAATGGCTGTTATGAGGACGAGGACGGATAATAGAGAGTTCCTAAACGATAAGTCAATTGGGATAAGGTACTTGGGGATTTTATCATCTGGGGCGAGCCACAGCGGATGGTAACCTGATAAAATCAAGAGGGTCGAATTAGCATTTCATCTTAGAGTGACGCTACTTATCTTCAAGTAACGCTGAACCACCAAGGGGATTTTCCCGCCTATCCCGTGTGTTCAGTTTCCAGAATTTCCAAGTTTTCTGGTTCTTTTCTTATTCACGAAAACGTTTTGCAATGGCAGATTTTGAAAATTAATGAACAAGAAAATGAATACAATTTTCATTAATCATGAATATACCAAAAAGAAATGAATATCACTGTTATCGATGTGTAAAGTTACTTTGCGATATAGGGAGGAAGAGATGAGATAGGTTGGTTTGGGATAAAGCGTCTTATGTTTAGGTGAAATGAATTTGTCTTATTGGATATGAGGCGCCTCATCTGCCCGCACAATCGCAGTAGTGTTTTCCCTTCACGATAAGGCGCCTCATCTCTATCTCCCTATCGCTTTAGGAACTCTCTAATATCTGTTTTATGATGCTGCCTCATACTTGGCGCACAAGGGCTATTTAGTTTCCCATACTACTTCTAATCGTCTGAATTAATTATTATGTTAATATTACGAAGTACCATGAAAAAATATTAAAAACTAAAGGAGCTATGTAAGATTGGATCCTCCAAAGTACCTAACTAAACAACTCGTAAACGAGTTCCACTATCTGCTTTACAAGCAGATACCATGTTACATGGATATGTCTGTGATTGGGGATTTCATAACGGTGGTCCTCGAGAGTTGTAAACAAACCCTTTAACTTTAAACAAATCCCTGGGCCGCATCCCGACTAATTCCAACAAAACAACGGTTTACTTATAGAAATGTTGAAAATAACTGTGGAGAGGAGCCACTACAATGAGTTGTTGTTAACAGGCGACTGTTGTCAAGAGGATGAATATGTTTCCTATGGAGTGGAGTAAATGATGCTATTGCTTTACGTTAAGAATATTGTAACCGGCTTATCAAAAATTCTTTATAGTCCAATCAACTTAGTTTAGGAATGTAGCCAGGTACGTAAGGAGGGGGAAATTGGTAGCTTGAGATGTGAACATTCTATCACACGATTTCTGTGCGATGAAAACTGCGGAAGTTCCATTCCCCTAGCAACGGCTGGGTTGTACGTGAAAAACACTGAAATTGTGACACAAATTTTGCGTGACGGAAATTTTTGGTTGACCACCCAGAGCAAAAAAGACATATCCATGTCGATTTTCCTACTATGAAAACTATGGGAGTTACTCTTCCCTAGTAACGCCTTGGTTGTACGTGAAAATCAATAGAAAATGTGCCGGTCGGGTAAAAAAAAAAAAAAAAAAAAAAAAAAAAAAAAAAAAAAAAAAAAAAAAAAAAAAAAAAAAAACCGTCTGAAACTATTGAACCAAACTGGTTCTGGTTGGGTTAAACCATTGGCATCGATTTTCACTAGTGAAAGATCTAGCAATACGCGAAGCTATAGTTACGGAACGACAAAAGGACAAAGTTGATTAGTTGTAGTGACAGACAGATTGGAGAGTTCTTATGTCGTACATCGCGACGAGTCGGCCGACGACTCGCGATGGCGATAGGGCGAGCAAACGAATGCTAACCCCCCGAGTCGTTGGTTGCCGATTGGTGGGTCGTTGACGACTCGCCCTATACGACCCTATAACACGGTGAAGTGAGAATTGATTTCCGCTCACTTTCTGCTGTATTTTTATCGATCATTTCATCGTGTTTCAATTAATTTTCATTCCGATTTCGTGCAACTTGGCCATTTTCATTTCATTTCTGTTTTTGTTCCATTTATTTTCCTTTTGATCCGTCCATTTCGGACGAAGTGAGGGCGTATGAGGAGCTTTACCTGAATGGTGTAATTAGTGCACGGGAAATGGAGTTGGCGTACGAGGGATTGCTCTTATTGCACGAAAGTCGAGCGCAAATTGACATTTGGGGGGTTCGATCTCGATAGAATGAACGACCGGGACATAAAGTTGAATTTTCGCTTCAGTCGGGAAGATTCAGTAAAACTGATCAATGCGAATGTGAGTACGCATTTCCATTTATCCACTCGTGTTGACGATTCGGGCCATTCGAGCAACGAATAGGCGATCGAATACGACATAAGAACTTTCAGTTTTCGATGCAATATAACGAAACTAGCGAACTTTACAAAGAGCAGCCATTACAATCATATCATCACAGAGAAAAAAGACTTGGTAAATCTCATGAATGTTGGTCGTCACCACATTGCCGGGTGCGCATTGTGTGGATGAGAGCACATGTGGGTGTACATGGGAACGAAAATGCAGGTGCTACAGCAAGGTCAGCTTTTTAATGTGGAATATTTAGATATCAGCCTCCCATACACCGGCCTAAACGGGAACCGTCACATACTTGATGGCTCTTATTTTGGGAGATAAAGTCGTTAAGTTCTGACTACTATAGTTTCAGAAAGAGGGTTCCATATCGACTGATCAAGGTTATCTAGTAGACTGCAAATATCTAATTGATTTTGGTAACTATATTATTCTAAAATAATTATTGTTGTAGAATGAAAAATGAACTGCTTAGCAAACGGCCTAATGAAAAGAATACTGCTGTATGAAACTGAATTAGTACCTAAATAATTTTCTGTGATTCCGCACTAACGAAGCGGTAGATTATATTATAACTTGCTTTATTTTAATTTCATGAACGTATAGAAGAGCATCTTTGTTCATGAACCTATGAAGCGAATCGCTTCTGTTTGAAAATAGCTCGGCGTTAAAACAGGTTTGCTGGAAAATACCATTAAATATCGTTGATAAACATAGGTGTATACAAACTACTAACATTTCTCTTGAAATTTTCACTTGAATTCACTGAGTAAACCAGGATAAGGATCTTCACAATCACATGAAGAGATAGATTCCGACATGTGCGAAGTAGAATCCTACTTGAATGGCACCTCATATTGTACCATAAAAAAGCTTCTTGTGTGATGTGGAAGAGGACTTGACAGATTGTTGCTACAGTTTGCCAACTGAATAGATGGTTCAACGTATTTGCTGATTCAACAAGTTTGCACGATCTGGATGCACATGCTGTTAAATAAGTTTCCAGTGTTGAACAATTTCTACTCGTTCTTGAAATTCTCCTTAATTTTATTTGGAGCATATATGTGCTGATACATAAATTATGGAGCATGTAATGAAACTGCATGGTTATCATATAGCACATGACAGTCAACCAGTCAACGCAAAAGAAAAAAAGTGCTTGACTCACGGTGAAAACAGCTAAAGATTCAATCTTGATCGCTGCTAGTAATGCAGTTGTAATTATCCCAATCATCACTGGGAGTAAATCTTGATTTGAAGATTCACTTGTACTGAGTCTGTATAAAAACTTCCTCCACTCTTTTTTCTTACAAACAAAACCTAATAAATGTAACAATGGAGTCAATGCTGATAGGAACTGAAAACCAAAAGTGAATATTCTTGAAAAAAGTTTGGATGGTGCTGGATCATCGATCATATTGAGATACACGAGTGTTATCGTTATTGTCGCCACTGTTATGATTTCCACTAAGGATAGAATTGCTGTTAAAATCTTGAAGTTTCCTCTGCGGTCGACTGGGAAAACTCCCATCCATCTTGATAGTTTAAAGACCGTTCTTTCTGCCAGTTTCTCGGATGTCATAGTGCAGGAGTTTCAATATATGAAGATAATATGCAGTGAAAAATAAATGAATAGCTTTCATGCTTTTCTTCGAAGATATTTTCTTCTATGGAAAAAATACCCGTGTTTATCTAATTTCATGTGTGACATATTTGCGATTGGAAATGGAACAATTTGAAAATGGCTGTATGAAGATTGGTTTCCAATCAGCAACGCTATACAACCTTCTAGGGCTATTCGACGATCTGTCTACACCGTCACCCCGACCGCTAATCAGTTCGCCATTTTGTTATGACGGAGCACAAGAAAAACATCTATTTTGTACTAATAAAATCTCTTATTTATCTAAAAGGATTGTTTTAGGATATATGTTGAATGAAATATCCACTGAGGCGGTAGTCTCGCATTGCCAAGCCTTAAATAAACCATTACAAAAAGACACAACGAGATCAGTAACAAAGTAGAACTTCGGCTCGACATTCGGCCCCCTCCCGACCTCAACATGTCGGCTCAAACTTGATTTTCTTTGCATATCCTGGGTGGTACATGCCACCTGAGTCGTCTGATGTCGAAAATATAACGGTAGATGGTTTCCTTATAACCTAAAACGAGACGTCAAAATGAATTTTTTCAAACTTCTTCCTTTCACCCAACTTTTCAACGAAAATATATTCGTTATATATATTATATTGTATAGTATTACAGCCGTCGGCATAGCGGCACTTGGGGGTGCGGATATATTTTCTTTGCGTTTCGTAGGGCGCAGAACACAGTTACAATACTCATACATTTTCAGATTTCTTTATATATATATATATATGGATATATTTGTGCTCACTACTCCCCCAAAACCGCTGGTCGGATTCGGACCAAATTTTGATATGATGTAATACAATGTCGGAACTTGTACCTCGCTGTCTTGGGTGAGGATCAGCTGACCACGAGCCGTAATATCAATCATAGTGATGGCAAAATCGAGCTAAAATATTTCCTATTTACCGTAGGACGTCGAATTTTGATATGGAGCCTCTCTGGGACAACAAGAGAAGAGCAAAGTTAGGAGCGCCATCCTAATCAGATGGGTGAGCTAAAATCTCTCCTATTTACCATAGGACGTCGAAATTTGATAGGGAACCTCTCTGGGACAACAAAAGAAGAGCAAAAATGAAGAGCCCCATCCTGATCAGCTGAGTTAGCTAAAATCTCTCCTGTTCACCGTGGGACGTTGAAAATTGAAAGGGAGCCTCTATAAGACATCAAAGGACTTCGCTAAAAAGAGTGAGAGAATCAGACTACTGGTTAAGGCCCAAATTGGGTGGTATACTGGATTTTGTGGCTTGGCATCTTTTGAACGCGGAGCGTCATTTTAGGGTTGGGAGGGGGTATCGTTATTCAACATTAACATACTCCCAGTCTTGTCTCGATGCGTGAATCCACCACCACTCTTACCAGTTTCGTGAGGTGAAAATCGGTCACGTCGTTAAAGAAACGTCTCCTTCCCAAATGCAGTCTAAAAGAATGAGAGAATGGATGTACTGTACTAGGAGACAGCGACCGACTATTGGCTTTGTCCAAATTGGATGTTATCATGCATTTTTTTGCTTGGCACCTTTTGAATGCGGAGCGTCTTTTCGAAAAGATATCACACATTTTTGATAGTGTAGAAGGAAAACGTTGGAATTCACAGGTTGATCAGGATGGAGGCAGTAATTTCATTTGACTTTTCTAGTCCCAGAGAAGCTCCCTTTAAATTTAAATTTTCTAGAGTGAACAAGCGAGAATTTAGCTCAGATAGCTGATCAGGATGGAACCAGTCATTTTGGTCATCCCTAAATGTTATAGAGAGGCTCCCCATCCAATTTCAACTTCCTAGAATGAACAGAAGAGAAATCAGCTCACTTAGCAGATCAGGAAAGAGCCCCTGAGTTTATTCGTATTTTGATTCCATAGTATCGCTATCAAATTTCAACTTTCTAGGTTAAACAGAAGAGAATTTAATATTTACCCCCTCCCTCATAACACCCACTACTTGGTCGTAATGGCTCCAAAAACGGCAATTCATCAGTTTAAATGTAGCATATCTTTAAAATTTCAATACAAGTTCAACATAAAAATTATATTTTTTTACATGAACTAAAGCTACTTACGTGCTTGTAGAAGTTGTGACAACCACTTGTTACGATTATCAACATGGAAAATCTCAAGACAATATGCATCAATATATTTGTACATTTAAAACTGAGAAAATTCTTCTCTGTACAACATTGAGAGAAGTAATAAAAGTAGAAACATTGGGAGAAATGTATTAAGATTTGACCAATGATGGCCAGAAGCTGCCATTGAAAACATCTATTGACCAAAACTGCTGACTCTATTTGACGTAAATAACTCCCGACGATGTCCTTAATGGCTTCGGATCGGGAACATTTGATTTCATGTTTTAGATTCCGTAAGTGTGTTTTGAGTTTGGTTGTCAGTGAACTCAGGAGAAATTTGAATAGCAATGTAATAATGTAGCTGATGGTGGAGAGCCATTCTATGATGACTAATATAAAACAAATTATAAATTGTTTTGTAAATAGAAAATCAAATTTTATTAGAATCCAAATCAAAATTATAAACGACCCAAGAAAGATTGCATATAATTCGTGGTCCCCACACTCCCCCTTCGAAAAATTTAGTTCTATAATGACAGACTTCCACTCATTTCTGTATTTTGAACAAGTGTATATATGCAGCAAAGAAGGAAATATTACGGTTGCCAATGAGCAAAAAGTGAGTGTCTCAGCCAAAGATCGTGTTTCTAGGGTTTGTACGTAGAGCAAGCCATAGCCAGCAACAGAGAACCCCAAAATTTGTACCAAGAAGAAAACAGCTACTTTGGTTTGGAAATTCCCTTCTCGATTGAAAGGAAAAATACCGATGCTTTGAGAAATTGTGAAGAAAAACAATTTAATAGTGCTGGACATACTGAAAGATTATAATTCACTCGATTTTAGATTTTTGAGTCATTTGGGTTTTTGGATCAATTTCGAATTCACGATCTTTGGCGTTAGAACAGTAACACACGTTGACAACCCAATCGTACCTACGCGTGACCTCCACTGCACAATAATCACGGGGAAGATCAATAGCATATTGATGTATAACCTTTCTTGGATGATTATCCAATTGATGAGGAATTGTTGGAGTTGGGTATCAATACAATACCATAATATTGATAAGTTAGTGTAAAGGAAGGCAAGTTTTGGCCATTTATTAAGGATTAGATTGGATGCCATTATAGGTACGGTAAAGCCTGCTAATAATATTCTTGATAGGTAGTTCCTGAAAGAACTGTTGAAATAATGACCGAAGCCATTACAAGTTTCCATAAGAGTACTGTCACAGTTGTTAATCCATGTTACCTCACATACAACTGTTTCACAAATATCACTTAGTAAGTTTTAACATTTCCATTCATAACATATCTATGAATGGTTGTTATGAGGATGAAGAAGGATAATATCTGTTTTATGATGCTGCCTCATACTTGGCGCGCAAGGGCTATTAGGTTCACATACTACTTCTAATCGTCTGAATACGTATTACGTTAATATAACTAAGTACTGTGGGAAAAAAAGTCTGAAACTATTGAACCAAACTGGTGCTTGTAGGGTAAGTCCTTCGGCGTCTATTATCACTAGTGAAAGATCTAATAATACGCGAAGCTATCGTTACGGAAGGACAAAAGAACAAAGTTTGTTAGTTGTAGTGACAGACAGATTCTCGATGCGATATCACGAAACAAGCGAACTTCACAACATGCAGCCACCGCAATCATATCATCACAGAGATTAAAGACTTGGTAAACCACACGTTGTGTGGACAAGAGCACATGTGGATGTACAGGGGAACGAAAATCCAGTTGCTACAGCTAGGTCAGCCTTTCAGATTGTGGAATATTTAGATATCAGCCTCCCATACGCCAACCCTAAAGAGAACCGTCACATACTTGATGGCTCTTACTTCGGGAGATAGTCGTTAAGTTCTGAGTACTTACTATGGTTTCAGAAAGAGGGTGGTATATCGGCTGATCAAGGTTATCCAGTTGACTGTAAATACCTAATTGATTTCGGTAACTATATTCTTCTAAAATAATTATGTGTTGTACACGTAGAATGAAATAAACCTACGGTTCTACAGTCAGATAATTTAATAATGATTAATTTTACTCATTATTAGTTCATTATGGTTACTTAGCGATATTAGTTTATAGCTGAGCATAATAAATCAGCTTTCCGTGACACTACAGAGGCTTAAGGATTATGAGATGCTGTGATAAAATGAGAGCATTCCAAAAAGTGGCTAACGATTTTCCTGCTATGAAAACTAAGGGAGTCACACTTCCTTAGTAACGCATTGGTTGTACGTGGAAATCAATAGGAAACCCCTCCATGACGTGACGAAAACAAATGGAAACGTCCTGTTAATCATTATTAAATGATAAAATAAACCAGTTAGCTAACTGCCTAATGAAAAGAATACTGCTGTATGAAACTGAATTTTATAACTAAATAATTGTCTGTGATTCCGCACTAAGGAAGCGGAAAATTATATGATGACTTGCTTTATTTTAATTTCAAGAACGTTTAGAAGAGCATCTTTGTTCATGAACCTTGGAAGCGAATCGCTCCTGTTGAAAATAGATCGGTGTTAAAACAGGTTTTCTGGGAAATACCATGAAATATCGTTGTTAAACATAGGTATGAACAAACTACTCACATTTCTCTTGAACTTTTCACATGAATTAACTGAGTAAACCAGGATAAGGATATGCACAATCCCAAGAAGAGATAGATTCCGACATGTGCGAAGTCGAATCCTACTTGAATGGCACCTCATATTGTACCATAAAAAAGATCCTTGTGTGATGTGGAAGAGGACTTGACAGATTGTTGCTACAGTTTGCCAACTGAATAGATGGTTCAACGTATTTGCTGATTCGACGAGGTTGCACGATCTGGATGCATATGCTGTTAAGTAAGTTTCCAGTGTTGAACAATTTCTACCTTTTCTTGAAATTCTCCTTAATTTTATTTGGAGCCTGTATGTGCTGATGCATAAATTTTGGAGCATGTAATGAAACTGCATGGTTATCATATAGCACATCACAGCCAACCAGTCCGTGCAGAAGAAAAAAAGTGCTTGACTCATGGTGAAAACAGCCAAAGATTCAATCTTGATCGTTACCAGTAATGCAGTTGTAATTATTCCAATCATCACTGGGATGAAATCTGGATTTGAAGATTCACTTGTACTGAGTCTGTATAAAAACTTCCTCCACTCTCTTTTCTTACGAACGAAACCTAATAAATGAAACAATGGAGTCAATATTGATAGGAAATGAAAAACAGTACTGAATATTCTTGAAAAAAGTTTCGATGGTGTTGGATCGTCAATCATATTGAGATTCAGGAGGGTTATCGTTACTGTCGCCACTGTTATGATTTCCACTAAGGATAGGATTCCTGTTGAAATCTTGAAGATTCCTCTACGGTCGACTGGGAAAACTCCCATCCATCTTGAAAGTTTAAAAACCGTTCTTTCTGCCAGTTTCTCGGATGTCATAGTGCAGGAGTTTCAATATACGAATGATAATATATACTGAAAAATAAATAAATTAATGGATAGCTTTCATGCTTTTCTTCGGAGATAATTTTTTCTATGGAAAAAATATCCGTGTTTATGTAATTTCATGTGTGACATATATACGATTGGAAATACAACAATCTGGAAATGCCTGTATGAAGATTGGTTTCCAATCAGCAACGCTATACAACCTTCTAGGGCTATTCGACGTATTTTCGACAAAATTTTTCGACGAATTTTCTTTGTATTCCATAGGGCTTAGTTTACAATAGTAATTCATTTTCCGATTTCTTTATATATATATACGGACAAAATTTTGTGCTCACTACTCCCCCAAACCCGCTAGTCCGATTCGCTCCAAATTTCGTAATATCAATCATAATGATGACTAAATCGTGCTCAAATCTCTCCTAGTTACCGTATGACGTCGATATTTGATAGGGAGCCTCTCTGGGACAAAAAGAGATGAGCAAAGTGAGGAGCTCCATCCTGATCAGCTGAGTTAGCTAAAATCTCACCTATTTATCGTAGGACGTCAAAATTTGGTAGGGAGCCACTCTGGGGCATCAAGAGACGAGCAAAGTGAAGAGCAGCATCCTGGTTTTCTGAGTGAGCTAAAATCTTACCTATCTATCGTAGGTCGTTGAAATTTGGTAGGGAGCCTCTCTTGGGCATCAAGAGACGAGCAAAGAGAGGAGTGCCATCCTGGTCAGCTGAGTGAGCTAAAATCTTACCTATTTATCTTAGGACGTTGAAAATTCAAAAGGAGCCTCTATAGGACATCAAGGGACGAAATGACGGGCTCCATCCAAAGCTGCAGTTGATCTATTCGAAAAGTTGGCTCTACTTACGCAAACTACGCTTTTTTTTTTTTCGTCTCACCTCGTTTTTTTTGCTCATCTACTACTACCATTTCTCCTCAACCAATTTTGATTAAATTAGAAACATAGGCGACATTTGACCTGACAATGTGCCTTTCGGGGTTTTGGAGCCACTACGACCAAGTCCTGATCAGTTGAGCGTATTAATTCTTTCCCGTTCACCCTAGGAAGTTGAAATTTGATAGCGAGACTCTCTGGGATATTATGAGACGAATGAATTGATGGTCTCTATTCTGATCAGCTGAGTTAGTTAAATTATCTCTGATACACCGTAGGAATGCTAAATTTGATAGAGAGCTTCTCTATGGCATCAAGGGATGAACAAATTTACGGATTCTATCCTGATTAGCTAATGTGAGCTTAATTCTCTCCTGTTCACACTAGGAAATTTAAATTGGACGGGAAGTTTATCTGGTCAACAAAAGTAGAATAAAATGACTGACTCCATCCCGATTAGCCTGTACGTTCCAATCTTTTCCTCTTACACCATCGAAAATGTGTTAAATCTCTCTAAAAAGACGCTCCGCATACAAAAGATGCCATGCCATAAAATAAATGATATCATCCGACTATGGCGAAGCTAAATTTATTTCTCATTCTTTTTTACTGCCTTTGGGAGTGAGACTCTCCTTCACAGGCTTGGCTGATTTTCGCCATCTAAACAAAAAAACACCATTGCAGTTTTCCGAATTTGGTGGGGGAATATTTCATTCAAACAGACTTTTCTAATTTTAATTTAATTTCTATACATAATGACCAGAGCCCACAATCTTCACATTGATTAACACTGTTTTTATATCTTCCTAATCCCATTTTGTGAAACTACTCTCAATTTTCCAATTTTCTGTTACATGTGAGTGTTAAAAAATCGTTTCATTTGCCGATTTAATTCTCAGAACTCAGTTTATTGGGGGCCTTTGAGATGGTTGGCATAGGAAACATCTGTTGCAGTCTTCGACGACCAAGTACAATGCAATTTTGGAAAAAGCGGTTTCTCTAGAGGCATCACGTATTGGAAGCGTGGAATTACTTAAAACGTCAAATTCTTGGCCTGTAGTTAGCCACACTGATACCTACTGCGTTTCAGATTCCAGTCGACATTCCCGTCGAAGTTTCATGCGAAAGTCTGATTCTAGGTCAAACTCATCGGATCGTCGTAGTTTTTCGCCTAGTCTTTGTTACCATGATGGACCTCGATCTCCCAAATTTAGTAGTCGCTTCAATCAGAGGGAACGAGTGGACTACCAAGCGTTGGGCATTCAGGACTTGTGTTTGAGATGCGCCAAAAATAACCATAGACTGAGTGTCGCGTTAGCGGAATTCTGGCTCACTGTTCTTCCTGCAATAAAAAGGGCCATGTGGCAAAAGTTAGTATCACGACCTTAGTAAACAATTCGAGATCTGGGGGGCAGGGGGGTCTGGCTCTGTAAATAATGTCGCTCCCGCTGAATCTGAACACAGCTATGGAATATCTTATCTGACTGCAGAAATCGTGGATCTCTTTGAAGTGTTTCCTGAGTCAGTACTAGTCCCGAAGTGTATCCTGTCTCAGTACTAATAAATAGGAAACCTTAATGCATGGAGGTGGACTCAGGTACAAGATTCTCGATTCTGAGCGAGGATGCTTTTCAAAAATTGAAATTGAATTAACCATTACAACCTGCGAAGACTGTTTTCAGGTCGTATTCAGGGAAAGTTATTTATCCTAAAGGGAAGGTTTCTGTCACAGTTGAATATAAGGGAAGACGAATCGATAGCAATTTATTTATTGTTCCTAAAGGCCACACGGCATTGCTTGGCCGACAATGGATAAGAATATGCGGATGGAATTAAAAGATATTAACTATGATAACAAAGTGGGATCACCACCTCCTGTTACAAATAATGTCACGGCTTTTGAAGACATAAATAATGAGTTTCCTGAAGTATTTTCAGAAAAGATTGGTTGCATTCCAAATTTCGAGGTGAAATTACAGCTACGCTAAGGAGCTAAACCCTCATTTACTAGAGAGCGAGATGTCCATTACGCTT
Source organism: Adelphocoris suturalis (assembly GCA_030762985.1). NCBI lineage: Eukaryota > Metazoa > Arthropoda > Insecta > Hemiptera > Miridae > Adelphocoris > Adelphocoris suturalis. The sequence goes on from CM061040.1 coordinate 122,668,568, forward strand.
TGCGAGCTCGAGTAGAAAAAGAATTGGATGCTTTGGAATTTGCAAGTATAATTTCACCCATCATCACGAGCGATTGGGGTTCGCCATTACTAATAATTCCCAAGGCTGACAAGGGTGTACGGCTGTGCGTGGATAACGTTAACGATAACATCATGGATTCTATCAACACCCAAGGCTAGACCTAGTGCTCGAAAAACTCAGGGTAAAGAGGCAATGGTTGCAGCTAGGATGAAGAGATCAGTATCAAGTGATGAAGAGGATCCGCCAATTCATACAGTGATTAATACCAAGATTTTTATGAAGATGATATTGTTGACGCCAGCTAGAAGCGTTAGTTTATTTTTATCATCGATGATTATTCTGACGATGTGGCCGGGTTCGTGAACTCTGTGCGCGACTTCGAGTCCACTTTGTTCAGCTATCACTCCCCCCCCCCCCCCCTCCCAAAGCCTTTCCTTCCACGTCAATCCAGCAGTTATAATTAAGCGAGTCAGTCTCCTTCTGCCATCTCGACCAGAAACCCCTAGCTCGATTGCCTGTTTTCTTCACACCTTTCTTTCACCTGTTGGGTCGTCAGCATCCCTAAATATCAGGATCATCAGCATTTCTGGAAACAGATTCTTCTGGGTTCCTCCTTCGTGGATGTAGTCCTCTCAACTGTTAATTACCGTTCTGCAATAAATTTCGACGTAAGTTAATTTCTCATCAGCTCAAATCTTCATTTAGTACCTCGATGTCTCACTTGCTCAACCGCCATGACGTATGAGTTTCCTCGTCACGAGGTAGCAACCTACTTACCTTCCTAATGATAGATTATTATTTTCTTAGAGTCGAAATACAAGACGTATTACCGCACTCTACACATTTTCTTTATTTCTGGACATATCTACTGAATTTGGCTTTTCCTGATATCGCCAACATCACTCAGGATTGATAACGTGGCTTCGGGGGCATTCAGTCATTCAGTTCTACTCACATCTCCAGCGCGTATGCACTCGTGTCTTGAGTCAGATAATACGGTCCCTTATATTCATATAACTTAACATACGCCGAATCAATATCTACGTCATATTGCCATTACTCACTCAAAATTGCCATAAACTGAAATTGCTTATTTTGTTTCATTCATATGTGTTAGGAGGAGCTCCTGTAGGAAGTATTTTGTTCATTTTCTTTTCTTTGGTCCATTTATGATTTCGGCAAACGGAATAAATAAATAAATATATATATATATATATATATATATATATATATGTATATATATATAAACATTTCACATGTATGCGTCAACCACGGTAAAATAAAAGGTTCATGTTTGGGTAATTGGTGTGTGATATTACATTCCCCACCTCTGCACGTAATATCGAACGCATGTTCGTCAGCTGAAGCATGTTATGCAGCTCAAAAGTCATCTATGGTGAGAAACGGAAAAAATGTTGCCAGGGTTTGTGCTGGTGATAAAGACTCCGGGGAAATAAAAGATTTCGCGTTTTTCTGAAATTTTTGTATTAATGTAATTTAATTTATGAACTTGCCTACTTCAGGTTAATTCATATACTCGTACTTCATTTGTATTTCTTGGATAACAATATTTGTAAGACTTGAGTTAATTTTGTGAATGAATTCGAATTAAATAATAATATTTATGACAATGGTAGGGTACAATCTACAGCCTAACCCACTGTACATAAAATCTGACGAAAACTAGACTTGTTCTCGGAGTATATTTTCGCGCATGCCCATGAGCTAATAACGATGCAATCATGTTGAAATTAACATGGAATAATTAAACCATTGTCCCCCAACTATGCACCAAATTTGAGCGTGGTTGGACGATTAGGGCGTAAAAAAATTATGCATGATGGAATTAATAAAATCTGAGAAGTATGGAATTCATAGTGGATTATTTACAGCCCTACCCCCACATTCCCTGAAAATTTCATCAAAATCAGATTGAAACTGTTGAAATTAGGCTTGCTTAAAAAGGAATACATATTCGAGCATGCGAAATAGCTACTAATGATAGGATTATGTTGAAATTTCTAGGGCTGCTCAAATTAAAAAAGTCCCAAATTAACATCTTCCACCTATCCTCCGAATTTGGCGCGGGATCGGACAACGGGGGTGTGAGAAAATGGTGCTTGAAGGAATTTACGTTTGCGCATGCTCGAAATTGAGTAATGATTCAAGAAGTATGGAATTAATAGGGGACCATTTACAGCCTAACCTGCACATTTCCTGAAAATGTCATCAAAAACAAATGACTGGAAACTGTTGAAATTAGCCTCGTTTAAAAAGGTTACATATACACGCATGCGCTATAGCTATTAATGATAGGATTATGTTGAAATATCTAGGGAATGCTCAAATTAACCTCTTCCACCTATCCTCAAAATTTGAGAGGGGTTCGGGCAGCGGGGGCGTGAGAAAATGATGGTTGATTGAATTAATGTTTGCGCATTCACCGAGAGAAGTATTAATTTGGGAACAACGAAACTCATAGGGGACCATCTCCACCCTAACCCGCACATACCATGAAAATATCATAAGAACCTGCTGAATATTGTGGAAATTAAGCTTGTAACAAGCATTTACGGAAAAAGAAATACACGGAACGAAAGTAGTTCAGAATAGTCTAAAACGTAAAATGCGAGTGGAAATTTTATCACTGTACTAAAACAGCCGTTTGATTTTAGTGGAGACCACAACTTTTAAATCTCTCGAAAGTGAAAACAATGCTTCCGCTACCTATAAGTAAACTTGGGAGCAATTTGATATGAAATTTAGCATTTAGGTACCAATACTTCACTAGTAGTCTATTCAATAGATCCGCTAGCAGCGCGTGATTTCCCTATCTTCTCGCGCTTAGAAACTCGAAGGTTTTTCTTCGATGTTCAAGCCCTTTGGGAAAGCGAACTAATCAACGTACAGCGTTGGGGGTGGTTTTAATCGATTCTTTGGTATTAAATTTATCATTGACAATAAAATTAAAAAAATATCGTCACGAAAACTTGCTCACGCTACTTACCAATAAACTCGTAAACGAGTTCCACTATCCGCTTTACAAGCAGATACCATGTTACATGGATATGTCTTTGATTGGGGATTTCATAACGGTTGTCCTCGAGTTGTGCTCGACTGTTGTCAAGAAGATGAAAATGTTTCCTATGGAGTGGAGTAAATGATGCTATTGCTTTACGTTAAGAATATTGTAACCGGCTTATTAAAATTGTTTATAGTCCAATCAACTTAGTTTAGGAATGTAGCCAGGTACGTAAGGAGGGGGAAATTGGTAGCTTGAGATGTGAACATTTATCACATAAATCAAGCGCTTTCCAACGAGTGGCGAACGATTTTTGTGCGATGAAAACTGCGGAAGTTCCATTCCCCTAGCAACGGATGGGTTGTACGTGAAAAACACTGAAATTGTGACACAAATTTCGCGTCACGGAAATTTTTGGTTGACCCCCCAGAGCAAAGACATATCCATGTCAAAATATTGCTGTTACTTATAATGTTTTCGAGATCTCAATTTTTTGAATGCTTAGCCCTTTAATACAAACCTTTAGGGTAGATTAAAATTGATGCCGATCTTCTGGGACCATCTAGACACCAAATGTGATTTTTAACACAAGTTTCATATTGTGATCTAGTATTTTCGGAGAGAAGCCACTGACCGCGCACAGTGGGGCAGGGCTGGAAAAAACCCCAAATTTTTTCTTCCGATTTTGACGTTCTTTTTTTTTTTTTAACTTTATATTAGTTTATAAGATGCGGGAAGAGTGGCTTTTTCTTCAGAATTGTTTTTCCAGTAGTAAGGGTGCTTCTGAAAGTTCAGTTTTTCAAGATAGCTAAAAAACATCATTTAGGTAGTACTACTACAAAATTAATTCGTTCCGTATGCCTTTGTCTATGGAACTAAAACTATGGAGCTTTCTAAGCTGTTTACACATATCTATTAGATGGTAAAAAAAAAAAAATAAATAAATAACCGGCTCCGACAGTCACTACTTCGCGAAGATAAATAACAATAACGATAGACGAAAAGTAAGATTTGCACATATTGACATGGATATGTCTTTGCTCTGGGGGGTCAACCAAAAATTTCCGTGACGCAAAATTTGTGTCACAATTTCAGTGTTTTTCACGTACAACCCAGCCGTTGCTAGAGGAATGGAACTTCCGCAGTTTTCATCGCACAGAAATCGTTCGCCACTCGTTGGAAAGCGCTTGATTTATGTGATAAATGTTCACATCTCAAGCTACCAATTTCCCCCTCCTTACGTACCTGGCTACATTCCTAAACTAAGTTGATTGGACTATAAACAATTTTAATAAGCCGGTTACAATATTCTTAACGTAAAGCAGTAGCATCATTTACTCCACTCCATAGGAAACATTTTCATCCTCTTGACAACAGTCGACTGTTAACAATAACTCATTGAAGTGGCTTCTCTGTTCTCTCCACAGTTATTTTCAACATTTCTATAAGTGAACCGTTGATTTGTTGGAATTAGTCGGGATGCGGCCCAAGGATTTGTTTAAAGTTAAAGGATTTCTTTACAACTCTCGAGGACAACCGTTATGAAATCCCCAATCAAAGACATATCCATGTAACATGGTATCTGCTTGTAAAGCAGATAGTGGAACTCATTTACGATTCAATGGACTGCACATTACATGCGCTGCCTTCCGCCGGCGTGAAACTAATTTTCCTCGAAAGTTAACATATTAATATAGGGGTCCTGTAAATTTCATTACTGGTCTACACCGGCTGTAGTGTCAGTACCATTTCAAATATTACCCGAAGGCGCGAACTTCCTATCACTCAAGGGTAGGTATGTTTGTTAGAACAAATTTTTTTTTGTATTGTAGAGAAGTTGTAGAAGATTAAATCTTGCATTGAACGGGTCCACCGCCCACTGTCCAACTCATTTGATCGATTTTTAGCAAATTTTCATAGTTTTTGTGACCTACCACTCGCTTTTCGAGGATTTCCGTAAAAGTGGGTAGATCATGAAAACTTTGAAAAATCGCCACAAAATAGAGGAAAAGAGTTACAGAGCTGGCGGTGGTCTCAATGCAGAATTCTTTACTTTACTACTTTTTTTCCGTACGAAAAAACTTTAGGCCTTTTCCAATGGTAAAAAAAAGTGAGAAAAATTATCAAAGATCGATTTCTCGGTTCGAAGAAGCCATTTTAGGTATAAGGAAATGAAGTACATTCAGAATCAGTGAAAAATTTCCTACAAAAATTGGAGCTGAACTTGAGCATTTTTTCACACAAAAACCCTTTTGGCCCCACTGTGCGGTGGATGGCGGACGGACGGATTTTTTTAAATTCGATTTTTGGATTCTACGCGTCTTGAAAAGTAAGCACAAAAAATTGTCAGGAGTTGCTAAATTTTTTTTTTCTTAGTCAATTACAAATGTTCATTATTGACAATAATAAACAAAAAAACAAGCCCCCTCTGGACATCCCCCTCCCCTTCCGCGATCTTTCACGCTTTTATGACAATGATTATATAAAGCAGGATTATGTAATCCACCTTCAAAGGAAGTTGGCATTCTTGTCTTATAATTATTATTGTATTATAGAAACAATTAATGTTTCCTATTGTAACATCCTCGTAATCAGATTACAACATATTATGTAATTATAACCCATCGACTGTTTCTAGGAACGTAGGAATCAGCTAGCGAAAAATCATATTCCGTTACTATGGGATCGCATTTCCGCAACACAAAACGTAACGCTTTTGGGCAGTCCAATCATGGCTAAAGCCATGCTAATTCATTGGTGGATATTTGGATGACGATTTTTGGCAACCATACAGTAGGTAGGTAATAATATTTGTTGTTTCGCTACAGGATTGCGATTTTCGTTAATTAATTTCCAAGATTCAAACACTCTGATGTACCTCTAAATTAGTATCTGATATGATTTGATGCACATTTCTAGTACTTGGGAAAATCAGTCTGTAATAGTGTAGAGTATATACAAAACACTAACACTTGTGTTGACATTTTCGCAAGAACTGGCAGTATAAACCAGAATAAGGATCCGTAGAATCACATGCAGAGTTACATTCCGACATGGTCGAATTATAATCGTACTTGTATAACACCTGCGTTCATACCATGCATATGCCCATTGAATGATTTGGATCAGAATTTGTATAGTGATTACTACTATTTGCCAAGAAAATATTTTGTTCACAATTGTTGCAGAGTCGATATACGCATTGGATCTGGCAGCACACGTTAATGCATAGGATTTTAATGTTGTGTTTAAACACTTTTGTTGCTTTCTCGACATTTTGCTCAGTTTCGTTTGCAGAAAGATTGTGTTTAGATGAAATGTTCGGAGTATGCATTGAAACTGCAACGTTACAAAATAAGTCATGATTGTTAACCAATCAACACACAAGAAATGAACAGAGTGACTTATGGCTAATTCCATCATAGACTCGATCTTCATCGTGATTAGTAGAGCAGTTGCAACAATTCCAATTATCAAAGGAACTAAATCTTCCGAATGTGATGAATCACTTGTCATAAGCCTATTGAGTAGCATTCTCCACTCGTTTTTCTTAAGAGCAAAACCTAATAAATGCAGCACAGGAGTTATTACCGATAACAATTGAAAAACGGTACCGAAGACATTGACAAAAATATTGGACGACGTAACATCTTCCATGCCGAGCCAGAAGAAGGTTCTCGTTAGCATCGCGACTGTCACAATTTCCACAAAGAATAGGATTGCTGTTGATTTGTTGAAGTTTCCTTGACGATCAAATGGGAAAACCCCTAGCCACCTTGAAATTTCAAACACTGAAAAATCAGACAGTTTCTTTGGTTTTGTAGTTCTCATATTATTTGCCATTAGGATATGCCAACCAGAAAATTTTCATTAGATAGAAATCGTAATTAAATTCACCAGTGTTCCTATGGTGTGGAGTTGTAGTAAAACTGGCAAAAGAACGGCTTCCAAGAATATTGTCTAAATCAGAAAGTGCCCAGACCCATTCCCTTGTGTAACCACTATATGATTGGGTATGTGATGGATATTGTCTAGTAAAATCATGATAATGATTTTAAGTCTTGACACAAAAATTAGTTTTCATCCACTTGAACCTCTTCATAGTCCTACTACCTATTTTTTCCTGTTTCTTTGTATTCTTAATATAGAAAACTAACTAATATTATTTCTGGAAATAATAACTATAATGACTGTTTTTAATTAACAATTCTTATAATGAACAATAATAATTATCAATGATCACCCATTTTTTTTAAATTTTTTATTTAATGACTTTAGAAGCACCTCGACCAGACGGTTCATTCGCGACATTGACAAGGTATCTAAAGGGACACTGCAAGTGGCGCGATTCTAAGGGAAGCTATTTTGTCCTCCGTCACCAAACGTGGTGCCATAATCACCCAATAAATGAAATTCGATAAAAAGCTGTGTTCCTCCGAAAATTTCTTGAATCCTACGTATTAAATTTCAATAAAGGTCAGATTACGCATGGATTAGATCTGCCAACTCAAAAGAACTGACTAATTTAAACGAACATAATTCATGTTTGTGCATTCGCACTTCTTACCTTCGATCCAACGGCATCCACCATTTAGGGTATATAGAGCACCAAATAGGATCTAACCGGCAGAGTACCTGACTATTTCATAAAAAGGGGTCAAATTAGTCTCGGAGTTTCGTCTCCTCGAACCAATTTCAAGCTTGCGCGTGTGTAATGGTTACTGCAACCAATCACGACGAAATTCAAAGGATATCACACCGAGACTTGGATAAAAGTACCCCGCGAATTCGGATGAAATCGGTCCATGACAAATCGGGAAAAATCCATGTTGCGAGAGATTCAGTTGCGCGCATGCTCAGACACTGCTATTCATCCGATGGAATAGGATGGTCTTGTCAAGGTCGGAACATTCGTCTCAGAGTTTCGCAAAACAATTTAGTTTTGAGCATGCGCAATAGTTAATACTCAACCGATCGCACATATACCCGAACGACATATTTCACGCTGGAGAAATTCACGTTTGGGAAAGCACCGCAAGGGGACCGTTCACAAGCTAATCCACACAACCCCTTGAACATTTCATGAAAATGAGGAAAGCAGTATAGTTTTGGGCGTGACTAGTAACTACCAACGAAATACGAAATGAAGGACAGATGAGAAATATAATATTTGACAAGAAAGATTCTGGATATTTAGCTATTTTGCTTCCGAGTCTACCTAAAGGTGAAGCATTGTTTTCACTTTCGGGAGAAAAAAAATTTGGTCAAATGTCCACTCGTATTTTACGTTTTAGAACATTCTGATAACTTTGGTTCCGTGTCTGTCTGTCTGTCTGTGTGTCTGTGTGTGTGTATGTGTCTGTCGTGTGTCCGCAAATCCTTGTAACAAGCTTATTTTCCACAGTTCTCATCCGAATAGGATGAAATTTTCAGGGGATGTGCGAACTAGGAGATAGACGGTCCCCTATCAGTTTCATCGTTTTTGACTCAGTACTTCACTCTGCGCATGCATATACGTAAATTGTACCAAGCATCATTTTCTCACTCCCTAGTTGTCTGATCTCGCTCAAATTTTGATGATAGTTGAGGGATGACGATCTAATCATCCCCTATCAATTTCTACATGACATTAGCAACTGCGCCTATGTGAAATCCTTGTAACGACCTCAATTCCACTGTTTTCATCAGATTTCGATGAAATTGTCAGAGAATGTGCGGGTTAGTTTGTAGATGGTCCCCTTTTAGTATCTTTGTTGCCAAATCAATATTTCATTCTGCGCATGCGCTTGCGCAAATGTAAATTCCATCATGCTCTATCTTTTCACTCTCTAGTCGTTCGAGTACGCTTGAATTTAGATGATAATTGGAAGAAGATGATAGGTAAATGAGGAAGCAATGTGCCACACCCAACTTGGCAGACGTTTTTGTAGTTATCATCGATTTTTCAGTAAAACTTAATGACATTTAATTACATCTTTCTGCTTAATTTTGTGCATGAATTTTTCAATGTTCATTGTTGGTAAACTTCTTTTATCGGAAATTATGGTGATTAAAAAAAAAATAGATATATATATATATATATATATATATATATATATATAGGTATATATATATATATACATATATATGAAATAAAAAAAAAAGAGAATCTAACGAATTTCGAAATTTTACCAGTTTATCGTGTACAAAAACTGTTGGCCAACAAACCCATCCTTTCATTTGAAAAGTTTGATTTTTATTTAGTTATTATTATTTATTTATTTTTGCTTCCGAGTCTACCTAAAGGTAGCGTTTCATCATTCTTGACTCAATACCTCACTCTGCGCATGCGCAAACGTAAATTCTACCAAGCATTATTTTCTCACGCCCTAGTCGTCCAATCTCGCTCAAATTTGGATGATAGTTGGGGGATGACAATTTGATCATCTTATATCAATTTCAACATGATTGTATCATTAATAGCTACTGCGCATGCGCCAATATGATATCCTTTAACAAGCTTATTTTCCACAGTTTTCGTCCAATTTGGATGACATTTTCAGGGAATGTGCGGGATGTGGGGTGTCAGTTTCATTGTTGCCAAATCAATACTTTGGCCTGAAGTAATGTGTCAAACAGTTCCAGGCTGAGTTCCAACGTGGGAAAAGGAAGGTGAGGTTTTAGTGGGTTTGAATCTCACATAACCCGGAGTGCGGTCCCTCGCGGGTATCTTACGAGATCCGATTATCACCTTAGGATCTTAAAGATTTCCTCACCTGCTTACGTGAAAAAAAAAAACAATACTTTGCGCATTCGCAAACGTAAATTCCATTATGCATCATTTTTTCACGCCCTAGTCGTCCGATCTCGCTCAAATTTGGATGATAGTTGGGGGAATACGATTTAATCATCTCATATCAATTCAAACATGATTGTACCATTAATAACTACTGCGCATGCGCCTATTTGAAATCCTTGTAACGACCTTAATTTCCTCTGGTTTCATTCGATTTCGATGAAATTGCCAGAGAATGCGCGGGTTAGGTTATAGATGGTCCCCTATCAGATTCACTGTTGCCAAATCAATTTTTTTTTTTTTTTTTTTTTATGGACAGTGGGTTTTATTTAACCCATATAGCCACATCATATTAACATATTGTAGTACATTACATCTTATATAATCATTTACATATTTAATTCATCATTATTTTACAATTTCAAATTATAGCAATTTCCGCAGTTTTTATCCGATTTTGATGAAATTGTCAGCGAATGCGCGGCTTAGGTTGTAGATGATTCCGTTCCTATTTCATTATCAGTTTTGTTATTGAAGAACTTATAACTTTTAAATTGAAGTAGCTGAACCTATATGTAAAAACCTAACCCTAATTAGCACGGTTAAGTTTTATTCACGAAATCGTATTGGTTTCTTGATTACTGTTCCACGTGAAGCAGTCTTGATATCTTCCGGAAGATCTGGAATCACATTAGGGTCTTGTATCATTAATGGTAATTCAGAAAGTGATGCAGAATAGTGCTGTTCTTCCTCAAGTTTCTTTGGAGAGGGTAGTTAGCTTTGATTTGTAACATGCATATCAGCGTCTAAAAGGTGAAACAAACGTTGAGTCGGTCTCAAATAAGAATCAGCTGCAGTTTCATCTTGAACGAGATGGGCTATATCTTCTTTGCCATATCGAAGCTCGATAACTCTAGATAGAGGCCAGTCCAATCGTTTAGACTGTTCACTTCCAATAAGTACAATATTTCCGATCTTCACTTGATCGTGTCTGGTAAATTTACAACGCATTCTTAGTTGGCCAAGGTATTAAGATGTATTAATTTTGAATCACACACGGAAATGTTCTTTAATTTTCAGAAGATGTTGCAGAGCTTTCTTCAAATCCACAGATTCAATCATATTGAACTCTGGCAAACCGACTTCATTTACTTTTGAATGTATAATCATGGTGTAATGGGGGCTGGTTTTTGGGAGCTGGGAGAATTTTTCGTTCATTACCATCTTTAGAATTTTCGATTCAGCATCGCTGGTTTCTTCATAAGAATGTGGTCCTCGTTTTTTCACAAAGTGCTCCGAGCCAACGGATCTAGCACTATCTGCGAATCTTTTGATCCACTCTATCATTTTTATAAGTCTGGGTACTGTTAGAAATATCTATAGTACTTGTCAGTTTATCCACTTTTATTGTTGGCAGATAAAGCTGACACAACGGTTTTTCTTTTTTCGATAGCTGCTCGTTACTAGTGGATGAAGGCCATTGAGATTTTGGTGAATACAGCCATGCTGGACCTTCCCACCATTCGGTCTGTAGTAGTGCTAGTTCTAGGCATCCACGGGATGGTAAATCGGCCGGGTTCTGTACATCTGGAACGTGATTCCATTGTTCAACACGAGTCAGTTTACGAATCTCATTAATTCAAAATAAGAGATTAATTGCAACAAAAAGAGTCCAATTTTCGGTGCGACCAATTCGATATTCACCTCAAGGGTATTCTCAACACGTGAGAAAATCACAGTTGCATAACAACAACCACTAGCAACGCAGAAACTATGTAAACTAGCATGTTTTATACTGACCATATTGAGTAACCAACGAGGAATTTTGAGAGTTAGAATACGAACTAGGTATTGCTTCAGAATACGATGACGTGCCTGATTTTCTCCATAGCCCGTTTTAGGTAATTGCATGTTCGGTCTCAGATATAGACCTCTTCATATTTTCAACCTATTGTCCATCTACTTGCATATTAATTCGAATATCCCCTTTCCCCATATCTAGAGAGTAGGGCTAGAGGTAAGTCCAAAATGTACTCTTTCATGACGATAGACAATTAATTTCCCTTTTCATCTTGCCATAAAAACATTAAAAAGTATTGCAGAATCGATACTGATTTGGAATAACGCACTTCGTATCTCCAGTTACTCGTAGTGTACCCATACAAAAACGGTGAAGAAGAGGTGGGGTTTGTTCGATTAAATTTCCCCCTTTTCCAAACAAGAGTTTGTACAGGGTGAGTTTGGTTCGTTGGCAGAGGCGTCAAAAACGGGACGTATCTTAGTAAGTAGTACTATTGGCCTTGAAAATGGGTCTGTGCGGTAGGTAGTGTCTTCCATCAGTTCAGATGAAGGTACGATTTCAACCACACCTTCGGACAGCCGTTCATCAAAAACTTCCTTATATTCATTCTATTTTCCTAAGGATTTGAGTTTTTTTACGTTGATGCCAAGCGTTTCCTAGTTAATTCAAAATTAGATAGTAGAGGAGGGTGCTAAGGTTTAGGTACTTTTCAGAAATATTCCACCCTAATGCAGTTTCCAAACCTACTATCTTACAATACGACAATTTGTGGATGTTACCAATGTATTGAGGGTAAGCTTAATCTGGACCAATCAACATCTCAATCGGGCCTAATTCATCAGAATTATCCTAGCCACACGACTTCATTTCACTGAGCCTTGGGCCTTTTAGGAAGTGTTGTTAATATTCCATAGATCTTATCTTGTCCTAGAACGTCCAGACTGTGAATATGGTGTACAGACAGCTTGGCTACATAACTCTAAACATATTGTGAAGTTTCATACCTGAATGTCGACCTCCAAATAGAGAGTGGAATAGAGTATCTTGACCTTCAACGGACAAACGAAATTGTTCAACCGTTGAGTTCAAAATGCTCGAACAATACGTGATTTCCCTTATTTTCCCAACAAATTCACGCAAACAGTGGGTAGCAAAACACTAGAGTCACATGTATGACAAGAAGTCACGTTCACTGATTTCGTGCCTGATTCTTGATTACCTGAAACATTTTTAAATGTAGATGCTGACGTGGTAGTCTTGTTAGGTTGGCCCCTGCAGAGAATATAGTTCGGCCATATAATAACGTCATGTTTTTTGTCACAGAGTACAAGGTTGTTTGGTACAAAATTCAGATGAATGTTTTGCTGAAAGACACAAATAACAATAGGTACTTCTTGTCCTTGACTAATTTTAATATCTCGTCCAAGGACAAATCACGCGCCACATAACAATTTGCTCCGTCCTGCGAAGTGCCATGACAAGAAACGCACAGTATAGTCTCTTGGCATGAGTGGTTAATAAGCTACTAGCAGTAGGCACGACTGAATGTAGACGTCTTCCAGATCCCGTATTTTTACGTTTGGATTCAGTAATTTTGTTCCCAGTAATACCAAATTCAGGCATAGCTAATGAACGAACATCAGATGAGAATAGCGTAAACATCACGATTTATCTGTGTTACCCCTTTTACTCCAGGCATATGTTCCCAAACTAGGCTGAATTCTTAATTAGAAAAAAAGTAAAAGAATCACTAAATTGGATGAAAACAGTGAAAATATCACGAGTTATCAGTATTTTCCCCTCCACTCACCCCTTTCAAAATGAAATTTGAAACTCCTGCATCCAGCACAGGTCTCGTCCCAGTATGAGACTCTACGCCCTGAGCGAAAACTTATCTTTCATACAGTAATTGAAAAACTGGATTCCAGTGCCACAGCTTTCATTTTAATTCAGGATCGCAGACGTTGGCATTTCAAAGGTCAGCACATGCAGCAATACGGAGTTTCACCATCGGAAGCATTCCTTTGGCATAGGATCCAGACAAAATTAGATCTGGTTACAGAGGAGACAGTGGTGAAGCCAACCTCAAAATACCCAGTGCAGTGGGCAGGGTAGCAGTGCGCTTATACGGCCAAATGGACAAATGGAAATTCGGAGTCGTGGTCCAGAAATTCGGAGGTCTCCACTATCGTCTGACCGCTTGGAGGACCTAAATTTGCTGATGACCTCTGCCTGCAACATCCCAACAAAGCCTTCAACTCGGGATGATGTAGACGGAAATAAACTTAAGAAGAAAACGAAAACAGAGAGTGAAACATTGAGTAGATAATGTGCTGAAGCTGAATGAGAAATACATTGAAAGGGTGGTAGTGGTGATGAACATCAAGCTCAGGATTAAAAAGGGTAATGGGGCAAAGTCCAGTGTACATTATCCTTTTATATGATTTTTAGCCGTTATTAGTAATTTTTTCAGAACACATTTTAAAATGTCACCAATCTATTGTGCTCAAAAAAGTACTTTCCAACGTGCCCATCCTTTGTTTTGGAATGCTTGATTTTTTGGCGAAAGAAATGATTTTTTTCTCTCAATTTTAAGGAGAGTTATTATCTGAAAAAATATTTACATATCGGCTTTTTTTGGTTGAGTAATGAGACGTGGCGGTGGGAGTAGACCACCCGTCTACAGGCACACACCAGAAGTAAGGTGTAAAGAACACTGGGCTTCAACGCCCCTGTGGTAAAGAACACAGCAGCTACAAAGGAAAGCAACCATTTGTCTGAAGTTTTCCATCTGTAGCTGGTTATTTCTATAACGCTCGTCGTTACCAGACATCTGCCTAACTAGAAAAACCATTCATCCGTAGGAAGCCCTAGGTATCAAGGAAGTTGGAAGAAAGTGACAGGGAAAGGAAGTGCTCCTACACAAGTAATACCAGTTAAGAGAAGATTCTCGAAGGACAAGGGTGGTGATACCTTGAAGCACTCTTGCTGATATGCCCAACTAAAGTAACGGTCTGGGACTTTTCTTGCACCACATCACACGACGTGGCAGCAGCCATGACCTAGATTCTACTAGGTGTTTACCAAAAATAGTATGGTTTTCAAAAAGCCACAGATTAAAATTTTGAACCAAAACTTAATTGCATCCTGTAGCATTTGTTGTGAAATGGCTTGGCTTTTTCTTGGTTTACAGGTCGCATAGTTTGGTATTGGGGCAAGTAGAAAAAGGAGGGCGGACGGGAAGATCCAATTGTGTAGAGAGGAGTTGGAAGTTTAAGTTACAGTCAAGATGTGGGACCTTGAGCACCGCACTTTTGTTATGAGAAGTTTTTATGCTAACGGTGAGCCCGTTACCAAAACCCAATGAACCTGCGTTAGGTACGGTCTGGAATCGCCCCACGTGGTGGAAAATTGAAGTGCCTGCAAAATTTTCGTTGGGTTAGGATCACGGACACTGTTCGCGTAAAAATATTGTTTACTATTCCAACATATTGCTTACTTTTCCTATACTTCAATAAAATACAATTTCATTACATTAAAACACTAATTCATTTTAATTACGCTTCGCTATTGAACTGTAAATCGAATCAACTTTACCATTGCAGTCCCATAATTTTTTGAAGTCGGGAACGAACAGGTTTTCATTTCGAGTCGAATAAGTAGGAATTTTAAAATCAACCATTAATGAGCTTAAATGTGAAAATTATATGAATAATAATTTTCCTGTCTTTCAACGAGTTAGTTACCAATTCAGCACTATTTCAAAGAGATTCTAGATTTGATTTCCAAACCTTTGAAAACTTGAAGCCCGATCATAAATGCCGTAATAATTGTAGATCGACAATCTAAGTCTTTAGATGAAATAACGCAACATAAGATGGGAACATCCATAACGATGACAGTGCTACCGAAGCAAGGCTTGGATCCAATAATCTTGGATTGTTCAATCTTTCGAAAGATTTTAAGGTCATGGCGACAAGAAATTCACGAATATCCTTGGAAACATCACAGAGGTTAAGTAAACAATTTAAACGCACTCTTCTGTTCACCGACGGCTCAGACACTTGAAGGTGTTGGCCTTGCTCTAAGGTGCTCCAACTTCCAAGTCACTAGACGCTTACCACCTGTCGCGTGTGTTCACAGCAGAACTGCGGGCAGTGACAATGGCTGTTCGAAACTGCCAGTTGTTGGGAGTTGGGAATTATATGATCTGTTGCGACTCGCTAAGTACCATCGAGGCGATTAGGGATACATATTCTGATGATCCTCTAATACAAAGACTACGTGTATCGCTACACCAAGCCTCAACATCGGGCTCAACCATAACTTTCATGTGGGTGCCAAGCCATGTGGGTATTCATGGCAACGAGTGCGCTGATGCCCTAGCGAGGAGAGTCATTGGTGATAACTCCATCGATATGCTGCCCACACGTCTTGAGGATCAAATCTCCTACATGCAACATAAAGCCAATTCCATCTGGCATGAGCAATGGTATTGTGAGGTCACTGGTCTGCGTGGTGTCCTTCAGGACTAGTGCCCGGTGGGCCAATTCGTAACCCAACATCCAAGGTGGGACGGAATAGTGGTTAACCGGGTTGCCACTGGCCATTCCTGTCTTACTTACAGACACCTGCTTAGCGCAGGAGCTCGAGATGTTGTGTGCGGAAGGTGTGGGGGTTATCTGCCCATCCGCCACTTCCTGGAGGAAGCATGGCCTCCCTTGGAATCGTGTCACTTGCAATGTCCCTCTTTGGACACCTTGTTCAATGCCACTAAATGACCCTTATGGTTGAGGTGTGGCTTAAAAGACTAGGTAAATTTAAAAAAAATAAATAAATAAACAATAAAAACTATAGGAATCCCTAGTGTGAGCCGTGAGGTACTCCTGTTGTTAAAATTAACGAACAAACTATTAACAAACATTTTTACCCTAAACCAAGTATGATTTCATGGACCCAAATTCGCGCATTCAGATATTGTAGTTTTCCATAACATAATTAATAACTCACTCTCGACTGAAAATTTATTTTCCTTTAACTAACATTTGTCCGATTTTATTTATTCATTTAAATCTTATGTTTCGCAATCTTATTCCGTTCATTTCTTTTGCAGGTTTGTACTATCGTTGGGCTGCCAAGAGAATGGGTCTCCCTCGTGGTACATTACCTAGTACATATTCTATACTATTTCGCTTATAGCAACACGTTGTTAGTGTTTTGTGGCTAGTTAATAATGGGATGAGGCATGGTAGTTGTTGTGGTTGCGGGCAGCTATACGAGTCTGGATAGTATAAAATTTGAGAATTGTTTGTTCGTGTTGATCCTTGACTTATAAACCCTTATGAACACCTAAGTACTGACTGGATTTACACATGGAGAGGAAAGAAGATGGGTAAACAAAATATCGTGGAACCTGGTGGGTGTCAACTAATTTATTTTGATAGTGCACGGCAGTCGTCCTGTCAGTGTGCTCCGAATTCCGTTTTGATAATAAAATGGTTTCAATAAAATCGTTATCCATTTCACAAAGAGAAAGCCCGATTTCTAAAGTGTCATTTTAATCAAACAGCAACATTGTTTTCGATTGTTACCGAAAATAGTCTATTGTCGAAATATAACGTCGTACCTATTACCTTTTCTTTGTTGGAAATCATTACTGCACAATACTGTGAAACTTGAAAAGTCATAATTAAAGTGGTTTAAGCCCGCTTACTATCGTAACGATAATCGGAATAAAAAAACTCGTAGACTGTACTCCAGGTTTTTTCTACATATATGTGAGCTTGCCTTCGCAAGCACTTTCCTGAATCACACAGTGTTTCAACTCAGCGCCCAATTTAGGTGGACTTTTGGCCGAAAAGTAAATTTATTCGAAAGGTTTAGTTATCACCTTTTTGACAGATACCTATCTTGAACGAGCATGAACCATTAGGAGCATATTGTAATTCAGGGATCAGTTTTGAGATGAGGTCTGGTAAATGCACTCAAGCCCAGTAAATCTGTGTACTTTGAAATGTTGATTTCAAGTCATAGGACGAAAGTCGGGAAGTGGCGAAGGTTCGCACCAGAACTACGTAGAAAAGGCCCCTCGTGACTTGTAACATTTGAATGGTGATACGAATTCAAACGCTAATGAGGAATCAGCTTTGGATTTATAATCCATTCTTGTAATCACGCATGAGTTAAACGGCTAGTGAAAAATTGAACTAAATTAGTTGGTACAGAACTAACCGTGCTGTTGAAATATCCACAAGACCCTGTGATGTAGAAGAGACTGACAAGCCTGACCTTGAAGGGAAGGACCAGGTTTACACAAACACTAAAAGTGAACTCAATACCTGACAAGCACTTGTATGCAACAAAAAAATACGGAACATAGGCGAAGATTATGAATATTTGGCAGCAAATACCCAACAATTGCGAGGAGAACAGAGCGTTTATGGTTTTTGCGTTTTCAATCAGTTGGAAGCTTTTGATGACGAGTCTTGAAATACAATCTAGTTCCGTTTTCAATGGGTGTTTTCTTTTCAACGTCTTTGTTATAGTTAGTTGCTCCCGTGCTAAGGAGGTCATCATAATTCTGAATTGCAACAGTATTAGATAATTTATTGCCAATAATATGTCAGTGCTCAGCAAGAAACATGCATCTTGGAATGGTATATAGAAGAAAGTAAGTGCTCTATTGAAGGCCAATAGTGTGAACATAACAGTTCCAATTATCTGAGAGGAAACTTTCATCTGTGAAAATTTGTGGCTTGTTTTTATATTATTTAGCAAATCTTCCCACTCATTGGGGTACAACCAAATTTTGTACAGATGAAGAACTGGTGAGGTTATTAAGAAAAATATAGTAATGTAAACTAGGATTCGTTGACGATTCAACTCATTGGTTATATTTTGATCCGTAGTTAGTAACTCTATGGTAGAGTTCGCAATAGGTAAACTAGACCATGTGAGTAAGTTGACGATGTACGCGAGCGCTAAAACGTTCTTAAACTTTCCATTCCGG
This sequence comes from Adelphocoris suturalis, assembly GCA_030762985.1. Lineage (NCBI taxonomy): Eukaryota > Metazoa > Arthropoda > Insecta > Hemiptera > Miridae > Adelphocoris > Adelphocoris suturalis. The sequence goes on from CM061040.1 coordinate 122,687,196, forward strand.
TCTAACGGAGAGAAAGCCAAATTCCTGGATATTCGGAAAATGAAAGAATCATTTATTGGGATTGTAACAGGACTCATTGTGGATAACTGCAGGTATATGCTATGAAGTAATTTCACTTTTATATCTTCCCCACTAAATGGTGTTTTACTGTATAGACTGAATTTGCGAAGCACCTTGTTCCGAACTCTTGACTATTTGAGAAATGGGTATTTCACGTTATCCTGAAAATAGTGAATCGAATAACATTAATCATTATGGGAGGGGAACTCACATTACTATGATACAGATTGCTCGAAATAAATTAAAATATTGTACACCTATCCACCCCACTGACCTCCTTATCTATTTAGCGTATTGTCATCACATTCAAGCAATATCCTTGCACCGTATTCCCTTTCCATCGTATAAGAAATCTATCAGCTGATTGTATATGAAACACCTATCAAATATGTGCAAATGTATCAGATTTAATTTAATCAAATCTTGATCTGGATCTGTATCGAGGCAATGAAGTTATTGGCATTTCTACGTATGTTTCCAATCAAACCACTTACAAGACAGAATGCTGTAGTAGCAACGGAAACTCTTAATACTTAATTTTCATCGATAGGTTGTCGTTGGAAGACTTCCAACTCACCTATTTCTTTAAATTATCCAGACGTTTACCGTGATTTGATTCTGATCTTCACATATACCTACCTATTGAAAATCCCCGAGGTACCTGTTCAGTTCTCTAACTCAGTATTAGAATCGTCATTAGTCAGTATCATCAGTAGTAGAAGAGAGTTACACATCGACCACCACAACTAGCTTATCGGGACACACCTTACCAATACGACCAAGCTGAGTTTCTGATAGAGGCTCAAATTCCTTTATTGAAGATTATAAAACACCATCAATACTCAAAATAAGACCAAATTATATCAATGGTTATCAGTGGCGTAGCAAAGCCATTTATCATGGGGGGGGGGGGGGGGGGGGGACAACAGTAAAAAATTATACATGTAACTATCGTATAAATAAATTACAAGGTTAGTCGATTAGAAAGGTGCATTATTGAAAAATGAAAAAGCAAAAACAATCACTTTAGAATTAATTTGACTTTGAGTCTTACCTACCGTCGTACCTACCTAACGAGAGGAAATGAACGTAATCATGTAGGGAAATGAATGGGGAAGAGCAGGCACATTGTATTATTTTTGCAGCATAACCTTACGATCTATAAATTAAGGTAATTAACCCTTCTCTTGTTGGACACAAAAAGAACCATGTTACCAAACGTACCTTTATGAGAATGCTCATGAACTGGGGAGCACTAGGCTTATCGATTTACCGCTTCCAATCCAATTGTCTTTCTATAATGTGGATGTTTCTCTCCAAGGGGTTCATAACTCGTAACTTTAGCACTCACTTTTACACTAATTACGATTTCTTTTATGTTACACATAGTATGCCAATTACCACGAAATAAAATACAGGATACAGGACATTAAACATCGACGAGAGTCATCACAAAAGGTAAACAAACCGAAGCCGGCTGGAAGGTTATGGTACAAATTTATCGGTTGGTTCACATATCGATTGTTTCAATAGTTTCCATTCGAATATGGATATTTCAATCACCACGGGCATTTAGTCCGCGTAAGATCCTATTAATTTTATTTTACCATTATTTCTACTGGGACTCATACAAAAAATCAGAGACTTTTATGAGTTAGAAAACATATTGATGGAAAGAAGGACACAATCGATGCTACTGCAATGAATCAATCAATCGAACGTGAATCTGTGGTCAGTAAAGGTGGAGAAAATAGGGGAAGTGAGAGAGGAGAAATATTTTAGATGACTACCAGTCTGCTTACCAGAAAAATTATGGTACTGAAACGACGTTAATTTACCTACTTGGTAAGATACGTAAGAATATGGACAACAGAAAATTAACAATTTTGGTTTTAATTGATTTTTCGCGAACATTTGAAAGGATGGATCATAGGTTATTACTTAGTATAAAGGAGCACGTAAATTTTATCCCTAGTGTGGTAATGTGGTTTCAAAGCTATTTGGAGATTAGGTCGCAATGTGTTGAAACTTTCAACGGCGGCATGTCGGGTTGGCTGGTTAATTCGAGGGGTGTGACGCAGGGATCGATAAATAGCGGTCTTTTATTTATCTTCTACATTGATTTTACTGGCCAGTGTATGTTGTACACCCAATACATCAGTTATGCTGATGACCTTCAGGTATTTGTTGAGGCAGATCCAGGGTGCGTTAACGAAAATTAACTTTGACAAAATTAAATTTGACCTGGCCGAATCGCACGAATGGTGCACTGGTCATGGAATGAAGATTGACGCAAATAAATGTCAAGCGATCATCCTTGATACAACAAAAATTTTAGCCAAGTTGGAAGGTTGTGTAGTTCAATCTCTCTCTCTCTCTCTCTCTCTCTCTCTTTCTTTTATCTTTCTTTCTTCTCTTTTCTTTCTCTACCTCTATCTTTCATTCTCTCCCAATGGATGCATGGATGCATTTTTTCTCATAAAATAAATAATGCTTGTAGCGTAAACATTTTGTGTGACCTTGTTTAGTTTCACAGAAGACATGAACGGCCACGTGTTCCCTGTGCTACACATTAATCATCTCTCAATGGTTGAATTCAGGGACACGGTCCTGGAAATTCTGGAATCCCGCGATTGTAAATAAGAAAACATTTTACGTTTTGAGAAATATCGGTACTTTTCCGTTATACCCCCCCCCAGTCAATTTGTCTTCAACACGCCCGCCCGATGTTTCTAGGCATCCCTTCTTATTTAGATTCTGTCAAGTTAAATTATGAATAATATTGAAAGAACGAACTATTTGTAAAGGTAGAACTCAGAAATCATAAATTCTATATTATTTTATAAGTTGGATATGAACACTAGAATATTATCAGAATGTCCACGTCACAATAATGATAATGGCATCTATAACGCATGGAGTAGAGCTCACGTCGGTAGGTACTTCGATAATAATGAAGTAGTACCTAACTCTTGTCATCTCCCTTTTTCTTTGGTGAATCTTCAGATGTACCTGTTTGGTGGGTTGATGGTTCTTGAGGATCTTCGTAGAGCTGGTGGACTATTGATTGAATTGGGAGGAGTATGCACAGTCTCTTGCGATATTTTCTTCAAGAACCATGAATTCCTTCTATACTGCGTGCCGTTTCGAGCTTCAATTATGTATGATCTGGGTTGCGGACCTCTTCTGATAATCATTGCTGGTTGCCAATTTCGAGATCCCACTCTGTAGAGGACTTCCTCTCCTTCTTCATAATCAACTGATGGTTTCTTGCGTCGATCTGCGTACCACTTATTCTTTGTCCGGAGCGTTTGGAGTTGATTCGTTGTATTTTCTTGAACCAATGGCTGGAGTTGTGAATCCGTTGTAGGAAGAAGCGTTCGAGTGCGACGACTCATTAGACGTTGGACAGGTGATCCCAGTGAACCTCTTGGAACGTTACGCTGATGAAGGATGGCAAGGTACGGATCTGACTTCTCTTCGATACATTTCTTGAGAAGTAGCTTCGCTTCTTGGACGTATCTCTCTGCAAGGCCGTTGGAGCGTGAGAACAGTGGGCTGGAGACTCTTTGATTGAATTGCCATTTTCTTTCAAACTGTTTGAATTCAAAGGAGTTGTATTGAGTTCCTCCGTCCGAAAGTAGAACACCAGGGATACCATGGACAGAGAACCACTGTTTTAATTCTTCTATTATAGTGGAGGATGAAGAATTTCTTATTTTGACGAAATCATAGAATCCGGAGTACGAGTCAGCTATGACTAGGTAATCATGTCCAGATAAATGGTATATGTCAGATCCAACTTCCATCCAAGGTCTTGTTGGAACTGGTTGTGGTAGCAGTTGTTCTTCATGATTGGCTCTCTGAAATTTGTTGCAAATTGAACATTTTTTCACAAAATCTGCTATTTCGATGGACAAATTTGGCCAAAACACATGCTCTCTTCCTACCTGCAACGAGGCTTGGATTCCACGATGACCAAGGTGAATGTTTTTCAATATCAAAGGGCGAAGAGCCTCAGGAATAAACAGCCTGTGCCCTTTAAAAATTAAATTTTCATGAACTGCCAATTCATCTCTATACGCCCAATACTTTTGTAGAATCGTAGGGAGCGCACTCTTGTCATGCGGCCATCCATTTTGAATAGTGTGCTTTAGTTGAACCAGTTCGTCGTCTTGATTTGTCAGGACTTGAGCTTCTTCAACACGTTCTTTTGACATAGCTAAGATAAGGTCGACGCTGAAAGGGAGTGGTTCATCATTTTTTGGCTCCTCGTTCAGACAGTCACGACTCAAAGCGTCAGCTATATGCAATTCCTTTCCCCTCTTATACTCAATTTTGGGTAGGTATGGGATGATTTCCATAATAATTCTTTTGAGCCTAGGAGGTGCATCGTGGAGTGGCTTTTTAAAAATGGATTCTAAAGGTTTATGGTCAGTCTCTATGATTAGATTTTGAGAACCCCAAATATATTCGTGGAATTTTTTGCATGCAGTGGATATTGCCAGTGCTTCCTTTTCAAGCTGACTATAGCCTTGTTGTGTTTTTGTTAATGATTTGGAAGAATAAGCTACGGGTTGGGACTCTTGGATTAGCACAGCTCCTACTGCATACGAACTTGCATCGACTGACAGTCTAATGGGCAGCTTTGGATTATAAAAACGTAGTAAAGGTGGAGTTGCAAGGACAGTTTTCAAACGTTCAAACGATTCTTCTTGTTCTACGTCCCACACCCAAGCAGTTTCCTTAGACAGTAGTTTACGAAGTGGTCCGAAAATCTTTGTATAAATTTTCCTATGTAAGTTACCATTCCTAAAAACCTCTGTAGTTCTGTTACATTTGTTGGTCTTTTTAGTTTAGTTATTGCTTCAATTTTTGAGGGATCAGGAAGGAGACCACCGCTTGTGAGAATGTGGCCTAAAAATTTTACTTTGGGCACAGAAAATATACACTTATCTTTGTTTAATTTTAGCCCAGATTTGTCTATTGCTTTCATAACGTTTTGTGTCCGCGTTTCTAGCATTTCTTTGTCAGGAGCATGAATCAGAATGTCGTCCATAGAACATTCAACTCCTTCGAGACCTAACAGAACTGTACTGATTGCTTGCTGAAATACCTCTGGAGCTGAACAGACACCAAAAGGAAGTCTCAAATAGGAGTATCTTCCCCATGGAGTAGAAAATGTCAGGTATTTAGAGCTTCTCTCGGATAATTTTAATTGCCAAAAACCTTTTCTGCAATCAATAAGCGTAAAAAACTTTGAACCGTGAATGCGTGCCGCAATTTCTTCCAGCGTTTGAAGAGGATGGTGTCTTCGCTTAATATTCTTATTGAGCTCACTCGGATCTAAGCAAATCCTTACTTTATCTTTTTGGCGAACTACTTGGTGTTGGTTCAACTACGGGTTTTATTATACCTAATTCCACCATTGAATCTAGTTCACGTTTGACTTCATCTCGAATGCTATAGGGGACTCTTCTAGGCGGGAATATTTTCTCAACTATATCGAGATCGTATTCGAAGTTTTTTAAACAACCTATGCCTTGAAATATGGAGTCTTCATTGGTGATTCGAATATCTTGAATCCTTTGGACGAAGCCATGACATTTGGACATGAGTCTCGTCCTAAGATAGCCGGGAAGTCATTTTCAACTACTATAAATTGGACTAGGTGATGTTTGTTTTGTTTGGTTATAACTTCTGCACTACATTGTCCAACAACAGGAAGCTTATCATTTGTGTAACTTATGATATGGTTTACTGGTGAACTTGTCACGTGAAGACTACTCTTAAAAGCTATATTTTTGCTAATAACGTTGCATTGAGCACCTGTATCCAGTTTGAAGCTAACTTTGTTGCTGTTTGGAAGAATGAGTTGCTCAGTCCAGTCCTGTGACGATGCCTTATTCTCTAAAGAATTTATATGGTATACCTGGTCATTCGAGAGCTTCAATGAATCAACTTGCTCGCTGCTGTTGGTTTCTTCTAGATATACGGCCTTCACACCCTTACGTAGTTCTGCATTTCTGGAACGACACACCTCTGCAGCGTGACCGAGCCGTCCACAGTTACTACACTTCTTCTGAAATGCTGGGCACGATCTTCGGCCATGACGAGTGCCACACCGAGAACATAGAAATGTGTCACCTGTAATTGGCTTATTGTTAGACAATGGTTGATTTGATGATTGTTTGATGGTATTCACTATTTGCCCGTTTCCTTTCATATTAGAAATCTGAGAGCGAATTTCTTCCGCAGATCTGCACACACGTATAGTTTTATCTAGTGTTAGTTCTTCTGCTCCAAAAAGTTTCTCTCTAGTATTATCACTGAAAATGCCGCAAACTAGCCTATCTCGAACCAAAATGTCCTTTATGTTTCCGTAGTCACATTTGTTAGCTTGGTTTTGTACCTTAGTCAAGAAATCATTGAAAGTTTCTCCATCGTTTTGCATTATTTTGTTAAACAAGAAACGTTCGTAGATTGTATTTGATTTTTTAACGAAGTAATTGTTGAATTTTTCTTTGATTTCTGCGATATCATTGACTTGTTCTTCATCGTTGAGACCAAAGGACTCATAAATAGTAATGGCATCTTCACCTATGGTAGCCATAAACGTCGCAATTTGTTTTTGGGTACTTTTCTTGTACAAATTTGTAGCAATAGCAAACCATTCAAAACGTTTAAGCCATTGCTTCCACCTAATTGTCATGTTGCTATCATTATTAACTAATAATGGGTTTGGTGGTTTGAGGCTTACCGCACTTTCATCAACATTATTAGTTTCATCTTCGCTCATCTCCGGGGAGGCCTGCTTCGTTTTCCTTCCACGTGTAGGTTTCGGCACCATGTCAAGTTAAATTATGAATAATATTGAAAGAACGAACTATTTGTAAAGGTAGAACTCAGAAATCATAAATTCTATATTATTTTATAAGTTGGATATGAACACTAGAATATTATCAGAATGCCCACGTCACAATAATGATAATGGCATCTATAACGCATGGAGTAGAGCTCACGTCGGTAGGTACTTCGATAATAATGAAGTAGTACCTAACTCTTGTCAGATTACATGTTTACGTAGAATTGGTGACAATTTCAAGCTGTGGGAAGAAATTATATTATTTAAAAAAAAGAAAAAAAAATGATTACCGTGTTTTCAGAAGTTGCCGATGTAGGTCAGAATGATGTGTATACTTTGGCGGTCTGGATGCTCGCATCTCGAAAATACATAACATGAAATAACATAACATAACATAATCTAAGTAAGAAGTAATGCCTAGAAACATCGGGCGGGTGGGCGTGTTGAAGACAAATTGACTGGGGGCGGTATACGGAAAAGTATTGAAATATCCTTAATTAAGCTAGAGAATTTGAGGAGGGATAAAATCAAACAAATTTTCATAAACATGTGGCAGCTGGATCATTCCGGATCATTATAAATAAAAGTCCAAATACGCCCGCGCGTTTCGACTCCAATGTTTATGCATGCTTATGAATCTACAAACCGCAGCAGTTTTTAATCTCAGATAAAAATAAATTGTTACGAATTTTAGAGAATTTTTCCTTCCTTTCTCGGACCCTGGGTCATTCCGTTCTGAATTTCCAATCAATACAAGTAATCAATCATGTCAATTCAAGTAATCAATCACCCATAAATCAACTAAACTAAACCAGCTAGTAAGTTGGTACATAACTAACCCTACTATTGAAGTATCCACAAGCTCCAGCGACGTAGAAGAGCATGACGACTCTGATCATGAAGAGAAGTAACATATTTACACAATCACGAATATTGGCGAAACTGATGCTCGACAAGCAATCGAACACCATAAAGAAATAAGGGGCGTTGGCGAAGATCAAGAATACTTGGCAGCAAATACTAAGCATTTGTGAGGAAAACAAAGCGTTTACGGTTTTTGCCTTTTCATTCAGCTGGAAGCTTTTTTTGACGAGTCTTGGAATACAATGTAGTGCCGTTTTCAATCGGTGTTGTTTAATCAACAACTTCGTTATATTTATTTGCTCAGTTGCAACGGTGTTCACCATAATTCTGAATTGTAATACTATTAAATAATTTATAGCCAATAATATATGTCTGTGCTGAGAAAAAAACATGTATTCGAGAATGGTGTATATGGGAACCAATGAATTCTTGTACAGACCAAGTATATGAACACAACAGTTCCAATTATCCAAGGGAAACGATTCATTTTCTGGCATTCGTTTCTTGTTTTCAAATCATTCAGTAAACCTTCCCACTCAATGGAGTATAAAGACATTTTGTACAGATGAAGTCCTGGGGGGATTATCAGGCAAAATGTCATACACGAAACGAGCATTAGTTGACGATTCAACTCATTGACTATATTCTGATATGTAGTAATTAACTGTATGGCCGGCTTGCCAATAGGTACAAGAGACAATGTGACTAATTTAACGATGTTCTTTACTGATAAAACTTTCTTAAACTTCCCATTTTGGTCTAATGGAGACAAAGCTAAATTCCTGGATAGTCGGAAAATGGAGGAATCTTTTAGTGGGAGCGTAGCAGGACTCATTGTTGATAACTGGACGTATATGGAACGAGCCTTTCCGCTTGCATTCATATGAAACTAAATGGTGTTTTACTGTATATACTGAAATTACAAAGCATCTCAATACCGATTTGGCATTATTTGTTTAGTGAATTCATAGATTATAATTCACCACATTAGGTCTACAATCTTTCTCAGGTGTTCGGAACACTTGACTATTCTCGAAACAAGTATTTCACAATATCCTGAAACCAGTGAAGCCAATAAACAATCAAAATAGGTGGAGCCCTCCCTTCACTATGACACAGATTACTTGCAATAGGTAAATTGAAATATTATTAATCTATCACCTCCTATTGTCGACATTGTATGTAACACTATTGTTATAATACACTTTGTTCTCTTCTGCCCTCCGTATAAGAGATCTATCCGCTGCAAGTATTTGGTTATGATCTACTGTAATCTACAATAATTGATGTGGATCCGACAAAAACGCTTTGGTCGTTTTTTCTTATTTCCAAGACAAATATGTAGTTCTTGTAGGTTAAAAATATCTCGCTTGTTCGCTCATTGTGCTTAATATGCCTTTTTTCTTTTAATCCATTCATGAAGCCTCATTCTCTCGACGAACATTGGTGATGAAATGCGGCTAAAATTATTCCGTGAATTCACTCGACTTCAATGATGGTCCTTCTCAGTCGGCGCTATTGAGGAAAACTGGATCTCACAAGGAATTCTGGTTTGATCACAGGTCGAACACAGTTCTGGAAATTCTCGACTCCGATTCGAGCATTGCAAAGAAAACAACCCCCTCTGTACTACTAAGCCAGGTAGCCGGTGTTACGAACTCAAGCACCGATCGCAATCTCAATACCCAAAGCTAACTCTCGTTGCAGATTATCTTGTTCAGGAAAAAATGAGGGGTACAGTGATGACCACTGTTTGGCCCCAAAGTAGATTTAAAAAAAAAAAAAACCCAAAATAAAATAATACAACTAAGACTAGATGTGAAATAGGCTAACAACTATAAACATGCTATTATATGCAATCAGCTAAGATAAATAAAACTAATACTAGATCTATATAAATATATCAGATATCACAGTTTGTATTACAGCTCAGCGGCTCTCAGGTACAATAACAGGGATCGGATCTTGTCTGGTCCGGATAATACGACAACCCACAGAGGGGGCTGATGCTGGACTTGGAGGTCCACAAGAGCTGGGCAGTCCTCCAGAAATTGGCGGATGGACAGATCACCCCCACACCTTCCACACACAACATCTCGAGCTTCTGCACTAAGCAGGTGTCTGTGAGTAAGAGGGGTATGGCCAGTGGCAACCCGTTTGACCACTATTCGATCCCTCCTTGGAAATAGGGTTACGAAAGGGCCAACTGGGCTCAAGTCCTGAAGGACACCACGCAGACCTCACCCTGCCATTGCTCATGCCAGATGGAATTGGCCTTATGTTGCATGTAGGAGATTTGATCCTCAATGCGTATAGGCAACATATCAATGGAGTTATCACCAACGACTCTCCTTGCAAAGGCATCTGCACACTCATTGCCATGAATACCCACATGGTTCGGTACCCACATAAAAATTATGGTTGAGCCTAATGTCGTGGCCTGGTGTAGCGATACACGTAGGCTTTGTATAAGGGGATCAAGGCCAACACCATTAGGTGTCTTCGAGCCATCAGTGAATAGAAGAGTGTGTCCAGCTTGTCTCTGGATTGCCTCAATATAGTGACATCTGAGGATGTGTGGGGGTGTATTGCCCTTGACCCCGATCCTCTTGCGAAGGTCAACACGCAACCAAGACAAGGTCCAGGGAGGGGCAGGGGGCACCTCATATGGAACCAGAGGGAATCTCTGTATGCTATCCCACCTAGTGAGCTCCTGAACACGAATACCCAATGGGCGAGTTCGTGTTTGGAGCCTGGAATATGTCTCATCTAGGGAGGGTAGGGTGACCACTTCATGTGGGGGGTGCCCTGGGAAATAGCGCAATCGCTCTGCATAGCGAAGTGCTAGCAGATTTCGCCGAATTTTGAGTGGCTGACCTCTGAGCCTAATTGGTTTTTTAACTGTCTTATGACGCTGAAACCTTAAATGTAGGTTCTTTTTGAAGATCTAGAATACAATTACAAAGTATGGAGGGAGTCAAATCACCTCCGAGGCTAACTTTCCTATCAACGTGTTGTTATTTAGATGGAGCTCCTCTGGGACTCCTCGGAAACAATTACGAGATACGGGGGCGCACTAATCAGCTGAGGGGCCTCTGAAACTTATTCTATCCTTACGTATCGACCTTTTTTTAAACATTTTTACTGTGAAGCGTAAGGTTGCGGGGCCTCGGAACTGTAATAGTATGAACCCTCCTGAGAGGCACAATGCGTCATGTTCTGATCATATATTACAAATGGGGTTTAATAATTTCAGACCAATGATCTGCGTAGAAAGGGGTATTTTCTAACATGGAAATAATAAACTATTGTGTAATAGTTTGTTGCGTTTCTGATATTTGATTTCAAAGTTATTGTCCTCAAAAAGTTCTACCCAACGAACTCATCCTTTCTTTTAGAATGCTTGATTTTATGAAGCGAAAACGGAATTGTCATCTCTGTCCTCAGGAGAGTTCTCATCTGGAAAGACACACCACATAAATATAAATACATCATATGAAAAATCGTTAAACTCCAGGAATCGTTTCTGAATAACCCACTCCATACTTTTCCCGATCAGTATTGTTGAAATGATACGGATGCAGCACCTCTTCAATCCAGACAATTTTATCAATCAAAATAAATCTGTGATGATATTATTATTCTTCAGTGTTGTTTGGTACCTTAAATGCGGCATGTGGGCGGGATAACTAGATAGGTATGTGTAGTGATTTCCTCTACAGTTTACAAGTTTTGATGATTAATTCTATAATGGTTATGGTAACAATTTTGTTTACTGGATTCAATAAAATTTTTATTTGTTTTACCGACATCAGCATTGTTTTAACGATAGTATTATAATCGAAACCGTCTTATTAGGTGCGACATTGGTGACCCCAAACTGAAATCGAACATGTCAACAGCTAGAGTGAAGGCTAATCGTATTCGGGTGAAGTCTACTACAACTTCACAATAGCGAACCATAGGCGAATCTCGAAAATTCCAGCCAAATCCCAGGTTCTAGGACAGATACCCCGACACCAGGAGTGCCTGGGGTTAGGTCTGACTTTCCTTTCTCATCAGTTCCTTTACCGTATGGCTCAGCACAAGTTGAACGGCCTCGCCCCCCAAAGCTTCCACAATTTTCCCGCCAAAACGTCAAATTGTGGTTTTCACAATGTGGTATTATTTAGAACTTCAAGGCTTTATGATGATGAAGACATGTTCTGTTGTATAGTGGGTATGGACATCGCAGAACAAGTGCAACCCCCCCCCATTCCAATTCCGGACGACCACACCTGTAACATTCAAAACTACTCATTCTTCGAGACAATTTGTGTACAATGTCAAAAAAGGCAACTATGAAGCGATGAACCAATATCTATTCTCTCATGTCTGGGGCGACTGGCATACTTTGAGTGTTGATGAAGTTGTGGATAGATTTTATGATGTTCTTCTCAGCGCAATTGAGAGATTTGTCCCTAAGACATTATTGATAGACTATTCGTACCCCAAATGGTTTTCCCCTGAGCTCATCTCGCTTTCGCGCCAGAAGAACTTCGTTCATTCCCGCTTCAAGATTTCGAATCTCGGCGACGATTATGAGGTTTTCTCAGCCCTGAGGTCCCATTGTAAAGAACTATCAAGGTCACTCTATTCAGAATACATCGAATCAGTCCAGTCTTCACTCTACCAGAACGTTAAAGTATTTTGGAACTACATTAATTACCGTGATGGTACAAATGACCTTTCCTAGCTAATGTATCTTGATGAAAAAACAGCGGATGACCCTCAGTCAATCGTCGACTTGTTTGGACGTCACTTTTCCACTGTATACGAAGCCGGTGCTGATGTACCTAAGGGACCTCATTTGGATGTCGCGGTGATTGGAAGACTGACCATATCTGAAACTTCAGTTGCCGATTCACTCTCTCAACTGGATATCTCGAAGGGAATGGGACCCGACGGTGTGCCTCCTATCCTACTTAAATCCTGTTTCACATCGCTTGCTTCACCCTTACACATACTTTTCAACAAATCACTGTCTGCAGGAGTGTTCCTTACTCGCTGAAAGTCGTCTTTCGTTACACCAATACATAAAGGGGGGGAAAGGCTGACATAAGAAACTACAGACCAATAACGGAAAGATCTTCATTCTTTCTTTTGGACCGCATACGGAAAGATCTACCTGAAAAAAGACGATTCGCCCACTACTAGAGGTATAAGAATTACTGACCCTGAAGAAATTAGGAAAATGGACGTGGACAATCTTGTACAAGAATTGTACAATTGATTTTTTTTTCTCTTTTTAGCGGATTCAGTATGTATAACTATTTGTTTTTTGTATTATAAAAATGGCTGAATTTTTGGATAATGTTGATTCGATTTATAATAAGGTAAACGAGATATATCATACGTATGAAGAAGTTAATTGTTCGTTTATAAATTATTACAAAGATGGATTTTTTATTTATCACGTAAATATTAGAAGTATTACCCAAAATTTTGATTTTCTTATGGTAGAATTATCTCAATTAAGACGTAAACCTGACATATGGTCTTATCCGAATGTTGGCTAGGGAAGAATGATTTAAAACACTATCACATAAAGGGGTACAACTGTTTTAGAACTCAACGAAATATTAATCAGAACAGTGGAACTGTGGTTTTTATAATTGACAATTTACATGTTGAAAGCGTTTTCGAACCTACTATTTATGGGACTAGTGCTCTTAAAATTGTTTTCACCATCAATAATAAGAAAGTTATTTTATTAGCGCTGTATCGTTCGCCCGATGATGTCCATATCAACTCTTTTATAATGGATCTGGAAAAAACCTTTCGAGAACTAGGAGGCCAAAATTGTTTTCTGGTTGGAGACATTAACTTGAATTTGATGGGTAATCTTGATAACAAAACACTTGACTATTTGAATTTATTGGCACAATATAGATTTCTTCGTATATCAATGCGGTCACTAGACCGGGAGTGAGCATCGAGGGTGGTACCTGTCTAGACCATATTTTCAGTAATGTTATGGACCATAGTTCATTGACGTCGGCAGTCATTGAATCAAAAATCACTGATCATTATGCAATTGCAATTTTGTGGAGTTGTTCAAAATGTGCTCGGCGTCCCACCAGCGTAAGTGAGAATTACATAAAATTAGACAATAACGAATTAGACAGGCGACTCACTTCTGAATCATGGAATGAAGTTTACACTGCTGGGTCAGTTGATAGCTGCAGTGAGGCTCTCATCTCAACCTTGCAAAATCATATAAAAAATTCGACTACCAGTTACCCTTCTTTGTCGAGAGCTAAACAAAAACCTTTGAAGCCTTGGATCACCACGGGCTTACTTGTTTCTATACGTCGAAAGGAAAAACTTTATAAAGTGTCATCCAAGCGTCCATTTGACTCAAAATTTCAAGAATATTTTAAAAAGTATCAAAATAAGCTTAAATGTTTTATAAGAATTGCAAAGGAAAATTACTTTAAACATAAAATAAAAAATGTGGAAGGGGATATTAATAAAACATGGAAGTTGGTTAATAGTATCATTGATGAATCAAATAAAAAACCTTTTGTGATCAAAAAGTTGCAATATCAGGGAGCGGAAATTGACGCAGAAGATAATCCTAGGGCTGGTGCGAATATGTTAAATGATTATTTTGTAAATGTGGGAGTCAACTACGCTGCAAAACTGCCCAAAATTAATGATGATTTCTCGCTCAGAAATGCGGGAGTGGCCCCGAATCGCTTCGCCCTTCAAGCAGTCACGGAAAGTGAGGTCGGGAAAATGATTTCCACACTGAAGGGCGGTTCAAGCCCGGGATGGGATGGTATTAGCTCTGATACCCTAAAGTTGCACAAGAAACTGGTTGTGAAACCTTTATGCTACTTGATTAATAAGAGTTTTTTAGCAGGAGTTTTCCCCAACAACTTAAAAATTGCTGTAATTCTTCCAATATATAAATCTGGAGATAAACAGAATGTAACTAATTATAGACCGATTTCTCTTGTTAGTAATATTGCAAAAATAGTAGAAAAATGTTTTAAAAATCAAGTACTTCAATATTTAGAGAGCAACAATCTTCTTTACGGAAAACAATTCGGTTTTAGGGCTGGCCGAAGCACGCAAGATGCTATTTGTTACCTTAACTCGAAAATTATAAATGACATTGATAACGGAAAAAAATCACTGGCCATTTCTATTGATTTGGCCAAAGCATTTGATACGATTTCTCACGTTAAGTTACTCCAGAAACTCGGCAAACTAGGTTTTGATGGTGTGGCTCTTACGTGGATCGGAAATTATCTATCAGACCGTACGCAATGCGTAAAACTAAATGATACAAAGAGTTTATATTTAAAAACAACCTACTATGGAATCCCTCAAGGAACTGTATTAGGGCCGTTATATTTTATTATTTATATGAATGAAATAGGGCTCTTAAATATTCCAGGAGAAATAGTTCTTTTTGCGGATGACTCGATTATATATTGTTCATCTGATAACTGGAGCTCCACATTTAACTTTGCAAATCTCTGCTTACAACAAATTAACCGGTGGTTTATTAATAACAAATTAACTATAAATTTAAACAAAACCCTATGGCTACCATTTCATCTATCTTCAATGTCCGAGCCAGCGCAGGACATGGAGGTGCTATTACATGGAGCTGATTGTAATACAACATGTTGTGCAACATGCCCAAAAATAACAAGAGCTTCAGAGGTGAAATATTTGGGGGTTGTGTTTGATAGCCGGGTTAAGTGGGAGCAACAAGTTTCGCTAGTCAACACAAGATTAAGAAAATTAATTTACATCTTTGCTATATTAAATAAAATATTATCATTGCCTTTATTAAAAATATTTTACTTTGCTCTTGTCCAATCAGTGCTTTTGTACGGTATTCCTGCATGGGGTGCCACTTATCCCACAACCCTATTGCCCATTATCACCACCCAAAAATAGCTAATAAGAATTATTAGTAAGAAGAGGTTTTTTGACCATACCGAACCCTTATTTAAACATTTGAATATTTTAAAATTTCCCTCACTAATGGAGCTTCATTGTATTAAACAGATCTTGAAAGAAAAAAGTTTTTCCACGCCTAACCATTTAATTTACATCAGATTCTATTCTTGCAACTCTATGACTATTCCATATTTTCGCACTACTCTTGGTTACAACTCATACCCAGCACGAGGTGTACGTGGGTTTAATGCTCTTCCAGAAACCCTGAGATCGGCGCTTTTAAATAAAAACTGTAAAAATAATCAGAAACTCAAAAAGCACTTCATCATGTTGTAACTTCTGCAATACTACTTCATTATTATATTTTTCTATCTTGGATGGGTACATGTTTTGTATCATTGCACTCCGATCCATTGCTGCTAGAACAATATTATTGTATTCTTTCTAAAAGAAGCGTGTTTCTTTTTCTCTTTTTAAAATAAGTAAACACTTACGCAATATGTACCATCTCTACAATACCAAAATTATTCGAAAAGCTTGTTACACTACATATGACACCTCTATTTTCATCATACATTATTCCTGAACAGCATGGTTTCGTCAAGGGGAGGTCGACTACTTCCAACTTGGCCGTGTTTCAGGAATATAAACTGCAGGCGTTTCAGCGGGGACACCAGGTCGATTTGATTACGACCGATTTTTCCAAGGCCTTCGACAAGCTATCCCATCAGGTAATACTATCTGTGTTTAGCTCACTGGGTATCTTTGGCAGTCTTCTGTGTTGGTTGGAGAGCTACTTGGATGGTAGATCAATGATAGCTAGGTGTAAGGACATGTTGTCTAGGCCATTCCTTGCCACATCTGGTGTTCCTCAAGGATCACATGTTGGACCTCTGCTATTTCTATTGGTAATCAACAGTGTGAGCACTGTCTTAAGTGATGTCAAATACCTTCTATTCGCTGATGACTTAAAAATTTATCGGGTTGTGGAGTCAGACGGGGACTGTCGGGTTCTCCAGGGGGCATTGGATTCACTATCAGTCTGGTGCTCAGCTAATAGTTTATCTCTTAACCCTTCGAAATGTGCCATCATCTCCTTCCACCGCTCTGTGATTCCACTGGTCCGTGACTATTCAATCGGTGGTTTGTTACTGAGAAGAGTCAAGTCCACCCGTGATCTCGGGGTACTTTTAGACACCCAGCTCACTTTCACTGAACACATAACATCGACTTCTTCCCGAGCAATGCGCGCTTTGGGGTTCGTGAAAAGGAATACGAAGGAGTTCACCCACGTCCCTGCTATAACCGCTCTTTACAATTCTCTGGTTGTCCCTCTAATGGAGTACTCTTCTGTGATCTGGAGCCCATTCTATAATTGCCATATTGACCAGCTAGAGAGGGTTCATCGCCGCTTCCTCCGTTACGTGGCATTTAAGCTTCACATACCATTTGACTCTATAAACTATGAGGCTATTAATGAGCACTGCGGCACTTTACCCCCTCGAGTCAGAAGACAGCTAGCCGATATTTCATTTTTATTCAACATCCTGAATGGTTGCGTCGATTCTCCCCACCTTCTGGAAATGGTGAATTTGTTGGTACCCCGTTCCGCCTCACGATCCAATAGCTTATTTTGGACACCTTTCTCGCCGACAAACTACATGTACCACCGCCCCCTGTCTAGACTCCCACGTACAGCCAACCACCTTCTAAATGAATATCCGGATGTCGACCTTTTCAACACCTCATTAGCCTTGCTTCGCTCGAAAATGAAAAACTTGTGTGGAACCACCCTTAACTTTGGACAATAAACTTTCTTTTTTTCCATCTATTTTCAATTCTATTTTATAGGTAGTATACTTAATTTTTTTGTTATGTTCGCCGCGGTAATTTACGCTATGCATTTTGAATCTATACATTTGCTATATATTTTTCTCCTCATGTATTGGGCTTGCCCGTATTATTGAAATAAATAATAAATAAACACCTTATAGTTAACCCACCTAAGGATCATAAATATAATACACTGAAAGCGGAATCGATAGCTAGGTTTTCGGATAGATTGTGCGAGCGACAGGAGAAGCTTTCCAAGATGGAACTGGGTACCAAATAAACCATCATATCTGTGGACACAAATGCACACTATGGACCACGATTTGGTTTCAGAAGAGTACCTTCGCAATCTTTGGCTCCGACACTTGCCTGACCCAGTGAGGACAGTATTGGCCACATCAACAGACTCATTGAATATTCTTGCTCGCAAAGCAGATGAACTGGTGTCATTGACTGAAAATTCAGGTGCTATCTGTAGCATGACCCAAATGAGAGGGATGGATTCAAATGAACATTTAGAAAAGCATTTTTCAATACTGACTAATCAGATAGCAGCACTTCAGGCACAAATACAGCCACGACAGGAGCGATCTAAGCAGGGTACAATAGGGTGGTGTAGATTCCACAAATAATTCAAGAACAGGGCTTAAAAGTGTGAAAGTCCCTTACCCAAAAAACTCCTAGGAGAGCTGCTTTCAGAGGAAAATAGCCCATCAAACAACCAACCTCGATCTTCCCGGCTCTGCGTTAAGGATGAAAGATCTGGAATAGATTTCCTCATAGATACAGGAGTGGAAATCTCGGTGCTACCAAAAAAGTACAAACGAAATCCCAAGCAAACAGGATCGGTGTGGACTAAAGGAGGAAATACAGTGCCAACCTACGGAAAAATCACATTAAACTTTGATTTGAAGTGTGATTCACGTTTTACTTGGGAGTTCACAGTTGCAGATGTGACTGAACCGGTGATTGGGGCAGATTTTTTGTGTTTTCACAAGCTGTTGCCAGATTTAGCAAGAGGAAAGCTAGTGTCTTTAAATAGTGTTGCAGCTCTAACAAACAACCCAAACAATAACTACTGCCAATATAGGGCCGTAATAAAGGAGTTTTCAGAGGCAGCAGGGGACATCAAGGCTGAAGGAAGAGCTAAGCATAATGTAATGTTAAGCACTTTATAAGAACAACAGATCCTCCAATTTTCGCTAGACCAAAACGGCTAATGGCAGAAAAATTAGAAATCCCAGAAGGGAATTCTCAGATTGGTAGCAGCAAACATCTGCCGGAGATCAGACAGTCCTTGGGCAAGCCCAAACTACACATAGCAAGTAAAAAGAATAGAGAATGGAGGCCATGTGGAGACTATAGGGAATTAAATAATGTAACAATACCTCCCATGAGAGATTTTGCCCAAAATTTCAATGGCTGCACGATATTCTTCACTTTAGACCTCAAGAAGGCATATCACCAGATCCCTGTGGACATAGAAGACATCCAAAAAACTGCAATTACGACGCCATTCGGATTATTCGAATTTCCAACAATGCCCTTTGGTTTGAGGAATGCGGCACAAACATTTCAGCACTTAATACATAAAGTTTTGGAAGGCTTGGAGTACTGTTTCGCCTACCTGGATGATATTCTTATTGCTTCCCCTAGACCAGAGGAACATTTGAAACATTCGCGAGAAGTATTCCAACGTTTCAAGAATTACGGTCTGGTCATAAATTTGGAAAAATCTGTATTCGGACAAACTAAAATCAAGTTCTTAGTTCATGAGGTTGACCAGGAAGGGTTCCGACCAGCACCAACAAAAGTTGAAGCAATTATCAATTTCAAACTGCCAACCACAGTAGATCAGCTAAAAAGATTTCTAGCGATGCTCAACTTTTACCGTCGTTTCATCCCTCATGCTGTAGAGGATCAGCTTTCCTTGCAAAAATTGATACCAGAAAATAAGAAAAATGACAAGTCTCCAATAATCAGGAACACAAAAACGGAAGAAGACTTCGGAAGATGTAAACAGTCACTCAGCAAGGCTGCAACTCTCAGCTATCCAATGAGAAGTAGCTTGGGTTTGTCATTGGCTGTGGACGCATCAAACACAGCTATTGGTGCAGTATTACAAGAAGATATCGGAAGCGGACCCAAACCACTGGGATTTTTCTCTAAAAAGTTAAGCGTGGCCCAGATGAAGTACAGCGCTTGTCATAGAGAACTATTAGCAATTTATGAGGCTATGAAGTACTTCAGACAAGAGATTGAAGGGCTAGAACTCACGGGTATTTCAGATCATAAGCCTTTGTCCTTTGCATATGATCAACATGTAAACAAAGCTACTCCATTACAACGGCGTTACTTAAATTTCAATTCAGTACTGATGTGAGATATATGGCAGGGCAGCAAAATGTGGTAGCTGATGCACTTTCGAGAGTAGCTGCACTAACATTTTTGTCTGATATTCCAGAAGAGGAATTGGCTGTTGAACAGGAAAAAGATGCGGAATTGAAGCAGATTTTAAATGACAACCGATCATCACTCAAACTAAAGAGGAAAATATATGATGAGCAAAGGAATGGGAAACTCCGGCCATACTTACCAAAATGTTTCAGGAGGAGGACTTTTGAAGGATTTCATAACCTCGCACACCCAGGATATAAAGGAACATTAAAATTGGTTCAAGAGCGCGTTGTTTGGCATGGAATGGAGAAAGACGTAAGAGGAGGGAATGTGTAAATTGTCGATTGAGTAAGGTAGTAAGGCACACAAAGAGCCCAATAGGAAGATTTTTTAAACCCAATGAAAAGCTTAGTCATATACACATTGACATTGTGGGACCATTACCAATAGCGATGGGTAAACGATTCTGTTAAAACATTCATCGATCGATTCACACGCTGGACAGAGGCGTTTGTGGTGTCAGACATACGGGCTGAGGCCATTGCAAGTTTAGTTTTGGAGAGCTGGGTACCACGGTATGGAGTGCCATTAACGGTTACAACGGACCAGGGGACACAATTCGAAAGTCAACTTATGTCTGAGCTTTGGTCGAGAACCGCCGGGACACAGCGAATTCATACAACAACCTATCATCCCCAAACAGATGGGCTACAAGAGCGTTGGCATCACGTTGAAGGAGAGGGTGAAGTGCCCGGACAACGTAAACTGGGTTGACAGTCTGCCGAAGGTTTGAGAGCAACAATACAAGAAGACTTCGGAGTATCTTCAGCTGAGTTGGTCTATGGGTCTACATTGAGACTCCCCGGAGATTTTTTTGAAGAGCCAGGGAGTACAGCACCTTCCACGTATGTGAAGCTCCTAAAAGCACATGTTGGGAAGCAAGTGATACCCCTGACAAGAACTCAGACAGCCCGCATTTCCATACCCAAAGACCTCACAACAGCCAGTCACGTGTTTCTACGGATTGACCGGCTTCGGACATCGCTACAACGGCCATACGAGGGTCCTTATAGGGTAACCAGAGCGGGTCCTAAGACTTTTGACATTGAAACTGATTCAGGAGTCATTCATGTTTCAGTTTAGTGATGGGAAGGGGAATCCTGTAGTGGTTTCCACTACAACAGTTTACAAGTTTTGATTATTAATTCTATAATGGTTATGGAAACACTTTAAATTGATTTCATAACCATTATAGAATTAATAATCAAAACTGGTTCTCCGCAAAGGTAAGAGTCATCGTTAAACGCTTTCAACAGGGTTTTGATAGATTGTCTTCAAGAGAACTTCTGGGACGCGCCATTCCGATGAAAATTGAATTTGGCTTATTTATTATTATTAGTATAGTAATTATTGAAGTTGTTTATTGAGTTTTTAGAATTTCATGATTAGAACGTTGTTGTTACTCATTTGAACTTGGAAAGAATATTCAAAATTACGTTTGTTATACCAAAATCCTTGGTGTGTTCCTTGCTATAACTACTCAGTGGTCCTGTGAAACATAATGTAATCAAGTTAGTAACTAGTAAGTACATCTCAAGAAAGCAGAAAGTGAAAAAATTACTTTGAGATCAAGTGTGACATTTTATTAATGAAGATCCCTCTACCGGGTGGTGAATGAATTTCAATTTAACGAGTACGGATGAGAAAGCAGAATTTCTCAAGCAAAATATTGGTTGATTCCTAGAGTATTGAAGCGTGCTCAAGATTCTTTAGCAGGTCTATTACAGAAATGATTATATTCATGAACTAAAAGCTACTTACGTGCTTGTAGAAGTTGTGGCAACCACTTGTCACGATTATCAACATGAAAAATCTCAAGACAATATGCATCAATATATTTGTACATTTAAAACTGAGAAAACTCTTGACTGTACAACATTGAGCCAAGTAATAAAAGAAGGAATATTGAGAAAAATATATTAAGATTTGCACACTGATGGCCAGAAGCTGCCATTGAAAACATCTATTGACCAAAACTGCTGACTCCATTTGACGAAAAAAACTCCCGACGGTGTCCGTAATGGCTTCGGATCGGGAACATTTGATTTCATGTTTTAGATTCCGTAAATGTGTTGTGAGATTGGTTGTCAGTGAACTCAGGTGAAATTTGAATAGCAATGTTATAATGTAGCTGATGATGGAGAACCATTCTATGATGACTAATAAAACAAAAAGTTTAAATCGTTTTGCAAATACTAATTCAAATTTGATTAGAATCCAAATCAAAATTATAAACGATCCAAGAAAGATTGCATATAATTCGTGGTCCCCATACACCCCCTTAAAAAAGTTAAGTTTTATAATGACAGACTTCCACTCATTTCTGTATTTTGAACATGTGTATAAATGCAGCAAAGAAGGAAATATAGCGGTTGCCAATAAGCAACAAGTGAGTGTATCAGTCATAGTTTTTGTTTCTGGAAATTGTAGGTAGAGCATGCCAAAGCCAGCAACAGAGAACCCCAAAATTTGTACCAAGAAGAAAACAGCTACTTTGGTTTGGAAATTCCCTTCCCGATTGAACGGAAAAATACCGATCCTTTGAGAAATTGTGAAGAATATCAATTTAATAGTGCTGGACATACTGAAAGATTATAATTCATTCGATTTTATATTTTTGTGTCATTTTGGGTTTTGGATCAATTTCGAATTCGCGATCGTTGGCGTTAGAACAGTAACGTACGTTGACAACCCAATCGTACCTATGTGTGACCTCTACTACACAATAATCACGGGGGAAGATTAATAGCATATTGATGTATAACCTTCCTTGGATGAGTATCCACTTGACGAGGAATTGTTTGAGTTGGGTATCAATACAATACCATAATATTGATAAGTTATTGTAAAGGAAGGCAAGTTTTGGCCATCTATTAAGGATTAGATTGGATGCCATTATAGGTATGGTAAAGCCTGCTAATAATATTCTTGATAGCTCCTGAAAGAACTGTTGAAATAATGACCGAAGCTTTGACAAGTTTCCATAAGAGTACTGTCACGGTTGTTGATCCATGTTACCTCACATACAACAGTTTCACAAATATCACTTAGTAAGTTTCAACATTTCCATTCATAACATATCTATGAATGGTTGTTATGAGGATGAGCAAGGATAATAGAGAGTTCCTAAACGATAAGTAAATTGGGATAAGGTGCTTGGGGATTTTATCATCTGGGGCAGCCACAGCGGATGGTAACCTGATAAAATCAAGAGGGTCGAATTAGCATTTCATCTTAGAGTGACGCTGCTTATCTTCAAGTAACGCTGAACCACCAAGGGGATTTTCACGCCTATCCCGTGTGTTCAGTTTCTAGCATTTCCAAGTTTTCTAGTTCCTTTCTTGTTCACGAAAACGTTTTGCAATGGCAGATTTTGAAAATTAATGAACAAGAAAATGAATACAATTTTCATTAATCATGGAATCCCAAAAAGAAATGAATATCACTGTTATCGATGTGTAAGGTTACTTTGCGATATAGGGAGGAAGAGATGAGATAGGTTGGTTTGGGATAAAGCGTCTTAGGTTTAGGTGAAATAAATTTGTCTTATTGGAGATGAGGCGCCTCATCTGCCCGCACAATCGCAGTAGTGTTTTCCCTTCACGATAAGGCGCCTCATCTCTATCTCCCTATCGCTTTAGGAACTCTCTAATATCTGTTTTATGATGCTGCCTCATACTTGGCGCGCAAGGGCTATTTAGTTTCACATACTACTTCTAATCGTCTGAATTAATTATTATGTTAATATTACGAAGTACCATGAAAACATATTAAAAATTAAAAGAGCTATGTAAGATTGGATCCTCCAAAGTACCTAACTAAACAACTCGTAAACGAGTTCCACTATCTGCTTTACAAGCAGATACCATGTTACATGGATATGTCTTTGATTGGGGATTTCATAACGGTGGTCCTCGAGAGTTGTAAACAAATCCTTTAACCTTAAACAAATCCCTGGGCCGCATCACGACTAATTCCAACAAAACAACGGTTTACTTATAGAAATGTTGAAAATAACTGTGGAGAGAAACCACTACAATGAGTTGTTATTAACAGGCGACTGTTGTCAAGAGGATGAATATGTTTCCTATGGAGTGGAGTAAATGATGCTATTGCTAAGAATATTGTAACCGGCTTATTAAAAATTGTTTATAGTCCAATCAACTTAGTTTAGGAATGTAGCCAGGTACGTAAGGAGGGGGAAATTGGTAGCTTGAGATGTGAACATTTATCACATAAATCAAGCGCTTTCCAACGAGTGGCGAACGATTTCTGTGCTATGAAAACTGCGGAAGTTCCATTCCCCTAGCAACGGCTGGGTTGTACGTGAAAAACACTGAAATTGTGACACAAATTTTGCGTGACGGAAATTTTTGGTTGACCCCCCAGAGCGAAGCCATATCCATGTCAAAAAAAAAAAAAAAAAAAAAAAAAAAAAAAAAAAAAAAAAAAAAAAAAAACCCGTCTGAAACTATTGAACCATCCTGGTTCTGGTTGGGTTAAACCATTGGCATCGATTTTCACTCGTGAAAGATCTAGCAATACGCGAAGCTATAGTTACGGAACGACAAAAGGACAAAGTTGATTAGTTGTAGTGACAGACAGATTGGAGAGTTCTTATGTCGTACATCGCAACGAGTCGGGCGACGATTTGGGATGGCGATAGGGCGAGCAAACGAATGCTAACCCCCCAGTCGTTGGTACCGATTGGTGGGTCGTTGACGACTCGCGCTACGACCCTATAACAACGAGAAGTGAGAATTGATTTCCGCTCACTTTCTGCTGTATTTTTATCGACCATTTCATCGTGTTTCAATTAATTTTCATTCCAATTTCGTTCAACTTGGCCATTTTTATTTCATATCTGTTTTTGTTCCATTTATTTTCCTTTTGATCCGTCCATTTTGGACGAAGTGAGGGCGTATGAGGAGCTTTACCTGAATGGTGTAATTAGTGCACGGGAAATGGAGTTGGCGTACGAGGGTTTGCTCTTATCGCACGAAAGTCGAGCAGCACCGTGGGTGCGCAAATTGACATTTGGGGGGTTCGATCTCGATAGAATGAACGACCGGGACATAAAGTTGAATTTTCGCTTCAGTCGGGAAGATTCAGTCAAACTGATCAATGCGAATGTGCGTACATTTTCATTTATCCACTCGTGTTTACGATTTGGACTCCATTCGAGCAACGAATAGGCGATCGAATACGACATAAGAACTTTCAGTTTTCGATGCAATATAACGAAACTAGCGAACTTTACAAAGAGCAGCCATTACAATCATATCATCACAGAGAAAAAAGACATGGTAAATCTCATGAATGTTGGTCGTCACCACATTGCCGGGTGCGCATTGTGTGGATGAGAGCACATGTGGGTGTACATGGGAACGAAAATGCAGGTGCTACAGCTAGGTCAGCCTTTTAATTGTGGAATATTTAGATATCAGCCTCCCGTACACCGGCACATACTTGATGGCTCTTATTTCGGGAGATAAAGTCGTCAAGTTCTGAGTACTGTGATTTCAGAAAGAGGGTTCCATATCGACTGATCAAGGTTATCTAGTAGACTGCAAATATCTAATATTGATTTTGGTAAAATAAATATAAATATCGTTGATAAACATAGGTGTATACAAACTACTAACATTTCTCTTGAAATTTTCACTTGAATTCACTGAGTAAACCAGGATAAGGATCTTCACAATCACATGAAGAGATAGATTCCGACATGTGCGAAGTAGAATCCTACTTGAATGGCACCTCATATTGTACCATAAAAAAGCTTCTTGTGTGATGTGCAAGAGGACTTGACAGATTGCTGCTACAGTTTGCCAACTGAATAGATGGTTCAACGTATTTGCTGATTCGATGAGGTTGTACGATCTGGATGCACATTCTGTTAAGTAAGTTTCCAGTGTTGAACAATTTCTACTCGTTCTTGAAATTCTCCTTAATTTTATTTGGAGCATATATGTGCTGATACATAAATTATGGAGCATGTAATGAAACTGCATGGTTATCATATAGCACATGACAGTCAACCAGTCAACGCAAAAGAAAAAAATTGCTTGACTCACGGTGAAAACAGCTAAAGATTCAATCTTGATCGCTGCCAGTGATGCAGTTGTAATTATTCCAATCATCACTGGGAGTAAATCTTGATTTGAAGATTCACTTGTACTGAGTCTGTATAAAAACTTCCTCCACTCTTTTTTCTTACAAACAAACCCTAATAAATGTAACAATGGAGTCAATGTTGATAGGAACTGAAAACCAAAAGTGAATATTCTTGAAAAAAGTTTGGATGGTGCTGGATCATCGATCATATTGAGATACAAGAGTGTTATCGTTATTGCCACCACTGCTATGATTTCCACTAAGGATAGGATTGCTATTAAAATCTTGAAGTTTCCTCTGCGGTCGACTGGGAAAACTCCCATCCATCTTGATAGTTTAAAGACCGTTCATTCTGCCAGTTTCTCGGATGTCATAGTGCAGGAGTTTCAATATACAAATGATAATATGCACTGCAAAATAAATAAATTAATAGAAAGCTTTCATGCTTTTCTTCGAAGATATTTTTCTTCTAAAAAATACCCGTGTTTATCTAATTCATGTGTGACATATATGCGATTGGAAATGGAACAATTTGAAAATGCCTGTATGAAGATTGGTTTCCAATCAGCAACGCTATACAACCTTCTAAGGCTATTCGACGATCTGTCTACACCGTCACCCCGACCGCTAATCAGTTCGCCATTTTGTTATGACGGAGCACAAGAAAAACATCTGTTTCGTACTAATAATCTGTTATTTATCTAAAAGGATTGTTTTAGGATATATGTTGAATGAAATATCCACTGAGGCGGTAGTCTCGCATTGCCAAGCCCTAAATAAACCATTGCAACAAGACACGACGAGATCAGAAACAAAGTAGAACTTCGGCTCGACATTCGGCCCCCTCCCGACCTCAACATGTCGGCTCAAACTTGATTTTCTTTGCATATCCTGGATGGTACATGCCACCTGAGTCGTCTGATGTCGAAAATATAACGGTAGATGGTTTCCTTATAACCTAAAACGAGACGTCAAAATGAATTTTTTCAAACTTCTTTATTTCACCCAACTTTTCAACGAAAATATATTTGTTATATATATTATATTGTATAGTATTACAGCCATCGGCAAAACGGCACTTGGGGGTGCGGATATATTTTCTTTGCGTTTCGTAGGGCGCAGAACACAGTTACAATACTCATACATTTTCAGATTTCTTTTTATATATATGGAAAAAATTTGTGCTCACTACTCCCCCAAAACCGCTGGTCGGATTCGGACCAAATTTTGATATGATGTATTACCATGTCGGTACTTTTACCTCGCTGTCTTGGGTGAGGATCAGCTGACCACGAGCCGTAATATCAATCATAGTGATGGCAAAATCGTGCTAAAATATCTCCTATTTACTGTAGGACATCGAAATTTGATAGGGAGCCTCTCTGGGACAACAAGAGAAGAGCAAAGTGAGCAGCGCCACCCTGATCAGCTGAGTGAACTAAAATCTCTACTGTTCACCGTAGGACGTCGAAATTTGATAGGGAACCTCTCTGGGACAACGAAACAAGAGCAAAAGTGAGGAGCGCCATCCTTATCAGCTGAGTGAGCTAAAATATCTCCTGTTAGCCGTGGGACGTTGAAAATTGAAAGGGAGCCTCTAAGACATCAAAGGACTCTGCTAAAAAGAGTGAGAGAATCAGACTACTGGTTAAGGCCCAAATTGGGTGGTATACTGGATATTGTGGCTTGGCATCTTTTGAACGCGGAGCGTCTTTTTAGGGTTGGGAGGGGGTATCGTTATTCAACATTAGTAACATACTTCCAGTCTTGTCTCGATGTGTGAATCCACCACCACTCTTACCAGTTTCGTGAGGTGAAAATCGGTCACGTCGTTAAAGAAACGTCTCCTTCCCAAATGCAGTCTAAAAGAATGAGAGAATGGATGTACTGTACTAGGAGACAGCGACCTGGCTTTGTCCAAATTGGATGTTATCATGCATTTTTTTGCTTGGCACCTTTTGAATGCGGAGCGTCTTTTCGAAAAGATATCACTCATTTTTGATGGTGTAGAAGGAAAACGTTGGAATTTACAGGCTGATCAGGATGGAGGCAGTAATTTCATTTGACTTTTGTAGTCCCAGAGAAGCTCGCTTTAAATTTAAATTTTCTAGGGTAAACAAGGGAGAATTTAGCTCAGATAGCTGATCAGGATGGAACCAGTCATTTTGGTCATCCATAAATGTTATAGAGAGGCTCCCCATCCAATTTCAACTTCCTAGAATGAACAGAAGAGAAATCAGCTCACTCAGCAGATCAGGAAAGAGCCCCTGAGTTTATTCGTATTTTGATGTCCATAGTATCGCTATCAAATTTCAACTTTCTAGGTTAAACGGAAGAGAATTTAATATTTACCTCCTCCCTCATAACACCCACTACTTTGTCGTAATGGCTCCAAAAACGGCAATTCATCAGTTTAAATGTAGCCTATCTTTAAAATTTCAATACAAATTCAACATAAAAATTATATTTTTTTACATGAACTAAAGCTACTTACGTGCTTGTAGAAGTTGTGACAACCACTTGTTACGATTATCAACATGAAAAATCTCAAGACAATATGCATCAATATATTTGTACAAATAAAACTGAGAAAATTCTTCTCTGTACAACATTGAGAGAAGTAATAAAAGTAGGCACAGTGGGAGAAATGTATTAAGATTTGACCACTGATGGCCAGAAGCTGCCATTGAAAACATCTATTGACCAAAACTGCTGACTCCATTTGTCGAAAAAAACTCCCGACGGTGTCCGTAATGGCTTCGGATCGGGAACATTTGATTTCATGTTTTAGATTCCGTAAGTGTGTTTTGAGTTTGGTTGTCAGTGAACTCAGGAGAAATTTGAATAGCAATGTAATAATGTAGCTGATGGTGGAAAGCCATTCTATGATGACTAATATAACACAATTTCTAAATTGTTTTGCAAATAGAAAATCAAATTTTATTAGAATCCAAATCATAATTATAAACGACCCAAGAAAGATTGCATATAATTCGTGGTTCCCACACTCCCCCTTCGAAAAATTTAGTTTTATAATGACAGACTTCCACTCATTTCTGTATTTTGAACAGGTGTATATATGCAGCAAAGAAGGAAATATTACGGTTGCCAATAAGAAAAAAGTGAGTGTATCAGCCATAGTTTTTGTTTCTAGGGTTTGTACGTAGAGCAAGCCATAGCCAGCAACAGAGAACCCCAAAATTTGTACCAAGAAGAAAACAGCTACTTTGGTTTGGAAATTCCCTTCTCGATTGAAAGGAAAAATACCGATGCTTTGAGAAATTGTGAAGAAAAACAATTTAATAGTGCTGGACATACTGAAAGATTATAATTCACTCGATTTTAGATTTTTGAGTCATTTGGGTTTTTGGATCAATTTCGAATTCGCGATCGTTGGCGTTAGAACAGTAACACACGTTGACAACCCAATCGTACCTATGCGTGACCTCCACTGCACAATAATCTCGGGGAAGATCAATAGCATATTGATGTATAACCTTTCTTGGATGAGTATCCACTTGATGAGGAATTGTTGGAGTTGGGTATCAATACAACACCATAATATTGATAAGTGTAAAGGAAGGCAAGTTTTGGCCATTTATTAAGGATTAGATTGGATGCCATTATTATAGGTACGGTAAAGCCTGCTTATAATATTCTTGTTAGCTCTAGAAAGAACTGTTATAAAAATGAATGAAGCCATGACAATTTTCAACAAGAGTACTGTCGCGCTTGTTAATCCATGTTACCTACC
The DNA here is from genome assembly GCA_030762985.1 of Adelphocoris suturalis. Lineage (NCBI taxonomy): Eukaryota > Metazoa > Arthropoda > Insecta > Hemiptera > Miridae > Adelphocoris > Adelphocoris suturalis. Next base: position 122,717,108 of record CM061040.1, read on the forward strand.
TCACATACAAATTTCAACTCGTACACAAATATCACTTAGTAAATTTCTACATTTCCATTGATAACCTACATTTCCATTGATAACTTATCTATGAATGGTTGTTATGAGGATGGGGAAGGATAATATCTGTTTTATGATGCTGCCTCATACTTGGCGCGCAAGGGCTATTAGGTTCACATACTACTTCTAATCGTCTGAATTCCGTATTACGTTAATATTACTAAGTACCGTGGAAAAAAAGTCTGAAACTATTGAACCGAACTGGTGCTGGTAGGGTTTATCTATTGGCGTCGATTATCAGTAGTGAAAGATTTAGCTATACGCGAAGCTATTATTCGTTACGGAAGGAAAAAAGGACAAAGTTTGTTAGTTGTAGTGACAGACAGATTCTCGATGCGATATCACGAAACTAACGAACTTTACAACAAGCAGCCACCGCAATCATATCATCATTGAGATTAAAGACTTAGTAAATCTCATGAATGTTGATCTTCACCACGTTGTGTGGACGAGAACACATGTGGGTGTACATGGGAACGAAAATGCAGGTGCTACAGCTAGGTCTTAGCAAACGACCTAATGAAAAGAATACTGCTGTATGAAACTGAATTAATAACTAAATAATTTTCTGTGATTCCCCACTAAGGAAGCGGAAAATTATATGATGACTTGCTTCATTTTAATTTCAAGAACGTATAGTAGAGCATCTTTGTTCATGAACCTATGAAGCGAATCGCTCCTGTTGAAAATAGATCGGCGTTGAAACAGGTTTGCTGGGAAATACCATTAAATATTGTTGTTAAACATTGGTATATACAAACTACTCACATTTTTCTTGAAATTTTCACATGAATTCACTGAGTAAACCAGGATAAGGACATGCACAATCTCATGAAGAGATAGATTCCGACATGTGCGGAGTCGAATCCTACTTGAATGGCACCTCATATTGTACCATAAAAAAGATCCTTGTGTGATGTGGAAGAGGACTTGACAGATTGTTGCTACAGTTTGTCAACTGAATAGATGGTTCAACGTATTTGCTGATTCGATGAGGTTGCACATTCTGGATGCACATGCTGTTAAGTAAGTTTCCAGTGTTGAAGAATTTCTACCTTTTCTTGAAATTCTCCTTAATTTTATTTGGAGCCTGTATGTGCTGATGCATAGGTTTTGGAGCATGTAATGAAACTGTATGGTTATCACATAGCACATCACAGCCAACCAGTCCGTGCAGAAGAAAAAAAGTGCTTGAGTCATGGTGAAAACAGCTAAAGATTCAATCTTGATCGTCACGAGTAATGCAGTTGTAATTATTCCAATCATCACTGGGATGAAATCTTGATTTGAAGACTCACTTGTACTGAGTCTGTATAAAAACTTCCTCCACTCTTTTTTCTTGCGAACGAAACCTAATAAATGTAACAATGGAGTCAATATTGATAGGAAATGAAAAACAGTACTGAATATTCTTGAAAAAAGTTTGGATGGTGTTGGATCGTCAATCATATTGAGATACAAGAGTGTTATCGTTATTGTCGCCACTGTTATGATTTCCACTAAGGATAGGTTTCCTGTTGAAATCTTGAAGATTCCTCTGCGGTCGACTGGGAAAATTCCCATCCATCTTGAAAGTTGAAAGACCGTTCTTTCTGCCAGTTTCTCGGATGTCATAGTTCAGGAGTTTCAATATACGAATGATATTATGCACTGAAAAATAAATAAATTAATGGATAGCTTTAATTTTTTTCTTCGGAGATAAATTTTCTTCTATGGAAAAAATATCCGTGTTTATCTAATTTCATGTGTGACATGTATACGATTGGAAATGAAAAAATTTCAAAATGACTGTATGGAGATTGGTTTCGAATCATCAACGATCCACAACGTTCTAAGGCTATTCGACGATCTCTCTACACGAGCACCCCGACCGCTGATCAGTTCGCCATTTCATTTTGACGGTGCACTAGAAAAACATCTATTTTGTACATATAATCTATCATTCAACTAAAAGGATTGTTTTAGGATATTTGTTGAATGAAATATCCAGTGAGGTGGTAGTCTCGCATTGCCAAGCATTCAATTAACCATTGCAGCGAGACGCGCCGAGATTAGTAACAAACAACTTCGACCTAACATTGGCCTCCTCTAGACCTCACCCTGCGTGGGCTCAAATTTATTGATAAACCATTGCAATAGCATCGCCAAGACTCCAATAAACCATTGCAACCAGACATGACGAGATCTGTAAAAATTAAAACTTCGGCTCAACATTCGGCCCCCTCCCGACCTCTACATGTCGGCTCAAACTTGATTTTCTTTGCATATTCTGGGAGGGGCCGTCGTTACCAAAACCAAAACGAGGGGCCGTCGTTACCGTTACCAAAAATGTAACGGTAGATTTTTTCCTTATAACCTAAAACGAGACGTCAAAATTAATTTTTTCATTAATTAACTTCTTCATTTTACCCAACTTTTCAACGAAAAGGGGGTACCTATTACAGCCATCGGCGGCACTTGGGGGGGGGGGGGGGGGGGGATGAATTTTCTTTGTATTCCATAGGGCTTAGAACACGTTTACAAGTAATTCATTTTCCGATTTCTTTATATATATATATATATATATATATATATATATATATATATATATATATATATATATATATATATATATATGGACAAAATTTCGTGCTCACTACTCCCCCGAACCCGCTAGTCCGATTCGTACCAAATTTTGATATGATGTATTACCATGTCGGAACTTGTACCTCGCTGACTTGGGTGAGGATCAGATGACCGCGAGCCGTAATATCAATCATAATGATGACAAAATCGTGCTCAAATCTCTCCTAGTTACCGTAGGACGTCGAAATTTGATATGGAGCCTCTCTGGGACATCAAGAGACGAGCAAAGTGAGGAGCGCTATCCTGATCAGCTGAGCGGACTAAAATCTCTCCTATTTACCGTATGACGTCGATATTTGATAGGGAGCGTATCTGGGACAAAAACTGAGTGAGCTAAAATCTCACCTATTTATCGTAGGACGTCAAAATTTGGTAGGGAGCCACTCTGGCGCATCAAGAGACGAGCAAAGTGAAGAGCGGCATCCTGGTCTTCTGAGTGAGCTAAAATCATACCTCTTTATCGTAGGTCGTTGAAATTATGTAGGGAGCCTCTCTTGGGCATCAAGAGACGAGCAAAGAGAGGAGCGCCATCCTGGTCAGCTGAGTGAGCTAAAATCTTACGTATTTATTGTAGGACGTTGAAAATTCAAAAGGAGCATCTATAGGGCATCAAGGGACGAAATGACGGGCTCCACCCAAAGCTGCAATTGATCTATTCGAAAAGTTGGTTCTGCTTACGCAAACTATGTGTTTTTTTTTTCTTTTTTTTTCGTCTCACCTCGTTTTTTGCTCATCTTCTACTACCATTTCTCCTCAACCCATTTTGATTAAATTAGAAACATAGGAGACATTTGACCTGACAAAGTGCTTTTCGTGGTTTTGGAGCCACTATGACCAAGTCCTGATCAGTTGAGCGTATTAATTCTTTCCCGTTCACCCTAGGAAGTTGAAATTTGATAGCGAGACTCTCTGGGATATTATGAGACGAATGAATTGATGGTCTCTATTCTGATCAGCTGAGTTAAATTATCTCCGATACACCGTAGGAATGGAAAATTTGATAGAGAGCTTCTCTATGGCATTAAGGGATGAACAAATTTACGGATTCTATCCTGATTAGCTAATGAGAGCTTAATTCTCTCCTGTTCACACTAGGAAATTTAAATCGGACAGGAAGTTTATCTGGTCAACAAAAGTAGAATAGAATGACTGACTCCATCCCGATTAGCCTGTACGTTCCAACCTTTTCCTCCTACACCAACGAAAATGTGTTACATCTCTCTAAAAAGACGCTCCGCATACAAAAGATGCCATGCCATAAAATAAATGATATCATCCGACTTTGGCGAAGCTAAATTTATTTCTCATTCTTTTTTACTGCCTTTGGGAGTGAGACTCTCCTTCACAGGCTTGGCTGATTTTCGTCATCTATACAAAAAACACCATTGCAGTTCTCCAAATGCGGTGGGGGAATATTTCATTCAAACAGACTTTTCTAATTTTAATTTAATTTCTGTACATAATGACCAGAACCCACAATCTTCACATTGACTACTATTGCAGAGCACTACAACTTTTAACAAGACACTAGTACGAAGTATATAACACTGTTTTATGTCTTTCTAAATCCATTTTGTGAAACTACTCCCAATTTGCCAATTTTCCGTCACATTTGAGTGTTCAAAAATCGTTTCATTTGCCGATTTAATTCTCAGAACTCAGTTTATGAGGGGCCTTTGAGATGGTTGGCATAGGAAACATCTGTTGCAGTCTTCGACGACCAAGTACAATGCAATTTTGGAAAAAGCGGTTTCTCTAGAGGCATCACGTATTGGAAGCGTGGAATTACTTAAAACGTTAAATTCTGGGCCTGTAGTTAGCCACACTGATACCTACCACGTCTCAGATTCCAGTCGACATTCCCGTCGAAGTTTCATGCGAAAGTCTGATTCTAGGTCAAACTCATCGGATCGTCGTAGTTTTTCGCCTAGTCTTTGTTACCATGATGGACCTCGATCTCCCAAATTTAGCAGTCGCTTCAATCAGAGGGAACGAGTGGACTACGAAGCGTTGGGCATTCAGAACTTGTGTTTCAGATGCGCCAAAAATAACCATTGACTGAGTGTCGCGTTAGCGGAATTCTGGCTCACTGTTCTTCCTGCAATAAAAAGGGCCATGTGGCAAAAGTTAGTATCACGACCTTAGTAAACAATTCGAGATCTGGGAGGGGGGAGGGTCTGGCTCTGTAAATAATGTCGCTCCCGCTGAATCTGAACACAGCTATGGAATATCGAATCTGACTACAGAAATCGTGGATCTCTTTGAAGTGTTTCCCAAGTCAGATAGGTATCTTGTCTCAGTACTAATAAATAGGAAACCTTAATGCATGGAGGTGGACTCAGGTACAAGATTCTCAATTCTGAGCGAGGATGATTTTCAAAAATTGAAATTGAATTTACCATTACAACCTGCGAAGACTGTTTTCAGGTCGTATTCAGGGAAAGTTATTTATCCTAAAGGGAAGGTTTCTGTCACAGTTGAATATAAGGGAAGACGAATCGATAGCAATTTATTTATTGTTCCTAAAGGCCACACGGCATTGCTTGGTGGACAATGGATAAGAATATGGGGATGGAATTAAAAGATATTAACTATGATAACAAAGTGGGATCACCACCTCCTGTTACAAATAATGTCACGGCTCCTGAAGACATAAATAATGAGTTTCCTGAAGTATTTTCAGAAAAAATTGGTTGCATTCCAAATTTCGAGGTGAAATTAAAGCTACGCTAAGGAGCTAAACCCTCATTTACTAGAGAGCGAGATGTCCATTACGCTTTGCGAGCTCGAGTAGAAAAAGAATTGGATGCTTTGGAATTTGCAGGTATAATTTCACCCATCATCACGATCTATTGGGGTTCGCCATTAGTAATAATTCCCAAGGCTGACAAGGGTGTACGGCTGTGCGTGGACTACAAGTGCGGAGTCAACGAGCGTCTGGTATAGGCCAACTTTCCGATACATCGAATTGAAGATGTTTTACACAGCCTACGTGGGTCAAAGTGTTTTTATAAATTGGATTTATTCAATTCAATGATGCTTGATGTAATTTACGAAAGCGCATGCGCAAAATGAAGTAATGATTTGAGAAGAATGAAATTGGTAGGGTACAATCTTACAGCCTAACGCACAAATGTAATCAAAATCTGATGAAAACTAGACGTTGTTCTTGGAGTACACTTTCGCGCATGCGCAGGAGCTAATAATGATGCAATTATGTTGAAATTAACATGGAATAATTAAACCATTGTCCCCCAACAATGCACCAAATTTAAGCTGGATGGAACTACTAGGGCGTAAAAAATTATGCTTGCGGTGATTTACGTTTGCGAATGAGCGAAATGGAATAATGATTCGAGAAGTATGGAATTAATAGCGGACCATTTATAGTCTAATTCCCTGAAAATTTCATCAAAATCAGATGAAAACTGTTGAAATTAGGCTCGGTTAAAAAGGAATAAATATTCGCGCATGCGCAATAGCTACTAATGATAGGATTATGTAGAAATTGCTAGGGAATTCTCAAATTGGGGGCGTGAGAAAATGATGGTTGATGGAATTAACGTTTTCGCATGCGCCGAGTGAAGTAGGTATTGATTTGGGAACAAGGAAACTCATAGGGGACCATCTTCACCCTAACGCGCACGTACCATGAAAATATCATAAGAACCGGTTGAATATTGTGGAAATTAAGCTTGTTATAAGGATTTGCAGACATACACACATAGAGATAGAGAGAGAAGGACACTGAACGAAAGTTGTTCAAAAAAGTTTAAAACGTAAAATGCGAGTGGAAATTTATCACTGTAAAAAAACAAGAGCCGTTTGTTTACTGGAGACCACAAATTTTAAATTAATCGAAAGTGAAAACAATACATACTTCTGCTACCGATAGGTAAACTTGGGACCAATTTAAGAGATGAAATTTAGCATTTAGGTACCAATAGTTCACTAGTACGTACATCGCATGGACAATAGTAAATAAACTCGATTTCGCAACGTTATAATTAAATCCATTGGAACTATATCACCAGATAATTCCAATATTGGTATTATATCAGCTGATATTTACTAGGCGATTTTTAGTTTGGTGGTCTGGATGAACGCAAGCTCGCATCTCAGAAATTTAAAAATATCCTAAATCAATCCTTTCAGCAAAATACAGATTAGTTTGACAAACAGATCAGATTTACGCCTAAAATGATGTTACGGAGGTCGAATATGAAGAATGGGATCTACATGGCACTGGTGATGGGGGGTTGGATGTGCTGTTGAACTTCTAGTTTTTATATATTCCAGTATCTCTATCTAGCGATTTTTGATGGAATTTTGAGCTTGATCGTCTATTCAATAGATCCGGTAGTAGCGAGTGATTTCTCTATCTTCTCGTCCTTAGAAACTCGAAGGTTTTTTTTTTTTTTTTTTCGATGTTCAAGCCCTTAGGGAAAGCGAATTATTCAACGTACAGCGTTGCGGGTCGTTTTATTCGATTTTTTGGGATCAAATTTATCATTGACAATAAAAAAATAAAAAAATCATTGCTGTTACTTGAAAAGTTTTCGAGATCTCGATTTTTTTAATGTTTAGCCTGTAATACAACCCTTCAGGGTTGATATAAATTGATGCCGAGCTTCTAGGATCATCTAGACCCCAAATGTGATTCTTAACACAAGTTTCATGTAGTTTGGTCTAGTATTTTCGGAGAAAAGCCGCGGACGGCTGACCGCGCACAATTAGGCAGGGCTGGAAAAAAATTTCTTTCTTTCGATTTTGACGTTTTTTTTACTCTTTATTAGTTTATAAGATGCGGGCAGAGTAGCTTTTTTATCAGATTTTTTTTTTTCTGCAGTAAGGGTGCTTCTGAAAGTTCAGTTTTTCAAGATAGCTAAAAAACCATCTTTTAGGTCGGTAAGTACTAGTACAAAATGCATTCGTTCCGTATGTCTTTGTCCATGGAACTAAAATTATGGAACTTTCTAAGATGTTTACACATATATACTGGAAGGTTTAAAAAAAAAAAAAAAAAAAAATTAACCGGCTCCCACAGTTACTACTTCGCGGAGATGAATAACAATTTCGATAGACGTCAAAAAGTAAGATTTGCACATATTCAACGGACTGCCTTTCGCCGGCCTGAAACTAATTTTCTTCGAATGTTAAGATATTAATCTAGGAGCCCTATAAATGTCATTACCGGCCTACACCGGCTGTAGCGTCAGTACCATTTCAAACATTACCCAAAGGCGCGAACCCTATCACTCAAGGAGTATATTTGTTCGAACAAATTTCTTTGTATTGAAGAGAACTTGTAGAAGATTAAATTCTGAATCGAACGGGTCCACCGCCAACTAACTCATTTCCTAGATTTCTAGCAATTTTTCAAAGTTGTTGTGACCTATCACTCACTTTTTGAGGATTTCCATAAATGTGGGTAGGTCACGAAAACTTTGAAAAATCGCCAAAAAATAGAAGAAAAGGGTTAGAGAGCTGGCGGTGGTCTCACTTGATGCAGAATTCTTTACTTTACAACTTTTCTTCTGTACGAAAAAACTTTAGGTCTGTTCCGATGGTAAAAACGCTGCAAATTATTACATAATGGTTTATTATTTCTGAATCAGATAGCCAGCTATAGTAACCAGCATGGTCTGGGGCTTTCGCCAGTCTCTTTCTAGTATCCACCTCTGTTCTCGCGTTACTACAGGCTGCGCTCCCGATGGGGAGCATATGGATGATCGTACAGCCACCCGAGTGGTCTCATTCAATCCACGGGGCTAATTTCTAAAGGAATCAAACTAAAACCGTAGGTACACTGGATTCCAAAAGCATCTGGGACCTATCCCAGTCGATTCTGCGTCTGAAATTACTTGGGTGACGACACCCCACTTACCTATGGCAGAAATATAAGTAAACAGCTATTCGTCCAGAGGGTTCAGACTTCAACCTGCCCATGTAATGCAATTTTAATTTAAAAACGATTTGCTTCGAACTATCTGAGAAGATTTTGGGAAGAAGAAGAACGGAGGATTTTAGATGGGCTGGATCAATTATTTTTGTAACATACTATAGTATTATATAATATACTAAATATGCTAGCTAGCTTTTACATGCTCTCTGTCCTATTATAAGCTCTTTGCTACGATCCAAGGCGCTGGATTCCAAGAACGCGGAATGAACTTCGGCCGAACTTACCAGAATGCTACCAGCCCTCCGGGGAATCCCCGAAATACACATTCTGTGTTTTTTTGCTATACGATCACATAGGCTTATTATTGGAAATAATAAACCAAAAAGTGAGAAAAATTGTCAAAAATCGATTTTTTGGATCGAAGAAGCCATTTTAGGTATAAGGGAAATCAGCGAAAAATTTCGTACAAAAATCGACTTTAGTTTTTTTTTTAAATAACAAAAAACCTTTTGGCCCCACTGTGCGCCGGATGGACGACGGACGGATTTTTATTTTATTCGATTTTTGGATTCTACGCATCTTGAAACGTAAGCACAAAAATTTGTTAGGGGTTGTTAATTGTTTTTATTATTCGATTACAAAGGTTCATTACTGAAAATAATAAACCAAAAAACAAGCCTCCCCTGGACATCCCACCCCCCTGGTCTTTCTGCTTAAAGCCTTTAAAAAAAGCTTACAACGCTTATATGACAATGATTATGTAAATCAGGACTCGGGCCCTCACATAATTTTATTGCAGAAAATTATAAAACTTTGTTACCGATATCCACCTTCAAAGGAAGAAGGTATTCTTGTCTTATAATTATTATTGTATTATAGAAACAATTTATTAACGTTTCCTATCGTAACATCCTCGTAACCAGATTACAACATATTATGTAATTATAACCCATCGACTGTTTCTCTAGGAACGTAGGAATCAGCTAGCGAAAAATCATATTCCGTTACTATGGGATCGCATTTCCGCAACACAAAACGTAACACTTTTGGGCAGTCAAATCATGGCTAAAGCCATACTAATTCATTGGTGGATACTTGGATGACAATTTTTGGCAACCATACAGTAGGTAGGTAATAATTCATAATTATGTTGTTTCGCTACAGGATCGCGATTTTCGTTAATTAATTTCCAAGATTCAAACACTCTGATGTACCTCTAAATTAGTTTCTGATATGATTTGATGCACATTTTTAGTACTTGGGAAAATCAGTCTGTAATAGTGTAGAGTATATACAAACCACTAACACTTGTGTTGAAATTTTCGCAAGAACTGGCGGTAAAAACCAGAATAAGGATCCGAAGAATCACATGTAGAGTTACATTCCGACATGATCGAATTATAATCGCATTTGTATAACACCTGCGTATGTACCATGCATATGCCCATTGAATGATTTGGATGAGAATTTGTAAAGTGATTGCTACTATTTGCCAAGAAAATATTTTGTTTACAATTATTGCAGAGTCGATATACGCATTGGATCTGGCAGCACACGTTAATGCATAAGATTTTGATGTTGTGTTTGTTAAATACTTTTGTTGCTTTCTCGATATTCTGCTCAGTTTCGTTTGCAGAAAGATTATGTTTAGACGTAATGTTCGGAGTATGCATTGAAACTGCAACGTTACCAAATAAGTCATGATTGTTAACCAATCAACACACAAGAAATATAGAGAATAACTTATGGTTAATTCCATCAGAGACTCGACCTTCATCGTGATTAGTAGAGCAGTTGCAACAATTCCAATTATCAAAGGAACTAAATCTTCCGAATGTGATGAATCACTTGTCATAAGCCTATTGAGTAGCATTCTCCACTCGTTTTTCTTAAGAGCAAAACCTAATAAATGCAGCACAGGAGTTATTACCGATAACAATTGAAAAACGGTACCGAAGACAATGATAAAAATATTGGACGACGTAAGATCTACCATGCCGAGCCAGAAGATTGTTATCGTTAGCATCGTGACTGTGACAATTTCCACAAAGAATAGGATTGCTGTTGATTTGTTGAAGTTTCCTTGTCGATCAAATGGGAAAACCCCTAGCCACCTTGAAATTTCAAACACTGAAAAATCAGACAGTTTCTTTGGTTTTGTAGTTCTCATATTATTTGCCATTAGGGTATGCCAACCAGAAAATTTTCATTAGATAGAAATCGTAATTGAATTCACCAGTGTTCCTATGGTGTGGAGTTGTAGTAAAACTGGCAAAAGAACGGCTTCCAAGAATATTGTCTAAATCAGAAAGTGCCCAGACCCATTCCCTTGTGTAACCACTATATGATTGGGTATGTGATGGATATTGTCTAGTAAAATCATGATAATGATTTAAGTCTTGACACAAAAATTAGTTTTCATCCACTTGAACCTCTTCATAGTCCTACTACCTATTTTTTCCTGTTTCTTTGTATTCTTAATATAGAAAACTAACTAATATTATTTCTGGAAATAATAACTATAATGACTGTTTTTAATTAACAATTCTTATAATGAACAATAATAATTATCAATGATCACCCATTTTTTTTTTAATTTTTGATTTAACGGCTTTAGAAGCACCTCGACCAGACGGTTCATTCGCGACATTGACAAGGTATCTAAAGGGACACTGCAAGTGGCGCGATTCTAAGGGAAGCTATTTTGTCCTCCGTCACCAAACGTGGTGCCATAATCACCCAATAAATGAAATTCGATAAAAAGCTGTGTTCCTCCGAAAATTTCTTGAATCCTACGTATTAAATTTCAATAAAGGTCAGATTACGCATGGATTAGATCTGCCAACTCAAAAGAACTGACTAATTTAAACGAACATAATTCATGTTTGTGCATTCGCACTTCTTACCTTTGATCCAACGGCATCCACCATTTAGGGTATATAGAGCACCAAATAGGATCTAACCGGCAGAGTACCTGACTATTTCATAAAAAGGGGTCAAATTAGTCTCGGAGTTTCGTCTCCTCGAACCAATTTCAAGCTTGCGCGTGTGTAATGGTTACTGCAACCAATCACGACGAAATTCAAAGGATATCACACCGAGACTTGGATAAAAGTACCCCGCGAATTCGGATGAAATCGGTCCATGACAAATCGGGAAAAATCCATGTTGCGAGAGATTCAGTTGCGCGCATGCTCAGACACTGCTATCAGTGGCTGATCTAGAAACATTTTTTTTGGGGGGGGGGCATTTAATCTCAAATATCCCAACAATTTTGTTTTTTCTAGCTCTATAAATAAATAAAAGACTGTTTTAAATTTGATTGTAAAATTAACAATTATTTATTTACAATATACTTTTATAATTTAAAATTTGCAATTTACAAACATCAAGTTTTGTGCTTTCTGTTTAAATGATAACATTGAGTCGTCTTGCTTTTTGTTTGGCTAATCTTTCGATTATATTTTCGCTATTAACAGGTATGTCAAGATGTACATTCAGAAGAGCTAAGCCAGTAAGTCGGTCTTCAGTCATCTTAGTTCTTAACCATGTTTTTTAATCTTTGAAGAGTCGAAAAAGAACGTTCCGACGTGGCGTTGCTCACTGGTAAAGTTGAAAAAAGTTGGAGCATTTTCCAAATCAGCGGAAATTGATCATGATTGCACAAGTTCAATGCTTCGATTGCGGTTGCTGGAAGTAAGTTACCCCGACTTTTTTCCCTCTTCCATTTTTGTACCCAGGCTTCATATTCGTGGCGCATCTTCAAAGTTTCCTTAATATAATAACCAAACAAAAAAAAGTCTACAAAAAGGTGCATAATAGATGAAACAATGGGATTAAATACTTTTCGAATTTAAAGAGCGTGGCACCCGGTTGAAAATGTTGAAAACGGATTCGATTTGGACATTTTCAAATCATTATGGAAAACATATTCTGAAGTCATTTTAAACTAAACATAAAAACCATTAAAAAAAAGAATTTTTGAAAAAAAAAAAAAATACTTTTTGTGGGATTTGGGGGGGGGGGGGGGGGGGCATGGCTCCAATGGCCCCCCCTTGGATCCGCCACTGACTGCTATTCATCCGATAGAATAGGATGGTCTTGTCAAGGTCGGAGCATTTGTCTCAGAGTTTCGCAAAACAATTTAGTTTTGAGCATGCGAAATAGTTAATACTCAACCGATCGCACATATACCCGAACGACATATTTCACGCTGGAGAAATTCACGTTTGGGAAAGCACCGCAAGGGGACCGTTCACAAGCTAATCCACACAACCCCTTGAACATTTCATGAAAATGAGGAAAGCAGTATAGTTTTGGGCGTGACTAGTAACTACCAACGAAATACGAAATGAAGGACAGATGAGAAATATAATATTTGACAAGAAAGATTCTGGATATTTAGCTATTTTGCTTCCGAGTCTACCTAAAGGTGAAGCATTGTTTTCACTTTCGGGAGAAAAAAAAGTTGGTCAAATTTCCACTCGTATTTTACGTTTAAGACCATTCTGAATAACTTTGGTTCCGTGTCTGTATGTGTGTGTGTGTGTGTGTGTGTGTCTGTCGTGTGTCCGTAAATCCTTGTACCAAGTTTATTTTCCACTGTTTTCATCCGATTTGAATGAAAATGTCAGGGAATGAGCGGGCTAGGGGGAAGACGGTCCCCTTTCAGTTTCATCGTTTTTGACTGAATACTTCACTCTGCGCATGCGCCAACGTAAATTCTACCAACCAAGCATCATTTTCTCACGCCCTGATCGTCCGATCTTGCTCTAATTTGGATGATAGTTGGGGTTTGACGATATTATCATCCCATATCAATTTCAACATGACTTAATCATTAATAACTACTGCGCATGCGCCTATGTGAAATCCTTGTAACGACCTCAATTCCACTGTTTTCATCAGATTTCGTACATCTGGAACGTGATTCCATTGTTCAACACGAGTCAGTTTACGAATCTCATTAATTCAACATAGGAGGTTAATTGCAACAAAAAGAGTCCAATTTTCGGTGCGACCAATTCGATATTCACCTCAAGGGTATTCTCAACACGTGAGAAAATCACAGTTGCATAACAACAACCACTAGCAACGCAGAAACTATGTAAACTAGCATGTTTTATACTGACCATATTGAGTAACCAACAAGGAATTTTGAGAGTTCGAATTCGAACTCAGAATACGATTGCGTGCCTGATTTTCTCCATAGCCCGTTTTAGGTGATTGCATGTTCGGTCTGAGATATAGACCCCTTCATATCTGTTACGAACTTCTTATTCTGATGCCCAGGCTCTTCATATACCTACCAACTGTAATTGGTCACTCCAATCAGTCAACGAAGTAAGCTGGAACTTCTACATAACCGTACGCATTTTCACGACTCAAAAGTTGTTCACTGTTGCGTCCCCAATAGCCATGAATCTTCCGCCTTTGGTGAAATTGCATCTTTTTCCGTCGGCGATGCCGTTATGAACTGCTGATGCCAATGGCGATTGATTTTTTTCTAATTTCGGGTTGGTACTTTCCATACAGATCTGAGAAATTTTTCAACCTATTGTCCATCTACTTGCATATTAATTCGAATATCCCCTTTCCCCATATCTAGAGAGTAGGGCTAGAGGTAAGTCCAAAATGTACTCTTTTATGACGATAGACAATTAATTTCGTTTTTCATCTTGCCATAAAAACATTAAAAAGTTTCGGCCCGCAGAATTGATACTGATTAGGAATAACGCACGTGGTATCTCCAGTTACTGAACGGTGAAGAAGAGGTGGGATTTGTTCGATTAAATTTCCCCCTTTTCCAAACAAGAGTTTGTACAGGGTGAGTTTGGTTCGTTGGCAGAGGCGTCAAAAACGGGACGTATCTTAGTAAGTAGTACTATTGGCCTTAAAAATGGGTCTGTGCGGTAGGTAGTGTCTTCATCAGTTCAGTGAAGGTACTGTACGTACGAAGGTACGATTTCAACCACACCTTCGGACAGCCGTTCATCAAAAACTTCCTTATATTCATTCTATTTTCCTAAGGATTTGAGTTTTTTTACGTTGATGCCAAGCGTTTCCTAGTTAATTCAAAATTAGATAGTAGAGGAGGGTGCTCAGGTTTAGGTACTTTTCAGAAATATTCCACCCTAATGCAGTTTCCACACCTACTATCTTACAATACGACAATTTGTGTATGTTACCAATTGTATTGAGGGTAAGCTTAATCTGGACCAATCAACATCTCAATCGGACCTAAATCATCAGAATTATCCTAGCCACACGACTTATTTCACTGAGCCTTGGGCCTTTTAGGAAGTGTTGTTAATATTCCATAGATCTTATCTTGTCCTAGAACGTCCAGACTGTGAATATGGTGTACAGACAGCTTGGCTACATAACTCTAAACATATTGTGAAGTTTCATACCTGGATGTCGACCTCCAAATAGAGAGTGGAATAGAGTTTCTTGACCTTCAACGGACAAACGAAATTGTTCACCCGTTGAGTTCAAAATGCTCGAACAATACGTGATTTCCCTTATTTTCCCAACAAATTCACGCAAACAGTGGGTATCAAAACATGAGTCACATGTAAGACAAGAAGTCACATTCACTGATTTCGTGCCTGATTCTTGATTACCTGAAACATTTTTAAATGTAGATGCTGACGTGGTAGTCTTGTTAGGTTGGCCCCTGCAGAGAATATAGTTCGGCCATATAATAACGTCATGTTTTTTGTCACAGAGTACAAGGTTGTTTGGTACAAAATTCAGATGAATGTTTTGCTGAAAGACACAAATAACAATAGGTACTTCTTGTCCTTGACTAATTTTAATATCTCGTCCAAGGACAAATCACGCGCCACATAACAATTTGCTCCGTCCTGCGAAGTGCCATGACAAAAAACGCACAGTATAGTCTCTTGGCATGAGTGGTTAATAAGCTACTAGCAGTAGGCACGACTGAATGTAGACGTCTTCCAGATCCCGTATTTTTACGTTTGGATGCAGTAATTTTGTTCCCAGTGATACCAAATTCAGACATAGCTAATGATATTTGCTGTTCCGAATAAACTTCAGCTTAGATAAAATGCCGAAGTTCACCAAGTCGCTGTTCTGCGTCAGTGACAGTTAAATCTTGCAAAAATTCTGCGGGCATGTTACGTGATTCTAAGTGGGCAGAGAAAAGCAGCGCACCTTCCCGATGTTACACCAAGTATTTCAAGAAAATTGAGATGGAATTCCAGAGTGACGTACGTCTTGTCAAGATCAAATTGTTTAGCATTCGTATTACTTTGAGTTGTTATACTTAAAGATCTCGGATATAGACTTCAATCATTAGGTCCTCCGTCGCATACATTCCCTGGAGCGCATTCACAGCAGCTTCGTAAGATGTTCCGTCCTTATTAGGGGGAAAACTCGATACGGTTTTATGAGCCATAGTACTCTCATTCATGCAACCCAGTAGTATTGACTTATTTGTGAGTGGGAGGGATCATTGCATCCTCATGTAGTGACTCAAAATGTCCCCAAATAGGTTACCGTCTGTTTTTAACCCCTCTCGTATTCAAACTTGTGACATAGTTCCAAGTAAGACCGAAGTTTTATTCGAACAAAATAAGAATCACGAAAACCAGAATAACCAGCGTAAACACCTCGATTTATCAGTGTTACCCCCTCTACTCACCCCTTTTTAAAATAAAATTTGAAACTTGTTACAAATGTTCCAAACTAGACCAAAGTGTTAATTGGGGGGGGGGGGGGGGGGGAATCAGATGAGAATAGCGTAAACATCACGGTTTATCTATATTACCCCTTTCACTCTCCCCCTTCCATAACGATATTTGAAACTCCAGGCATATGTTCCAAAACTAGGCTGAATTCTTAATTGGAAAAAAAGGTAAAAGAATCACTAAAATCAGATGAAAACAGTGAAAATATCACGAGTTATGAGTATTTTCCTCTCCACTCACCCCTTTCAAAATGAAATTTGAAACGCCTGCATCCAGCCCAGGTCTCGTCCCAGTATGAGACTCTACGCCTTGAGCGAACACTTATCTTTCATACAGTTATTGAAAAACTGGATTTCACTGCCCCAGCTTTCATTTGAATTCAGGATCGCAGACGTTGGCATTTCAAAGGCCAGCACATGCAACAATACGTAGTTTCATCATCGGAAGCATTCCTTGGACATAGGATCCAGACAAAATTAGATCTGGTCAGAGAGGAGACCATGGTGAATCCAACCTCAAAAAACCCAGGGCCCCAGTGCAGTGGGCAGGGTAGCACTGCGCTTATATGGCCAAATGGGTAAATGGAAATTCGGAGTCGTGGTCCAGAAATTCGGAGGTCTCCACTATCGTCTGACCGCTTGGAGGACCTAAATTTGATGACGACCCCTGCCTGCAACATCCAAACAAAGCTGTCAACTCGGGATGATGTAGATGGAAATAAGCTTAAGAAGAAAACGAAAATAGAGAGTGAAACATTGAGTGGATAATGTGCTGAAGCTGAACGAGAAAAACATCGTCAAGCTCAGGATTAAAAAGGGTAATGGGGCAAAGTCCAGTGTATATTATCCTTTTATATGATTTTTAGCCGTTATTAGTAATTTTTTCAGAACACATTTCAAAATGTCACCAATTTATTGTGCTCAAATAAGTACTTTCCAACGTGCTCATCCTTTGTTTTGGAATGCTTGATTTTCGGGCGAAAGAAATGATTTTTTTCTCTCAATTTTAAGGAGAGTTATTATCTGAAAAAATACCTACATATCGGCTATGTTTGGTTGAGTACTGAGACGTGGCGGTGGGAGTGGACCACCCGTCTACAGGCACACACCAGAAGTAAGGTGTAAAGAACACTGGGCTTCAACGCCCCTGTGGTAAAGAACGCAGCAGCTACACAGGAAAGCAACCATTTGTCTGAAGTTTTTTATCTGTAGCTGGGTATTTCTATAACGCTCGTCGCTACCAGACATCTGCCTAACTAGAAAAACCATTCATCCGTAGGAAGCCCTAGGTATCAAGGAAGTTGGAAGAAAGTGACAGGGAAAGGAAGTGCTCCTATACAAGTAATACCAGTTAAGAGAAGATTCTTGAAGGGCAAGGGTGGTGATACCTTGAAGCACTCCTTCTAAGATGCCCAACTAAAGTAACTGTGTGGGACATTTCTTGCACCACATCACACGACGTGGCAGCAGCCATGACCTAGATTCTACTGGGTGTTTACCAAAAATCGTATGGTTTTCAAAAAGCCACAGATTAAAATTTTGAACCAAAACTTAATTTTTTTAAATATTATGAGTTCTTCAAACTTGGAAATTGGTGAACATTCCACAAAAAATTAATTTTCAGAGATTATGTCGCGTAGATGGCGCCATTCTGCCTGAACCCATGATTCCTTCCATCCCTGAAGTTACGCATTGCATCCTGTAGCATTTGTTGTGAAATGGCTTGGCTTTTTCTTGGATTTACAGATCGCATAATTTTGTATTGGGGCAAGTAGCAAAAGGAGGGCGGACGGGAAGGTCCAATTGTGTAGAGAGGAGTTGGAAGTTTAAGTTACAGTCAAGATGTGGGACCTTGAGCACCGCACTTTTGTTGCGAACGGTGAGCCCGTTACCCAAACCCAATGAAACTGCGTTAGGTACGGTCTGGAATCGCCCCACGTGGTGGAACATTGAAGTGCCTGCAAAACTTTCGTTGGGTTAGGGTCGCGGACACTGTTCGCGTAAAAATATCGATTACTATTCCAACATATTGCTTACTGTTCCTATACTTCAATAAAATACAATTTCATTACATTAACACTAATTCTTTTTAATTACGCTTCACTATTGAACTGTAAATCGAATCAACTTTACCATTGCAGTCCCATAATTTTTTGAAGTCGGGAACGAACAGGTTTTCATTTCGAGTCGAATAAGTAGGAATTTTAAAATCAACCATTATTGAGCTTAAATGTGAAAATTATATTAATAATAATTTTCCTGTCTTTCAAAGAGTTAGTTACCGATTCAGCACTATTTCAAAGAGATTCCAGATTTGATTTCCAAACCTTTGAAAACTTAAAGCCCGATCATAAATGCCGTAATAATTGTAGATCGACAATCGAAGTCTTTAAGTGAAATAATGCAACATAATATGGGAACATCCATAACGATGACAGTGCTACCGAAGCAAGCCAAGCTTGGATCCAATAATCTTGGATTGTTCAATTTTTCGAAAGATTTTAAGGTCATGGCGACAAGAAATTCACGAATATCCTTGAAAACATCACAGAGGTTAAGTAAACAATAAAAACGCACTCTTCTGTTCACCGACGGCTCAGACACTTGATGGTGTTGGCCTTGCTCTACTAAGGTGCCCCAACTTCCAAGTCACTAAACGCTTACCACCTGTCGCGTGTGTTCACAGCAGAACTGCGGGCAGTGACATTGGCTGTTCGACACTGCCAGTTGTTGGGAGTTGGGAATTATGTGATCTGTTGCGATTCGCTAAGTACCATCGAGGCGATGAGGGATACATATTCTGATGATATCTAATACAAAGCCTACGTGTATCGCTACACCAAGCCTGAACATCGGGACCATAACTTTCATGTGGGTGCCAAGCCATGTGGGTATTCATGGCAACGAGTGCGCTGATGCCCTAGCGAGGAGAGTCATTGGTGATAACTTCATCGATAATCGATATGCTGCACATACGCATTGAGGATCGAATCTCCTACATGCAACATAAAGCCAATTCCATCTGGCATAAGCAATGGTAGGGTGAGGTCACTGGTCTGCGTGGTGTCCTTCAGGACTAGTGCCCGGTGGGCCTATTCGTAACCCAACTTCCAAGGAGGGACGGAATAGTGGTTAACCGGGTTGCCACTGGCCATTCCCGTCTTACTCACAGACACCTGCTTAGCGCAGGAGCTGGAGATGTTGTGTGCGGAAGGTGTGGGGGTTATCTGTCCATCCGCCACTTCCTGGAGGAAGCATGGCCTCCCTTGGAATCGTGTCACTTGCAGTGTCCCTCTTTGGACACCTTGTTCAATGCCGCTAAATGACCCTTATGGTTGAGGTGCTGCTTAAACGACTAAATTAAAAAAAAAAAAAAATTAAATAAATAAACAATAAAAACAATAGGAGTCTCTAGTGTGAGCTGTGAGGTACTTCTGTTGTTAGAATT
Organism: Adelphocoris suturalis; assembly: GCA_030762985.1. Classification (NCBI taxonomy): domain Eukaryota; kingdom Metazoa; phylum Arthropoda; class Insecta; order Hemiptera; family Miridae; genus Adelphocoris; species Adelphocoris suturalis. The sequence goes on from CM061040.1 coordinate 122,736,863, forward strand.
AACGAAAAATACTATTAACAAACAGTTTTTACCTAAACCAAGTATGATTTCATGGACACGAATTTGCGCATTCAGAAATGGTAGTTTTCCATAACATAATTAATAACTCACTCTCGATTGAAAATTTATTTTCCTTTAACTAACATTTGTCCGATTTTATTTATTCATTTAAATCTTATGTTTCGCAATCTTATTCCGTTCATTTCTTTTGCAGGTTTGTACTATCGTTGGGCTGCCAAGAGAATGGGTCTCCCTCGTGGTATATTACCTAGTACATATTCTATACTATATCGCTTATAGCAACACGTTGTTAGTGTTTTGTGGCTAGTTAATAATGGGATGAGGCATGGTAGTTGTTGTGGTTGCGGGCAGCTATACGAGTCTGGATAGTATAAAATTTGAGAATTGTTTGTTCGTGTTGATCCTTGACTTATAAACCCTTATGAACACCTAAGTACTGACTGGATTTCCACATGGAGAGGAAAGAAGATGGGGAAACAAAATATCGTGGAACCTGGTGGGTACCATTCGATTAAGAAAACATCGCGGAACTTGAAGGGTACCATCCAACTAAAGGTCCCTGCACTCCAGACAGGAGCAGGGCAGGAAACGCCACTGAATGTTGGTCTAATGTATCAACTGATTTACATTAGTTGACTCAGGTGGTCAACTAATTTATTTTGATAGTGCACGGCAGTCGTCCTGTCAGTGTGCTCCGAATTCCGTTTTGATAATAAAATGGTTTCAATAAAATCGTTATCCATTTCACAAAGAGAAAGCCCGATTTCTAAAGTGTCATTTTAATCAAACAGCAACATTGTTTTCGATTGTTACCGAAAATAGTCTATTGTCGAAATATAACGTCGTACCTATTACCTTTTCTTTGTTGGAAATCATTACTGCACAATACTGTGAAACTTGAAAAGTCATAATTAAAGTGGGTTAAGCCCGCTTACTATCGTAACGATAATCGGAATAAAAAAACTCGAAGACTGTACTCCAGGTTTTAACACAGAATGTGTTTTTGCGATGACCTACCGAAAAAAAATCGTCACAAAAAACCGACAGAAAAAACTGTTATGCGCCTTTTATAATGATTTTCACGTACAACCAAGCCGTTGGTAGGGAAATGGAACTTCCGCAATTTTAATCGCACAGAAATCGTTCACCATTCGTTGGAAAGCTCCTGATTTATCCAACCATATTATGTTAACTACTGCGAAGTGCGTGGCCATCAACCTGAGTTATGAGCATGGTTATTTGAATCAATTGTTTACACACAGATGATCATTCTCAATAATTGATATTGTCAACATGATTGCATCCGCTTGTAAATTTTCTTATGATTTTCACGTGCAACCGAGCCGTTGGTAGGGAAATGGAACTTCCGCAATTTTAATCGCACAGAAATCGTTCACCATTCGTTGGAAAGCTCTCAATTTATATAGTATTTTTCTTGTAGTTACATATTTATTTATATAATATTTATAGGGTTTTAGACCAAATTAAATGTCTAACAATTATTTATTTTATTATTGCCAAATATTGTTATTATTCACGTGCAACCAAGCCGTTGGTAAGGAAATAGAATCATCGCAAAAACACATTCTGTGTTCCTATGATTTCATACAGAGTATGGAAAAAGAAATAAACCGGGGGGTGCAGGGGGGCGGAGCCCCCCGCCGAGGCGCAAAGCGCCGAGTTTTCTACATATATGTGAGCTTGCCTTCGCAAGCACTTTCCTGAATCACACAGTGTTTCAACTCAGCGCCCAATTTAGGTGGACTTTTGGCCGAAAAGTAAATTTATTCGAAAGGTTTAGTTATCACCTTTTTGACAGATACCTATCTTGAACGAGCATGAACCATTAGGAGCATATTGGAGTTCAGGGATCAGTTTTGAGATGAGGTCTGGTAAATGCACTTAAGCCCAGTAAATCTGTGTACTTTGAAATGTTGATTTCAAGTCATAAGACGGAAGTCGGGAAGTGGCGAAGGTTCGCACCGGAACTACGTAGAAAAGGCCCCTCGTGACTTTTAACCCAACGGCGACCACGTGGGGTCCAGGTGGACCCCATGCGCACCTTTCCCCCCCTACCTTCTAGCCACTTTGCCCCTCACTGCCTGCTCCTCGAGTAGCTTCCTACTCAGTACTGTTCCAGAGGTTGGCGAGGTAGCAATGGTCCTCCAGGATACTATACCTTTTGAATTCATTTCTGTTTGATGAAAATCGTTGTTGGGGTCTGAGTAGACCCCACGTGAACTTCCGTGAAAAAAAAAAAAAAAAAAAAAATTGCGGCACATTCACACACATGTTTTGTCTTAATTTTCAATCGTTTGAGCATACATACGTAGTGGTTACTTAGTTCTCCTGTTTGCACCATGGACAAAACTGGGAATGTGAATCAGTCGTTTTTTGTCCATACTAGTAGACAGTGAAGTGGAGGACGAAATCTTGCCTAACGAGGACTCGGTGTCCGACGAGTTCTTTGTTGTGAAAACATGAAAAATACCAATCGCAATGTGACTGCGAACAATTGGTTCACGTCATACGTATTAGCGGAGGTGCTCACTAAATGTAAATTCACTTTCGTAGGCACCATGCAAAAAGGCAATATCATAAGGCTTTTCGAAAAAGTTCTATGTTGGCTGAAGTTCTGTATTTTATTGAAAAACAATGGGCCTTCTTTGAGTTCATATGCCTAAAAAGTTGACTGAAGTTTATATTTCGTTCTGATATAAATAAAAGACTTGAACGTTTTGCTTTTTATTCCTTTCCCTTGCGTTTTTGGTTTTCTTAGATGAGGAAATTCTTTGGCCCATGTAATTTCGGAGCTACAAGCTGCAACTTTGCTACCATAGACACGATATTAGGAGACTATCCTCGTAGACACCTCAGAATTGATTGCATGATGTTTTGACGCTAGTCCCATGCAACAATAGGGCGGCACAACCAGAAATGTGAGTGGGGTCCTGGTGGACCCCACGTGGGCAACTATTATTCTAGCTCCCACGTGGTCGACGAAGGGGTAACATGCGAATTCCAACGCTAATGAGGAATCAGCTTTGGATTTATAATCCATTCTTGTAATCACGCATGAGTTAAACGGCTAGTGAAAAATTGAACTAAATTAGTTGGTACAGAACTAACCGTGCTGTTGAAATATCCACAAGACCCTGTGATGTAGAAGAGACTGACAAGCCTGACCTTGAAGGGAAGGACCAGGTTTACACAAACACTAAAAGTGAACTCAATACCTGACAAGCACTTGTATGCAACAAAAAAATACGGAACATAGGCGAAGATTATGAATATTTGGCAGCAAATACCCAACAATTGCGAGGAGAACAGAGCGTTTATGGTTTTTGCGTTTTCAATCAGTTGGAAGCTTTTGATGACGAGTCTTGAAATACAATCTAGTTCCGTTTTCAATGGGTGTTTTCTTTTCAACGTCTTTGTTATAGTTAGTTGCTCCCGTGCTAAGGAGGTCATCATAATTCTGAATTGCAACAGTATTAGATAATTTATTGCCAATAATATGTCAGTGCTCAGCAAGAAACATGCATCTTGGAATGGTATATAGAAGAAAGTCAGTGCTCTATTGAAGGCCAATAGTGTGAACATAACAGTTCCAATTATCTGAGAGGAAACTTTCATCTGTGAAAATTCGTGGCTTGTTTTTATATTATTTAGCAAATCTTCCCACTCATTGGGGTACAACCAAATTTTGTACAGATGAAGAACTGGTGAGGTTATTAAGAAAAATATAGTAATGTAAACGAGGATTCGTTGACGATTCAACTCATTGGTTATATTCTGATCCGTAGTTAGTAACTCTATGGTGGAGTTCGCAATAGGTAAAGTAGACCATGTGAGTAAGTTGACGATGTACGCGAGCGCTAAAACGTTCTTAAACTTTCCATTCCGGTCTAACGGAGAGAAAGCCAAATTCCTGGATATTCGGAAAATGAAAGAATCAGTTATTGGGATTGTAACAGGACTCATTGTGGATAACTGCAGGTATATGCTATGAAGTAATTTCACTTTTATATGTTCCCCACTAAATGGTGTTTTACTGTATAGACTGAATTTGCGAAGCACCTTGTTCCGAACTCTTGACTATTTGAGAAATGGGTATTTCACGTTATCCTGAAAATAGTGAGTCGAATAACATTAATCATTATGGGAGGGGAACTCACATTACTATGATACAGATTGCTCGCAATAAATTAAAATATTGTACACCTATCCACCCCACTGACTTTAACCTCCTTATCTATTTAGCTTATTGTCATCACATTCAAGCAATATCCTTGCACCGTATTCCCTTTCCATCGTATAAGAAATCTATCAGCTGATTGTATATGAAACACCTATCAAATATGTGCAAATGTATCAGATTTAATTTAATTAAATCTTGATCTGGATCTGTATCGAGGCAATGAAGTTATTGGAATTTCCACGTATGTTTCCAATCAAACCACTCACAAGACAGAATGTTGTAGTAGCAACGGAAACTCTTACTACTTAATTTTCATCGATAGGTTGTCGTTGGAAGACTTCCAACTCACCTATTTCTTTAAATTATCCAGACGTTTACCGTGATTTGATTCTGATCTTCACATATACCTACCTATTGAAAATCCCCGAGGTACCTGTTCAGTTCTCTAACTCAGTATTAGAATCGTCATTAGTCAGTATCATCAGTAGTAGAAGAGAGTTACACATCGACCACCACAACTAGCTTATCGGGACACACCTTACCAATACGACCAAGCTGTAATTATATGTAACTATCGTAAAAATAAATTACAAGGTTAGTCGATTAGAAAGGTGCATTATTGAAAAATGAAAAAGCGAAAACAATCACTTTAGAATTAATTTGAATTTGAGTCTTACCTACCGTCATACCTACCTAACGAGAGGAAATGAACGTAATCATGTAGGGAAATGAATGGGGAAGAACAGGCACATTGTATTATTTTTACAGCATAACCTTACGATCTATAAATTAAGGTAATTAACCCTTCTATTGTTGGACACAAGAAGAACCATTTTACCAAACTAAATCTGTCTTTCTACGAGTACCTTTATGAGAATGCTCATGAGGAGCACTAGGCTTATCGATTTACCGCTTCCAATCCAATTGTCTTTGTATAATGTGGATGTTTCTCTCCAAGGGGTTCATAACTCGTAACTTTAGCACTCACTTTTACATTAATTACGATTTCATTTATGTTACACATAGTATGCCAATTAGCACGAAATAAAATACAGGATACAGGGCATTAAACATCGACGAGAGTCATCACAAAAGGTAAACAAACCGAAGCCGGCTGGAAGAAAATAGTGGAAGTGAGAGAGGGGGAAAATCGCTTATGGCTTCCACAGCAAAATGAGGAAGGGCAAGCCCAAAAAGAAGTGGGGATACGACGTAGTTCCCCTTTATAGTATCTACCTTTTCATTTTTTTACTGTAGTTATTTCGCTTCTCTCGGATGGGCAATAATATATTATCCACGGCATTTAGCCCTCCCTCGAACCAGCCTTGGAGGAGAGTTCTAAGTTGCTAGGTAATCGGACCCGCATAACAGGCGTGCTCTGCGGGTTGCATAATCATTTGCAAGATGAACTTCTACATCCCCTGGGAACATGGTGGGGGGGCTCTGCCCACCCTGCCCCTTCTCAAACTACGCCACTGATAATTATTCATAGCTACTGATTTTACAGAATATACAATTACCAGTCGCGTTGGTCCGAAGTACAACTGAGGCTGAGTCGCCCCTTCCTAAAGATTTCCCTCAAGTGAAAGTTGGGAATAAACAACCTGAACCTTCGCTTAGTTTCAGCTGTGCTCATTCGCGCTTCTCTCTCTCTCTCTCTCTCGCTCTCTCTCTCACTCTCTCTCTCTCTCTCTCTCTCTCTCTCTTTCTCTCTCTCATCTTCTCTCGCAGTGCAACGCTTCTTCATTAAGACAGTGTAAATTACTTCAGAACTAAACAAAAATGGCTTTTCTATCCTTAAATTGGGTTTTTGTTGTTCTCCAACGTTTATCCTCAGGTACTTATTCTTCGGGAAGACTAAAATAAAGTTCGTAATATCAAATTTAGAACTAACAGGAGTTTATGAAGTCTTAAAGCTTTTAAATTTGATTCCATAAACTGATAATTTTAAATTTGATTTTAAAATCAAAAGAATACGTTAGACATTTGACAAAATTATTTAGTATTTTGAACCTAATTCCATATTTTCCCTGAAGAAGCCCCAGTTCCTGGGATGAAGCGTTAGGGAACAAAGGACAGAAAGGCTTTTTTGGTAAATTTGAGCATTGTTGGTGCGCAATGAGTTCATGAATACTGACTCCGCTTCTTCAATGACGTTCTGTTAAGTCAACACCTGTGACAAAGGTGCTCGATCTCATAATACCTTGATCATCTCTGAATGATTGAATTCAAGGTCACTGTTCTGAAAATCATAGATTACCTTGATCGCAACTTGGAAATAACTCGCATTTCGGGAAATTTTCATAATTGAGCTAGAGAATTTGATGAGGAATAGAATCAAGCCAATTTTCATATTACATATAAAATGCCAGGTGGTTCATGCCGCTTCCGCTCTTAACTTCTTAAGGTAGAAAAGTCCTAATGCGCCCTTGCGTGACGCCACTGATGTTTCAGCATGCCTATTAATCTCTAAACTTCAACAAATTTAATCACCGGTGATAATGTATTCACAGTCATATTTATTTGCCATCAATCCTTTTGTACTACTGGGCATTCAATTAGGAGTTCCTAATCAATTCAAGTTATCAATCACGCATGTCACCGCCTCATAATAAACTAAAGTAAATCAGATTGTACATAACTTACACTACTACTGAAGTACACGGAGAGGAAAAATAGACGCACCCTACCCGATAGGAAGGCGTCAATTAGAGTTCCCGATAGGAATCCAAGCGGAATGAAATGGAATGGAATATATCCATCATTCATAGTTTTTGTGGTGCGTGGCAATGAGGATTAAGCTTGCTAAGTGAGTTTAACGAGCTGGTGATTGGAATAACCTGTTCGTGTAACCTCTGAACTAATTAAACCCTATATGACATGAAATTACTAAATCATGGAACTCAGGAAGACGGGATGAACATTATTCAGAGTTTGACACCGACGCCTCGTGAAACAAATAGCCGGAGTCTGTGACACTTGCTTAAGGTTGGGAGTAGGAACTGTGGATGAATGAAGAGACGAACAAGTGTATTGAGAGAGCAAGAATGATGAAATGGATTCCAGGACGAGCTGCTATCATATTATTCTTCCCTTTTCAGGGTAGTTAAGTGACCCTTTCTGGGCCGGTTCGCATCTAGTCATTATTGAGAGAGAGCGAGTGTGAGGGGGGGGGGGGGGGGGGATGTTTGTGGAAGTACAATGTCACAATTGTCATATTGCCATCACTTATCTTTCGAAGCACATGATTGCGCAGGAGAAATCCCAAAACAACCTAAACTTTAGAGGAGGAAGACAAAAAATACATTATCAACTCTGTAGCCAGAAAAGGAAAGAAAAACTGACTGTGAATAGTCTTGCTTGAGAAAAAAAAAAAAAAAGAAAAGAAAAGAATTCTAAAGAAAATGCCAGCCGAGATGCCTGCCCATCCCAAAAGTGGCCGGCCGGGGCGTCCCGGCCGAGCCCGGACCCGACCCACCATGGCGGCCTCCCGAGGGTACCCACCCATTTCTGGATGAGCACCCCTAGACGCGATTAAATCAATCGCTCCATTATAAGCAGGCGAGACCGCCCCCGGGCCGACCGAGAGCTCCAAGCCGAAACCCAAACAGCAAACAAGCACACGGCCAAACACTCAATAAATTACATGCATACTAAGTACTGCATGCAGTTAAGACGAATAATTCATTTGGAGAAACTACAAAATATACAAACCTCAAAGTAGCGGAGCACCGACATAAACTTTTCAATCTGGCATACCCATCCAAGTGCTCTCTCTCTCTCTCTTTCTTTTATCTTTCTTTCTTCTCTTTTCTTTCTCTACCTCTATCTTTCATTCTCTCCCAATGGATGTTTTTTCCTTTTTAGGGTAGATTTCTAGGTGGTTCATTATTGTTCCCACGAGAAGCTAGGGATATAAACGTCCACCCGCGCAGAGCCCCGCATGCGCGGGCAAGCCTAATTACACCCAGGGGGTCGGCCGGTACCCTGGGGCAGCCGTTTGAGATGCACATTACCCTCTGCAACCATGCAGACCCTAGGCACGGCGTGCACACCTTGTCTTGAGGGGGGGAGTCCGTTCTTAGTCAGTGCTCTCTCTCTCTACTATTGCAATGGACAGTGCGAGCCGTGGCTTCCCACCACATCAATTTTTTCTCATAATGCTCTCTCTCTCTCTCTCTCTCTCTCTCTCTCTCTCTCTCTCTCTCTCTCTCTCTCTCTCTCTCTCTCTCTCTCTCTCTCTCTCTCTCTCTCTCTCTCTCTTTCTTTCATTTAATAAATAATGCTTGTAGCGTAAACATTTCGTGTGACCTTGTTCAGTTTCACAGAAGACATGAACGGCCACGTGTTCCCTGTGCTACACATTGATCATCTCTCAATGGTTGAATTCAGGGACACGGTCCTGGAAATTCTGGAATCCCTCGATTGTAAATAAGAAAACATTTTACGTTTTGAGAAATATCGGTACTTTTCCGTTATCCCCCCCCCCCCCCCCCCCCCACCAGTCAATTTGTCTTCAACTCGCCCGCCCCATGTTTCTAGGCATTCCTTCTTACTTAGATTACATATTTACGTAGAATTGGTGACAATTTCAAGCTGTGGGAAGAAATCATATTATTAAAAATAAAAAAAAGGAAAAAAATATTTACCGTGTTTTCAGAAGTTGCCGATGTAGGTCAGAATGATGTGTATACCTTGGCGGTCTGGATGCTCGCATCTCACAAATACATAACATAAAATAACATAACATAACATAATCTAAGTAAGAATTAATGCCTAGAAACATCCGGCGGGCGGGCGTGTTGAAGACAAATTGACTGGGGGCGGTATAACGGAAAAGTACCGAAATATCCATAATTAAGCTAGAGAATTTGAGGAGGGATAAAATCAAACCAATTTTCATAAACATGTGGCAGCTGGATCATTTCGGATCATTATAAATAAAAGTCCAAATACGCCTGCGCGTTTCGACTACAATGTTTATGCATGCTTATGAATCTACAAACCGCAGCAGTTTTTAATCTCAAATAAAAATAAATTGTTACGAATTTTAAAGAATTTTCCCTCTCTTCTTCGGACCATGGGTCATTCCGTTCTGAATTTCCAATCAATTCAAGTAATCAATCACGTCTGTCACCCATAAATCAACTAAACTAAACCAGCTAGTAAGTAGGTACATAACTAACCCTACTATTGAAGTATCCACTAGCTCCAGCGACGTAGCAGAGCATGACGACTCTGATCATGAAGAGAAGTAGTATATTTACACAATCACGAATATTGGCGAAACTGATAATCGACAAGCAATCGACCACCATAATGAAATAAGGGGCATTGGCGAAGATCAAGAATACTTGGCAGCAAATACTCAACATTTGTGAGGAGAACAAAGCGTTTACGGTTTTTGCCTTTTCATTCAGCTGGAAGCTTTTCGTGACGAGTCTTGGAATACAATGTAGTGCCGTTTTCAATCGGTGTTGTTTTATCAACAACTTCGTTATATTTATTTGCTCAGTTGCAAGGGTGTTCACCATAATTCTGAATTGCAATACTATTAAATAATTTAGAGCCAATAATATGTCAGTGCTTAGAAAAAAACATGTATTCGAGAATGGTGTATATGGGAACCAATGAATTCTAGTACAGACCAAGTATATGAACACACCAGTTCCAATTACCCAAGGGAAACGATTCATTTTCTGGCATTCGTTTCTTGTTTTCAAATCATTCAGTAAATCTTCCCACTCAATGGAGTATAAAGACATTTTGTACAGATGAAGTCCTGGGAGGATTATCAGGCAAAATGTCATACACAAAACGAGCATTAATCGACGATTCAACTCATTGAATATTTTCTGATCTGTAGTAATTAACTGTATGGCCGGCTTGCCGATAGGTACAAGAGACAATGTGACTAATTTAACGATGTTTGTTACTGCTAAAACTTTCTTAAACTTCCCGTTTCGGTCTAACGGAGACAAAGCTAAATTCCTAGATAGTCGGAAAATGGAGGAATCTTTTAGTGGGAGTGTAGTAGGACTCATTGTTGATAACTGGACGTATATGGAACGAGCCTTTCCGCTTGCATTCATATGAAACTAAGTGGTGTTTTACTTTATATACTGAAATTACAAAGCATCTACCGATTTGGCATTATTTGTTTAGTGGATTCATAGATTATAATTCACCACATTAGGTCTACAATATTTCTCAGGTGTTCAGAACACTTGACTATTCTCGAAACGAGTAGGTATTTCACAATATCCTGAAACCAGTGAAGCCAATAAAAATCAATCAAAATAGGTGGAGGCCTCCCTTTACTATGACACAGATTACTTGCAATAGGTAAATTAAAATATTATCAATCTATCACCTCCCATTGTCGACATTGTATGTAACACTATTGTTATAATACACTTTGTTCTCTTCTGCCTCCGTATAAGAGATCTATCCGCTGCAAGTACTTGGTTATGATCTACTGTAATTGATGTGGATCCAAATCATGACACAGACGCTTTTGTCGTTTTTTCGTATTTCCAAGACGAGTATGTAGTTCTTGTAGGTTAAAAATATCTCGCTTGTTCGTTCATTGTGCTTAATATGCCTTTTTTCTTTTAATCCATTCATGAAGCCTCATTCTCTCACCTCGACGAACATTGGTGATGAAATGCGGCTAAAATTATTCCGTGAATCCACTCGACTTCAATGATGGTCCTTCTCAGTCGGCGCTATTGAGGAAAGCTGGATCTCACAAGGAATTCTGGTTTGATCACAGGTCGAACACAGTCCTGGAAATCCTCGACTCCGATTCGAGCATTGCAAAGAGGAAAACAACCCCCTCTGTACTACTAAGCCAGGTAGCCGGTGTTTCGAACTCAAGCCCCGATCGCAATCTCAATACCCAAAGCTCTCGTTGCAGATCATCTTGTTCAGGATTTTATTTTTTTATTATCATTATTTTTTTTTTTTAAATTTGGTTGCGCTCCTCTATAGGTAGCATATAACCAGTCACATGTTTAATGAGAATACAATGTTTTGAAATTCAAACTACAAAATTGAATGTACTTGGGATGTAAAAGGATTCAACTAGGATTTTAACTTCAAAAAATATAAAGTTTATATTCTTATCCCAGCATTCCCCATATATTACAATGCTGCTTTCTGAATTCTGCTTTTCACACTTGCTTCAGAAAGTGGGCCAGATAATGTGATCTTTCTTCTTCATATAGTGGGCAAACAGCCATCTTGTCTTCAACGTCTTCGACTATCACTTCACAAAATTCACAATCGTTGTCGAGTATTCCTATATGGCTCAACCTCCGTTGCGTGGGCTATCTCGAGTAATTCCGTAGCTGGTATTTTGTAAGACTGTTGCTGTCCTCTTTCACCATAGTAGATACCTAGCCTCAAAATCGTCCTACAGAAGCTGCGAGGCATGGACCCTACAGCCGACATGCCAACGGAAGTGAAGGAGAGGATAGTGGATGAGCTCTTTCCTCCCCACGAGACGAGCGAGCGAGTGACACCGGAGGTACCACCCGACGCGATACCGTTGTTCACCAGGAAGGAATTGCAGGAAGCTATAAAGAAGATGAAAAATAAAAGAGCACCAGGCAACGACCGCATCCCAGTCGAGATCTTGAAGATCGTGGCTTCGGCGAGCCTGCTAGGTCCATCATATGTTGGCACCTGTTGACTTGACCATGGCCTGTACGCAACCTGACGAGCTGAACCAATTCTTTACGAAACTGTCTTAATTGAAGGATTGATGGTCGTTTCTGTACATGTTCCAAAATCTCAAAGTGAAATGCTCCATTGTCCAAGGAGGCAGACTCGTACCACGATTGCCATTCAATCGCCATTAAGCGATGTATGACATGAAGAGAATCGGGGAAGGGTATCGGTGGATTAAGTTCTTCGGTCGTAGATAGTCTGGCTCCGTGCTTAGCAGCATCGTCGGCACCTTCGTTGTCGAGTATTCCTATATGGCTTGGTATCCATTGGAGAGTTACCTCCGTTGAGTGGGCTATCTCGAGTAATTCCGTAGCTGGTATTTTGTAAGACTGTTGCTGTCCTCTTTCACCATAGTAGATACGTAGCCCAACCCCCTCTACTTGCTCAGATGCATCAGTATATATTTTGCAGTGTGAAGCATACAGCTCCTCAATCATTGCAACCGACATTGCTTTCAGTTCCCAGTTTGACACATTCTGTTTAGATTCTGAGAGGCCGGGAATACTGCACTCGACATGTAGTTTCACTATAGATATGGACTGTCCTACTAGGGAAACTCGTGTCGAGCTGACTATTCTTTGTAAGTCCTGCTACAACACTTCTGAAATATGGGGACGTTCTTGTTTATGAAATAGTATCGTTTCCGTCGGCTGTTGGTGAGCTGAGGCAGTATATTGTGGGTGTGATATATCTGCTTGTCTTTTCATCACCTCTCGTCTACATATCATATTTCTCCTAACACTCGGAGGTGTCTCCCCTGCTTCAGCCAACAAGGCACTTATTCGTGTCGCACGAACTGCTCAAGGGAGATACGCATTGCGGAATTCAGTGCTAGATGGTATTTTTTAAGGGATTTACAAGATGCAGGTTCTAGGATGGTTGAACCATAATCCATAAACGGTCGCACGATTCCTCTACTTACAGTAACCAAATTTTTGGGAAGATATCCAAAGGAAACACCAGCAAGACTGCGAATAATTCTAATCGAGTTAATTGCTTTTCCATACATTTGTAATACGTGCGCAGAAATGGTGAGCCTGCTATCAAACCATTCCCCTAAGAACTTATGTGAGATAACGATCGTAACTGTCGTCGATCCCACGTTCACTCTAAGCAGTTGCAAGATATATTTCTTTCTAGCGAATGGCATAACTAAAGTTTTCTTTGGGTTGATTGTCAGATTCAGGGCTTCAATTTTTGAATTTACGGTTGTGAGGGGCCTTTTGGAGATTATTGACTGCTGTTTGGAAACAAGGGTCTGCAACATAGAGAACAAAATCGTCAGCAAAGTGTTGAATGTGACAGCCCTGGAGATTCACGTCCTGTAAAGGTATGCAATACACGTTAAATATAGTTGGTCAAAATACAACCCTGCGGCATTCCCACAGTTGATTTGTTTGACACAAACCCTTCATCCGTCTTCACTAAATAGGTTTTACTTCTCAGATCTGAGGTAAAAAATGTAAGTATCTGTCGTGGTATATGAATATCACGCAATATGGAATTTAAAACACTCGGTGTCACACAGGAATACGCGTTATTCAGATCGATGAAGGCAGCAACAACATATTGTCTACTTGAGAAGGCTCTACGAGCGAATTGTACAAAAGTGTCTACGGATAAAGTCCCTGATCTGGAACGTCTAAACCCATAAAAATTCTGACTGAACTGCTGATGATACTCCAAGTACCATTTCAACCGCAGTTTGAGCATGGTATTGAGTAGCATTGCTGGACATGACATTAATGCAATTGGCCTGGAAGAGGTTATCAAAGCGGGGTCGTTGCCTGGTTTAACGATTAGGCATATTTCCATCAGCCCCCAGTCTTATGGATACTCTGAAACCATCCAAATCCTATTCATAGCATTCAGTATACAGTTTTTTCCAGAGGCAGGCAACGCTTGGAGCTTGGTGAAACTAATTTCATCCATCCCAGGCACTACCTTGTTGTGCAAGGCTGCATCAACCTCAGTAATCGAAAAGGGAGCATCGCAAGAGCTATTAACTAGTGATGGGTGTGGAAGTGTGACATGAATGACTGCTACCAGATTATTGGGTGTGTCACAAACTGTTTCAAGGAATGCTTTTCCATTGCGTGCAGACCTACGGACCACTGACTGCTTCCTGTTTCCTTTCTGTCCTTGTAGAGCTTTAACTCTACCATAACTCCTATATCCTGGTCTTATTTCTGAGCAGAATGACCTCTGTCAAGATGAATAAACTTCTGCCAAGTTGGGTGAGCAGTAAAACTTCCTCACATGATGAAACAGTGGACGGATAGCGAGCGAAGAAAGCAATATTACCTACAGACGTCGGATTTCAACGAGATTTTTCTTGCGGACTCGAGATGGACTATATCCTATCGCATCTATATGTTCCACAAAGAGCGTGCAAAGGGAGCGAGACATCCCACCTCAAACGAGCAAAGCGAGCAACATCCCCTACACACGTTAAATCTACCCTTGGTGATCTGCCGTTTCCAATGATTATACAAGTCCCAGTCAACAATAATAGACCATCGCATCTATACAGCCATAAAAATAAAAATGCCCACGTCCGCATCCTTTCTGACAGTCAAGCGTCGATAAAAGCACTAACGGCTCCAACCATCTCGTCCCGAGTGGTATGGTGCTGCATGCAAACCCTCAACAACCTAGCCAAACACAACCGGGTTCGCCTAGAGTGTGTGCCGGGGCATAGAGGCATTATTGGTAACGAAAAGGCTGACGAGCTCGCGAGAAGGGGCTCCCAAACCACTCCGCGACAGCAGGGCTTACAAAAACCACCTTCAGAAAAACCATCAACACGTGGGTCAACCAACAAACCGCTAAAAGATGGGTCAATATTGAAGGGCACACCCACAGTAAACTTATGGTGGCTGAACTCAACACCAAAATTACTGAGGGGCTACTTAGGAAAAACCGTAGGGAACTAAACACTGGTTGGTCTCATAACCGGTTTTGCACCCCTACCATTTCACCTACACCGCATAGGGGTCACACAAAACTCAACCCTGTGCAGACTATGTGAGGAGACTGACGAAACGGCATCCCACATAATCTTCGAGTGCCGTGCACTCACCCATCGCAGAATTGAGCTCTTTGGGGCCCAAACCCCGATGAGCTCCATTCCGAGCGAACAATTAATCAAGAGCCTACCACCCCTCATCAAGGGGCTGAGTCTCTTTGATTAAACAAAAAACTCTCAGGAAAGTACAATAAGCCAACAGGCTTCCGTGCTGGGGGCTCAAAACCCCCGCCCTGAAAGTTTTCTTCTACATCTACATCTACATCTATAGAGCCACACCTTGCAAGCGAAGCGAGCAACTTAACAGAGAGGTCCGGGGGGCTTGCCTCCCCGGCTGGACGTGGATGCGAGCGAAGCGAGCCGGAGTGGCTAGTATTTAATAATTCAGTCATCTCCAACTGGGTTGTTTCAAGTTTGGCTAATTCAATTTTGACCTTTTCCTCAAATTCTCCAGCTCTAAAAGATTTGAGCCTTCGTTTATTGTCTTGAATTGAATTGTAGGTAACGTCTAACTCATACTGAAGGATGGAGTGATCGCTACTGAGCGTTTCATCCGTTACCTCCCAGTATGTAAGCCGTGCTACAGCTGGGGTGACAACTGTCAAATCAACTGTAGAGCCTCTCATTAGCCGGGATCCGACATACTTTATTTCATCTTCATTCATGACCACCAGATTTGAATCCTCCAGTCCTTCTCTTAATAATCTTCCTCTGCGACATTCCAATGTATTACCACTCCAAAGCGGGGATCGGGCATTTAAGTCCCCGGCAATGATTGCGGCACTGTGTGGTGACACCAATTGGATCAGTTCCTCAATCATACCTGCGGTTATGTAAGCTATTCGAGAGTGTGGTGGCATGTAGATTGAGAAAATTGCTATTGAAGGTGAGGTGTTGGTTGTTATGATTCTGATTGAGTTGTGCGCAAGGCTAGCTATCCCACCACCAGGTTGGTTTGGTCTAATTCTTTTCATTAATTGGTTGTTGCCAGCCAGGTTGAAGTGAATTGGTCAATAATGACTTAACCTTCGCGTTGTTCAATATGGGCCATCTGGATTATGGGAGTAATTTTTTGACCACTCCGTTATATCGTTTACTCGTAATTCGTATGTGAATGTTTACTTTGAAATTCGTGAAGTACTATACTACACGATATTATGGAGCATGATAAGTCAATGAATAATGGATCTGACTCTCGTATTTCTATGATACAGAGGCTTAACCTTCCACCTAGATAACCCTTTTCACAAATACGCCAAACAGTTGTATTCGTATATGGCGTGTCAACACACAATATTCAGCATAGTCACACCTCCGTCAGACCTTCCTTGCAAGCAATGAATTTCATGAACCTTTCCTTGCCGCCTTAGGACGCTGGGGCTGTTGATTTTGGATATCATTACAATGTGTCAGCAGACATTCCGTTTCGTAAGGGTTCCTGAAATTAAATCCAAATGGGTAAATACATTTGGATGAATGCGCGTTTAACAATTCACGTAACGGAAACATCAATCCCGATTTAGTGACAAGTTGATGAAGCATTATCGTGTAAAACGCCAACACCAATGTGTTAGTTTTATCAATTTATTGTAGATTGAAGCAGTCAGAGGGTCAGAGCATTTACCAGTGATTGGTGTATCCTCACAACGTGTCTACGGAAACTTCTAAACAAGCTTCTTAATGAGTTATCGAAAAGTTTGTTCCAGGTTAAACTGAAGCCGTGAATAAAAGCATGTCAAGCCGCTCGGAAATTACGGCGAAACGTCATTAGTAAATGATAAAAATTGTTATTTCTTAAAGCTGACTAATCGTATTTCTAATTTTCTTTGGTACTGTAGTACTTTTGCAGAACACTCTAGCTGTCATGGAATATTTTGTTGATGACGTGGCTGGAATGTGCAGCCCTGGTAACCAGGTCATAGAAACTGGAAAGTCAACTAATCTAAATAGTAGGTATCTAATGTTGAAATATGATGTGAAATAGAAGAGGATGAAGTCTGTGTAGTAGTGATGAAAATTTCAACTACCTCACTATCTCGAATCGAAATAGTTCTGGTTCAGAGAATTACGGAAATAGGGAAGAAATATAGACATTGGCTGAGTGTTGAGAATATTTGGCAGCAATTCTCCAAATTTAGAAATAGAATTGCGTGCTTATGGCTTTCGTATTGACAATCAACAAGAAGATTTTCATGATGAATATCGACCATGTAATGTAATATTCAACAGCTCGGATCATTAGACTCAAATGGAATGCTAAGCATCCGAAGAGGAAAGGAGAGTTGCTTCCTGAAGAGTTTGAAGAAGCAGAGATACTTTGGTGCCTGAAAGTATAAGAGGATTCGTTTCAGACAGAGATTAAGCTGCTTCAGCAGCAAGGATTCGTCAATGATAAGAAGAGTCGCTTGATCCATTTAACACCTTTTTTAGAATATAAATGAAAGCTGATCTGTGTACAAGGTAGAATTTGGCCAGCCATTGGGAGATGGATTTATTAAAATACCCATCATTTTGGATCCAGACCACCGCTTCACAAAGCTTGTAATCAGGCATTATCATAAAAGAGCAGCTCACACATGTTAACGAACTGTTTTTACAGCACTTCGTCAATGCTATTGGATTTTACAATACAAAAAGGTCACCCAGAGTTACCGTTGCGTTTTGTGTAGTGAGAAGAGCGCAAGCCAAGACAATGGATGTGAAAATGGTCTTGATTATTTTGGTCCTATATCCACTGTTGTTAGTCGTAGAAAAGAAAAAAGATATGGAGCACTGTTCACCTGCCGGTAGTTAATACTACGGGTTTATTACTACCAGTAAAGGGTTTATTACTACGCCTGATTTAGTTATTACTGCGGTTACTGCAATGTTCTGTGACAGCACCCGTCATTTCCGAGAGAGTGTCTGGCTTTCCTCAGCGTTGGGTTGAACCCCGCTTCTTCTCGCGTTCTCGAGCTGCCGCAATTGGGGATATAGCCTCACCCTTTGATCGGTAGGATATAACCTGAACGCAGCACATTTGCGCTAGTAGGGGAAAGGGCTGTCACTCCTCTCTTCTGTAACCTTAATCTATAACAAGGTACCTACTCAGAGCGTAGTTAGGATTGCGCAACAATCATTACCTAGAAATCCGATCCACTATTTTTTAGTGCTAAAAGTTTCAGAATATACATTATGCCCAGGGATTCCAGGCATTCAATGAAGGAATCCTTTTTATCCATTTTCATATAAATAACTTCATTGGTAAATTAGACTTATTAATTTTCAATTTTTCCCCTTTTACACTCTTCAATTAATCACCTAACTGATGATGATTTCAGGGGCCTCTGCCTTTGCCTTACTTCTAGTAGTATTATTACTATATATTTCCATGAGTGAAATTTCCAATTCTATATTCAAGGGCAAATGTTCCCATTTCTATATTGCAGGGCATAAGTTCCCACTATTCAAAGTACCCAAAGAGGGCATACTTATATTGCTAACATAGTATTTTTACTATGAAGTCTCCAAAGTTATGAGCAAGTTATCCTTCCCGATTGTTCCAATCTTTGATTGGGGGGTATTATAGCCTCACCGTTTGATCGGGAAAATGTATCTGCAATCGCGGCAGCTCGAGAAACGCTGAGCGAAAGGTAGACAGCTCTCTCGGAAATTGCGGGTACTGTCACACTTCCCCCTTAAAAACATACTGTTATGAAGAACAAGTATGGAAAATGTGGACTGATGGTAGTATGGGTTCTAATACAGGAAAGGTTACAGTTCCATACTGCCGTATAAAATCCTAAATTAGAACTCAGACCCTCAACTAGTATGGCGGACCATTATGGCTCTGTCTTGAACAGTGGATTATTCGCTCTCCCCCTTCTATTGCATTATTGAACCAATATGAGTCCATGGAACTCCTTTCTGTTCTGATGATCGTATCAAGTTACCCTCCAGAATCAGTACGCAAGGTCGTATCTATGCTGATTTCACTATAACCCCAGCGCATAATCAACCATGCATGTGATTAGCTTGCCAACATTTGCATAGGCTACGTCCACACCAGCTTAACGTCAACGACCCAACTAATAAAATTCTTCTAAAATTTCACCTATCTATGTAAAACGCGTACGTTTTTCTTGTAGGTGAATCATTTTGTGAGGGTTGAAATACTGTACTACTCCTTTAATAACCTTTATAATTTTTATTAGAAAATGAAAAACAGAAACGACGTAGTTAGTATGTTTCGCTTAGCCCCTGGACAGGTATCACCATGTTTGACCTTTGAATTGAATCAATACGACCATGTATGTTGAAGCTGCAGCAACAATCTGTAATCACATACGATCAAATTTTACTATTTTAAACACACCAAAGGAATTCTAATGAGTGTACCATATCTTAATTATATAAAATTCTCAAGATACTACAGTTTAATGGCATATATTTAACATAGGTTTTACATTAAAGCCGTACCAACCGATGTTATGAGAGGGTAGCCAAGGCTAAAAAATCCACCAGCCGTAAAGTTCACGGTCTGCCTCATTTTAACACAGAGTTGCAGTTTACTCTGTTAACAGAAATGGCGTGAAAATAGAGTTACAGAAAATTACGGTTTGGAATAGGGCTGAACCATGACGCCCGAATCCACAGAGGTAAATCTAGTGATTATTGTATTCAAGTCTTTCTACAATATAAACAGTTTGGCTCAAATCCGCAAACAAGCAGAGAAAAATAGGAATTTTCAGGGTCGCAGATACCTCTGCCCGCTATGATGCTGTTGATCTTATCTATAGGAAGCCCAACATTATTTACTGATTGCGTGTTTGTTTATGACATACATATATACTTCGCGCCTCGCTGGATCTTTTCTCTTTTCTACTGCGTAGAAAACGAGGATAATTTGCTATGCAATTCTTAGCCTGAATCAACTTAGTTTTGGAATGTAGCCAGGTACGTAAGAAGAGGGAAATTGGTAGCTTGAAATGTGAACATTTATCACATAAATCAAGCGCTTTCCAACGAGTGGCGAACGATTTTTGTGCGATGAAAACTGCGGAAGTTTCATTCCCCTAACAACGGCTGGGTTGTACGTGAAAAACACTGAAATTTGTACGAGAAAATCATCTTTAATTTCGTTTGGAACGTTACAAAAAAAATTATTGGGGGTCGGCCTAAGAATTGCATAGCAATTAATATATATATATATATATATATATATATATATATATATATATATATATATATATATATATATCACTTGAATAATGACTCTACAAGAGCTTCAATAAATCACTTGGTAAGAAAAGAAAACAGAAAATTACAACACAAAACTAGTTTTGTGTTGTAATTTTCTGTTTTCCTTTCTCACCAAGTGATTTATATTTATATATATATATATATATATATATATATATATATATATATATATATATATATATATTTTTTTCTACTCGTGATCACGGCACAAATAGCCGAAATATTGAGGTACCATATATTTATTTTCCCTTTTACAGAAGTTTTTGTGTGTCTAAATCTGTCTTCTTTCTCTCATATCCAAATTTATATATATATATATATATATATATATATATATATATATATATATATATATATATATATATATATATAACTTAAATGTCCTTTAATCGGGAATCGGTTTTTAAAAAACAATCGTTTAATTCCCGAATACAATTTATTAAAATATGAAAAGAAACACACACGACTACGTACAGAGAGGGAACGTACCGCACGAGAGATTGCCCAACAGCGACTGCCCCGAGCTTCGGGAGGTCCGAAGCGAGGTGCTTCCACTAAGAGGGGAGAACTGCTGAAGGCAGTAGTTTTATTATTTTTACTCCCTATGTTAGAGGATCACATAATTCCTCCCTCCTTAAGATGAAAATTTAGAAAATTAAAAATAAACTAAATTTTCACAGGAAAAGATTTGAATAGCAAGGCCTTCATGTTCTCGTTGCGGTTAGCTTACTCTTCTGTTTACAATACGCAATTATGGTATAAGTAATAAACATGGTAATAAGTAAATACAAAATTACAGTCCAAAAGCTTGGAACAAAATATTTAATTATATCTAATGGCTCTAGACGTGTTAGTCTGTTTAGTTTGACATTTTTGAAACTGAGTTCTTTTAGAGTAAGCGTGGTATTTGACATTTGTGAATCATTAATTTCAAAATTCAAGTCGGTTAATAATTTAGGTTGGCCTAATGATTCACTTTCTGAATGAAGGGGTTGTCCGTTGTTCATCATACTGTTACCTTCCGAAATTAAAAATATACCCTTTAATTCCACTATTTCAGAACCATGCCTATTATTTATTTCTATTTTGTCTCCGAAGGGGAAGACTGCTAGATGTTGATTTGATTCTGGGATTGATTCAATCCAATTATCTTCAATGTTTACTGTTACGTATTCACAATGTTCGGCAGTACTGGAACTAAGTATTTCTTCTTCACATTTAACATTCTGGTTTGATATTAATTTTTTTACTACAATGAATGATACTACCCCTTTGACAATTATCTGACAGGGGTATTGTTGTATTATTTGACTTAGATTTGAGAAGATAATTTATCTTAGGAAATATGGAAACATACTGATTTTGCCTAAGTGTGGGTATTGGTCGTAAAAAGTACAAGTAGTATTGTAACCCATCGGACAATGGTAGATTGAGAAAATAAATTATTTCATCGTCCTTGATTGCACAGGTAACTTGAATAGTGGATTCTATTTCTAGAATATTCTCGTACTTTATTTCTAAAGGTAATTTGGAACCGTAAGTATTTGACAATTTTTGGAGTTCTACAAACAGCTGATGCGTTCCAATTATACTAGGATGTAATGTTCTCAATTTGCAAAATGTTATTGAATTCTCAATATCTTGGAATATTGTCAGTATCACATTAAATACTAGTTGTTGAAGGTTGAGTATTTCTTTTGTGGAATCAGCGAGAGCCTGATTAGAACTAATTTTCATGAAATTATCAATTTCTAACAGTTTGTTTTTTATTTGCTCATTATTGAAACGAATGTCTTGAATGGTCGAATTAAAGTCGGACATCAGATCTGAAATGAGTGAGAATTGAGAATCCAATTGATCCTGAACAGTTATTTCATTATTCTTAATTTGAGTAAACAGCTTTTCATAACGTTTACCGTCAGAGGCGTCTAGATTGCCGGTTATAAATTTAATTATATTTCCTAACCCATTTACTAATCCCCTCTTTTTTCTACCTTGATTAACATTAATGTGGGTAATTTTTTCCTTAATAATACTAATAGTATAATTTAATAATTTACAATATTCGTCTGTCTGTCTGACCTGGAATTGATTTACTTTGATCTTATTCAACAAATTTTCGTACTGTGAAGTTAGTTCGTAAAATTCATCAATTAAGCTATCAATTTTATAATGATGAACCAGAGTATGTTGGGAATTTATAAGTCGGGCTGGTCCTAATAGAATAGGCAGTATCCCTTGGTTAGTTGTTATATTTCTCACCTCGGAGCTTCCGATTGAGAAGAGGAGGGTCCTGGAACAGGTTCACGAGGTGAAGTGTCAGTGGGTAAGTCACTCGTAGTTTGTTTACGTGGTCTTTTTATATTAGACGTATGAATTTTTCCTTGTGTGTTATGGTGTCGAGGAACTATTTGAGCGGTTTTTAATTCGGGATTGGTTGATTCTAAGGTTTCCTTATGATATTTTTGTTTAGTTTTATCTTGAATTTGTCTCGTTCTTACAAATATTTCTGTGGGTAATTCTGGAACATCCTCTCTATTCTGATTCCTTCCTTCAGCAATACGTTCCTTTTGGGCTTGAGTTCTTTCTTTGATGATGTCATAAATTAGTTTTACTTTGTCTCGATGTTTGTCTATAAAATTCGTCATTAAGTTTTTCTCTAAGTCGGCTTCTAATAAAGGGTCGTTCTCTACATGACCATTTATTACTTCGAATGGCGTTAGTTTTGTTACAGAGTGGATACTACTATTATAAGCTATTAGTGCATAGTTAACTTTATTTTTTATGCTTTCATTTTTGAATTCGTCTCTATTTGACAGTATTCTAACGTGTTCAATTAGAGTCGAGTGAAATCTTTCTATTAATCCGTTCGAATTTGGGTTTTGAGAACAAATGTAATGAACTTTAATTTTGTGGGTCTCTAGTAACTCCTTTACCAATGAGCTACCGAATTCTGCTCCATTATCGGCCACGATCATTTTTGGTATCCCATGGTGGGAAAAGAATTTTAGAAGGGCTCCGACTGTGTCAATACTATTAGATGATTTTAGAATGTAGGCTTGGGCATACTTTGAAAATGAATCGATGATTGTTAAAAACTTGGATTTCTCCAAAGACAATTTGTCGATATGTAGGATTTCGAATGGTCTAGAAGGCGTGGGGGTAACGTTTAATTTTGGTTTAATGGGATGTCTGTCATATTTGCAGGCAAGACATATTTCGCATTTATTAATATAATTTTGGATTGTGGTTTTCATATTCGGCCAAAAATATTTCCTCTTAAGTTTCTCTAAGGTTTCAGTAATGCCTCGATGATTGGTTTTCCCTATATGTTGTTGTTGGATATATTCCCTAGCTGTTTCCGGATCTGTGACATCTTCTAGCCTAGCGGAACACTTGACGAAACTTATTTAAGAGAGTTTGACATTTCTTATCATTATTCGGCTGAATTCTTCATAGATATCGTTGACAAAAAATAAGGAATATTTTCTCTTCGGAACTATGTAGGTTTTCACAAAGTGAATTATATCTGATTCAAGATTATTTTTCCTAAGCGTTACTGTTATTCTAGTGATTCTTTCAAAAATATTTTCAATCCTAGGGTTTCTGGTTTCTTCTCTGTCGGCTACTACAATGATGATTTGGTTAGTTCCATAATTAACAGGTTTTTCGGTTATAGGAATATTCAGTATTGTGTTTCCCTCGTAATTAGAATGAACAGTGGGAGCTAAAGACGCTGAATCACTGGCGTTCTCGTCCACATTGACGACCATTGATTCCGATGAATTATTTACGGCATCATTTAGTTCTCCCAGTACTTCATTCATGAGTGGAGTTGGAGGACTATCCCCGGTGAGAGCATCTTGAACAATTTGCTCAACATCAGGTGAATTTTCGTTGATGTTAATTTCCACTCGGGAAAGGGCATCGGCATTTTGATTAGTGGATCCTTTTTTGTAGTGGATCTCATAATCATATTGCTCTAATTTAAGCCTCCATCTGAATAATTTAGAATTGGGTTCCTTCAGTGAAAATAACCACTGAAGAGGCTTATGGTCAGTAAAAATTTTGAATTTTCGGCCAAAAAGGTATGGTCTAAAGTATTGTGTAGCCCAGACACATGCAAGGCATTCCTTCTTGATGGTAGAGAGGTTGCGTTCATGGTCATTCAGAGTCCGGCTAGCGTACGCTATAGGTAAGTCAGCACCGTTAGTGCACTGGCTTAAAACCGCGCCTAACGCAATGTTCGAAGCATCAGTTGTAAGGTTAAAGGGCTTCGAGAAGTCGGGATATTGTAAAATCGGATCATTTATGAGCAGAGTTTTACATTTCTCAAAACACTCTTTATACTCGGGGTTTTGAGGATCGATCGTCGCTCCCTTCTTCAAACATTGGGTTAATGGTTTGGTTATTTGGGCAAAGTTTTTAATAAATTTTCTATAATAACCCAGTAGTCCAAGAAAACCCTTAATTTGTTTTGGAGTTGTGGGAATCGGATATTTGGATATAGCTTCGGTTTTGAGGGGGTTTGGCTTAACTCCTTCAGGGGTGATAAGATGTCCTAAATAGACACATTCTCTTTTGAGGAACTCCGTTTTATCCAATTGTATTTTCAAATTAGCTTCACGGAGTCTGTCAAAAACTTTTCTGAGACTATTTATATGTTCTTCGAGACTTGTACTATAGATGATAACGTCGTCAATAAAAACAGTGCAAATTTCATTCTGCAAACCGCGTAGTACATTGTCGAGCAACCGTTGGAAACTAGGAGGTCCGTTTTTTAAACCCATCGGCATTCTACTAAATTCCCAATGACCATTTTCCGAAGAGAAAGCAGTTTTGGCAATACTATCCGGATGCATTGGAATTTGATGAAAACCGCTTTTGAGGTCAAGGCAAGTGAAGTACATACACCTACCAAGTTTGTCGAGCAAATCATTTATGACTGGAAGTGGGTATTTATCGTCTATTGTCTTGTTGTTAAGTCCGCGGTAATCAATAACCAGTCGATACTTTTGTTTGCCGGATGCATCTAATTTTTTGGGTACGAGCCAGAGTGGACTATTCCAAGGTGAAGAGCTGGGTTGAATAATTCCCTGTTTGAGCATATCTTGTATTTGGTTATCAATTTCCTTTTTATATACCTCGGGATATCGGTAATTGCGGGTATACACGGGGATCTCGTCAATGGTACGGATTACATGTTGGACTTTATTAGTACACGTTAAGGTGTTTCCTTCACAATGAAACAAATCTTTGTACTGATATACTAAGTTCAAAATTTGTCTCTTTTCTTCTTCGTTCATATGATCCGTTCGAATATTAGTGGGGTCAAATACATAATTTTGCGTATCATAATAATTCACATTTGGACTTTTCACTTTGTCTAAAATGGGGATTTCTTCAACTTGGATGGGTTCAAACAGTTTGAAATTACATTCAGAATCACTATTATTTAAAATTCCTACGTAACATTCCTTATCTTGAATTTTGACCAGGCATTCAGGAATTTCTAGTGAATTTTGTTTCAGATATGGAATTACTCCTTCCTTTTTTGTTGAATCACAACGTACGGGAATTTTAATCTGCGAAATTGCCCTAGGTGGTATTTTTTGTTCATAGATCGGGTTTTTATTTATTTCTTGATCAACGTAGTGATATTTAAAAGGGATTTTGAAATTTTTTATTATCAGTAACTTGTTCTCATAATCAATATGAGCGCCAAGTAACTCAAGGTTATCCGTACCTAATAGCAATCCGAATCGGCTATGGAATTTGTGAATTCTAAAAAGGAGATTTAGGTTTTTAATTTTGAACATTTCGCCACATGGGATCCTCGCACTATTGCTCCCATATGACAATCCGTGGATTGACCTAACTTGAAATTTCTCTGTTATGATTTTGTCGGGGAAAAATTTTTTAATGACCTCTGGATGCACAAAACTTGAAGTGCTTCCGGAGTCCAACAGGATTCTAATTTTATGCTTCGGAAATACTATGTATGGCAGTTTTTGTCCAGCTTTTGGTTTCAAATGTATTAGGGAGAATGTAGCGATTCGGACTCCTCCTCTAAAAAAGAGTCCTCATCGGCCGGATTTTCCGCGTTGTATTCGGGGTCAGAACTTCCCATACTTTCTTCCTCGGGAATTTCCACATTGTTCAAATCTAAATTCGGTCGAGTTGTTTGCCAAGACATTGGAGTCGACTTTGCAAAATTGGACGTTCCTTGACTTGGAACTTGAGTCTGTGGGGGCCTTGTGATTTGTGAAGTGTTATTTTTATTGGGGGTAAAGGGCTTGGATGGCACTTGATTTTGGGTTTTATTTGGGAATGTTTTGGGCTTAAATCCTTGGCCATAATATGACGGTTTGGTTGCCGGAGTCGTATTTTTATTTTCCGGTTTTATCGCCGGTTTGTGTTGGGGGTTCCGATCGAGTCTACCCTTTTGATACTGCATGATTTGATAATCGTTCGTTAGTATCGAAAGGGCTTCGCCCATCGTTTTCGGTTTCCTACTCCGAAGTTGACTTCCGAGCGGTTCCCGTAGGTGCAAGAGTAACGTCCGTAGACTAATATCTTGGTAGTGCTCGATCAATATCTCTTGTTTCGTTTCAGTTTCATGATTTTTAATCCAAGCAATAGCCAAATTTAGTTTTGCTTTAATTTTATTATGAAACTGAAAAGGATCTTCGCTCTCCCTATGTCTCAGTCCAGTTAGTTCGTGACATAAAGTAAATATGTCCCGTTTGTCGGAGTACGTCTCTAGCAATGCAGTTTTAATACTAGGAAAGTCCGTAAGTGCGTAATTATCTAGCATATCCGAGGCTGGTCCCTGTATTTTGGACATAATGGTCTTAAGGACCTCCTCATTTTGATAATTTGTGGGATCTTCATCATCTATGAACCTATTAACTATAGATTCACACGTATCCAAAAATTTCCGGAGCTTTCCTGGGTTTCCCTCAAAGGTCGGGATCATGTCCGCATGTTTCTTTTTAAATTCGGGGACTTGGTCCCTAGTATTTTGATTGACATTTAAGTTTCTGAGGGACTCCTGAATTCTTTGAGAAATAAAATAATCTACAAAGTTGGGATCATCAAAAGGGTTGCTCGGGATCGGGTTTGCCGCCCCAGGTTGTGACTGTCCCTCAGACATATCAGAATCTTCCTCTATTACAGGTAGTCTTTCGAAAGGTGAGCAAACCTTCCTTAAGAAATATTTTCTGTAGTTTTTTGGAATTTTGACAGGAAAGTATGTACTGTTCAGTGTCTACTCCAAGTGTTCGTTTGTGTCAGTGTGTAATTGTACAACAAAACACAAGTTTATAATATTCAATTATAAAAATGAAATCAAGTATCTTAAATTAAGACAATAAAAATTGATTAATTATGAAATTAAGTCAGATGACGGGTGGCTTGAAACGAAATTTCAATAATTAAATACAAGTAAAATAAAGTGTCTTTAAATTGAGACAATAAGAATAGTTTAATTATGAAATTAACGTCAGATGACGGGTGGCGTGAAACGCAATTTCAATAATTAAATACGAATTAAATAAAGTGTCTTTAAATTCAGACAATAAAAATTGGTTAATTATTCTGCAATACCGCGCCAGATGACGGGTGGCTTGAAACGCGGTTGCAACAAAACCTTGATCGTTCCTTCCCACCAGGTAACGGGTGGTTTGAAATGGGGAGGTTTAACGATTATTAGAATAAAATTGAATCGTTCCTTCCCACCAGGTAACGGGTGGTATGAAATGGGGAGGTTTAACAATTATTAAAAATTAAATGAAGTCGAATTAGAAGTTTGTATCTTGTATAAGTTTGCCGGTGATCTCGCTACTCTTGAAGAATTAAAAGATGAAGCTGGGTTGGTACTTACAACGCGACGAGAGTAAACATCTGTTTTCTTATCTCAGCTTTAGGTGAAGGTCGACAGAGTAGGTACCTCGGTGTCTTGTTGCGGCCAGCGGCTTCTGAGAAAATATAGCGAAGGAGCACGGCGTTCTTCCGTCTTCACAGGCGGAAATCCACTTCTATTTATTTAACGAGCCAAGTGTCTTTGCTCGGGCGTCCTGTTTTTGGCGAATTCGCGTAGTTTCCTCTTGTGGAGCGTGTGATGTTCTCTCGAAGTCACAGAGTGAGTAGAGATGATAGATTTTCTTCTTGGTGAACAGCAGGTTCCCTTTGGGTCAGAATGCAATCGATTTTGATTGATTGATTTGCCCAAAGTTAATTGATTTGTCCACGAGACTGCGCCACTTAAATGTCCTTTAATCGGGAATCGGTTTTTAAAAAACAATCGTTTAATTCCCGAATACAATTTATTAAAATATGAAAAGAAACACACACGACTACGTACAGAGAGGGAACGTACCGCACGAGAGATTGCCCAACAGCGACTGCCCCGAGCTTCGGGAGGTCCGAAGCGAGGTGCTTCCACTAAGAGGGGAGAACTGCTGAAGGCAGTAGTTTTATTATTTTTACTCCCTATGTTAGAGGATCACATAATTTATATATATATATATATATATATATATATATATATATATATATATATATATATATATATATATATATATATATATATATATATATATAGTTTTGATGAAGGATGGAAATTCGCGAGTAATATTAATTTTAGGTATCAAGTACAGATGGTTGGAAAATATAGGAAACACATAAATATGAATTACTTACAAAATTGAGAGAATATTTCGCCGTTTCGCTCTGCTGACGACGCCGAAACGGCGAAATATTCTCTCATAAATATTCATATTCATGTGTTTCCTATATTTTCCGACCTTCTGTACTTGATACCTCAAATTTATATATATATATATATATATATATATATATATATATATATATATATATATATATATATACATATATATAGTGTTCGAAGAGATATTAAAACTTGATATATATTAAGGCGTACCATTAAGTGATGTTTTTTGCATTTTTTGGCCATTATACGTTTCATAATTTTGCTTAATTCTGTACTTAATGTATGTTTCTAGAAGTTATAGGTAATAAATATCACTTGCACTGACAGAAAGAGTAATTTTTGTAAATCACTTGAATTCCTTCAACAACAACAAAATTTTAAATTACATACATTGATTTTTTAACTCCCATAAAAATGAGTTTTATAAATTGATTTTTCAAAATTTTCTACGGTTGAGGGAAATTGTAATTTCTTGCTATAAGTTTGCAATCATATTTTCGAGGTACATACACACCCACACACATAACGTACGAAATGAAACATTGTATGGAATTTAAGAATGGATATAATTAAGGGCATCAGAAAGAAGAAGTCGTTTCATCCTAACATAAACCATTATATAATCAAGTATGCTTACGTTACTGCACAAATCAATCCTGTCTTGCATCAGTTTGAAAAGCGCTTTATTGAACTCCTCTGCCTGCAACATCAATACGAGTTACATGCAACATCGTACATTGTTAGCCCTACAATACGTACTTATGTACAATTACTCAAGTAAAATTTAGGTGTACCGGTGTATCACGGCACAAGTCTGAGGCTACCTGTTTTGCGTGATATTTCTGAAATCTCTTTCTCAATGAGCTGCTAAATTGAATAATTATTAAGAGTCTGAATAGCCAACCTATACCAAGCGAATATGGGCGATTTGATGAACATGTCGAAATCTAGACCTATATCCTTCATCCTTTGTTTACTAGAAAAACGTAAGAAAGTATAAGCTCCCTTAATATCTGAATCTGTACTTTCTAATTCCACAATAACAAACACACTATTAGAAAGAGAACATAGTATTCAATGATAGAATTAAGAACAATCTATATTGAGAAAAAAGGATTTTTTTTTGTTGATTTAATAAAAACCTCTGTCTGGCTAAAGTTACTATTTTTACTGAGTGGAGCATGCAATAAAACAGTCGACTGCAGTCATTCCTTAGATGTGACTCAAGGGAGTCACCGTGACCCTATTTAATTTCGTTGATAGTTAATGATTTTTCTCAGGAGCTCTTTAGTGATAGCAAGTCGATGGTGATTAATTTTTCGGGTGGCACCAATTTTCAGGTTCTTAAGCAGTAAACTGGAATATACTTATACATGTCTATGTACGTCTATGTGTTGGAATGTATACACTGGTAGCATTATAAAAAATGCTGATGTTCCATTCCTTCTTGGAGACTTGGATGAAAAATCATCTCGCTTAACAGTGCCTGTTCCTTAGAAGTACTCACGTACAAGATCTCGACCTTCTAGGATTACACCGTCAATCCACTTCACACTTTCACGATTATCCATAAAACGCTTTCATCGACATAAAAAATAACAAAAATTGCTGTCCTTATAGATTGTACTTGCTATTCACCCTTAGAATCGTGCCCGTTGCAGTGTCCCGTTCACACCTTGTTCATTGCCGCTAATGACCCTTCTAGTTTAGATGAGGCTTGAATTAAAGAAACAATAATAATAAATAGAAAAAACGATTAAAATAATAGTACAATAATAATAATACAAAGCCAACCTGAATCGTTGTTCCAAACCACAACATTGGGCTCTACCATGACTTTTATGTGGGTGCCAAGCCATGTGGGTATTCATGGAAATGAGTGTACTGATACCTTGTGAGGGGAGTCATTGATGATAGCTCTATTGTGATTTTGCCTTTACACATTGAGCACCATATGCAGTTCTTATAAAAGCAAGAAAGACCCTATTCAAATTATAAACCGCTCATCCACACAGTCTCAAAAACTTCCTAACGATTACGACATTACTGGAGTCCTCAACAGTACCCAGGATTCTTTGGTCGACCATGATTAGGTACCTTCATCTCTCAACTGTGACTTGTGCTACTACTGAATTCAGGGAGGAAGTGGTAGCCTATATAGGCTTCGTAGTTAAAAAAGTTAGAGGCAAGTTACATCGCTCTGAATGCAGCAATGCTCTAGTGAGTTGCAAGGATTCTGCTTCCGGTCGTTCTCTAATTGCTAAAGCTAAGGATAAGGAGGAATTATATATCTGTCTGAAGAATGTGACGGCCCGACAGCCTGCGGCACCTGTCGGCACCGTCACGAACGCAGTCAGCGCACTGCGACACTTCCCGCTAGAGCAACACTGTCGCTGTGCGCCTTGTAATAAGATTTATTACGTTGTATGACTTCATATCAGCTGGTAAGGTAAGATTCTATCTCAGTCCCATAAAAAACGTTCTTGATATTAAATTGATTGATTCCTGATATCATACCTGATCCTGATGACTACCCAGGCTGATCCCATCTAACCTACCCCTTGCGGTGTCTCGGTATTAGTAGGTATTGCAGAGTTAACATAAAACATAACTGCTTTCCAATTTAATCGAATCCCTTAGAATTCTTCTTGGAGCAAAAACTGTAACGGACTTAGATCGGCCGCAGAGGTGCAATGGGGCCTAAATCCGCACTCATAGAGAGAGGGGAGTGTGAAGTACCATAAGAGATACAACTTGTACTAATAGCAAATGTGCTATGTTTGAAGAAGATGATTTTCCGGTTCTCGTATCCTCATCTATCGCCAAACGCAGCATTTCAAGAACTTAAGAATGACGCCCGAAGCGGGAGCAACGGACGCGCATTCTCTTGGATCTCACGGGATCTGTCACAATACATATTTGGTTCCTCGAATAAATCGTACAACCATTGCCTTTGAATCTGTGTACCAATTATTTTCTCCTTGCTCCTTCACATTAGAGTAATATTATAGAGAATCTTGGTGCATTATGGCATGGCAAGTGATTCGACCCTTATCACAAGGAGTTTAGCGTATTTGCAGTCTTACAGAGAGATTGCTACGCAAACAAATCAACAGTGGCAAACTGCAAAGCACATCTGCAACTACATTTTATCCCGAAGTTTCCTCCCACGTGCTGAAGGAATGTAGATCAACAGCCTTTCCTTCTCTTGCACAACGCTCGTTAAACCATGATTTTGAGGACAACCACACATTCGATTTAATAAAGGCCGTCAGCGTTGCATATCTCGCTCTGCGAATTTACCACGAAGGTCGTAAAATAAATGCCAAAAGACATGCTAACAGTTTGCGTCAGACCAACACAAAATTGATCCTGTTCAATGGACAGTG
This sequence comes from Adelphocoris suturalis, assembly GCA_030762985.1. Lineage (NCBI taxonomy): Eukaryota > Metazoa > Arthropoda > Insecta > Hemiptera > Miridae > Adelphocoris > Adelphocoris suturalis. The sequence continues at coordinate 122,769,211 of CM061040.1, forward strand.
AGTTAAATAGTCCCAAACTTCAATCGATGGCAACTTATTTCGTTTTTGTGTCAGCTAATTTTTGTAGAAAAGGAAGCTATTGCAATGGTTCCAAACTATTTTAAATCACAATTTTCGAAAACTTTCTTAACTAAAATCCGTTTTGTGGCATTATGAAACAAATCCAAGAACACGAGACGAACGAGAACATTAACAAATGTATGCTCAAAATTGTGCTAAAAAATGCACCAAAATGTCATTAATATTTGCTAAAAATCGATAAAAACTACCAAAAAGCTGAAGATCCCATATCTTGTTAGAATGATTTTTGGATAAAAAAAGTGTCCTCCTAAATCAAAATTTCCAATTGGTTTTTTCGTTTCAGATCATGAATATCAATTTTGTTCCGTGTGTGTCTGTGGTAACTCCTTGTCACACTCAAAACTATACCAAGTTACTGTCCGATTCCGATGAAGTTTTCAAGGATTGTGAGGGTAAGCTCCTAGACGGCCCCGTATAATTTGCAATGCCTTCAAGTCAACAGTAGCCTGTGTGCATGCGCAAACTTTAATTTATGACCCCTTGAGTGTACGTATATAGGTGTGTGCGTACACATGGCATTGTGGTAAATAGGTGCATACCCGAAAGCTGTAACAGTACTGTGATATGTAACTGTAACACTGCTGTGATAAAGTTTAGCTTTAGTTGTTTATGAATTTCGGAAGTTGTCAAAACAAGTCAAGTTGGGCACTCGTCCATTAGGTACCTAAACTTGAAATAAATTTTAGCTAATCAGGTGTTTTATATATGTTCCTAAGTCGTTGACTTAAGTTTGTTGTTGTAAAGAATAGGTACCAATTGTAACATTCTCACCATTGTCATTAAGATCACTTGTTAGGTTGTCTCAACAGAATCATGGATCTTACACTTAGTGTATCCAGCCAAGTGCACTGGTGACGTCATCAAAACTTCGGAATTTGTTCAAAAATCAACGCAAGTATCTCGCGAAAAAAATAAATAGGTATCATCTCAACTCAATCTCATCTTTCAAACACAAAAAAGAAAAAAAAAGAAAAAGAAAAAATACGTAGGTAACGCTTATTGCACCAAATGAAAAGAACAGTATCCAGAATACAGGGGAAAAATAAAACAGGATAAAAATCCAAAGGAATAGAATACAATATTGAAAAATAATATCGATGTGACTTCAGAGAATGATAGAAAGTAGCAATAGCTTAAAAAATATGCCATAATACAGACCAGGTATTTTACAATCTAAAATTTAAAACAAATTGTAAAAAAAGTAAATTGTTATTGAAATTGCCATAAAATTGTTGAACATGTTTCAATGAAAGAATTGGCCAAATTGTGACAACGAAATTAATCGTTAAAGCTCATGAACTACTGTCTTATTGAAACGACATCAAATTGTAATTAAATTGTGGAAAAATTTGCTATGATTTATTATGTTTGTGGCGAAATAACTCCCCATTTAAAACAATGTAGAAATTTAGGTAATCTGTAGTACCTAGGACATTTGTTTCAGGCAAAAGTTGGTCAGTAGCTGATTACGAGAAAGAAGAAGCAGGCCTGGTTTAAACTCAAAATGTAATGAAAGTCAGGATTTTCTGGGAATAAAAGAAGTTTTAGATATTGTCAAAAGAAATGGTTGCAACGGAAAAAAATCGTGTTGTTTTTTTAATGTGAAATATGTTGAAATCCTTAACAAGGGGAAAAAAATGTTGATGAATAAAATTGAAGAGATTGATAGCTAATCTTAAAAGTAATAGCGTTCTCTACGATGAAATTTGGGACCTTGATAAGAATCATTATATTACGTAAAATATTGACTGATAAAGATTAGCGGTAAAATGTAGAATCACAGCAAAAATGACGATATTATATATGAAAGGTTTACTAACAAATATGAATGATGAAATTCGGAATTATTGCAAAAATGTAATAAGAATTGCAACTGAGTTAATGATCTTTTCCTCCATTAATGATTTTGATAAAGACTAATTTATAAATGACCCATTAATAAAAATTAAGTTGGAGTGTACCAGATGCGTGCCTTCCAACAGGGGCAATCAGCATTGGGTCGTATTGAAAAGCGTTAAACTCCAGAAATCGTTTCAGAAAGCCTCAAAATGGATTTCCATGGCGAATGTTTGTACAAACAATTATATTTAAATATTCACAGGCATATCTTCATTTTCTACGACGATTCGCTAATAATAATAAATGTTTTAAAAAACCCTTCAATGAAGCTTCCTGTAATTTTTTCCTTTGTATGAAAGGTACCCCTTAGAGAAAAACTCCCAACGAATCTCCCAAGCACAGCGGAAAATTAACACTTACATTTCTATTATATTCTTCACAGCTGCTTGTAATTTGGATCACAATAATGATCCTGAAAGCGAACAGGAACAACACGTTACCGCAGAACAAGGACCTGTCAGTGTTAGCCAAACATTGGCTAGTGGCAATAAAAAACACACTTTGGTAAAAAAAGGAGAAATTTTCATAACACAGGAAAAACAGCTGACAAGAATAAAGCGAATTTACTGATTTGATTGAATCCGCTAAATAAAAAGCGTGAGTAGCGCAAGTTATTATTCGCCGCTCAATGTTATTTCCATGCGTGGTAATTATTTTCATCAAAAGCTTGAATCTTTGAGACGATGAACAAACGAATGTTTTATATTGTAAAGCTACCATGTACATTAACGTCGAGAACAACAACATTAGAGAACGTGTAAGAACTTTTCTCAGGCCAAGGATGCCAAGACGACATTCACAATACAGATGAAGTGAAGACCAGAAGATTGCAACACAAACAGGCAAATAATGAATTTCATGAACTGCGCCAGTTATTTGAAACGTTGCAAGATGTTCCATCCAACGGAATCTTTTGGAAAAGCACATGAGAGTGTGTATGACGTATGGCAAGCTGGCAGAATAATTGATTAAACCCGCCAATATTTCCCCCACCATGCGCGACTTTGGAATGCGCACAGTGATCAAAATCACTGCCCTGTAAATGGTGAGTATTACGAAGAGTGATGAGCTCAGGGCTATTGATACGAAAAGCAAAGATTTCTTCGGGTTTCCTTCTTCGTCGAAAGGGAAAATCCCGAGCTTTCTCGATAAACTGAATAAAGGGGTGTTGGCCATATTACTTTTACTGGATAACTTCATGTTGTTTGAGATATCGGAACGTGTTGATAACTGTATATTATACTAGTAAGGCATTTCACCTTTTAAGGGGATTGCTCTCATTTGTGGACAACTCTGGCAAGTTAAACACTCGCCAAATACGCCTTTCATTTAACAAATTACATTGTTCTCTACATAAAAAAATAAAATAAATGAAGTAAAAAATAATAATAATAATAAATATAGTAAAATAAATAAATAAAGGTCAATTTTGTACAATGAAAATTGATATCACACGAGTTGGATCTAGGTGGTTATGTGTCAGCAAACTTTGGAGGGGCTGTTCTACTAAGGAATTTTTCCGTTATCGTAACGCCAGGTCCCCAGGCTACTGCCATGTCTTATCAGGCTCTGAATTTTTACTATGGGATTGACTACTTGATGTTATGTATTTTTGAGATGTGAACTTAGCGAGTGTAACTACTCAAAACTATTGAAACCTCGTCTACTATCACTGTTGGAGAGATTCTACACAGATCAGTTATTTGCTTAAATCAGTGGTCTGGAACCTCGCTACGCCAACATCTAAAAAATACGTAACAGATTCATTCTCTTTGCAAAAATGCAGATTAGCTGATGCAGATTTCAGCGGGCCTGAAACCGATTATAGGTGGACAAAATTATTTTATGAGCAATTCTTTTAGGAATTTTTGGGCTGATTCCGAATATACCCCATTTTCCTGTACTTTAAATAGCTTCTTTTACCCAAGAAATCCATTTTTAAGATCGACCATTATTCCCTACGGTTTTTATGAGCCGCCGGTAACTTTAATGTTATTTTCACATATAACGTATTTACTGTGAACATATCCGTCAATCCCTAGTAGTGAGAATAGCTCGTATTTTTTTTATCTGGGTGATGATAATTCGTCCAGAAGAAAATAGAACCACTTGTAAAAATACATTTCAGAATTCTCTGTGATCAGATCTAAGAAGAAATGACTGTTGTGCGTCTGTTTGTATTACCATATATCTTGATAATTTATTTGTGTATGTCACAAAATCTTGTTTAGGTCCTTCGCAACTATTTAGTTGTGCACTACGTCTCTGGAATTTCAAGATTCTTTATTTGGCACAACAAGAAAATTACCAAAAGGAAATATACTGATCAATGAATAAATAGATTTAGAAACATAAAGAAAAACTTAACCAATACATTACTCACGTGTGCCCACAGAGGCTTATAATTCAAAGAATTCGTGTCCCTCTGTGGAGTCACTATCCTATCCCTCATGGTTTTATATATATACAGGGTGAGTCTCTCGCAAATGCAAAAAAAAAAATTTGGGTAAAACTACATCAAAAATGGAGTAAAATGCCGCCAACTGCATATTTTTATCTCAATCCGTTCTCGAGATATGATTTTTTAAAGGTTTTTTTCAGGAAAACCGTATTTTTTTCCTTTTAAACTCAACTTACTTCATTCTCACTTTACTCACTCACTTCTTCTTCACTTTACTTCATTTAATTTTAATTTTTGACCACATTTTCGGAATCAGCACTAAATTTACTATAAGAATAGTGTACTTGGGTTCTTGAAAAGTACCATCCAAAGGCCCTCACATCAGCTCAAACATTGACGATTTTGAAAAAATAATATTTCTGAAAATCTTTAAAACTTTACTACTCTTTTAAAAAGAATCCTGGAAACTGGCAAATCTCATGAAAACTGCTTCATCTAATATGCTTTCCAACGGTATTATCAATTTTACTTTTATTTTGTTATTTAGGGGAGAAAATAATATTTTAATGTTAAAAAATGTGCGTTTTTCAATGAAATTGTTGGTTTTCTTGAAAGATGACCCTCCATGAACCTACGAGTATGGGATCGGTTTCTATGTATTTTTTCTCGCTGGATCGAATGGAAACTCTTGCAGATCTCTCAACTACGTTATAATCGAGTTTTACACTTTAATTAACTAGTTTTACCCCATAACACACATACATTTAATCGTAACAAACAAACTAAACATTTGCGATTTTAAGTGTAAAACTCGGTTATAACGCAGTTGGAGAGATCTACAAATGTTATCACTCGATACAGCGTGAAAAAATACATAGAAACCGACCCCATACTCGTAGGTTCATGGAGGGTCATCTTTCGAGAAAACCAACGATTTCATTGAAAAACCCACATTTTTTAACATTAAAACATAATTTTCTCCACTAAATAACAAAATAAAAGTAAACTTGATTATACCGTTGGAAAGAGTATTAGACGAAGCAGCTTTCATGAGATTTGCCAGTTTCTAGGATTCTTTTTAAAAGAGTAGTAAAGTTTTAAAGATTTTCAGAAATATTATTTTTTCAAAATCGTCAATGTTTGAGCTGATGTGAGGGCCTTTGGATGATACTTTTCAAGAACCCAAGTACACCACCCTTATAGTAAATTTAATGCTGATTCCGAAAATGTGGTCAAAAATTAAAATTAAATGAAGTAAAGTGAAGAAAGTTGAGTTTAAAAGGAAAAAAACACGGTTTTCCTGAAAAAACCTTTAAAAAATCATATCTCGAGAACGGATTGAGATAAAAATATGCAGTTGGCGGCATTTTACTCCATTTTTAATGTAGTTTTACCCAAATTTTTTTTTGCATTTGCGAGAGACTCACCCTGTATATATATATATACATATAAAATCACTATTAAGTAAAAGAAAACGATTATAAAAACATCTTCTTAGAATAAAAATCAGCAATATTTACAATTAAATGCTTTTTAAATAATTTAAATTTGTCAAACTGACTGATATAAATTTTATGATTATAACAATTTGTAACTCTACAACATACCTATGCACTTCTTCTTTAAATTTCCAGTTTAATTTTTGGAATTCTAATGTTGGACCTATTTGCGGTTCTCGTATAGTCCAACTGCGATAAATTGCTGTCATTAATACCAGCTCCGTACAGAATGGAAGCGGATAAATGACGATTTTTTTTTTTTTTGCGTTAGTATGGATCAGAAATGTAGTCAAATGCCGCCAACCGCGTATTTATATCTCAATCCGTACTGGAGATATGATTTTTTAAAGGTTTTTTTTAAGGAAAACCGTGTTTATTCCTGTTAACTCAAAATTCTCAACTTTGCCTTATTTAATTATAACGTTTGACGTCATTTTTGAAATCAGCGTTGAATTTCCTATAAGAATAGTGTACTTGGGTTTTAAAAAGTGCCTTTCGAGCTGATTTGAAGGTCTTCAAATGGTACTTTTTAAGAACCCAAGTACACTATCATTATAAGAAATTCAACGCTGATTTCGAAAATGAGGTCAAAAGTTGATATTAAATGAGACAAAATAGATAATTTTGATTTTAAAAGGAAAAAACACGGTTTTCCTGAGAAAAAAAAAACCTATAAAAATCATATCTCCAGTACGGATTGAGATATAAATATGCGTTTGGCGGCATTTGACTACATTTCTGATGCAGACTAACGTAAAAAAATTGTCGTCACTTTTCCGCTCCCAACCTGTATACACGTAAACGTGATTCCTTCAGAAAAATATCCCGAATTTTCAAAAAACCCAGTTCCTTATAAAAAGTATAGCTGAGGAATACCGAAATAGTTTATTTCGAATTATACGCTAAATTATATTTTGCACAACTTGCAATGAGTGAAGTAAACTTTTACATACCAAGATACCATATCTAATCAAAGAATATTGCATAAACCAAAATAAATCATTTTGAAAAAATTTTTGTTAGCGAAACCTCTTGAAATTTTAAGCACATAGAAAAGTTTTCTCAATTTTTTCACTAACAAGTCTATAAGCCCCTTGAATCTCAAATGTTGATATACAAGCAACCCCCAATATTTACATTCATTTACAAAAGTAAACATTACAAATGTCGAATCTTCATAATTACTTTCTCAGTGATGTCAGAATTCACCTTGTTATGCACTAATTTTAAGAGGAAAATGGAGGGAGGCATTTTACGAGTTTGGTTCCTTATTTGACCCTAATTGTTCTGGTTTTGCCCTGCGTCGTTGGATTTTTAAATTTTTATTTTTTGGCTTGGGGAGGGGGTTAGTTTGCTGGAGTCCGTTCTTCCTCAGAAGTTTGTTGTTGACCGATTATCCCTTTATTAGAAAACTTCCCGACCGAGGGGGATGGATGAAGGGGATGGTAGTGGCGATAGGTGTTGAGAGGAGCGACAATGCAAGAACATCTGCCAAGTTGGATGTGGCATATATAGTTTCCTCGTTTCAATAAAACGAATATATAGAACATTAAAATGTTTCAAACTGTGGGAGTTTCAATCCCATGGAGATTATTTCGGAGTTTGAGATAAATCTTCAATCAGGCAACAAGACAATTATGCTTGCGCGAAAACTCCCAATGTTTCGGAAGCGATAGAGTTCATTTGGGACAATGTACAGTATGAACCGTTCAATCTCTAAAAATTTCATCGAAATCGAATGTAAGCTGCAGATTTCATGGTTGTTACAGGAGTTCAAATTTCGCACATACAGATGAAATACATCTGAGGTAACTAATCACATCGTCATTACCCAACTACCTTTCAAATATGGGCGAGATCGGATGAATAAGCTATGAGAAAAGGAGGCTTGATAAATGATCACAGTTATTTTCATTGATGAAAGTTAATAAATAAAAACATCGTACAAGGCTGACTGACGATAATCTGAAAAATTCTTTGTGTCTTTGTATCAGTGGAATTAATCCAAACATCGACGGATTAGTTTCCCAAATTTAAGCTCAAGTGTCTCATTGATTTCGGTGTCGCTATTTAACTTATGTAGTTTGACAATTCCAAATTCAACGATTTTATTATAATGTTGTACCCACCATTTCATTTCATTTTGTTAGTTTAATAAATTTTATTATAATATCATTGTCGTATTATTTCATGTCTGATATCTATCGCCAAAAATTATGAACCCTGGAAATGCGCTAGTTTTAAACGTGGCCCGCGAACGAATTCGCACACTAAAGTTGGGCCCACAACATGTCAAAGGTTGCCCATACCTGCTTGAGATGGAAAGTTCCATCAGATTTATGGTAGGGTAGATACGTGCATGAGCTAACATGAATTATATGGATTACCAATTTCTCCTATAGGTCCTATATCATTCTAATTTAATGGCTAAAAGGCATAAGAGAAACCATGAAGCTATACTACCCTTCTAACTTGGCAGGCCATTCCTAGGTCAGCTGTAATGTAAACCTTTAGCTCTACCAGCAATAGATGGCTATTTACCTGGTTATTATAGTTTTCACAGCTACTTGTGATTTTGATCAATGCTATTATTCTTAATAGAAAGTTCAGCAAGATGTTGGAACAAAAAGTGAACCTTATCATGAAATCCGTGCAACATTTAGCATTGTAAATAAAAAACAGGCCTTGTGACAAGTGAAAAAATATCTCAGTGCATGTAACAAAAATTTGCCAATTAAAGAGAAAATTTATTTCTCTGACGATTCCCATGAGTTTGCTTGCATGCATCACCATTATTGTAGCAAGTTGGTATTGATGATATCTTCCACGTCTTAAATGTTTTTTCAATATGCAAAACCGGTGAGATACTTCATTGATCAAGGTGCAGTATTGTAGGGACAGTAGTAATAAAAGCATGGAGAACCAAAAAAACAGCGACCATGTTACCAAATCCTTTACAGTTTTGCTGGTAACATACTTCGAGTACAAAGCCATGATTATGATTAAAATTATAAATTTTAGTTTGTTCGACTCATTTTTTCTGCTGCTGTTCCGTATAAAGGGATATAGGCGGTACAATTTCTTCCAATGTCATCTATTTGTGAGGCATTGGAGCAAATGTAGAAGTGATGGTAGAGTTGCAGAAGAATGCAGGATTACCACCATCACGTTTTCCATAAACAAAGATGGATTTGATAAACTGAAGAAATCTCTGAGCCTTCGTGCACATGTGATAAGAGCTAAAGATGTAGTTATCAAAACAGATCCTACAGTGACTGAAAGTTTTGGAATCCCATCGTCGTCGAGTGGAAAGATACCAAGAATCCTAGATAGGCGAAACACCAACATGTTACTATTATATCAAAAATTGGTTTTGATCAGTGTAGCAAAGTACAAATGCAATTATGTTGACTTAGATGTGAAAATGGTTCAATTACGTGTTGAATCGACATGGTGCAATTACGTATTGAATCGACATCACAATACTAGTAGAGACTTCCTCCTATAATTTTCATACACGAATCTAGAAATGAAATGAAATTAGAGCAAATGATTTACGTTTACGTAATTATTTACTTTTCAACACAATTATGGAACTGATTTACTTCAACGACATATTACCACTGGAACCTTTCGACATCTTAAATTTCTTAATTATAAAAATTGAGTCTGTTTTGTTTTACCGACAATAGGATTTTAATAATCAACCTTTTTGTATCAACACGTTCAATAAGAATTTTCGACATGCTGCCATTTTATGAAGTCATTGGGCTTGATGTTCAAATTAGGACAACAAATTTTATAAGAAACTATGAATGCAATATGTACATGGCTGAAGGTCATATTCTTCTTATTCATTTGCCCTTATACTGCTGAGTGTCGGGAAGCGACTAACAGACCTCCAGCTTGTCTGATCTTCGGCCATTGAACTTGCAGCACTCCATGATAACCATCTCTTCCTATCATTTTCTCTTAAATCATCCAGCCAGATCCTCCTTCTTCCTCTTGGACTTGCCAGCCTCATAAGATTATTTAGGGTATCGTTTATCATCCATCCGAGTTACGTGTGAAAACCACTGGAGCTGGCTGCGTTTTATTCGATCCATCAGATGCTCAGTATTGAGCCCTGCTCGGTTTGTTTGGTTTCTAACCTGGTCCCGTCTAGTCTTTCCAACAACCCTGCGGAAATCTCTCATCTCTGAGCTTGGAGATGGCTCTTACGTTTCGTGGTTGTGACCATGACTCCGAATAGCGGCTCACTCGGATGAATTGGAGAAAGTATCGGTGAAGGGATGTATTTATGTATACTCAGCGTCACCTTCATCTCCTGTACACCATTAGCGACTTACCAGCCGTTGATCATAACACGACAGCAACATTTTTTGAAGATGACACTGCAATCCTGGCAGCGAGTGGCAGCAACAATGAATCAATTTCATAACTTAGTAAATATCTCTCTAAAATAAGAATTTGGACATCGAGATGGAGGATCAGATTAAATGAAGTCAGGTCAGTGAACGTTGACTTTACCAACCGGAAGATCAACTACATCCCTACTTTACTCATCAATGCGCCATTTCCCTAAACGAGTGAAGGCAAATATCTGGGCGTGACGCTAGAATGCAGGTCACAGACGCTAGATTGCTTGTCATATCCAATATTATTATTGTATGATTTTTCACCAATAATGGCAACGGCGGACGAGGCTTTCTGGAGCAGTAACGCTATGCGGATGGGTATATAATACCACAAAAAGCCTCGTGATTTGATTTTAGATCCTACTTTCAATTTGTAATTATTCTCAACAACTGCTTACCCTTTTCCTAACCCGATGGGTTGACTGGGGGTAAATTCCTACCCTTGTCGTAGGCCGAACCGGACTTCCTTCAATCCAGTACCCAACGGTAACACTAAAGCGATCTATGTACCTTTCCTTCACGAGTTTCGGCTCAAATTCCCATATAGTATCCGACGGTTACTCTGGGATGCATCTTTCCTGAATTTCCTTAAATGGATGGGATATTGAATTCAGTCAAGGATCACTAAAGATTTGATCGCGCGCTTCCCAAGTAATATTTAACTGTAGCTCAGTTCAGTTCAATGTCCCATTGGCAGGCTAAACTTAGCAAAAAATTGAAGACACAACAAGTCAGTTGTGTCTTCAGTCTTGCAGCATGATTGTATGTATCAGCGAATTTTCTGAAATCACTCATCGTAGTATAATATGTTAAATTGTACTGGAATTTGAGCAATTTCAGTAGAATTAAATTGTTGAAAACCAATTTCATGGCAACAAAACTAAAACTAAATGAAATTTGGTGATTTAGTAATGATTTAGGATTTATAGGTTTTTTCTTGAAGTTTTTATAGATTTTTCAGCAAATATTAATGAAATTTAAATACGTTTTCAGCATTATTTTATGCAAAAAAGAAAAAATTTAATGTCCTGGTTAATCTTTGATAATTTTGTTTTGACTAAAACACTGCTAAAAATTACAAATTTAACAATTTTTGGCGGTTTTTAGACATTTTTAGTGATTTTTTTAATGACATTGTCTGACATTTGACCAATATAATACGAGTATCATCTTTCCATTTGGAATGCTTGCTTTGTTGGCACCAGAACGATATTTTTATCTCAATCCTAAGGAGAGTTATCGTCTAGATGTCTAGAATGACACACACACACATACACACAAATTTTTTTAAAAAGAAAACTCCCCTCAAAGGCGGAGGGGGCACACCATTAATTTGAGAAAACAAATGAATAAATAAATATTTAAAAAAGTCGGTATGACGCCCAGAATTACCCAACACCGGCTCCAGGGATTAGGGAAGTTGCAGGAGGATGAGGAGGAAGAGTGGGATGAAAAGGAATGCCCCTATAAAATTATCAACAGTTCAAGTAAGATCCCATCAGGACGCGAGGTGATACCATGAAGCACTCCCGCTGAGATGCCCGACTGAAGTAACTCCGTGGCACTTTTCCCGCACCACACCCCACGCCATGACACGGTCGTGGCCATTACCTTGATGTTGTTGGTCCTTTTAGCTCGGAAATCGCTTGCCGCAGGTCATTTCTGTCATACTTATTAATCTTACCCACCAGGTCTGCTCCATGTCTACGCTGCCATTGACAACCTGGAATCTATCGCAGACCCATTGAGCTTGACATCAATGATATCCGGCTTCTTGCCCCGGTCACTCGGCATGTGACATAGACTCTCCGTTTCGACATCCCAACCACTGGATGACAAAGCGCTTGTTACCTGCTTGGCTACCACATCGTGACGTTGAATGCGGCCACCGTGAGTACAAGGACACTGCTGCACCACATGAAATGGATTCTCATTTTCACCCCAACAGGCTCGGCAAAGGGTGTCTACTGACCCGGGACTACTCCACGAACTCCTCACCAAGGTGGATAATGTAGCCACCCAGACGGCATAAAAATGGCGAGAGTCGTGGGACCCAATGCTCTCAGTAGCCCATTCCACCCACTGGGAAGAAAATGGGGATTCAGAGCATTGTCGGAGTTCATTACCATCTACTGATTCATGAAGAGCAGCAGCAAACTCAGCAGACGAGCTGGGTTTGGGAGCAGTTGGTGTTGCTCGGTCACATCACAGCAACTACTGCCGGATGAAGTCACAGTCAGCAACAGCGCGAGTGACCTCCCAGCTTGAGCCCCTAAGGGCATACAGGCACTGGCAGCATAATGATGGCATGCTGGCCAAAAGAGAGACAAAACCGAGCCCACTAGCGTTGACTGGTGCGTGGGTGTAAGCACTTGGGACACCAAGTGAAAAGCCAAGAAGCCAAGAGCACACAGCAGAGCGAACTTTGGGATCTAACTGAAGCAACCTCCCCACAGTATGCCTGCCATAGACTAGCCCATAGGTTAACCTTGCAGTAAGTACGTGTGAAGGAGGCGCTGCTTCTGCTGTGTTCAATGGAGCCTTGGTAATATGAGCTAATGCTCCAACAAGGCCCACACGCCTTGGGGCTAGAGTGGCCAAACCCATGAAGTCAACCCCAAGGTACCACCACCAGACCTCCAACACGGATCGGGCAGGGATCGGTGTCTGTCCTGAAACAAAGTACAATTGATCCACCACCTTCACCTTATGCTGGCGGCCCGACGGGACCAGGGAGACTGACCCAAACTTAGAAGGATTGACCATTAAACCACACCTGGCTAGCTGCTCGACAAAGGCATTGAGAGCAATCTGCAAGCCCTTATGGGTTTTGGAGAGTAGGATGACATCATCGGCAAAAGCCAATGCACCTACTCACACACCAGGGGCGAGATTGAACCTTATTTCATCAGGCAGCTTACCCAAGGCTGTATCCACGACCGGGTGGTGATAGAGGATCCCCCCATCCCAACGACAACATCCCCTGACATCTCGCCTCCTGCCTCGAGGACAGTCATGCCTTCGTGGTACAGACAGGCAACATACACAATTAAAGGAGCTGGTGCCCTGACACCATGAAGGTAATCAGTCAGAGCAAAATGGCTTACACTGTCAAAGGCCTTAGTGACATCCAGAGCGGCAAGGTGGAGCTGCCGTTTCTTGATGTGTGCCAGCCATATGACTGTTTGGAGAACTGTTAGGTTCTCTGCTGTGCCATCCGCTGGCCAGATTGCTCTCTGGACGTCACCTATGACACCAGACATTCAAAAGCAAGACGCCAGAATCTTTCGAAAGTGGCGGAAAACTACTGATGATATAGATATTGGATGGTGGCCTCCAGGCCCACTTCCTCCTTCCTTTGGGATGAAGATGGTCTGGGCACGGGTCAACGCTTTCAGGGATCTTCCCAATAGAAGTAACAGGTTGAGAATGAGCAGCTTAACATTCTTTTGTGCTTTATTCCAGGGTTGGGCAGAAATACCATCAGGTGCAGCAGAAGTGGAGTTTTTGACATGGCACTTATGAGCCTCATCATGAAGCACCGGTGTGCACATAATGCTGCACAAGGAATCCAGGGGAGGGAGGAACCTGCTCACGAAAGTTGTGGCTGGGAGCACTAAAGAGTGGCTCCTGATAGTCCACGAACTCCTAGAGAGGGGACAAAACTTGTTCATCCCTAGCTCCTTCCAGTTCTTCCACAGCTACACGTGCCGGATGCTTCCTCCACAACTTCTGGACCAGCTGGTATTTCCGCCTTCTTGCTTGCTTTGCTGCTCTGCGACCTCCACGAGGCACTGACGAGGAGGAACCCATCCCTGATGCCTCGCCATGGTCGCTTTCTTAACCTGTAGGAAGATCCTCTGTACATAAGCCACAACCTCATCTTCCAATCTAACATGTCCCTAAACAGCCCACCTCGCCAGTTCCTGCAGCTAGGCACTCCAATAACCTTCAATACTGCCTAAATGCTCCCCGAGCCTCAACACTGAGCTTTATAAAAAAGGCCTTCTGTCTCTAAATTGGTTTTATGAAAATCAAATTCTAAATTGAAGTGATTTTCAAAAAAACTCATGATTTTAAATTAGATTTTTAACAAAAAAAAAAAAAAAAAAAAAGAATAAAACTATAAGTAAGTAGATATTCAACACTTCCCCCGGAAGATGCAGATGCCGATCTCCCGGAAGAAGCCCCAGTTCCTGGGGAGAAACGTTTGACTTTAGTGATATTAAAATAAATAGAACATTTTAAGGACAGAAGGCCTTTTTTATAAAGCTTGTAATAATCTGAACTGTCCGAATAAAGAAACCTCAACACTTCGATCTTCAAATCTTCAAGAAGACCGGAGGTCCCGGGGGAGGATCGTTGAACGGCTGCAGTCCCACGCCTGTAGGAGATGCGGGAGAGGTCCCACTGATATTTGCCGGGATTGCATCCTGGACAAGCCCTAAAGTGGGGCCACAGGCGATGAGATTGGATGGCAGAAAGCGTGTGCGTGGGAAAGCGTTCTTGGAAAAAAATATTAATGTGCCGTACCTCATTACGCGCAGCATCTGCCTCCTTTGCCGCCATTCACCGCAAATCCTCAGAAGCATACCTTGGCAGCTCTATATCAATTGCAGCGTTGGCCTCTACTGGATGATTCTGCCAGACGTGGGCACACCCCACACACACACACACACACACACACACACACACACACACACACACACACACACACACACACACACACACACACACACACACACACACACACACACACAACACACACACACTCACACACACACAAACACACACACACACACAACACACATGCGCAAACTTTAGAAGTCGTTTCAGAATGCCGCAAAACGGATTTCAATGAAGAAATTTTTTCTAAAATTTTGATTTAATAATTTTCCGAGCCTTTGCAGTACTTAGCTTAATTTTCTACGAAAATTCGCTAAAAGAAGACTGTCGCTTTAAAACTCAGAAAAATGTACTGACTGTGTACAATCACAATAATACTAAAACTAGTTTGGGTGTATGGAGCGCAGTTGCGGACACAGAGGCTTAAATTCAAAGAATTGTTGTCCCTCTGTGGAGTCGCTATCCCTCAGGGTTATATTTAAAAACAATCACTATTGAGTAATAGAAAACGATTAGAAAACATCCTGTTAGAATAAAAATAATAGGTTGCTTATATCATGAGCCAATGTCAGTAATTTTTATTTATTATTAATTAATTTATTTATTAATTATTTATAATACGGGACAAGCCCAATTACAAAATAACAAATTAAATTCATCCAGTTGAATAACAATTATAAGAATATAAACAAGGAAAGAGTTCAATCAAGATTAATAATAACCAACGAACAAGAAATTGAATAGAGAAAACAAGAACACTATAGTATATTATAAATAAAAAAGGTAAATTCACACCACATATTACTTAGATTTATAAACACTCAGGCATGTTAATTAAAGAGTTTTTGAATTTAGATAAAGAATGATGGAAGACATCCACGGAAGGATTTGTTTGAATGGCTAGATTCAATTCTCGGGCTAGTCGGGTAAGAGGTCGATTCATTAGGTAGTTGGCCACAGCAAACGGCACATAAAGTAAAGGAGGGTTACGACTGCTTCTCTGGGGTGTTGACATTTCCACTTCTTTAAGAAGAGAGGGGCAGTCTATCACTCCATTAAGCAGTTTGTGGATAAAACACATGTCAATTATGAATCGACGAGAACAAAGCGAAGGGATGCCAATTAGTTTTTCAATGTTCTCGTAAACAACATCCTCCTCTCGCAGACCCATCTTAAAACTCACTTATCTCAAGAAGACGCTACACCTTCTCAATCTGCTCACGATGTACAGCGTAGTATGGGTTCCATATCACCAAGGAAACATAAAGTACCTTAAGGGTAGATATGCTTTTGAATTCTCTGGTGTTGCGCTTAATGAATCCAAGAATTCTCATTGCACGTGATGTGATATCATCAATGTGAAGCCCGAAGTGAAGCTGCCGGTCCAACCTGACTCCAAGATCCCGAATCGTCAACTCCCTAACCAGCTCATGCTCCCCGATGTAGTAACAATGATTAAAAGACCTATGGGAGCGGAAAAACGACATAAAGGAGCATTTGGCAGGGTTCAGTCTCAGGCAGCTCGAGTCACACCATTCCATCAATGAATCCAGGTCCCCTTGGAGAGCAACACAATCATTTTCAGATTCCACGATTCGATAACTCTTGAGATCATCGGAGAACAGAAGGCAGCTGGAATTTGGAACACGATCAGTGATTCCGTTGATGAGGAGGAGGAACAGCAGAGGCCCCAGATGGGACCCTTGGGGTACACCCGATGTTGCAAGAAATGGAGATGAGCAAGTGACCCTTCAACCTCACAATGTGATGGCGCCCAGCCAAGTAGCTCGTGATCCATTTCAAAAATGATCCGAATACTCCCAGCGACTCGAGGAGTGCAATGATATGTTTATGAGACACTTGATCAAATGCCTTAATAAAATCATTTGATATGGCATTGACCTGAAGACCATTCTCAAAGGCATCTTGGATATAATTCTGTAGGATCATCAAGTTTGTTGTCGTGGATCGGTGTTGAACAAAGCCATGCTGCTCCAGAGTGATGTAGGACGAGAAAAGAGGGGAGATTCTTCCAACGACAATCTTTTCTAAAACCTTTGGAGCCGTTGATATGGTACTAATTGGACGGTAATGCTCTACTGCAGACTTATCTCCACTTTTATGTATTGGTGTAATATAAGAATCCTTCCAAAAAATGGGGAAACATCCTGATGACAACGATTTATTGAAGAGAACTGTAAGAGGGCGGGCCAGACTGGCATAACAATGCTTGTAAACAACTGGTGGAACGCCTTCCGGGCTCACACCACCACTAGCATCAAGCGAATTCAGCACCCTCGAAACCTCTTCCTTGGCAACGAGGATACCTCCGAGGGAGAAGACGTCATTAGGCGCATATGAAGGGTCAGAGACAGTTGGAGGATCGTAGACTGAGGCAAAAAATGTTGAAAAAAGTTCTACTATTTCGTTAGGCGATGATGCGGTCGTATTACCTAGGGTCATATGATTTGGAATTTGGTTCGTTCCGCTACGGTAATTTATGTAATTCCAAAAGCATTTAAGGTTATTTTCAAGAGACTTTTGGACCTCATCAATGTAGAGTATATACAACTCACTAGACAGGTGCTTACATTGGGCTCTCATGGATGAAAAATAAACATAATCCTCCCCTCTCCCAGTGGTTTTATATCGTACATGAGCATGCCTCTTTTTTAGTGTCAGTACTATAAGGGTACCATTGAACCATCTGGGGAATGAAGTCTGAACCTCCCTGGTTTTTGGAACAAAAATCGAGATGGCTTTCTGGAGTATTTTGTAGAATGCACTAACAGCATCGTCGATATTTGGTCGGCATAGACACACGCTCCAGTCAACATCCGAGAGGTACGAGTCCATCGCCTTGTTGTCCCCCTTTTTGTAGTTGTACTTGAATTGGCATGATGGGTGATAAGATCCGGTGGCATAATTATACACTTGAAGGGTGGATGAGCGACATCAACGGGGAAGATAGAATCAGTGGGCCTAAGGTTGAGTTGAACATTTGAGAAGCAAAGATCTAGAACATTGTTTGCAACGTTAGGTGTGAAATTGTGTTGCTTCAAGTTTAGAAGTCTAGTAAACTCCAATAAGGTTCGTGCAGGGGGGCTGAGGCTGACCAAGACTTCGTCATCATTCCACCTCAGTCAATCCACTCCTGGAACATTGAAATCTCCAGTCGCCACGATACAAAAATCCGGGTAATTTGACGACAAATTGTCAAGCTCGAGAAAGTGTGATTCACACATGTAGGGGGGCTGGTAATTCGGCAAGTAAACAGTAGATATAATAATTTTCAAGTCGGGAAGGATGACAAACAAATGCTCACAATATGTACATGCAGGCGTCCATTTGAAAGATCTGATTTCTTTTGAGATAGCAATAAGGACGCCACCCCCAATAATTTTTATTTGGTTATTAGCAGCACAGCGATCAGTTCTAAAAACGTTGACGTTATAAAGGTCCAAATCTTGCGTATTCATCTGATCACTAAGCCAAGTTTTGGTAAAAATAATGATATCATAGGATAAGTGAGGTGCCTGATGACGAAGATTGGATAATTTGGTGTTTATTCCGCGAATGTTATGGTAGTAAACTGCTATTGGTTTTGGTGACTGTCGGTAGAAGGATTGCCGTTTTTTGAATTGAGAGAAACTGGATTATTAGTTGAAATTATGGCGGGAATCCCACCTAGATATTATATTGTAAGATCTTGTTCTCCATTGTTTTGACGCCGTTTCAAAATATCTCGAAGTTTTGCCAGATAGTCACGCTGACTCTGGGTTTTATCTGTTGACATCGCCAGAGACGAAGGGCCGGCCGAGCGATTGGCCACAATGATTTCATTTTAATTAAAAAAATGTAATTAAATTTTTTAATTAAAATCTTATTTTATATTAATTTTTACAATTAAATGCTTTTTAAATATTTAAATTTGTCAAACTGACTGATATCCATTTTATGATTATGAAAAAATTGTAACGCTACAACATATGCACTTCTTCTTTAAATTTCCAGATTAATTTTTGGAATTCTTATGTTGGACCTATTCGAGGTTCTTGTATAGCCCAACTGCGATAAATTACTATCATCAATACCAGTTCTATACAGAATGGAAGCGGATAAGTGTTGAAATTTTTTTTGCGTTAGTCTGGATGTAGTCAAATGCCGCCAACCGCATATTTATATCTCAATCCGTATTGGAGATATCATTTTTTAAAGGTTTTTTCATGAACCTTTTCATGACCTTGTTTTTTCCAGTTAGCTCAGAGTTCTCCACTTTGACTTATTTAATTTTAACGTTTGACCTCATTTTCGAAATCAGCGATGAATTTCCTATAAGAATAGTGTACTTGGGTTATAAAAAGTGCCTTTCGAAGACCTTCAAATCACCTCAAACATAGACAATTTTGAAAAAATAAAATTTCAAAAATCTTTACTTAAAATTTTAATCCTTTTCAAAAAAAAAAAAAAAAAAAAAAATTCTGGAAACTGGAAAATCTCATGAAAACTGCTTCATCTAATACTTTTTCCAACGGTATAGTCAATTTTACTTTTACTTTGTTAATTACGGGAGAAAGTTATGTTTTAATCTGCAAGTATTACCATTTGATTCAGCATCACAAAATACGTAGAAACCGACCCCCTACTTTTAGGTTAATATAGGGTCATTTTTTGTGAAAACCAACGATTTCATTGAAAACCCCACATTTTTCAACTTTAAAACATGATTTTCTCCCCTAAATAACAAAGTATAAGAAAAATTGACTATACCGTTGGAAAGAGTATTAGATAAAGCAGTTTTCTAGAGATTTTCCAGTTTCCAGGATTTTTTTGGAAGAATAGTAAAGTTATAAAGATTTTCGGAAATTTTATTTTTTCAAAAATATGTTTGAGCTGATTTGAAGGTCTTCAAATGGTACTTTTTAAGAACTCAAGTACACTATTATTCTAAGAAATTCAACGCTGATTTCGAAAATGAGGTTAAAAGTTGAAATTAAATGAGGCAAAGTGGAGAATTTTGAGTTTAATAGGAAAAACACTGTTTTCCTGAACAAAAAATAAAACCTTAAAACAATCATATCTCCAATATGGATTGAGATAAAAACATGCGGTTGGCGGCATTTGACTTCATTTCTGATGCAGACTAACGCACAAAAATTTCGTCACTTTTCCGCTCCCACCCTGTATACATGTAAACATGATTCCTTCAGAAAAATATCCCGAATTTTCAAAAAACCCAGTTCCTTATAAAGTAAAGCGGAGGAATATCTAAATAGTTTATTTCGAATTATACGCAAAATTATATTTTGCACAACTTGCAATGAGTGAAGTAAACTTTTACATGCCCCTCCCCATACCAACATACCATATCTAATTAAAGAATTGCATAAACCAAAATAAATCATTTTTAAAAAATTTTTGTTAGCGAAACCTCTTGAAATTTTAAGCACAGAAAAGTTTTCTCAATTTTTTCACTAGCAAGTCTATAAGCCCCCTGAATCTCAATTGCTGATCTTTTAAGCACCCCCAAATATTTACATTCATTTACAAAAGTAAACATTACAAATGTCGAATCTTCATAATTACTTTCTCAGTGATGTCAGAATTTACCTTGTTATGCACTAATTTAAGAGGAAAATGGAGGGAGGCATACGAGGTTGGTTCCTTATTTGACCCTAATTGTTCTGGTTGTGCCCTGCGTCGTTGGATTTTTAAATTTTTATTTTTTGGCTTGGGGAGGGGGTTAGTTTGGTGGAGTCCGTTCTTCCTCAGAAGTTTGTTGTTGACCGATTATCCTTTTGTTTGAAAACTTCCCCACCAAGGGGGATGGATGAAGGGGATGGTAGTGGCGATAGGTGTTGAGAGGAGCGACAATGTAAGAACATCTGCCAAGTTGGATGTGTCACATATAGTTTCCTCGTTTCAATAAAACGAGTATATACAGATGCGGCAGTGAGGACGGACGGTTTTAAAAAAATCATAAAATAGTTAATTTTCACTCAAAAACAAATTTATTGATGCAATCAGGTTAACAAGGAAATAGCGTTTGAGACAGTCAAGTGTGAAAAATGACATCAGGCATGTGGTGGCCGAAATTGTTTATGCCCCAGAAAACAAAAAATCCCCCAGATCCCCCCAAATGCCCCAGACCTCAAAAAATTTCATCGAAATCGAATGTAAGCTGGAGATTTCATGGTTGTTACAGGAGTTCAAAGTTCGCACATACAGATGAAATACATCTGAGGTAACTAATCTCATCGTCATTACCCAACTACCTTTCAAATATGAGCGAGATCGGATGAATAAGCTATGAGAAAAGGACGCTTGATAAATGATCACAGTTATTTTCATTGATGAACGTTAATAAATAAAAACATCGTACAAGGCTGACTGACGATAATTCGAAAAATTCTTTGTGTCTTTGTATCAGTGGAATTAATCCAAACATCGACGGATTAGTTTCCCAAATTCAAGCTCAAGTGTCTCATTGATTTCGGTGTCGCTATTTAACTTATGTAGTTTGACAATTCCAAATTCAACGATTTAATTATAATGTTGTACCCACCATTTCATTTCATTTTGTTAGTTTAATAAATTTTATTATAATATCATTGTCGTATTATTTCATGTCTGATATCTATCGCCAAAAATTATGAACCCTGCTTTAGAATGCGCTAGTTTTAAACGCGGCCCGCGAACGTATTCGCACACTAAAGTTGGCCCCACACATGTCAAAGGTTGCCCATACCTGCTTGAGATGGTGAGTTCCATCAGATTTATGGTAGGGTAGATACGTGCATGCGCGACATGAATTATATGGAATACCAATTTCTCCTATAGGTCCTATATCATTCTAATTTAATGGCTAAAAGGCATACGAGAAACAATGATACTACACTACCCATCTAACTTAGCGGACCAGTCCTGGGTCAGCTGTAATGTAAACCTTTAGGTCTATCAGCAATAGATGGCTATTTACCTGGTTATTATAGTTTTCACAGCTACTTGTGATTTTGATCAATGCTATTATTCTTAATAGAAAGTTCAGCCAGATGTTGGAACAAAGAGTGAACCTTATCATGAAATCCGTGCAACATTTAGCATTGTAAATAAAAAACATGCCTTGTGACAAGTGAGAAAATATCTCAGTGCATGTAGCAAAAATTTGCCAATTGAAGAGAAAATTTATTTCTCTGACGATTCCCATGAGTTTGCTGGCATGCATCACCATTATTGTAACAAGTTGGTATTGACGATATCTTCCACGTCTTAAATGTTTTTTCAATATGCAAAACCGGTGTGATACTTTATTGATCAAGGTACAGTATTGAAGGGACTGTAGTAATAAAAGCATGGAGAACCAAAAAAGCAGCAAAAATGTTACCGAATCCTTTACAGTTTTGCTGGTAACATACTTCGAGTACAAAGCCATGATTATGATTAAAATTATACATTTTAGTTTGTTCGACTCATTTTTTCTGCTGCTATTCCGTATAAAGGGATATAGGCGGTACAATTTCTTCCAATGTCATCTATGTGTGAGGCATTGGAGCAAATGTAGAAGTGATGGTAGGGTTGCAGAAGAATGCAAGATTACCACCATCACGTTTCCCATCAATAAAGATGGACTTGAGGGTGTACTGATGAAATCTCTGAGCCTTCGTGCACATGTGATGAGAGCTAAAGATGTAGTTATCAAAACAGATGCTACAGTGACTGAAAGTTTTGGATTCCCATCGCTGTCGAGTGGAAAGATACCAAGAATCCTGGATAGGCGAAACACCAACATGTTACTATTATGTCAAGAATTGGTTTTGATCAGTGTAGCAAAGTACAAATACAATTATGTTGACATAGATGTGAAAACGGTGCAATTACGTATTGAATTGACATCACAATACTAGTAGAGACTCCCTCTTATAATTTTCATACACGAATCTAGAAATGAAATGGAATTAGAGCAAATGATTTACGTTTACGTAATTATTTAATTCCCAACACAATTATGGAACTGATTTACTTCAACGACATATTACCACTGGAACCTTTCGACATCTTAAATTTCTTAATTATAAAAATTGAGACTGTTTTGTTTAACCGACAATAGGATTTTAATAATGAACCTTTTCGCATCAACACGTTCAATAAGAATTTTCGACCTGCTGCCATTTTATGAAGTCATTGGGCTTGATTTTCTAATTAAGACAACGAATTTTATAAGAAACTATCAAGTACATTATGCAATATTTACATGGCTGAAGGTCATATTCTTCTTATTCATTTGCCCTTATACTGCTGAGTGTCGGGAAGTGATTAACAGACCTCGAGCTTGTCCGATCTTTGGCCATTGAACTTGCAGCACTCCATGACAACCATCTCTTCCTCTCATTTTCTCTTATATTATATTTTCTCTAACCCGGTTCTGTCTAGCTCTTCCCAACAACCCTGCAGAAATCCCTCATCTCTAAGCTTGGAGACGGCTCTTAAGTTTCGTGGTTGTGGCCATGACTCACTCGGATGAATTGGAGAAAGTAGCGGTGAAGGGATGTATTTATGTATACTGAGCGTCACCTTTATCTCCTGTACACCATCAGTGACTTACCAGACGTTGATCATAACACGATAGCGACATATTTTGAAGATGACACAGTAATCCTGGCAGCGGTTGGCAGCAACAATGAATCAATTTGACAACTCTCTCATTTCAAAAATAAATAAATCTCTAAAATAAGAATTCGGACATCGAGATGGAGGGATCAGATTAAATCAGGTAGGAATGAGCAACTTAACATTCTTCTGTGCTGTATTCCAGGGTTGGGCAGAAATACCATCAGGTCCAGCAGAAGTGGAGTTTTTGACATGGCACTTATGAGCCTCATCTTGAAGCAGCAAATAATGCTGCACAAGGAATCCAGGGGGTACCACCTGCTCACGAAAGTTGTGGCTGTGAGTACTCAAGAGTGGCTCCTAATAGTCCACGAACTCCTGGAGAGGGGGTGCAAAACTTGTTCATCCCTAGCTCCTTCAGTTCTTCCACAGCTACACGTGCCGGATGCTTCCTCCACAACTTCTGGACCAGCTGGTATTTCCGCCTTCTTGCTTGCTTTGCTGCTCTGCGACCTCCACGAGGCACCGACGCAGGAGGAACCCATACCTGATGCCTCGCCATGGTCGCTTTCTTAACCCGTAGGAAGATCCTCTGTGCATAAGCCACAACCTCATCTTCCAATCTAACATGTCCCTAAACAGTCCGCCTCGCCAGTTCCTGTAGGTAGGCACTCCCATAACCTTCAATACTACTTAAATACTCCACGAGCCTCAACACTTCGAGCTTTATAAACAAGGCCTTCCAGTTTTAACAAAAAAGAAAACTATAAGTAAGTAGATATTTTACACTTTTGAATATTTATCTCCCGGAAGAAGTCCCAGCAGCTTAATAATAAAGAAAACCAATTTAAGGACAGAAGACCGGATCTTCAAGAAGACCGGAGTTCCCGGGGGAGGGTCGCTGTAGGAGATGCGGGAGAGGCCCCACTGATATTTGCCAGGATTGCATCCTGGACAAGCTGCTTAAAGTGGGGCCTCAGGCAAAGAGATTTAATGGCTAAAAGCGAGTGCGTGAGAAACCGTTCTAGGAAAAAAAAAAAAAAAAAAAAACACATTAATGTGCCGTACCTCATTACGCACAGCATCATCCTCAGAAGCATACCTGGGCCGCTCTATATCAATTGCAGCGTTGGCCTCTACAGGATGATCCTGCCAGACGCGGACACACACACACACACACACACATAAACACACACACATGCGCAAATTTCAGAAGTCGTTTCAGAATGACTCAAAACGGATTTCAATGAAGAAATTTTTATAAACTTTTGATTTTATAATTTTCTGAGTCTTTGCTGTAGCTTCATTTTCTACTAAAATTAGTTAAAAGAAAACTTTCGCTTTAAAACTCGAAAAAAAAAAAAATGTACTGACTTATTGGCCAGAGTTCTACCATGACCATTGGTAACAAGCTGCTGGTACAATCAAACACTAAAACAAGTTAGGGTGCATGGAGCGTAGTTGTGGACTGATCATCCAAAGTTTTCAGAACTCAAAAAATACTCCGATTTATCACGGACGCATCATGGTATTTCCGGAATGAACCCCCTTAACAAGCTGACACTGCGGATGAAGTGATTGAAAATCGAGCTATTGCTCATCTGATCTGTGCAAAAGATCGTGTAAATGAGGAAGCTTTGGCGTGTGTAATATCTAACTTGTTGCCTCAAGGGATTTAAATCATATGATCTAGTGTAGGAAGGTTATGTGAAACTAGGTTATGCATGTTAATCCCTGAAAAATGTAGATTAGTGAAATATTTCAAATCAACACCCAATCCTGACTGACGTCAACGCCTTCTAATGAACTGAGGGGTCCCAAGGGGTCCCTCCAAATACTTTTTATGGATTTCTTATAAGATCATCAAAGTCTGGGTGGTTCAATACATGTTTCCTAATCAAAACTCACTATTGACGGCACTTTTTATCACAATAAACCATCAGTAAGTTCGCACATGTGTATGGAAAGCTTAAATTGTCTTCTGCCGTCTCTCCTCCAAATTTTAGCAGGATCTGACGATTAGGGCGTGAGAAAATAATGCTTGATGTAATTTACATTTACGTATGCAATACTAGAAGGGTCCTGAGGGGTTCAATGATCTCCAGCCATAAGAATCCCTCCTTAACCACTAACAAAGTTGGAATCGCTGCCCCAGGGACGTCAGTCAGGATTGATGTTGTTAATAAGTTTACTCCGTGTAATAAAATGTAAAAAAAAAAAAAAAAAAAAAAAAGTATAACCATGTCAGTGGATGAAGGTATACTGATAGGTAGTAAATTTACTGCTAACAGTAACTGAACAATAACATACATCGTGTACGAGGTTAATATTACCATGTATAATCGCTTAACTCTATCAAGATTATTCAGCAATATATTGCTATTTACCTGGTTCTTATAGTTTTCGCAGCTGCTTGTAATTTTAATCAGTGCTATTATTCTTAGAAGAAAATTTAGCCAGATGTTGAAACAAAGTTCGTACCTCGACAAGAAATCCGTGCAACAGTGAGCATTGTAAATAACAAACAGCCCTTGCGACAAGTGAGAAAATATCTCTGTGCATGTAGCAAACATTTGCCAAGTAAACAATAAATGTACTTTTCCCGCGATTCCTTCGAGCTTCCTGGCAAATTCAACCCATCTTGTAACTAGTTAGTGGATGGCGTCCCTCACGTCTTACCGCTTTCTTCAATATGCAAAACTTGTGTGTTACTTTATTGATCAAGGTGCAGTATTGTAGTGACAGTATTAATGAGAGCAGAGAGAACCAGAGAAAACTAATGACGTCCACTGCCACCATGCTTTCAGTGAGAATGTGAACCAATCAACCATTCCAGCCACTCAGCCACACAAGAGCCTCCAAGATAGCAAAGAGCTCTGCTTGATTGTTTGAACAATCATCGTCAAGTCTGAATCAAAAAGTTACAGTTGGGATCTCCACCCATCACCACGATAAGCCACAAATGCAGAGCCCAAGCATCCCTCAATCTTACTACCATCTGTATACAGCAGGTAATATGGCTTGTCAGTTTCTTCAAACTATTCATATTCATCATCCCAGCATATGGCGCAGCCGATTATTAGATGCAGCCGAGCCACCGCCGAAGTCTTGATTTCCACTCTGCCAACATCATGCATTTCTAGATACACTTCTGCTATGTCTCTAATTTTAATTGCTCTTTGAGTTTCTCCAGACATATGTTACATGCTTCATATGACACAGTATGATATCTTTTGATTATTTGCAGGAGCATTTACCTCTGAGTCGATCTCATTCTAGTTGCATTTTAACTAAGCTGTAACCACACTGGAGAAGTGTATATATGACAAAAATTTCCGCTGCTCCTACTAGTACTCCTCCTCCAGTAAACTCCTACAGTATTCCTAGTTTACAACTATGAAGATTAGGAGCAACAAGAACACATAGAATTAGGGAGAAAATTCCAGGTAAGCATGAGAAAGGTGAAAACGTAACGTAAACTGTGATTGTAAATTGATGTGGATTTTAATATTTGAAAAAGTTATTAATTTCTACGTAGTTCATTAATCGTTCATTCATACTCGAGCAATATATATAGCAACCACTATATTATCGTAGAAAGAAAAATCACACCATCTCGAAATTTTTTATTTTTTTAATTTTTTTAAGCGAATTTTTTGTAGAAAATCAAGCTATTGCAATGGCTCCAAAAATTTTAAAATCTTAATTTTCGAAAATTTCTGGAGTTAAAAGCTTCTTCATATATATATATGTATATATATATATATATATATATATACATATATATATATATATATAATATATATACATATATATATGAAGAAGCTATTTTTTTAAGCGAATTTTTTTTAGAAAATGAAGCTATTGCAATGGCTCCAAAAATTTTAAAAAATAAAATGATGAGTTTGTTGGCCAGCACTTTTTGAGCACATTAAATTGGTCAAATTCCAAAAATTGTACTAAAAAAAATCACTAAAACTGGCTAAAAACGGTCAACAATTGTTAAATTTATTATTTTTTTAGCAGAATTCAGTCAAAACATAAATAAAATTGTTGAACAAAATTATGCTGAAAAATGTACTTAATTTTTGTTAATATTCACTGGAAAATCTATTAAAACTGCAACAAAAAAAATCTAAAATCCAAAAACCTTTTTCAATAGCCAAATTTTATTTAGTATGAGTTTTTTCATAAAATTGGGTTTTAACAATTTCTTTGGTTCGAATTGCTCCAATTTCAATTGGATTTACCATATTATATACAATCTAGTAATATAAGAAAATTCGTTGATACGATCATGCCGCATTTCTGGAACTTTTTGTTTTTTTAAACACAGAATGTGTTTTAGCGATCACCAACCGGTTAAAAACTGCAAAGAAATTATGTAACGAAAAAACGACATGCGATACAGATACACTTTGTAGCTAACCTTCGCTTTTAGTTAACAACAGCTGATATGTGTTGGGTTACTAGACTCCAAGTTATTTCTACCACATTATTATAATTTTAAGAAAGTTGCAGTCATGCAGAATGATCGTATGAGCGAATTTTCTTAGATAATCGTATTATATTATGTTACTTTATTTTGAAGTTTGAGCAATTGAGTGCAAAGAAATAGTTAATTTTGTGGCAAATAGACTCATTAGAAATCATATTCTACGAT
Source organism: Adelphocoris suturalis (assembly GCA_030762985.1). Classification (NCBI taxonomy): domain Eukaryota; kingdom Metazoa; phylum Arthropoda; class Insecta; order Hemiptera; family Miridae; genus Adelphocoris; species Adelphocoris suturalis. The sequence goes on from CM061040.1 coordinate 122,797,405, forward strand.
TCAAAACATTCTTGAATGTTTAGCAATTTTTCAGTTTTTTAATCGGGTTTTCAGCAAATATTAATGAAATTTAAGTATATTTTTCACCATAATGTTGTGAATAATTTTTTTAATGTTCTAATGATTTTTTCACGTTTTAGTCATTTTTGGTGATTTTTTGAACACATTTTTTTTTATTTGACCAATTTCATGTGCTCAAAAAATGTTGGCCAATAAACTCCTTCTCTTGTTTGGAGAGCTTGATTTTTTTGGCGCAAGAACAGAATTTGTATCTCAATTCTAAGGAGAGTTATCGTCTGGAAGGACACACACACATTTTTTATTTTTTTTTTTTAAGAAACCTCCCCTCAAAGACGGAGGGGGCACGCCATTAAATAGAAAAATATAGAAAAATAAACAAATAAAATAAAAAAGTGGGGAGGACGCCCAGGTTTACCCGACGCCGGCTCTAGGGATAAGGGAAGTTGCAGGACGAGGAGGAAGAATGGGATGAAAGGAAGTGCCCCTATAAAATGACCACCAGTTCAAGTAAGAACCCCTCAGGACGCGGGTGGTGAGACCACGAAGTACTCCTGCCGAGATGCCCAACTCGAGTAACTCCGTGGCACTTTTCCCGCACCACACCCCGCGCCATGACACGGTCGCGGCAATGACCTTGATGTTATTAGGTGCCACTCCTTTTAGCTCAGATATCGCTTTGCGCAGATCATTTCTATCATATTTACTTTTCTTAGCCCGCCAGGTCTGCTCCATGTCCACACTGCCACTGACAACCTGGACATCCAGGATTATGGCAGACCCATCGGGCTTGATGGCAACGATACCCGGCATCTTGCCCCGGTCACTCGGCATGTGGTATAGTCTCTCCCTTTCGACATCCCAACCGCTAGATGACAAAGCACCTGCTATCTACTTGGCAACTGCATCGTGAGGTAGAATGCGGCCGCCATGAGTACAAGGACATTGCTGCACACTATGATACAGGTTTTCATTTTTACCCTGACAGGCACGGCAGATGGTGTCCACTGTCCCGCGACTACTCCTTGAACACGTCCCCGAGGTGGCTAGAGTAGCCACCCGGACAGCGTGAAAGCGGCAATAGTCGCGGGCCCCAATGCCCTCTGAAGCCCATTCCACCCACTGGGTAGAAATGGGGGATTCAGAGCACTGTCGGAGTTCTTTACCATCTACTGCCTCATGCAGTGCAGCAGCGAACTCAGCAGATGAGCTGGGTTTTGGAGCAGTTGGTGTTGCTCGATCGCACCACAACAACTGCTGCCGGACAAAGTCCAGGTCAGCAGCAGTGCGGGCGACCTCCCAGCTCGAGCCCCTAAGGGCAAGCAGGCGCTGGCGGCGTAAAGATGGGATGCTGGCAGAAAGAGAGACAATACCGAGCCCACCGGCCTTGACCGGTGCGTGGATGTAAGCACTTGGGACACCAAGTGGAAAGCCTAGCCAAGAGGGCACAGCAGAGCGAACTTCACGATCTAACTCAAGCAGCCTCCCTGCAGTAAGCCTGCCAAGACTAACCCGTAGGTTAGCTTTGGCAGTAAGTACGTGCGAAGGAGGCGCAGCTTCTGGTGTGGCTTCAATGGAGCCTTGGGGACACGAGCTAATGCTCCACCAAGGTCCACACAGCTTGCTGCTATAGTGGCCACACCCATCAAGTCGACCCCAAGGTACCGCCAGACCTCCAACACGTATTGGGCAGGGAAGGGTGTCTGTCCTAAGACAAAGGACTCCTCATCCACCACCTTCACCTTATGTTGGCGGCCCGGAGGGACCAAGGAGACCGACACACACTTAGAAGGGTTGACCACTAGAACACACCTGGCTAGCTGCTCAGCAAAAGCGTTGAGGGCGATCTGCAAGCCCTCACGGGTTTCTGCGAGTAGAACGACATCATCGGCAAAAGCCAATGCACCTACTCGCACCCCAGGGGTAAGATCGAACCCTATTTCAGCTGGCAGCTTACCCAAGGTCGTATGCACGACCAGGTTGAAGAGGAGTGGCGACAGAGGATACCCCTGGCGTACCCCGCGCCCAATGACAACATCCCCCGACATCTCGCCTCCTACCTTGAGGACTGTCAAGCCTTCGTGGTACAGACAGGCAACATACTCAATTAGACGAGCAGGAGCCCCGATACCACGAAGACAATCGGTCAGGGCAAAATGGCTAACTGTGTCAAAGGCCTTAGGGACGTCCTGAGCAGCAAGATGGGGCTGCCGTTTCTTGATGCGGGCCAGCGAAATGACAGTTTGGAGAATGGTTAGGTTCTCCGCTGTGCCATCCGCTGGCCGAATTGCTCTCTGGACGTCACCTATGACACCAGCCACTTGAAAGCGAGATGCCAGAATCTTTTGAAAGTGGAGGAAAACTACCGATGATATTGAAATCAGACGGTAGCCACCAGGCCCACTTCCTCCTTTCTTTGGGATGAAGATGGCACGGGCGCGGGTCAACGCTTTCGGGAGCCTTCCCGATAGAAGTAACAGGTTGAGGATAAGCAGCTTGACACTTTTTGGGGCTTTATTCCAGCATCGGGTAGAAATACCATCAGGTCCAGCAGACGTGGTGTTTTTGACACACCACTTATGTGCCTCGTCATGAAGCACCAGCGTGCACATAATGCCACGTAAGGATTTCCTGGTGGAAGCTTGGGGTACTACCGGCTCTCCAGGGTTGTGGCTGGGAACACTCAAAAGTGGCTCCTAAAATTCCTCAAACTCCTGGAGTGGGGGCAAAACTTGTTCATCCCCAGCTCCCTCCAGTACCTCCGTAGCCACACGAGCCGGATGCTTCCTCCACAACTTCTGGACCCGCTGGTATTCCCGCCTCCTTGCTTGCTTAGCTGCTTTGCGACCTCCACGGGGCACCGACACAGGAGGATGTCATCCCTGATGCCCCGCCACTGTCGCATCCCCAACCTGTGGGAAGATCCTCTGTATATAGGCCGCGACCTCGTCTTCCAAGCCAACAGGACTTGGGTACTGATATGAAGGAGCTCCGATGAGATAAAAACACCTACAGTTACCCTACAACAGTAAATACACACAAACACACACACACACACACACACACACACACACACACACACACACACACACACACACACACACACACACACACACACACACACATATATATATATATATATATATATATATATATATATATATATATGATAAACTGTTTACCTATAGGATTCATTTCGTCACAAAACGGATTTAAATAAAGAAATTTTTCGAAAATTTAGAAATTTTGGAACCATTGCAATAACTTCTTTTTTTTTTACGAAAATTCGCTAATGACGTAAAATTGATATTAACATTCTGTATGTTTGTAATTTCATACGGAGTATGGAAAAAGAATCATGTGGGGTTTGTAGACAAACCTTCCCTTGATTTTTATGAATCAATAATTGAAAATTAAATCGAAAAATTGAGAAATTTTCAATTGGGAAAATTAAAACATTTGGTGTTTTATGGAAAAACGGCTCGTCTCATACAGCTCAATAGTAAAACGCCTCAAATGTGGTTCTAATAACGACTCACTTTGATCTAATATAATTTAGCTATCTGAGGACAAACATCTTACTCTGGGAAAAGTCGAGGTACGGAGTTTTATCTAATGAGAATAGACTGTCAATGTCTCACAAAACGCTTTTGGGGTAGTTTTATTATTGTAATTTATAACTGAAAATGCAATGAGGTTAGAGCGATGTAACTGTGCACACGAGGTGTTCGCGAATAATCAATTCGAGACACGAGACTCTAGACCCTGACCAACAAATCTAAATTCTTACTAAGGGATTGACTACTTGATGTTATGTATTTTTGAGTGAGCATCCTGACCACTAATCTTAGCAGGAAACTGATCTATGTAAAATCTCATGGCGACTGGAGCGCTGGGAATGCCAAGCAGTGGGTAGTCGAACTAAAAAGCAAGTCAGGGTCTCATGTCTCAACTTGATTGTACGCGAACGTCTCGTACCATGCAAAACCTTGAAGCGCTCTCCTAGAGAGTTGTAATTTTGTGAGATGAGGCGTCTCTATGACTACAGTCCCCATGAATGACCTCTATGAATTCAGTCAGATACTTAGTATATACTTACTAGTATATACTTACTAAGGAAAAGTAAACCTCGCAAATAATGAAGCGACAAAAATTCAAGGTAAAGGTACAGTTAAAATAGCTATAACTAGAGATGAAAACGTAAAAATTATGACACTAAATAATACACTACATGTACCTGACTTACGTACAAACCTCATGTCAGTGAGTAAAATAACTGATAAAGGGCATGCCGTAGTATTTACGAAAAACGAAGCTGTAGTTCAAAATGATGAAGGCAGAATAATACTGACCGCAAAACGTAAAAATAATTTATATTATGTTGAAGAACGAGGTATCGAGAATTGCCGTGTAATTTCACAAAAAAGAAACATTAATAATATCGAAGAATGGCATCAACGTTTAGGTCACCTGAATGAAGGAAGTATGAGAGAAATCGTAAATCACCGTAGGGCACTAGGAGTTGAATTTAGTGGACAACTATCTACCTGCAAAGTATGTGCCATGGGGAAAATGGCACAGAAGCCATTTCCAACAAAATCTTTTAGAACTTCTAAAATTCTGGAAATCATTCATACAGACATTTGTGGACCTATGCGAACATCATCCAAGAAAGGTTCAAATTATTTTTTAACATTTATTGATGACCACACACGTTGGTGTGAAGTAAGATTTGTGAAAAACAAAAGTGACGTTCTAAATGAATTTATAAAATATAAAAATTTAGTTGAAAATCAAAAAGGGGTCGTATAAAATTTTTACAATCAGATAATGGAAGCGAATATAGAAATAAAGCGTTTGATGAATTTTTAGATAAAGCAGGAATAGGCAGAAGATTGACTGTGACACACACTCCAGAACAAAACGGTATAGCAGAACGAAAAAACCGGTCGCTTGTTGAAACTGCGAGATGTATGCTGATCCAGTCAGGACTGCCACCATCATTCTGGGCAGAAGCCATTTTTACTGCAAATCATGTTCGGAACAGGTGTCCTTCAAGAAGTTTGGATGGAAAAACACCATTTGAAATGTGGACAGGTAAACCCCCTATTCTAACCCATTTTAGAACATTTGGTTGCAAGGGCGTTGCTCTTGATAAATCACCAACCAAAGGAAAATTTCAGCCACGAGGGAAATCGTGTATTTTTCTTGGTTATTCGGAAAGATGTAAAGCGTACAGAATATTTTTGGAAGAAGAAAGAAGAATAACTGAAACAAGAGATGTAAGGTTCCTGGATGAATTTCAGAAAGAAAATCAATATGAAGAATTCGAAACGAAATTGAAGAAAGAAGCAACTGAAAGTAAATCAATTACAATACCACTGAAGAAGACAAATTCAAGAAACGGACAAGAAGGAGATAATCTACAACAAAATTTAGAAGACGCTGATGAATATGACACAGCTGATGAAGAACCTGGCCCGATAACATCCACTACCAACGATGAGCAGCCAGTAGTTTCCAGCCGAGGGAGGGGAAGGCCTCGGATCATTCGGTCTGGAAATCCTGGTAGACCACGGAAATTTTATAAGCCAGTTCAACCGCAGAATTGTACTAGTATAAATACTTACTAGTATATACTCACTAGTAGATATACTTACATCTCTATTGAAATCCTCACAACAGCTGGCAATATGTGTTAGGGCCATTATCCTTAACGAACAGTTGATAACACCGTTGGTGCAATAGGGTGAATATTCCGTATTTGACAAACAACTAGCATTATTCAAAAAGAACGTAGCTTGCACGACATATAAAAATGCTTCGTAACATATCAAAAACAATTGCCAAGTTAGCATTTTGTTTGTGTTGGTAGCTATTTCGGCTTGGTCAGTTGCGAGAAGTGCTGAATTCATTATAGAAATAGTGGGATTCATGCTATTTGGTTCATTTAAAAGTTTGGATAGCTCTCGAATCGTAGTTCCGTTGTGGTTGATCAAAGTTTTGAATTGTAACGCGATCATATAAATGAGTAACGTTTGATATCGGACCAAAGCAAACGTCAAAACACGAAGCTTGGTCATTAAGAAAATCTCCGTTAATGTCAACAATAAACATCCAAGAATTACCGAAACCGCGATCAAAGTATTCAATTTAGAGGTCTTATTCTTAATTTTCAAATGTGTAAAAGTACATTCCCAAACACTTTTATTTGCTATACAGTGGTACGTGTGGTAGGCAGGTAGTAGTAGAGCATTCACGTTTATAGTTATCACCAGGATTTCTCCCAAAAGGCGGTTTGGCGGGACCGGTCGTAGTATCAATTTTACCAGCCTATACGAAAGCGAGATAATTACTACTATAAAGGTATCTACTGCAGATATGAAGGCTAATAAAGTTGTATATCTGCCAGTTTCATTTAACACAAATAACCCTAGAAATCTCGAAACTTTGAAAACCAAGGTGCTCGCCAAATTTTTGTTCTCCATAAGTAGCCTATAAGATAAACTTGTAAATATTTGTCGCCTAGCAATATTTTCAATGCCTTACGCCCTTCACCCTCTTTTTCTCAGCCTTAATTAATTTGTTGTTTCTGTTGTTACATCTCTCCGTATGACCCCTCCCTGTATGGTCAGGTGATGGTACCACTGATCTCCATATATATTCCTATACCTATAGTTACCAACTAAAGGTGCCGCCAGTGTAACATTTTCGAGGTCTTAGATGTTGAACGTAAACTGAAAGCTTTTATTATGTATCGAGTCGTGATTCGTTTACGCGGGCGATTTGTGTAAATCGAGCGAAATACAAACAAGAATCCACTTCTTGCGTATTGCACCATTGTGTATCGATTTAGCTACATAATCGTTCGGTGTTTACCATTCGGAATTGGTGGACATCATGACAATAAAGAATATTGAAATATTCGGCCTGTTATTTTGATAATTTTGACAAAATTGATAGATGAGTTCCAGTAATGCAGCATGACCTTGTGAGCGAATTTTCTTTAGTTATCGTATTACATTTATATATTAAATTATGTTGAAATTTGAGCAGATTAAGCGCAAATTAATAGTTAGATATTGCAAAAAAACTTGTTTTCCATAATAATCTACTTTTCAAACAAAGATTTCGGATTTCAAGTTTTCGTATGTCGTTTTTATAAATTTTTAGAATAGGTATTTCCATCTAAATTGAAAAATAATTTAACATGTATTCCTTATATGAGATATCTCATTTTAGGTTCCTGGTAGTATCTCTTTATAGGCAGTTCGGATTCATTCATTGCTATTTGTTATAAAATCCGGATAAATTATGATAAAGAAAATTTTGGAAAAGGAATGGAAACTACCTTTCCATGAAAAAGAGCTAAAAACTTTCATTTTCCCAATGGTGGCTATATTGCTTAAAGAACTGTGTAGGGAAAAAGGAGGTAAGTAGATAACTTTTTCTTCATACAAAGTCATCTCCAAAAACTGGTTAATAGCCAATTCGCTTGGGTTGAATATCACATAGAGGCTATAGCGGGATATCTCAATAATAATATATATTATAAGGAATGTATCTCATATTTAGTCGCTTTCCGCTATACTTATTAAGTAAAAATTTAATAAAAGTAGTTATTGTTTTTATTTTTATAAAGTTATGCAGGTTTTTCCAAAGATTTTGGCATATACCTGTCATTATTAAGGCCCGGTTTCACCAAAGTTTTTAATCAACGTTTACTCTTTAAACCGGAGATCTCAGCTGTTAGACTAAGACATTTGGTTTCACCAACTACAGATCAGATAAATCAAGGATCAAATGCGCTAAATCAACGATCGAAACCAACCATACGGATTCGGGTGGTTAGCGTTCAAATCAACGATTTACAAGGTAAGTAGTTATTTTCGCCATCTTTGTTTACATGACCGAAATCCTGTTTTGCTACGTTTTCCCATCTGTTTTGCTACATTTCCCTAGCTATTTCCTACGCTTTCCTACGTGCACGAAAATGAGCCAAAGAGGATTGATTAGAGCATTGGTTTTCGAGGACGAATTTCACGAGGATGATGAAGGCTTTACTTCACTATTCACCGTCCTCGTGTGATAAGAGAGAGTACGGCGGATTTCAATCGCAATGAAATTGATTTTCCGAGGAGGTACATACCGACTTTCAAAAAGTTTTGTCTGTCCTTGAACAAATTAATGATAGCATCGAATACACAAGTCACGGGAAAGGATACGAACTGAATCACTCGCGACGAAGTTGTGGAAACCGGGCACTACAGGCCGCCTGCAAACCGCCTCTCCCATATAATGACTTGCAATCCAGTCATTAATGTTTTAGCGAATTTTAGTATAAAATGAAGCTATTGCAATGACTCCAAACATTTTAAAATGAAAATTTCCGAAAATTTCTTCTTTGAAATCCGTTTTCAGATATTCTTAAACGAATCCGAGTTTAGCGTTTTTTCATATATATAATATATCCTGGGTGGTCAAGACTTGATGGTCACTATCTCTATCTTCGTTAATATGGGGGTCAGAAAAAAAATTCCAAGCGATAATCCCCTTATTTTATTATTATTATTTTTATTTTTTTTTTTGCAAGAAATATTACACTTTTGCGCTCCGAGCATGCGCGCAAATTCGTGAAACTTGCATCAACTTTGTTATTTCAGATCCCCCACTATTTGTTGCATATTCGAATGCTACGTAAAATTTCGTGAAGAAATTGCCCACCACTCGATTTTTTAGAAGAGCGTAAACGGGCTCAATTCCGCTCTAAAAGTGCATAAATAGTGAAATACCAAGTTTTGAAGATATTCAATTGCCACATGTAATACGTGATTTTGTGGTATTTTAACACAGAATGTGTTTTAGCCGTGGACTAACTAGGCAAGAAAGCTAACGAAATCTGGGACGAAATGTGGGACGAAATCTGTGACGACCACATTTTGATGATTTCCGCTTGCAACCGAGTCGTTGCTAGGGAAATGGTACTTCGTCGTTTTTCATTCCCCGAAGTTCGTTGACCATTCGTTCGAAAGCTCTCGATTTATCCAACCATATTATGTTAACTACTGCGAAGTGTGTGGCCAACAAGCTGAGTTATGAGCATGGTTAATGAATAATTGTGTACACTCAGGTGATCATTCTCAATAATTGATATTGTGAACATGATTGTATTCGCTTATTAATTTCTGATGATTTCATTGAGCTGGTGTTTCGATGATGGTGGTGATGGTGATGGTGATCCGAATATTGCGAGAACGGTTTGATTTGTGAAGCGGTGGTTAAATAAGCTAAGGATCGTCTAACCTGGTGTAACCTATGTAACCGAAGCGGAAGTTTGGGAGGGAGGCTCAAGGGAGAATGCTGAAGACGCCTGGGTGATCACTGATCAGCTGACTGAGTTCCAAAAGCATTTCCTTTCCTATTCAACGCAGAAGGCTGAAATTTGGGAGGGAGGCTCAAGGGAGAATGCTGAAGACGCCAGGGTGATCACTGATCAGCTGAGTGAGTTCCAAACCATTTTCTTTCCTATGCAAAGCAGGAAGCTGAAATTTGAGATGGAGGGTCAATGGAGAATGCTGAAGGCGCCTGAGTGATCACTGATCAGCTGAGTGAGCTCCTAAGCCATTTTCTCTCCTGTTCAACGCAGGATGCTGAAATTTGAGAGGGAGGGTCAAGGGAGAATGCTGAAGGCGCAATGGTGATTACTGATCAGCTGCGTGAGCTCCAAAGCCATTTTCTTTCCTATTCAACGCAGGAAGCTGAAATTTGAGAGGGAGGGTCAAGGGAGAATGCTGATCATTGATCATTGATCAGCTGAGAGAATCCCAAAGCCATGGAATGTGTTTTAGCCATGGACTAACTAGCAAAAACAGCTAACGAAATTTCGTAACAAAATCTGGGACGAAATCTGGGCGACAACATGGATACCGATGATACGGAACTAAGGATCGTGTAACCTGGTGTAACAGTATTGGAAGTTAACCAATCTTTAACCTAAGATTGAAGACGGGTTTATGTGAAACGCGTGAGCTAAAACACATTCTGTGTTTCAATAATTTCGTCCGAAGTATGTAAATAGAGGTAACCGGGGGTTTTCTTGAGCGCCGAGTTTTCTTGATGAACCTCATTTATTGATATTTGCAACAACGACTTAAGAAAACACCGAAAAATTGGCCTGAATTTCACTTATCTTACTCATTTCCACACAGCATAAACCGTGGTAAAATGTAGTTTTATCGGAGTTTTCCCAAGCTGGTATTGCAAATATCGAAAAGTTAATAATACTACGATGTTCAGCACGAAAAAAATACCCCAAAATCATGTATTACATGTGGCTATTGAATATCTTCAAAAACTCAGTATTTCCCTTTTTTGCAATTTTAGAGTGGAATTGCGCACTTTTGGTGCGGAATTGAGCCCGTTCTCGCGCACCTAAAAAATAATGGATCATTTCTCCATGAAGTTTTACGTAGAATTTGAATCTGGAATAAAAAGTGTGGGTTCTCTTTTGAAATAAAGTTTATATGCGTTTCGCGTATTTGCGCACATGCGCTGTGCGCGAAAGAGTGATGTTTGAATTCCTTGCTTAAAGCTAAGATGGGTTACCGCTTGAAGTTTTTTTCAATCTAACCCCCATATTAATGGAGATAGCTATAGTGATCCAGTAAGTCGTAACCACCCTGTATATTTCTATGATAAATAATTTACGAAAATTCTCTTATACGATCATGCTGCATGACTGGAACTTTTATTATTATCAGCCACACCGTATCTAAGAGGCTGTTAAACATCCAAAATATCACAAAATAAGCCAATGAAAGAAATTTCAAAATAGATATTCGCGAAATTGTTCACAAAGCGCAGAAAATCAAAGTTCTTCCTTGTGCTCAATACGTTTGTCCAGCACTTGAACACAATGTCGACAGGGATATTATGTCTTATGGCTTGGAGACAATAAAATTTTCTGTAACAAAATAATGTAATGTCACAAAACATGTGACATAACAATAGGTAAGTAGTTATGTTGTTACCAGGTCGTAAAAAGCTAAAAAGGATGTTGGTGAAAAAGCAGGTTGGATTGTCAATGACTAGTTGAAGAAGTTCAATAGTCCTTTGACTCCCAATCAAAGATTGGAACAATCGGGAAGAATAATTTGCTCAACTTTCCAGCCATAGATTGGGTATGCCCCCATAAGGCACTGTAAGTTATAGTTTGCACTTTTTGAGGACTTGAAGCGTTAAGTTGTTCTCTTCGGAGACTTTGAATAATAAGTTTCCCTCTGTGAGAACTTTGAGCAATAGTTTGACCTTATCAAGAACTTAGAAGAAATGGGAACATTGGTCAAATAAAAATGTTGGATTATGGCCCATATAAATCTTATCATATTATAAGAATGAAACTCCGTCTGTTTGTCTGTCCACGCTTTGTACAGACTAATGGTGTGATCTTCTTGGTTTTGTCCGAAAGGGTGTGTAAGCAATTTTAAAAGTTTTTACCCCCCACCCGAACCATGGCCTGATGGGTGGGAGGAGGTGGGGTCTGTTTGTTGAGGCTAGGCAGTGACCCGCAAGATCGAGAGGTCCTGAAGGCGAGGTCGCTTTTCGCCCCTTGTTCTTATCCATCCTGTCCCGAGCGAGCAAAGTGAACGAGAAAACTTCACTAGTGGAATAATAAAGCAGAGTCGCCTTGAATCGATTAGGACTATAATTTTATGGAGTGTGGAGATCTAACTCTATTTAATCAATAATTATTGTCCTATATTTAATAATGGACGATCGGTACTGAAATATGAAACATATTCGGCCGTGTCACCAGTATATATTAACATGACGGCTAAACACTCAATCCATGATAATAACCTCAAAATTAGCTTTATGTGCCGCTCAGCTGATTCGGGCCCTTTGCATCACCTAGTACAAGCCCAAAGTAGGTGCCAAAATACTAAATTACAGCTTCATAGTGTAACTAGCATGGAAATTATATTTAAGAGCCACTCAGCTGATACTGTCAACTGTATAGTACCTACTATTTACTAATACGTACTACTTCGGAATCAAGTACAGAAGTCCTTGCATTTTTTTAAATTTCATTAGATAATATACTGTTGGTTTCTTTCGATGCGTTTCCTCTTTTGTTTTTTCATCTTCGGTCGTGGCTGATGAGAATGGAGTATTTGGAAAGAGAGGAATTCATTTGAGAAAAAAAATGATAATTTTTTTAATTCTTCACGTCCTAAATGCTGATACTGTCAAGTATATAGTACCTTCTATTTACTGTTACCTACCATTTCGGATTCAAGTACTGATATCCTTGCGTTTTTTTTTTTTTTTTTTTTTTTTTTTTTTTTTTTTTTTAAATAGTATACTCTTGGTTTCTTTCGACGCATTTCTTCTTCTGTTCATGCATGTGGGCCTGTTTTTTATTTTCGGTTTTGGTTGATGAGAATGAAGTGTTTGGAAAGAGCGGAATTCATTTGAGAAAAAAAATTGAGCATAATTCTTAAAATTCTTCGCGTCCTAAACCTTCTCGACGACGTATACGAAAGCGTTTGACACGTTCACTTCACTACTATTTTTGAACACACGAAAGAAGGTGTGAGACGTTCTTACTCTACTAGAGAAGGAAATTTAGCGTAGCTATACGTTCTAAATCTACTCGACGACGTTTACTTACTGTTTACTCAACTATTGTTCAATGGGAAATCTTTAGAAAAATCCCGGTAACTAGGGAAATGTAGAACTGCCGGTTTTCCACCCTACATGAATCGTTATCTACTTGTTGGAAAGCTCTCAATTGACCTGGTACGTCACTGCATCTTGCACTGAAAATTTCTCCCTCAATAATCTCTTCCAATACATCAATTTAAACGTTATATGTTTTGGGTTGAAATAAATCTCGAGAAATTCATAAATTGACTCCCAGCCAAAAGACATAGTAATACGTGTCAATAAGGTTGTGTTTCAGTGACATCGATGAAAATGCAAGACTATCACATATCCATGTACAAATGTATTCGCATGCAGTGTGATACTTCCTTGCACCTGCGCACATGTTTAGTTTATCAACAAGTTTAAGTTATGTATAATACACATCCCAATTTTCGTTTCCGAATTCTTTATTTAGGGTCAAATTGGGTTTGACTTCATCTCCCTTTCACTTCAGAGATTTAATTTTCCAATCAAATTTGATTAGCTCAAGTCAAATACAAAAAAGTCATTAGCATTTGAATTGGGAAAACACCATTTGGTTGGGGAATGATCAAATTTCATTGTGAAAGTAATAGATAATTTTATTACTGCTAATGTTCAAATTAGAAAGGGAAAGAACTTCAACTCAAATCAAATGTTAATTTTCTGGGAATTACTATATTTGAAATTTTTACTAGAAAACCGACGAGAAACTACTTGAACTGGTTAAGCAGTGATATTAGGAGACCTACACTTCAATTTCTCATTATCAAAATCTGAATAATCTCGTAATAATGTGTTCCAAGGGTGTTAAAACGATCAAAAGAGTGTATTGAGCACAATTTTCATTCAAAATCGATGCACCATACGTTCACAAAAGAAAAATGAAAAGTAATTTACTTTCTTGGCAGTCGTCTCCAAAGAAGACAAAAATTCATTCCTCAATATAATGTCAGTTACGCTCCTCACCACCAGTAGAAGATCATGAGTGGATCTTATTGGATCCAAAAGCCCCAAAATGATGAGGCTTCAGCTGTGATCTGTTCGTATGAAAGCATTATTAGTCCTAAATGTGGATAAGCCACAACAGTTAGCTGAGCTGTTGTTAGCTGACGTATTTCTGAAAATGGCGAAAATTGCTAATGTATTTTTAATAAAGTCAAGTTCCTAAGTTTTATTAAAAAAAAAAGAGGGAAAGATGAAGAGCGATCAAGAGCGAAACAACAAGATTTTCTAGAATTATTTTTGGAAATAAGTAACGATGTTATTATTATCCTACGCCTAGGAGCCCCCCCCCCCCCCCCCCCCCCCCCCCACCCACCCACGCATACTGTGAAAGGCTATTCCAAAACGTGGACGTGATCAAGTCCAACGTGACGTCTGTCATGTGCTCAGTCAATGACTTTATAAATGCTGTTAGTTGTGGTGCAGTAAGACCATCCAACAGGTTTAACCAAGGGTGAGAAGGAAGTGTGGCCCTGCTCACAAGCCTCACCATATTTTCCTATGGTTCTCCTCGTATGAAGACCGCAGCCACAATGCGTGAGACATAGGACGGTTCATGAGTATCCAAGACGGATATCGACCAATACCTCCTACTCTTTGGTTCCCAAAAAACGCGACATGCCAAGGCACCAAGCGGACCTATGGTGTTGTCTGAAGTATCCCTGAGGGTTGGCTCTTTAACACAATCCCACACATTCCCCAATGCAATATTGCATGTGACAGAGAAATCAAAGTGCTGTCGTATAATAGGAAGAACTGTGAGCCAAACGGAAGTCTTAAATTGAGTCCCTTTCACATGGAACGTTAAATTGTGCATTTTCTTTACTCGAAGAAACTGCTTAGAAGCCAGTCAACCGTTTTCTGGGAGTATTGTCAAGTAGAATAATTCACTCACTAATCTGGGGTAATCTGTTTTTTGGATGATACGTATGAGATGTATAAATAAGTTAGAGGAGACCTGGTGATAAATATATGAAATACGTCAGCAAGTAGTGGTTAGAATAAGTTCAGGGGTTGTACCAAATAGTATCGCGTGTGATTATTATAAAATCCAGAATCAAGGCCCAACGATGTAATATCATACTCTGAGTCAGAAATCCTTTCTAGTAAGTCAGTCCAATAGACTTTGAAATAAACAGAGTTTTCGAAGTAAAATAAATACAAATAGTAACTGATCAGTTTTCTTCTGATCGTTTCTAATAAGGAACCACAGGAGAGGGTGCAGACACGGTTGAAAAGCCCTTATTTGCAGGAGCAAGGCAACCTCAAGACGCTCATACAACCTTCACGAAATAACATATTATTTCATTGGCAGTTTAGCTCAAAAAGTAATAGGATGCCGTGGAGGGTAAACTATGGGAATCCATAGATCGACTTTTATGCCAGCCATTATCGGTGGTGAAGAGTCTGATGAAAAGGGTGAGGTTTTGTCGCTGCCTCTGAAAACAGATCAGGTTAGGTTTGTCAGACCCTGTTGGCATATCAGATTCGTTGTTTCGAGTGTCGAAAACTGGTTCAATGATTCTGAAAAACAGAGTGCAAGAACAGGATGGCAAAGTACGAACCGATATATGTCGATCAATTGAGGAAGATAATCAGTTGGCTCGAGCCTTAGAAAGGTTTTTTCGAAGCACCGACAAAGAGCGATTGGGCGAACCGTTGAAGAAACTGCGAATATTAAATCTTCAGGGTGGCTGACTGCAATACCAATGCATGAGTTATTATGATCTTTTCAGGGATACATTAGCTGTTCAGAGAAATCGCATTTAGAAATATTAAGAAATTATGAGTTTTTACAATAAATCGAGGGTTTTAATGAAAAATGTCCCTCTATGAGCTGTTGAGTTCGAGGTCTATATGTCCGTAAATTTTTTCCACCAAATTGAATGGTGATACTCGCCGATCTCTCCAGCTGCGTAATGACCAAATTCCATTTATAAAAAAGTCCAAGCCATGCAATAAGATCGTATCAGCGCATTTTTGTGATTCATCTTATGCACTAAGTTACATTGTTTTGAAGATTTGGGACTTTGAATGAGAAGAAATTGTTAACTATCGATTTTATGGCAAAAAATTCGCTCTAAATAATATCCTGCTATTCAAAAAGATTATGGATGGACCTTTTTTCCCAGTTTATATCCATTTTAGCGAACAAGTATTAGGTACTGAAATTTAAGGACATATATTAGAGCTTACGTTTTTTGATGTTCCAGTTCATCATTCAAAAACTTCGCATTACAAAATAAAATAAAATAATAAATAAATAAAAATAAAAAATAAAAATAATAATAATAATATAGAATAAAATGAACGTTTTTTTAGCACGATTTTTGAAATTTGTGCAATTTAATGAGCTTAAGAGTGCTGGAGAACGAACTCATCCTTTAATGTGTATTACTGTGTGAACATAGAATGGCACGTGCAAATTTAGCAGAAAGAGAAAGGACGAGCTGTAGATTCTATCAGACCTTTGACCCCATAGAGGACCAGAACAACACTCCAAGAAAAGCAAGCCACACAACAGCGGTATTTTGTTCTTGGCGCATGAATGGGATTGTTATCTCAATCCTACGGAGTTTCGTCTGGAATGACACGTATACATAGATACGTGTCACCCAAATC
This sequence comes from Adelphocoris suturalis, assembly GCA_030762985.1. Taxonomy (NCBI): domain Eukaryota; kingdom Metazoa; phylum Arthropoda; class Insecta; order Hemiptera; family Miridae; genus Adelphocoris; species Adelphocoris suturalis. The sequence continues at coordinate 122,813,737 of CM061040.1, forward strand.
GTTTTAGAATACCGCGACCGGATTTCGTTGGAGAGCATTATGCTTTTAAAATGTGTGGATCGATTCCAATTAAGTAGCTTCATTATCTACAAAAATTCGCTAAAAACATAAAATCTTGTATAAATTTAAAAAATTAAATTAGATGTAAAAACCTTGTTTGCGAAGTTTACTTATATTACTATTTAAACACGTGACATACTGAAAACAAAAACTAAATTTCAAAATATTGAATGTACCTAAATAGTTTTAAGTAGGTTCTATCAGCCTAATATGAGCTCGAAAATTGATGTTTCGCTTTTAGTTTTTATTTCGCACTGTATAAATAAGAAAATTAATTTAGAATATTAAAATTCCAGTGTTTCTCTGATTAGGACAGAAATCTGGGACCCGTTCTTACAGGCAGAAATGCGACCTAAAATACAATGCAATACGTTGTTCGGTGATAGAACTGAAAAGAACGTCATCGAAATTCGTTCTCGTCGGAGGAACCGGAAATGAACTCCAGTTTGTGGAATAAAACACAGAAAACACCAGTGATTGTAGCGAAATAATGCGGTTGCAATTTTCCCATGACATAATGCAGATACTATGGGCCTGTCTTGCGGAATTTACCGCGACTGATCTAAATAAGATGGACCCTGAACTTGTGCCGACCTTTGATGAAACACAGGTGTCGCCATCGGCCTTCAGTTCGAACTACATTTTTTAAACATCTTTCAATATTTACGATATATACTGGCATTTAGTCAATACATAAATTATAATAAAAGATTGATTCTTACATGTTTATTGAAATCTTCACAACTCGTACCGATGTTTACCAGAACTATAATTCTAATTGCACAGTTCACCCCAATATTCACGCACATAGGACGATATCCCAGATGTTCGAAGCATTGAGTGTTATAGATGAAAAACATAGCTTGTGTTACGTGCGAAAACACTTCATAACATGTTAACAATATTTGCCAGGTGTAAAGCCTGTTGATGCTGATCGCAATTTCTGTGATGTCACCAGCAGAACGCGCACATCTTAATATATCTCTTGCAGAAATAGTCCATTTTCTGCGTCTTACACGTTTAGATAATTTTCTCAATGCATTTATAATTCGGGACATCAACGCTTTGTATTGTAAAGACAGCAGGTAGATAAGAAATGTTAGATATCGGAGAATCGCAAAAGTTAATGCAAGACTGCCGGAAATCACTAATACCTCCCTTGTCGTCAATATCAAGCATACAAAAACTGTGGAAACCAGGATTCCCGTATCGAGTTTGTTTCTGATGTTCTCAGTTTCGGAATGTGATAACAGTAAAGTCGTTTCCCAATCTCGTTTCTTTACTATGCAGAGGTATGCATGAAAAGCAGCGGGCAGAGTCGCGTTGATGTGAAACATTACCACCAAGATCTTCCCTAAAAGCAGGTTCGGAGGAATAGTGATAGTCATCAGGCTAACGAATCTGAATGCAATCGTTACAAATGAAACTGTGGAGACTTTCAAGGCAGATTGGATGGCTAAATGATTCTTGAAATGCCCTGCCTCATTAAATACAAACAAGCCGAGAAGCCTGGAAAGTTTGAAAACCAAATTCGAACTCCTGGTTTTCATCTCTTTACTGAAAAAATAAAGTGGAATCTATGTCACTTCCGAACATGATGCGAGAATGAATACTTTTCAACAATGATTTTTACAGAAATAGTGCATTGTCATTAGACTCATTAGTGACTCATATTCTCATTCCTTACAAAATCGAAGAATGTCAACATGATCAACATAAATTTGTTGTCAAATCAAACCCACCCTAAGTGAATTTATATCTCCAAACCCTCAAACCATATATTATAGAAACCACTTGAACTACAGCGTTTAGGGTTTTAATGTTAAACGCATCAATAATTGTATTACATGATCTAGTTCAATGATTGTTGTATTTTCGTCATTGATTGAAAAGTATATGATGGCACTCGAATAAATAACTAATAGTGTAACATTTTTCAATATTAGCAAATTGAAAGACAGTGATATTGATGGGATTGCATTCGTAGTGAATATCGCATACCATTTCGCACTATTAAGAGTACTTTCATACTTTGTAATGTTGATAGTAACTTCATCAAATGGCGTTTGGCGTCCTCAAAATATTGATATATATATATATAGATATAATTACAGTTGAAAGTCATGTACTGTTATTATCGACACCAAGGAAACAAATTACAGGCATTGTCTAATGGGCGAGTTTTAATAAAGGGTTTCCCTCGAGTGCATAAAGCTAGCATCATGTGCCGCAATTTTAAAAGAAGTTAATCATATAGGCTGAGATACGAAAAGATTTGGAGAGTGCTGAAGCCATTTTGGCATCATGTGCCTCCAGGCTAACCGACTTTTTGACTCGCCAGTGTATAAAAATATTGCTACCGCGTCAACCTACGAGAATCGTTATCCACTTGTTGGAAAGCTCTCAATTTATCTGGTACGTCACTGCATCTCGAACTGGAAATTTCTCCCTAAATACTCTCTTCCTCTACATCAATTTAAACGTTACATGTTTTGGGTTGAAATAATTCTCACGAAATTCATAAATTGACCCCCGCCAAAAGACATATACATTTGAATAAAGTTCAGTTTCAGTGACAGTGACGAAAACGTGAAGACAATCATATATCCATGTACAAATTTATACGAATGCAGTGTAGATTCTCGTTTCAGCATGCGCAGATGTTTAGTTTATCAACAACTAGTTTAAGTTATGTATACATATCCCAATTTTTGTTTCCGAATTATTTATGTTGGGTCAAATTGGGTTTGAAGAAACAGCATTTGGTTGAAGAATAATCAAATTTGTTTGTGAAAGTTATGGCTGATTTTGATAACTGCAAAAGTTCAAATTAGAAAGGGAAAGGAACATCAATTCAAATCAAATTTTAATTTTCCGGGAATTACTATATCTGTAATTTTTATTAGAAAACCGACAAGAAACTACTAGAACTTGTTAAGCAGTGATTTTGGGAGAGCTAAACTTCAATTTCTCATAATCAAAATCTGAATAATCTTGTAATAATGTGTTCCATGGGTGTTAAAATGATCAAAAGAGTGTATTGAGCACCGTTTTCATTCAAAATCGATGCACCATACTCCATACGTTCACGAAAGGATAATTACAAGTAGTTTACTTTCTTGGCAATTGTCTCCGAAGAAGACGAAAATTCATTCCTCAATATGATGTCGGTTACGCCACTCACCACTAGAAGAAAATCATGGGTGGATCTTATTGGATCCAAATGGCAAAAGCCTCAAACGTATAGGGATTCAGCTGTGATCTGTTCGTATGAAAGCATTACCTATGAGTCCTAAATCTGGATAAACCACAACAGTTAACTGAGCTGTTGTTAACTGCCGTGTTTCTGAAAATGTCGAAAATTGCTAATGTATTTTTTATAAAAGTCAAGATCCTACGTTCTTTTTAAAAGAAGGGAGAAAGATGGAGAGCGATAATTTGGAAACAGCAAGGTATTCTGGAAGAATTTTTATTATCCTACACCTAGGAGCTCGCTAGAACTTCTCCACTTTTTAAACCCCCCCCCCCCTTCCCCGCCCTTACATGCACATACTTGAAGCGCGTATACTGGCGAAGGCTGTTCTAAAAAGTGGACGTGATTAGTTGTCTACCAAGTGATCAGTCAATGTTTTCATAAATGCTGCGATTTGTGGTGCAGTATGACCATCTAACAGGACATACCAAGGGTGAGAAGGAAGTGTGGCGCTGCTCACAAGCCTCATCATATTCTCCTCTGGTTGCTCTCGTATGAAGACCGCAGCCACAGTGCGTGAGACATAGGAGGGCTCATCTGTATCCTTGACACGGATATCGACGAATGCCTCCTACTCTTTGGTTCCCAAAAAAACGTGACATGCCAAGGCACCACGCAGACCAGTGGTGTTGTCTGAAGTATCCCTAAGGATTGGCTTTTCAACGCAATCCTACACATTCTCCAATAGTTATGCGCTATTGCACGTTGTTGTCTCCCTCCTCTAACTTTCAACCAACGCATTTCGGAATTAGATGGCAGAGAAACCAAAGTGCTGTCGTTTAATAGGACGAGCTGAGAGCCAAACGTAGGTCTTCAATCGAGACACTTCCCACATGGAACGATATATTTTCCATTTTCTTTCCTCAAAGAAACTGCTTAGAAGCCAGTCAAGCGGTTTCTGCAAGTATTGCCAACTTGTATAATTTACTCACCAATCTGGGGTAATCTGTTTTTTGGATGATACTCACGTATGAGATGTATAAATAAATTAGAGGAGACCTGGTGATAAATGTATGAAATACGTCAGCAAGATGAGTTCAGAATAACTTCAGGGGTGGTAGAACTATCGCGTGTGATTATTATGAAATCTAGAATCATGTCCCAACGGTGTAATATCACACACAGAGTCAGAAATCATTTCTTGTAAGTCAGTCCAAGGTAAGAGGTCTAAGTGAACGATGGGAATCCGTAGAGCGACTTTTTTGCCAGCCATTCTCGGTGGTGCAGAGTCTGATGAAAAGGGTGAGGTTTTCTCGCTGCCTCTGAAAACAGATCAGATTGGGTTTGACAGACCCTGTTGGCATATCAGACTCGTTGTTTTGAGTGTCAAAAACTGGTTCAAGGGTTATGAAAAACGGCGTGCAATAACAGGATGGCAAAGTACAAACTGATCTATGTCGATCATGTGAGGAAGATAATATAATCATTCGGCTCGAGAGTCGGAAAGGTTTTTGATGCACCGACAAAGAGCGATCGGGCGAACCGTTGAAGGAACTGCGAATACTAAATCCAATACCAATGCTTAATCATAATTATTATGATCTAGTCAGGGTTGCATTAGCTGTTTAGAGAAATCGCATTTAAAAATATTAAGAAATGATGGATTTTACGATAAATCGAGGGTTTTGATGGAAACTGACCATTTATGAGCTGTTAAATTCGAGGTCTATATGTCTGTAATTTTTTTCCACCATATTGAATGGTGATACTCGCCGATCTCTACAGCTGCTTAATGACCAAATTTCATTTATAAAAAAGTACAAGTCATGCAACACGATCGTATGAGCGAATTTTCGTGAATTATTTTATATGCTATGTTACATTGTTTTGAAAACTTTGGACTTTGAATGAAAAGAAATTGTTAACTATTGATTTTATGGGGAAAAAAGTCGTTCTAAATAATATTCTACCATTCTATAAAGATCATGGATATTTAGCTTATTTTTTTTAATTTTATTTATTTATTTATTTATTTTTTTTTTTTTGCAGTTTTTATCCATTTTTTAGCAAATAGGTATAACTGTAATTTATGTATATACATTTGTGCATACGTTTTTTAATCTTCCGGTTCATAATTCAAAAACTTCTTTTGACTAACATGCTGCGTAAAATATAAAATAAATAAATGAAATTAACGATTTTTAGCCGTTGTTAGCCATTTACAGCGATTTTTTTAGCACGGTTTCTGAAATTTGAGCAATTTAATGTGCTTGAAAGGCCAACGAACTCATCCTTTTATGTGTACAGCTTGATTTCTTGGCGCGAGAATGGAATTGTTATCTCAATCCCAGGGAAAGTTATCGTAGGGAATGACACAAACATACATAGGTATGATATTCATACGAAAAAGTGTTAAAATCCAGGAATTGTTTCAGAATGCCACGAACAGATTTCATTGGAGAAAATAATGATTTTAAGATATTTGGAGCCATTGCATTTAGCTTCATTATCTACGAAAATTCGGTAAAAACACAAAATCTTGTGTAAAGAATTTGAAAAATTAAAATAAATGTAAAAACCTGGTTTGCGGACTTTACTGACTTTTATTATTGTTTAAAAACGTGATATACTGAAAACAAAAACTAAATTTCAAAACATTGAATGTACCTGAACAGTTTTAAGTAGGTTCTATCAGCCTAATATGAGCTCAAAAATTGATATTTCGCTTTTATTTTTTTCCGCACTTTATATTAAGTTAATTATTTAATTAGAAATTAAAATTCCAGTGTTTCTCTGATCAGGACAGGAATCTGGGACCCGTTCTGACAAACAGATATGCTGCCTAAAACACAATGAAATACATTGTTCGGTGACAGAACTGACAAGGACGTCATCGAAATTCGTTCTCATCCGAGGAACCGAAAAAGAACTCCAGTTTGTGGAAACACAGAAAACACAGAAAACACCAGTGATTGTTGCAATATAATGCGGTTGCAATTTTCCCTTGACATAATCCAGATATTATGGGATATTATGTCTTGCGGAATTTACCACGACTGATAAGGAATAAGGAATACATTGAACTCGTGTCGACCTCTGATGAAACAGAAGTAGTGTCGCCATCAGCCTTCAGTTCGAACTACATTTAAACACCTTCTAATATTTTGGAGATACTGGCCATAAGTCAATACATAAATTATCATAAAAGACTAATTCTTACATGTTTATTGAAATCTTCACAACTCGTGGCGATGTTTACTAGAACTATAATTCTTATTGCACAGTTCACTGCAATATTCACGCACATAGGAAAATATCCCACATGTGCCAAGCATCGTGCGTTATAGATGAAAAACATAGCTTGCGTAACGTGTGAAAACACTTCATAACATGTTAACAATATTTGCCAGGTGTAAAGCCTGTTGATGCTGATCGCAATTTCTGTGATGTCACCGGCAGAACGCGCACATCTCAATATATCTATTGAAGAAATAGTCCATTTTCTGCATCTTACACGTTTAGATAATTTTCGCAATGTGTTAACAATTTGGGCCATCAACGTTTTGTATTGTAAAGACAGCAGGTAGATAAGAAATGTTAGATATCGAAGACTCGCAAAAGCAAATGCACGACTGCCAGACATCACTAATACCTCCATTGTCGTCAATATCAAGCATACAAAAAATGTGGAAACCAGGATTCCCGTATCGAGTTTGTTTCTGATGCTCTCAGTTTTAGAATGTGATAACAGTAATGTATTTTTCCAATCTCGTTTATTTATTATGCAGAGGTATGCATGAAAAACAACGGGCAGAGTAGCGTTGATGCTGAATATTAGTACCAAGATCTTCCCTAAAAGCAGGTTCGGAGGAATAGTCATAGTCATCACGTTAACGAATCTGAACCCAATCGTTGCAATTGAAACTGTGGAGATTTCGATGGCAGATTGTATGGCTAAATATTTCTTGAAATGCCCTGCCTCATTAAATACAAATAAGCCAAGTAGCCTGGACAGTTGGAAAACTAAAGTAGAACCCCTAGTTCCCATCCCTTTACTGGAAAAAAATTTTGTGGTCCATATCATCACCAAACTTGATGCGATAATGGATACTTAGAAACTCGACGATGGTTTTTACCGAAATGATGAATTGTCATAAGTGACTCACATTCCTTATAAAATCGGAGAATGTCAACATGATTAACATAAATTTATAGTCAAACCAAACTCATCCAAAGTAATTTTATTCCTCCAAACTCGCAAATCATATTTCATACCTGAAGGTTTCTAAGAAATACAAGATTGGATACAAATCTTTTCAATTACAGCGTTTAGGGTTTTAACGTTAAATGCAACAATAATCGTATTACATGTCATGATCTAGTTCAATGATTGCTGTATTTTCGTCGTTGATTGAAAAGTTCATGATAGCACTCAAATAAATAAATAATCATTTAACATTTCGGCAAATTGAACGAAAGTGTATAAGATGGGGCTCATTCGCCAGTGGATATCGCATACCATATCGCAATATTACGTTTACTTTCGGCTCCGCGACGGACGCTCGTAAGCACCCCGGAGGACCAGCTCAGCTATCATACTCGCAGATACTGAGAAAACAATGTGCGAGCCAATGAGATTACACAGTCGAATTAATGAAATTAAGCGGACCAATCAGGAGGCGGCAGGAGGCGGCCACCTCCCTATAAATACCCCGCTCGGAGCCTCCGAAATTCATTCTACTCTCCGCTCTCGACGACGACACCTCGAAGTACGAAGATTTCTACACGCTCTACGCTGACGAACCTTCTGCATCCCGAGTTCATCTCAAGAACGGCTTCCTACTGCTTTCTACAAGGCCTACCTTCTCTCCACGCAGATCTCGCATTGGCATCTACGAGTCCAGTGATTATTCATCCTGCTCATTGCCCAACGTAGTTCATCTGTCAGGACGCCACCCGGTACATCTATCGATATTCTCTTTAGATCGTACGCCCGAGGGACGTTCCGAGCCGTATCACCCGGGTTTCGTAGCACTAGGCTCGTCACCGACCGCTGGGATACGCCGGTAAATTACTCTGCTCATCCGCTCTAATTTACCGTCCAAGGAAGTCTTTTTCAAGACTACAAGGTAGGACCCTGACATACGAGCAAAGGAAAGAAGCTCTGTCAAGCGAGTCCACCTTCCTAAACCCTCTATTTCTGTACATAGAGGCATCGAAACGAGCTAATAACTCGGCTATTTCGATGGAACGTCGGCCGTCTTATTTCCTCATGCAAGGGGAGGCAGACGACGGCGAAGCCGGGCTTCCTAGCCCCCGTAGCGCTACCTACAGGCTACCCGGCCAATCCGCCGGTCCCAGCGACGGCGCAAGGCTCGATCCTCACGACGAGATCGCCTTCTCACCTAACGTATTCGCTAAGGAAACGTTAGATCAAGCCTCGCCTATACAAAAGATCGAGGATACCTTTCAGACCCGCTCTGAAGTCAATCATTACGATTCGACCAAGCTGTCCGAATACCCACGATATTCGACACAAGCCTACCCGGCCGATCCGAGTGTCAAATACACTCCAAATGTACAAAAAACGAAGGATACTTTTCAGTACCTCAACCAAGCTCAACATATTCCTCCTACAGATATAAATCTTAGGCCGGAATATTACAAAACGGCTCAGTACCAAACTGATCGAACCCAGCACCCACTATGCGAGCCCAGTGCTCCACGCGGCTGCGACACGAACTATCTCTCAGTTCATCCCGCCAAGCAAGCTGACCTTGACGGATTCGCTCACATTCCTTACAGGAATAACACGGGGACTAACCCGCATAATCAGAATATAAATGTCCCACTTGGTCTACCGACACCAAGTAAAACATATTTAAATCCACTACAAATGGTGACCCCGCCTTTGAACAGGCTTAACACGGAGCATTTCGTTCCCTCTTATGAAGCTAGTGGATTCCAGGGAACCACTGCGGGCGTGCGACCCCCGCCGGGCCTCTACGCCCCACATCTCACGCAACATCCCTCTACACAAAGTGGCTTTCGAGCACTTTTAGAGGAGATGGGAGATTATCAAAAACTAATCTTCCAAAAGAAGAATATCGATCGTGCACTCGCCGAGTTCGATCAATACTGCGTGCGAAAACACCTGAGAACGCAGAACGAATGCTTCTCAGCTATATACAAGTGGGTACCAGAAGAAATGAGGGAAGCTATCGACTCAGCTTACCTCACGGCACCCCACGCACCCTACGAAGAGGCCAAACAGCGCCTACAGCGAGAATATGGGTTGTCCTTACAGGACAGGCTCCTCGCACTCGAGGACCCCGCATCTCTCGCCAAAAAACCCAGCACCAAGTACCACGAAATGTACTCTAAAGCTGTTGGGTACTTTTCAGAAGCTCTGATCACTCAAAAGTGGATCGAGACTCTACCCATCGAAGCACGAGGTATGGTCGCAGCTCAGCCTACCACGACCGCCCGGCTTGACCTAGCTGATACGCTACACGCGTACAAAACAGAGAATACCTCTCTAAACATACGAGGAGTAGAATCTACTCCGAAACCCATGAATACTGGTTTCAAAAAGGCCCTCTCAAAACAAGCTGAGTTCAAACCCCAACCAGTAGAGAGTAGGCCTCACAAACCGACGGCCTATGTCTGTCGAAACCACGCACGTTTCGGTAACGAAACTCGCAAATGTGCAGACCCAGAACACTGCACTTGGAAGACAAACACTGCTTCCAAAACTAGCAAAAAGGCAGCGACTATAAGCCAGCCTAAAACCTGGGTTTCAAACGAAAATACTCAGAGATCGGTACAAGAAAGTACCGTTCCAACCTCCGACGTAGAGAGTTCGGAAAACGAATAACTGCCAGTGTATCTGAGCCTATACACCGGCAGTCTACTGAGTATAAAAGGCTTTTTTTCAAGTGCAAACTAAATGGCACTGAATTTCTCATCGACACGGGAGCAGAAGTGAACATTCTGCCCCACAATGTCACAAAAAAAATTGGGCTTAAAAATTCGTAAGTCCAACGTTAAGCTCACAGCAGCTAACGGAGCCCCTATAGACACACTAGGGCGAGCTGACACGACAATTAACATCGGCCTCGGAGACATGACCACCGATTTTATGATCACGAAAGTTGATCTAGCGATCCTAGGTATACCATTCCTCGAGTCTTGGGATATCGGAATACGGGTCAAACACAAGTACATTTATAAAGATAAAATAAAGAGCTATGCCGATCAAAAAATAGCTGCAGTCATGAACAAAAAATTCACTGACGAACAAATAGCAGCTACTATCCCTCATCGTGACAATAACCCTCAACCAGAGGACGTGCAAATCACGGAGGACGAAAACATTCGCTCTATCATTGACAAATACAATGATAAAATGAGCAAACTTCAAGGAAAGTGGAAAAACAACGGGGTTTACCACCGTATAACCACGGAAGGAACACCAGTACACTTCCGAGCAAGACCCATGGCGGGCGAAAAACGGGCTCAAGTCAAAAGTACTTTTGACAAAATGCTTTCAGAAGGCATAATTGCACCATCAGATTCCGAATGGGCATCCCCGTTACACTGTGTGCCAAAAAAAGACGGGTCATGGAGAATCACCGGCGACTACCGTTTCCTGAACGCGAAAACGAAGAAAGACGCCTACCCTCCTCCTCACATTCGCTCTTTCCAAGCGAATTTACATGATACACGAATCTATTCGACAATAGATTTAAAATCGGCATATTATCATATTCCGATGCACCCAGATGACGCTCATAAAACTGCAATTATTACACCTTTCGGTCTTTATGAGTTTAAGAAAATGAGCATGGGTTTGGCCGGAGCGGCTCAAACATGGCAAAGATACATGGACAGCATCATGCGAAAATTTGATTTCGCATTTGTATACCTAGATGACATCCTGGTGGCTTCTAAAAATTATAAAGAACACATGAACCACCTCAAACAAATTTTTGACAAGCTAGGGGAACACGGACTTCGAGTAGGTTTTGATAAATGCATTTTTTCAAAACCTACCGTCGATTTCCTAGGTTTCACTATCTCGAAAGAAGGGATAATTCCTAAACGAGATAAAATAGAAGCCATAGAACAATTTCCTAGGCCAATAGACGTACGAAGTCTACGCAGATTCCTAGGTATGTGTGGTTTCTACCGAGCATGCTCAAGTAAATTCGCTCACACGGCACAACCTCTGTATGACTCCATTCAGTCAAACAAAAAAAATGACAAAACACCTATCGAATGGACATCAGAGAGAGAAAAAGCTTTCAACAGCTTAAAACAAGCAATGATTAAAGCTACATTACATAATATCGCTCATCCACACCCTACAGCAGAGTGGAGATTAGTCTGCAACGCATCCGACACACACATCGGAGCGGCACTAGAGCAGGAAATTACAGACAAACACGGCTCGAAACCTTACCAACCATTGGGATTTTTCAGTAAAGAAATTCCGGAACAATGGAAGAATAAAGCATCATTCGACAAAGAGATGTTCGCCGTTTACCAAGCTTGCATTCATTGGCACAATGACTTGGACGGCCGATCTTTTCATATTTGTTCAGATCACAAGCCTCTGCTAGGCACGATGCTTAAGAAAAATGCACACTTTTCTAAAATGAGATTAAGATGGCTAACATACATCTCTCAAATGACATCTCGCAAATTACGGCTGCAATAGAGTGCAATCTTCTACTGCACATTTCAAATGCACAAATTCGTTCTCCTCCTAACGCAGAGGACAAATTGAAACTCACACGAGTCGAATTTCCTCAAGGAGAAATTTGGTGTAACCTAGACCTAGGACACCCAAGACCTTATATTCCAAACGAAATAAGGCAAGAAATAATCAGCCAAATTCACAATTTGGGACACCCAGGTATACACTCTACCGTGTATAAAGTTAAACAAAGATATTTTTGGCACGGACTCCGTGCAGATGTCTCCAACTGGGTCCGAGCGTGCGAGACTTGCCAACGAGCAAAAATCACTCGCTCCGTGAAGCTCCCTTACTCCGAATTTGAAACGGCTAACAAATTCTCACATGTACACGTTGACATTACCGGACCTTTACCTTTAGCTAAAGGAGGGAAACGTTACATTCAAATGATGGTCGATAGAGCAACGGGTTGGCTAGAGGCAGTCCCTCTTAACAACATCGAAACAGCCACGATCACAAACGCCTTTATCAATATTTGGGTAGCTTCAAAAGGCGTACCTAAATACATCACAAGTGATCAAGGCACACAATTCGAATCAGATCTATTTAATTCCATTATGGAACGTCTCGGAGTAAAACATACCCACACGTTACCATACAAACCGTCAACAAACGGAATGGTAGAACGCAGAAATAGATCTCTGAAAGAGGCTCTCAAAGCACAAAACGAAAATTGGCTCGACGCCCTACCAAAAGTACTACTCGCCATGCGTACGGCAGTAGACCCAGCAACGGAAACTACACCGTTCCAAAAGGTTTACGGAATTGACGTACCACTCCCAGGAGACATTTTCGTAACTTCTACAAACCTTTCGGAGCCTCTCTTCTTCCGGCCTACGCATATTAAACATAATAATACGAAATATGCCGTAAACATGCCCAAAAATTTGGATACATGTACACATGTCTATATCAGAGTGCCCACACAGCTCACCTCTCTGCAATGTCCTTACACGGGACCATTCAAAGTGGTTAACAGAGATAAGTTTTCGGTTACAGTGCAAATTGGCGAACATACAAAAAAAAGTTCCCAAACAGCAAATAAAACCAGCTTACACTCTAAAAACAGACGAAGCTGTGTCACTAAACAAAAATCAGGCAGAAAATAAGGAGGAGACTCCCCGAAAATCTGCCAGAAGGCACGTCCCCTCTACCAAATTCGACGAGAGATGGGTGACGGCGCTCGAAACACCCCAGCCGGCGTCGTCGTTAATAACACGACGTCTTAGGGGGGCGCCTGTGGTGAAAACCACCCCCTCTTGTCAACAGCCCTTTTCAGGGCTACCAAAAAGAGGTAGACACAACACAAAAATATTTACAAGACGTCGAGTTATAACTCCGTCAAACAAAATATTTCACCAGAGAGAAAATACGAATTTCTCTCTCAAAAGTGAAATATTAACTAAAAACATACAAGGCGACCTCCCTAGACACTTACTGGGCGAGAGAGATGCGACAAGTATCTCGAACCAAGTCGCCTTGAACGAGAAAACTCAAACAGAGAATCAAACGTCCTCTAAAACTAGCAAGGACAATTCAAACAAGCCTACTCGCCAATCAGAAACACTGATTACACGAGAGACAATAGGCGAACCAACCAAGAGGCGGCAAGCAACCACCTCTGGTCCAGCAGCCACCCCGGGGACCCCGTCTGAACAACTGACGCAGAGAAAGCACCCGAGGTCCCCGGCTAAACTCAAGGTCGTCGGCTCCGCGACGGACGCTCGTAAGCACCCCGGAGGACCAGCTCAGCTATCATACTCGCAGATACTGAGAAAACAATGTGCGAGCCAATGAGATTACACAGTCGAATTAATGAAATTAAGCGGACCAATCAGGAGGCGGCAGGAGGCGGCCACCTCCCTATAAATACCCCGCTCGGAGCCTCCGAAATTCATTCTACTCTCCGCTCTCGACGACGACACCTCGAAGTACGAAGATTTCTACACGCTCTACGCTGACGAACCTTCTGCATCCCGAGTTCATCTCAAGAACGGCTTCCTACTGCTTTCTACAAGGCCTACCTTCTCTCCACGCAGATCTCGCATTGGCATCTACGAGTCCAGTGATTATTCATCCTGCTCATTGCCCAACGTAGTTCTTCTGTCAGGACGCCATCCGGTACATCTATTGATATTCTCATTAGATCGTACGCCCGAGGGACGTTCCGAGCCGTATCACCCGGGTTTCGTAGCACTAGGCTCGTCACCGACCGCTGGGATACGCCGGTAAATTACTCTGCTCATCCGCTCTAATTTACCGTCCAAGGAAGTCTTTTTCAAGACTACAAGGTAGGACCCTGACATACGAGCAAAGGAAAGAAGCTCTGTCAAGCGAGTCCACCTTCCTAAACCCTCTATTTCTGTACATAGAGGCATCGAAACGAGCTAATAACTCGGCTATTTCGATGGAACGTCGGCCGTCTTATTTCCTCATGCAAGGGGAGGCAGACGACGGCGAAGCCGGGCTTCTTAGCCCCCGTAGCGCTACCTACAGGCTACCCGGCCAATCCGCCGGTCCAGCGACGGCGCAAGGCTCGATCCTCACGACGAGATCGCCTTCTCACCTAACGTATTCGCTAAGGAAACGTTAGATCAAGCCTCGCCTATACAAAAGATCGAGGATACCTTTCAGACCCGCTCTGAAGTCAATCATTACGATTCGACCAAGCTGTCCGAATACCCACGATATTCGACACAAGCCTACCCGGCCGATCCGAGTGTCAAATACACTCCAAATGTACAAAAAACGAAGGATACTTTTCAGTACCTCAACCAAGCTCACTTACATACTTTGTAATGTTGATAGTAACTTCATCAAATGGCTTTTGAAATTATGTTATAGAGTACGTGAGGAACGAGCTGAGCCTTGGACCTTGAACGGCGAACCGGCGAAAACTGGTTTTGGAGCGGTGGGGGACTCCCAGGGTAGTACACAGGGTAGTGGGGCCATCAGGGTAGTACATCACTGCACCTTCATTTCCCCTCCGCCAGCAGCCACTCCCACCCTAGCCTACCTCCCCCCCTACTCAGGGCTCAGCTCGTTCCTCACGTCCTCTACCAGTGTAAATATTGGTTACATAATTATGCCATATAAGTCCACAAAATATTGATATATATGTACAGTTGCAAGTCACGCACTGTTATTATAGACACCAAGGAAACAAATTACAGGCATTGTCTTATGGGCGAGTTTATCTGAAGGCAAAGTTGGCATAATGTGAATTCAAAGTGCATACGAGTGCACTAATATGAATAACAGTTATGTAAATAATGCTAAATGATGGGTTTCTACAATAAATCGAGTGTTTTGATGAAAAATGACCATCTATGAGCTGTTGAGTTCCAGGTTTATATGTCCGTAATTTTTTTTCCACCAAATTGAATGATGATACTCGCAGATCTCTCCAGCTGCGTAATGACCAAATTTCATTTATAAAGAAGTCCGTCATGCAACATGATCGTATGAGCGAAGTTTCATGAATTATCTTATATACTATGTTACATTATTTTGATAATTTAGTACTTTGAATGAGAAGAAATTGTTAACTATCCATTTTATGGCAAAAAACTCGTTCTAAATGATATTCTTCCATTCAAAAAAGATTATGGAAGGAGCTACTTTGGGAGTTTTTATCCATTTTTGAGTAAATACGTATTTCTGCAATTTAAGTACATAAATTTGTGCATACGTTTTTTAATGTTCCAGTTCATCATTCAAAAACTTCTTTTGACTAACATACTGCGTAAAAATAAAAAAAATAAATAAATAGAAATAAATAAATAAAGATTACGATTTTTAGCCGTTGTTAGCCATTTTCAGTGATTTTTTTAGCACGTTGTTTGAAATGTGATCAATTTAATGTGCTTAATAGTGCTGGGCAAGGAACTCATACATTTAAGTGTATAGTTTGATTTCTTCATTTACTGAAAAGAAAAACTGAATTTCAAAATATTCAATGTACCTGTCGTTTTTTAAGGGTTCTTTAAGCCTAATATGAGCACGAAAATTCATGTTTTGCTTTTAATTTTTTTCACACTGTATTAATAAGTAAATTAATTAATTAGAAAATTAAATTCCAGTGTTTCTCTGATCAGGACGGGAATCTAGGACCCGTTCCGAAAGACAAATATGCTGCCTAAAACACAATGAAATACGTTATTCGGTCAAAGAACTGACAAGGACGTCATCAAAATTCGTTCTTATCCGAGGAACCAAAAATGAACTCCAGTTTGTTGAATAAAACAGAAAACACCCGTGATTAATGCAAAATAATGCGTTTGCAATTTTCCCTTGAAATAATCCAGATATTATGGGCCTGTCTTGCGGAATTTACCACGACTGATAAGGAATAAGGAACACATTGAACTCGTGTCGACCTCTGATGAAACAGAAGTAGTGTCGCCATCAGCCTTCGAACTACATCTATACGCCTTTCATTATTTTGGAGATACTGGCCTTAAGTCACTACATAAATTATCATAAAAGATTGATTCTTACATGTTTATTGAAATCTTCACAACTCGTAGCGATGTTGACTAGAGCTGTAATTCTTATTGCACAGTTCACCGCAATATTCACGCACAAAGGACCGAATCCTACACGTGCCAAGCATCCAGCGTTATAGATGAAAAACATAGCTAGCGTAACGTGCAAAAACACTTCATAACATGTTAAAAATATTTGCCAGGTGTAAAGCCTGTTTATGCTGATCGCAGTTTCTGTGACGTCACAGGCAGAACGCGCACATCTTAATGTATCTCTTGCAGAAATAGTCAATTTTCTGCATCTTACACGTTTAGATAATTTTCGCAATGTATTAACAATTTGGGCCATCAAAGTTTTGTATTGTAATGAGAGAAGGTAGATAAGAAACGTTAGATACCGGAGAATTCCATAGCCAAATGCATAACTGCCAGACATCACTAATACCTCCATTATCGTCACTATCAAACATACAACAAATGTTAAAATTAGAATTCCCGTATCGACTTTATTTCTGATGCTCTCAGATTTGAAATGTGATAACCGTAAAGTCGTTTTCCAATCTTGTTTATTTACTATACTGAGGAATGAATGAAAAGTAAGCGGCAGAGTAGCGTTGATGTTTAAAATTACTACCAAGATCACCCCTAAAAGACGGTAGGGAGGAATAGTGATAGTCAGCACATTCACGAATCTGAATCCAATCATTACAATTGAAACTGTGGAAATTTCCAAGGCAGATTGGATGGCTAAATATTTCTTGAAATGCCCAGCCTCATTAAATACAAACAAGCCGAGAAGTCTAGAAAGTTTGAAAACTAAAGTCGAACTCCTAGTTCCCATCTCTTTACTGAAAAAATAAAGTGGAATCCATGTCACTTCCAAACATGATTCGAGAATGAATACTTTTCAGCAATGATTTTTACAGAAATAGTGCATTGTCATTAGTGAGTCATGTTCTCATTCCTTATAAAATCGAAGACTGTCAAAATGATTAATATACATTTGTTGTCAAATCAAACTCATCCAAAGTAAATTTATACCTCCGATCCCGCAAATCATATATCATACCTGTTGGTTTTGAAGAAAGACAAGATTGGATAGAAATCTTTTCAACTACAGCGTTAAGGGTTTTAACGTTAAATGCAACAATAATCGTATCACATGATCTAGTTCAATGATTGTTGTATTTTCGTCGTTGATTGAAAAGTCTATGTTGGCACTCAAATAAATAAATAATCATTTAATATTTTTCTATATTAGCAAATTGAACGACAGCTTATATAGACTGGGTTCAATTGGTAGTGGATATCGCATACCATATCGCACTATTACGGGTACTTACATACTTTGTAATGTTGATAGTAATTTCATCAAATGGCGTTGAAATATGTGATACCAGTATAAATATCGGTTACATAACTGTACCATATAAGTCCACAAAATATCGATATATAAGTACAGTTGAAAGTCACGCACTGTTATTATCGACACCAAGGAAACAAATTACAGGCGAGTTTATCCGAAGGTTTCTCCTCGAGTGCATAAATTTAGCATAATGTGCATTCAAAGTGCATGGGAGTGCACTAATATAATCAAAAGTTATGTACTTAAAGCTATGCTACTAAACCATTGTTTTCAGTTTTGGGAGAAAACCCAATTTTTGTCTCCAATATAAAAATTTCCACTCGCATTTTACGTTTAATACCATTCGACCAACTTTGGTCCTGTCTGTCTGCGTATGCTTGTGTGTCCCCTTGTTACAAAGTTAATTTCTACAGTTTTCATCCGATCTGTATGAAATTTTCAGGGAATGTGCGGGCTAGCGAGTAGACAATCCTTTATCTGTTTTATTGTTCCCAACTCAATACATCAGCTGCGCATGCTCAAAGTAAGTTCAACCAAGCATAGTTTTTCACGCCTTAGTTGTCCGATTTCGCTCTTATTCGAGGGATAGTTAGGCGAAGGCAATTTGAGCGTTCTATATCAATTTCAAGATGATCGTAAGATTAGGAGCTCCAGCGCCTGAAGAATATCCGCCAGGACTCGGGCACTGCAGGCCGCCTGCAAACCACCTCTCCTATAAGATGACTTGCGTTCCAGTCACTAATGTTTTAGCTGATATTCGTATAAAATGAAGCTATTGCAATAGCTACAAACATGTTAAAATCAAAATTTTCGAAAATAATCTTCTTTGAAATCCATTTTGAGACATTTTAAAATGGCTCCTAGAGTTTAACGCTTTTTCATATGTATATATACTGGGTGGTCACGACTTAATGGATCACTATCTCTATCTCCGTTCATGTGGGGGTCAAATATCACACTTTCGTGCATCGCGCATGTGCTCAAATACGCCAAACGCGCATTGACTTCGTTATTTCAAGTGAGAATCCCCACTTTTTATTGCAGACTTCTCACTCGATTTTTTAGGAGAGCGTAAACGGGCTCAATTCCGCTCCAAAAGTGCGCCATTCCGCTCATACAGTGCAAAAATTATGAAATACTGAGGTTTTGAAGATATTCAATTGTCACATGTATTACAAGATTTAGCGGTATTTTTTCTCGCTGAACCTCGTAATGATGTTTATTTCTTGATATTTGCAACAACAACTTGAGAAAACACTAAACAATTTGCCAGAATCGCACTTATCATACTCATTGCCTGTCAACTCGTAAATCGACAATTCACAGTTGACAATGGACAATACCCGAGACAAGAATAAGCCGACGTCCTGAATATGCAGTTCTCTGACCCAATTCACACAAACACGACTGCACTGATGTCAGCGGATTATGTGACATGACGTGACGTTGAAAAGAGGCTAAATTTCCCCACTCGCACCCTGGAAAGGGGTAAGGAGAATTGTTGACCGCCCTGTAACCTACGTCACGAAAACTTGTACCCAATGACAGGAATGAACAATTAGAAGGAACAACTTGGAGGAAATTGCTGGGCGATGATTGGGCCCACCAAAAGCAGACACGCCCTGGACGAGTGAATAAAACTGTTTGACGAGCATCAGCTCGAGGCCTTGTTTCTGAAATTGTGTACCCGTCCGGAGGCGGAATTTTGTCCGCTGAGGGAGCAATGGAAGACGGACCGGTCGCGGGTCTCCACTCTTCGGCGCTCGTGTACCTATGACGCCAAGAAGAATCAGCAGCCGAGGATCAGCGAGTCTCCCTAGCCAAGAGACGCAAATGCTGAGGAGGGTTCAAGATCAACAGAGACCCGTTCAGCCAACGGTAAGCAAATACCCCCCTTTTCCATCTACTGCTCAAAAACAGTCTCTCCGACACCCACTTAAGTACCCAGACACTTCAAGAAAACAGACCTCGGTCGTGCCGTGCCCGATAAACCTGCGCGAGACGGAGTAGTGAATCTTGGAGGCTTAGGTAGGTGTGTGTATATAGGAGTGTAAAGGACTGTAGGTAGTTTCTCTAGCACTAAAAAACATATGTCATAACCTGGTCATATAAGTGTATTTGAAGAACGAACAAATGTCTGAATATTCACAATAAATACGTGTTGACCAATTCAAAATTGCCATCATGTTTGTCATCAAAATTGTCATCATTATTAACCATTCCACTTATCATTTATCATTCTTCCTAAAACAGCGCGGAGAAAGGGGAAGTATACTCTCTGGTTATGGTCAAGTGTCTCACGAGCCTGACGGTGCGTATTGAGACCGAAACGGGAACCTTTTAATCTCGTCAAAACTAATGGATCAAGGGACAAACAAATCTTACCCTTACATTGCCTTACAGCGTAAAGCGTAGTAAAGTGTAGTTTTATATGAGTTTTCCCAAGCTGGTGTTGCAAATATCAATAAATGAATATCATTGCGATTTTTAACACGAATGAATACCCCAAAATCAAGTATTGCATCTGGCAATTGAAATCTTCATAAACTCAGTATTTCACAATTTATACACTTTTGGAGTGGGATTGCCCACTTTTGGAGTGGAATTGCGCACTTTTGTAGCGGAATTAAGCCCGTTTACGCGCATCTCAAAAACCGAGTAATGTGTTATTTCTTCATGAAATTTTACGTAGAATTCGAATCTGGAATTAAAAGTGGGGGTTCTCATTTTAACCAACAAGGTTGATGCGTGGAAAGTGTGATGTTTGAATTCCTTGCTTAAAACTAAGGGGGGTAACCGCTTGAAGTTTTTTCTAACCCCCATATTAACGGAGATAGAGATAGTGATCCATACGCTCTTTCCAATGGTGAAGTCAAATTCTGAAAATCAAAATTAGGAAACGGTGAAATTTTCAAACGAAAAAATAGAGAATTTTGGTGTTCTAAGGTAGAACGCCTCTTCTCATACAGATCACAGGATAAACGCTTCATGTGCGGCTCTTGAAACGACTCATCTCATTCAATGATTTTACGTTATGATGATAATTACCTCAACTCTGTGAAACTCGCGATAGGGCGTTTTGTCTTGGAGACGCTGGCTTCATTATTGGGTTGTGGCGTTTTCATCGGTTCGCACAAGGCGTTCTTCCTCGGATTGTTATAATAACTCAGCATACATGAAGCGTTATTCTTCTGTTCTTCTCGCCATTTTCTTGTGATAGCTGAACCAGTTTCTTCTTTTTCTGCTGGATAATATTTTTTATGCGTGACATAATTTAGGTACGAATCTTTTCTCCGGAATCGTGAAGTTGATTACTGATACAAAGTTTATTTGTTGCCCATTTTGCTTTCTCTAATCGACGTTTACAATACGTGCAACTTGCTGAATGAAAAATGTGTTCACGGGACGCAAAATTACTCGCACTCGCATTTTGATGTTAATTGGTATTACTGAATTTGCATTTCTGAAAAGCCTTTATTTTGTGGTAGTGTCATTGTTCAAAAGTTCTAACATACGGGATAAAATTCGTTCACACAAATAGATTTGAAAAAACTAATAGATACCTAAATGATAAATAGTGTGGTTGTCATAGTTTGTTATTGAAATAGTAAGCAAAGAGGTTTATTAATTAGATAAATGGACTAATAAAAATAAGATGGTATGAAATGAAAGTATTCATAGGTAATAAATATTCCTGATTACTAACAAATAATTTGAAAATTACCTTCAAACTTGGTACCTATTTAGAAGACGTTCTTCACTCAACTGGCATTTGTATTAAAAAAGTTGGTTCAAAGGAAAAACGCCTCGAACGACTGTGGAGAAAAAATTGTCAAATAGACTAGAATCGATTATTTTATCGATAATTCGGTACCCAGGTGATCAGTAAACATCGAGTAACCGAGCTGCGAAGGAATTTCGAATTTATCACAAACAGGAGGGAAGTTAGGACGGAGTAACAGTGCTAAACTTTGAAGCACTCTCCTGAAAATTTTAAATTTTTGTGAGATAAGACGTTTTTCTTATTTTCGGCAGAATTATCAGCCACACCGTATCAAAGAGGCCGGTAAATATCCTAAATATCACAAAATAAGCCACCTCAAGAAATTTCAAAATTGATATTCGCGAAGTTGTTCACTAATCCAAGAAAAATAAAGTATCTCCTTGTGCTCAATACGTTTGTCTAGCACTAGAACACAATTTCAACATGGATATTATGTCTTATGGCTTGGGGTCAATCAAATTTTCTGTAACAAAATAATGAAACGTCTCAAAAAGTGTGACAGAACAATCGGTGAGTAGTTATGTTGTAACCAGGTCGTAAAAAGACTAGAGGATGTTGGTAAAAAAGCAGGTTGGATTGTCAATGACTAGTTGAGGAACTTTAATAGTTCTTCGGCTCCCAATCAAGGAGTAGTTTACTTTAGATTAGTTATAGTTTGCACTTTTTGGGGACTTGAAGCGTTAAGTTGTTCTCTTCGGAGACTATGAATAATAAGTTCCCCTCTGTGAGAACTTTGAGCAGAGCGGCCGGTGAGGTGGGAATCGGGACATTGCCCCAGTACTTTCGGGAAGAAAGTAGCAAACTAGAATGAAGCTCTTACAAGCAACTCATAGTTTCAAATTAGAAGAGAAAGGGCAGCGTTTAGCTCCATGCTGTGGTTCCAAGGTGGATGCTAGAAGGAGTAGCTTTATGCCAAGGACCCATCTACCAACAACAAAATACGTAGATCGCAATATCAACCTATCTAGAGAGAAATTTCGTCAAAACAGGTTAGACTGTGAAGGGGTAAGTACAGGGAAATAAAGGACAAGGAATGAGAAATAAAGGACAAGGAATGAGAAATAAAGGACAAGGAATGGGAAATAAAGGACAAGGAACGGGAATGAAAGGTCATAAAGGGATATTTCTTGTGATATTTGGGGTCTTGCCCCAAGACAGTGTTTCCTCTTTTCTGAGGACGGTAGAATGAAATTTCTTCTAGTTTCATACCTTCTTTTACTTTGTGATATCTTCGCAACCATCCATACCAAGAGTTCTCTCTGCTCCATGGCTGCGGGAAACTACAACAACCTCTTGAGTGTAAGAAGTAAGATCATGGTTCAGCCAGTAGTATAATCCTATTTTTTCAGCTTTTTTGAATGTAAAAATGTGTGCATATTTCTCAAATACATTCCTAGTTCTTATACTATGCACGCCTTACCTTTGAATAAGGATAGGTAGATTGTATGTTCAACAACAGCACCTGGCGTCTGATCCAGATGGAATAAGGACGATTTGGGACTTGAGATAAATTTCCGTCACATTTTATTCCACATTGTCGTTTGTACATATTATAGTAACTTTGTTTTTGGAACTTGGTAACGATGTTTACACCCGTCAAACACTGTGGCGAATTCGCAATCAAAATCCTCTACAGATCGTAATTATGAAGAGAGGGTGTTCATTAAAAGTTTGGGGAGAGACACCCCTCATTTGAAAGTAACACAAGTTGCTGAAAACAGGAAGGGAACTCGTAAATTCAACCCTGAAATTTATAGCAAACACGAATGGATCACTGGGCGCCCTAGAAATAATGCTCCGTTTTGTTTTCTTCGATCAATATTAGGTGGAGATGGGTTGTGGACTTAGAATGGAGTGACTGATATAAAACATCTGACAGTTCGAATTAAATCTCACGAATCTAATTTTTAAAAACATCTCCATAACATCACAGAATTAGCTTTGATTGGCCGAGCTAACATAGTTATTCAGTTAGATTCAGCTCATCAACTTGCTATGAAGAAACACAACGAGCAAGTTGACACAAATCGATGTACCTATACATACTTTCTAAAATTAGAGATTGCATCAAGTTTTGTGGTCTTAATGAAGTAGGATTAAGAGGCCACAATGAGAGGGATAGTTCATTGAACCGTGGAGTTTTTCTAGGCTTAGTAACAAAATCAGCCAAAACTAACAACATTTTGAGGTCACATTTGGAAAAAGCTACAGTGTCCTAAGGCATCTCCAAACCATACACAATGAGCAACGAAAATATCTCACATCATTATTTTCAGTAGAATATTGATCATTCTGGACATGTTGCATTAAAGAAAAAGGTTATACTCGTACATAAGTGGGTGGTGGTTGTGGGGTTAGACAAAATTTCTATAACCTTTTGAAATATCTGATTTTTAATTGACACACGTTATTGACGTCTGATGTCACACTTCTATCATAATTTAATTTGAGTTCTTTAATATTATTTGAGAATTATTTTTCCTAAGTCGTTCGCTTGTGCAATACAATCGAAGCCTTGATAATGTTAAATACTTTTAATAATAATACAGTCCTTTCCAGATTTTTTAGGTACTTAGTAAGTAGGTACCTAAAAGATTGTATTTTTAATTTAATTTATCTAATTAACTTATATACATTTATTTTTCAATAATATTTAATAATCATGATTTATTATTATTCAGTAGTCATATTATTATTCAGTAGTCATATTCTTTCATAACGGTTGCCCATGGTATTTGACATGGTCTGAATGGGATTTGAGTTGCATGTGTTTAGATCAAAATTAATTCACTCTGAAAGCGAAGAAAATTGAAGGAAAACCTCAATGCTCTTTTTGACTGTCAAATACGTAAATATTTTTGTGCCCCACTCCTTTTCCGGCCACCATTGACTTTGAGCAATAGTTTGTCCTTATCGGGAACTTTAGAAGAAATGGGAACACTGGTCAAATAAAAATTTGGGATTATGGCCCATATAAATCTTATTATATACGAATGAAACTCCGTCTGTTGTCGGTCCACGCTTTGTACAGCCAAACGGCACGCATACGTGTATATCTATAAGTGGGATGATCTTCTTGGTTTTGTCCGAAAGGGTGCATAAGCAATTTTAAAATTGTCTACCCTCCACCCGAACCATGGTCTGGAGGACGGGAGGGGGGGGGGAGGCTGTTTGTTGAGGTTAGGCAATGACCCACAAGATAGAGACTTCTTGAAGGCGAGATCGCTTTTTGCTATCCATCCTGCCCCGAGCGAGCAAAGGGAACGATAAAACTACACTAGTGGAATAAAAATGCAGAGTCGCCTGGAATCGATTAGAAATTTAATTTAATGAAGTGTGGAGATCCAACTCTATTTACCCTTAATAGTGCATCATGACCTGCTATCATGGATCAACTTCCTCGTATGTTCGAGGTAGGGGTATCCCTAATTACAGCTTCGGATGAACATGGAAGGAGCGCGTTAAACATTGCGATTAGTTGCAGAGTAGATGCACTCCCCGGGTTGAGACGGGACCTGTCACAGCTTGCAATTTATATTCTCGAAACTTGAACCGTTTGCCAGAAATACTCCGGGAAGAGGAAGAAGAAAAAAAAGTTCATTGTAGAAAATACATTATTACTCTACACTCTTACTTTACTCTACACTATTAACCGAAAAATTATAAAATTTACACGGAAAAAATCATGGCTTGGATATGTCTTTTAGCTGCTCATTTTCTATTTTCAAACGGTTCACATTTATTGTCCAATATATAATAATGGACGATCAGTAGTGTGTGATGCTTGATTTCTTGGCTTGAATTCTTATTTCAATCCTAGAGAGTTGTCATCTGGAATGACACATACATACATACAATAGGTATATATACACATGAAAACATAAAAACGGTAAAAAAATAAAAACTTGTTAAAAGAATTTGAAAAATTAAATTAAATGTAATAACCTTGTTCATGGAGTTTACTTTTATTATTATTTGAAAACATGATTAACTGAAAAAAAAAAAAAACTAAATCAAAATATTGAAACCTAGATAGAATGTTGAAATAAAGAACCTCAATAAAATAATTCTTAATTTTATAAAGGTTCCATAAGACTAATTTGAGCTCCAAAATTGATATTTCGCTTTTACTTTTTTCAAACTGTATAAATAAGTAAATTACTTAATTAGAAAATTAAAATTCAAGGGTTTCTGATAGATCAGGACGGGAATCTGGGACACGTTCCTACGGACAGATATGCTGCCTAAACCGCAAAAAAATACGTTATTCGGTCAAAGAACTGACAAGGACGTCATCGAAATTCGTTCTTGTCCGAGGAACCGAAAATTAACTCCAGTTTGTGGAATAAAACACAAAAAACACAAGTGATTTTTGCAGAATAATGGGGTTGCAATTTTCCCTTGTCATAATCCAGATATTATGGGTCTGTCTGGCGGAATTTACCACGACTGATCTAAATAAGATGGACCTTGACTCGAGCCAACTTCTAATGAAACACAGGTAGTGTCGCCATCAGCCTTCAGTTCGTATTACATGTAAACACCTTTCAATATTTTGGAGATACTGGCCATTAGTCACTACATAAATTATCATGAAAGACTAATTCTTACATATTTATTGAAATCTTCACAACTCGTAGCGATGTTTACTAGAGCTATAATTCTTATTGCACAGTTCATCATAATATTCACGCAAAAAGAATCATATCCCACACGTTCCAAGCATCGAGCGTTATAGATGAAAAACATAGCTTGCGTAACGTGCGAAAACACTTCATAATATGTTAACAATATTTGCCAGGTGTAAAGCCTGTTGATGCTGATCGCAATTTCTGTGATGTCATAGGCAGAATGCGCACATCTTAATAAATCTCTTGCAGAAATGGTCCATTTTCTGCATCTTACACGTTTAGATAGTTTTCTCAATGTATTAACGATTCGGGCCATCAACGTTTTGTATTGTAAAGACAGCAGGTAGATAAGAAATGTTAGATATCGGAGAATCGCAAAAGTAAATGCTTGACTGCCGGTCTTTAATACTTCCATTGTCGTCACTATCAAGCATACAACAAATGTGGAAACCAGGATTGCCGTATCGATTTTGTTTCTGATGTTCTCTGTTCTGTAATGTGATAACCGTAAAGTCGTTTTCCAATCTCTTTTCTTTACTATGCAGAGGTATGCATGAAAAGCAACGGGCAGAGTTGCGTTGATGTTAAATATTACTACCATGATCTCTCCTAAAAGACGGTTGGGAGGAATAGTGATAGTCATCACGTTCACGAATCTGTATGCAATCGTTACAATTGAAACTGTGGAGATTTCCAAGGCAGATTGGAAGGCTAAATGATTCTTGAAATGGCCTGCCTCATTAAATACAAACAAGCCGAGAAGCCTAGAAAGTTTGAAAACTAAAGTCGAACCCGTGGTTCCCATCTCGTTACTGAAAAAAAGTGGAATCCATCTCACCTCCAAACATGATATGAAAATCAACAATGATTTTTACAGAAATGGTGCATTGTCATAAGTGATTCATATTCTCATTCCTAATAAATTCGAAGAATGTTAACATGATTAACAAAAGTGTATTGGCAAATCAAAATCATCCAACGTAAATTTATACCTCCAAACTAGCAAATCATATATCATACCTGTAGGTTTTGAAGAAAGATAAGATTGGATCGAAATCTTTTGAACTACAGGGTTTAGGGTTTTAACGTTAAATGCCACAATAATCGTATTACATGATCTTGTCCATTGATTGTTGTATTTTCGTCGTTGATTGAAAAGTCTATGATGGTACTCAAATAAATATATAATCATTTAAAGTTTTTCAATATTAGCAAATTGAATGACAGCGTATATAGACGGGGTTCAATTAGTAGTGGCAACGGGGTTTGGTGGTAGCTTAACATTTCCCACTATTACGGGTACTTACATTCTTAGTAATGTTGATAGTGACTTCATCAAATGGCGTTGGAAATGATGTTATACCAGTGTAAATATTGGTTACATAACTGTAACATATAATTCCACAAAAGTATTGATATATTTATGTACAGTTGGAAGTCACGCACTGTTATTATCGACACACAAAAAAATATACTACAGGCATGGTTTAATGGGCAAAGTTTTCTAAAGTGTTTATGTCGATGCGTTGTGTTGTTTGGCACATGATGGGCATTCGAAGTGCATACGAGTGCACTAATATAAGCAACAGGTATGTACTTAAAGCTATGCGATTTTAAAGAAAATAAATCACTTTGGCTGAGATACGAAAAAATTGGAGAGTGCTGATGCCATCTTGGCATCATGTGCCTCCAGGCTAATCGACTTTTTGACTCGCCAGTGTATACAAATATTGCTTCCGCGTCAACCTGATGGCAGTGGAACCATTGTTTTCGAATTTTGGGAGAAAAAAAAAAAACCCTTGTCACCTAAATATTTCCACTCGCATTTTACATTTTATACCATTCTGAACAACTTTGGTTCGATATCTGTGTGTGCGTGTCTGTCTTTTGTCCACAAACTTTTGTAACAAGCTTACTTTCCAAAGTTTTCATCCGATCTGGATGAAATTTTCAGGGAATGTGCGGGTTAGTGCGTAGTCGATTTCCAATCTGTTTGATTGTTCCCAACTTAATAAATCATCTATGCATGCGCAAACGTAAATTCAACCAAGCATAGTTTTTTCACGCCCTAGTTGTCCGATTTCGCTCATATTCAGGGGATTTGTACTCTATTATAACTGCCTTATGCGATTACCTCAGTCAAGCTAACGATCATATTGTTAAATTAAATGGAAATCAAAAGGAAAAACAAAGGACATCGGAATTGACTCAACCCAACGTCCCTATATCCTACAGTACGGACGAAGATGAATTGTCGAGAGAAACTGACTGGATCCTAAAAAGGGCCCGCAAGAAGCGTAAGGCTCGGCGTTCTCCGGAGGTTGAATGGCCTACCAACACGCCTAAGACTGACAAGGACGTATCCAAGGTAGAAATGATTAAGCCTAAAAAGGACCCTCCTCCACCACCCATAAATGTTGTAGGGCTAAAGAGCTACGCAGCCCTCAAAGATATGTTACTGAATATCCCTAGAGAGCAATTCAAGGTCACTGCTCTCAATAATAACGTTTGGAAAATAAACGTAGATTCAAGATCTAATTGGAAACTGATCACAGACAAACTACGTTCAGATAAAAACAGTGGTACACATATCAAGATAAAGCAGACAGACCTATTAAGGTCATGGCTAGAGGTTTACATGAAACATGTGAGAAAACTGACATTATTGGAGACCTTAAGGAGCAAGGTCTTGCCATCCTGGATGTTACCAACATTCTCAAGAAAGAGAAAAGGAAAAATGATAGTGGTGAAATTGTAACCATCCATAAACCTCTTCCTCTCTTTATGTTAACCTTCGACAAAAATGAGGATGTAAACAAAATCTATAGTATTAAGGCCATTCTCAACATAATTGTGAAGATTGAGCCGGTGAAAAAAACTTCTAAACTCATTCCCCAATGTAAGAATTGCCAGTCATACATGCATACCCAATCCTACTGCGGGAAGGAATCTGCTTGTGTGAAATGTGCTGGAAAGCATAAAACTTCTGAATGTACCCTGAACAAAGCGGATTCCCCCAAATGTGTCAACTGCAAAGGGAATCATCCAGCAAATTATCGAGGATGCGAGGTAGCTAAGGAGCTACAAAGAATGAGAAACAAAATTACTAAACCCCAACTGAAAGAACAGACCAAGCACGATGCTTCAGTTGAGAGGAATTTTAATAGGCGGAAATCGCTTACTACAACCATGACAGGAGCAACTACTTCAAAGGTTTCATATGCTACCGTTGCTAAAAAAGAGGTTAATGTGTCGAACACAGAAAAAATGCTGGCACAGATACTGGAAAGACTGGATGAACAAAAACATACCAATAAACAGTTATTTGAAAGAATAACTAAGCTAGAAAAGACTTACTAGCTATGGACTAATTTAATGGGACCGACTTTAAGAATAGCAACATGGAATGCGAACGGATTGCTAAATCACATTAAGGAAGTCGAATTATTTCTCCACTCCAACAAGATAGACATCTTACTTATTTCTGAAACCCATTTCACTCGGACGTCATACATCAAAATAAGAGGATTCATGTGTTATCATACGTTACACCCAAGTAATAAAGCTAGAGGAGGTTCGGCAATTCTCATTAAAGCTAACATCGCTCACCATGAAGAACCAAAAATCGAAGAGGAAAAAATGCAGGTAACTTCGGTCAAGGTACAACTCAATAATAAAAGCTTTAGTATAGCCGCAATTAACTTAAAGAAAGATGATTATACGGTCCTTCTTAAATCGCTTGGTAACAACTTTATAATAGGAGGTGACTACAATGCCAAAAATACCTTCTGGGGTTCGCGATTAACCACGGCTAAAGGTAAAGAGTTGTATGAAGCAGCAGCTTCTTTCAAGTGCGACTTCCTCTCAACTGGAAGGCCTACATACTGGCCCACGGATGCTAACAAAACCCCAGACCTAATAGACTTCTTTATAAGCAAAGGTATCTCAAGTGGTTACATAAATCTAGAGGACAGCGATGACCTACCCTCTGACCACTCGCCTGTCATAATAACAATCAGTGAAAAAGTAATCATTAGTGAAAATTCTCCGAGTTTATTCAATAGAAATACTTGCTGGTCCTGTTTCCGGCAGCAATTGGAAACATCGATCGACCTTAAAGTTCCTCTGAAAACCCCTAAACAACTGGAAGACGAACTCGACTTATTCATCAATAACATACAACAAGCAGCCTGGTTATGTACCCCAATAAACCAAAACAGTAACTATGACACTAATTCGAAATCATATCCGTTAGAAGTAAGGGATCTCCTGTGCGCCAAACGTAAAGCCAGAAGGAAATGGAAGAATAACAGAACCCCTGAAAACAAAACTATTCTCAATAGACTCGGTAACAAACTTAAATATCTTATTAGATCAATAGATAACCAATCAGTTGAACATTTTTTGAGTAACCTAACTGCAGAGAAAGACACCGAATACTCCCTCTACAAGGTAACCAAAAATATAAATAGACCTAAAGTTCATTCTCCTCCAATCAAAAAGGATGACGGGACATGGGCCAGAAGTAACCGAGAGAAAGCTCAACTTTTTGCAGATCATCTCTATGAAACTTTTCAACCTCTTCCAGTACAGTCACCTGAAGAAAACGCAACACTGATAGAAAAAACGGATGAGCTTGATATTCGGCCGGTTACGTTAAAAGAATTCAAAGATGAAATTA
Source organism: Adelphocoris suturalis (assembly GCA_030762985.1). NCBI lineage: Eukaryota > Metazoa > Arthropoda > Insecta > Hemiptera > Miridae > Adelphocoris > Adelphocoris suturalis. Next base: position 122,844,700 of record CM061040.1, read on the forward strand.
AGGGCAACATTAATCCTAAAAAGACCCCTGGCTATGACTTGATAACCGGTCGAATTGTGAAAGAGCTCCCTGAAAAGGCTATAACAAAACTACTTCATATCATCAACGCCACGTTCAGGTTACGACATGTACCTTCCCAGTGGAAAGTAGCGGAAGTCATAATGATCTCCAAACCAGGAAAATCACCAAATGAGAAGATGGGGTACCGACCCATATCCCTCCTCCCTGTCTTATCAAAACTGTTCGAAAAATTGTTGCTCAAACGGCTTAAACCAATTATTGAAGACAGAAAATTGATACCAGACCACCAATTCGGTTTCAGGCAACGCCACTCTACGCTAGATCAAGTTCATAGAATCACTAACATAATAGAAAAGGCTCTGGAAGGTAAAAAAATATGTGCCAGTATCTTTCTGGACGTGGCCCAGGCATTTGACAAGGTCTGGCACAAGGGACTTGAGTATAAACTGCACAGGGATCTCCCAAAACAGTTTTACTTACTCCTAAAATCCTACCTAGCGAACAGACACTTCAGGGTAAAGCAGGGTGACCAGTACTCTGTCTTGAAGCCTATAAAAGCAGGGGTACCGCAAGGCAGTGTCCTAGGCCCAGTACTTTACCTGCTGTACACAAGAGATCTTCCACAACAGGAAAATACAACTGTAGCTACTTTTGCAGATGATACTGCCATCCTCTCTGTTGGAGATGACGCTGAAACTGCAACTCGCAATCTACAGACGTCCACTAACAAGGTTGTCAATTGGACCAAGATGTGGAGAATGAAACTAAATGAATCAAAGTCAGTGCATATCAACTTTACTAATAGAAAAATCATAGCCCCAGAAGTTGAGATCAATTCAAATAAAATTCCATACTCTGACACTGTAAAATACTTAGGGATGCACCTTGACTCCAAACTTAACTGGAAATATCACATTGAAAAAAAGAATCAGGAACTAAAAATCAAGTTCAGAAAGATGTACTGGTTGATGGGAAGGAACTCCCATCTCTCACTACACAATAAATTACTCATATATAAACAGATACTGCGCCCTATCTGGACCTATGGGATTCAGCTTTGGGGTTGTGCGAAAAAATCAAATATTAAAACAATCCAAACCCGACAAAATATAATACTGAGAAGTATAGTTCAGGCCCCCTGGTTCATGCGGAATGATGATATTCATCGAGACTTGAGGGTAGAAACGGTCACCGAAATTATCGCCAAATATGCAAGGAAGCACGAACATCGCCTCCACAAACACGAGAACCTGGAGATGCTCAACGTTTTAAACAACGAAGGAGAACTTCGGCGACTCAAGAGAAATAAACCTCTGGACCTAATTGTGCTGTGCAAATAGTGCAAGTGTAATCCAGTGTTTTTTAACTGTACTTGATACAAGTATGGGCCAGGTTTTGCTGTAAACCTCCCCCCTTAGTGAGCTTAACATGAAATGAAATATTGCTAGATGAAATGTACTATGTTTCAGTTGCAATAAATAAATCACGAAAAAAAAAAATATAAAAAAAAAAAAATATATATATATATATATATATATATTCAGGGGATAGTTTGGCGAAGACAATTTGAGCTTTCTATACCGATTTCAAGATGATCGAAAGATTAGTAGCTCCTGCGCCTGCAGAACATCAGACAGGACTCGGGCACTGCAGGCCGCCTGCAACCCGCCCCTCCCATATTATGACTTACATTTCAGTCACTAATGTTTTAGCGCATTTTCATATAAAATGAAGCTATTGCAAAAATTGTGAAATACTGAGGCTTTGAAGATATTAAAATGCCACATGTATTACGTGGTTTCGCAGTATTTTTTCTTGCTGAACCTCGTAATGATGTTCATTGATTGCTATTTTCAACAACAACTTGAGAAAACACCTAAAAATTGGCCAGAAGTGCACTTATCTTACTGATTACCACATAGCTTAAAGCGTAGTAAAATGTATATTTGTCGGAGTTTTCCGAAGCTAGTGTTGCAAATATAATGAATATCGTTAAGGGGTTCAGCACGAAAAAACACCCGAAAATCATGTAATACATGTGGCACTTTAGTATCTTAGAAACTTAGCATTCCACTATTTTTGCACTTTTAGAGTGGAATGACGCACTTTTGGAGCAGAATTGAGCCCGTTTACGCGCTCCTGAAAAATCGAGTAAAATCAAGTAGAATATGAATCTGGAATAAAAAGTGCGGGCACTCATATGAAATAACAAAGTTGATGCGCGTTTCGCGTATTTCGTGTATTATTCACGGTGTGCGAATGTGTGATATTTGAATTGTTTGCTTAAAACTAACGAGGGGACTGGGAGGTTACCGCTTACAGTTTTTTCTAACGACATATTAATGGAGATAGAGATAGTTATTCATTAAGTTGTGTCCAAATTATCTCCCTGTGCTCAATACGTTTGTCTAGCACTTTAACACAATTTCGACACTAATATTATGTCTTATGGCTCGGGGTCAATCAAATTTCCTGTAACAAAATAATGTAACGTCACAAAAAATGTGACGCAACAATCGGTAAGTAGTTATGTTGTAACCAGCTCGTAAAAAGATAGAAAAGATAGTATAAAAAAGCAGGTTGAATTGTCAATGACTAGTTGAAGAACTTGAATAGTCCTCTGGCTCCCAATCAAAGATTGGAACAATCGGGAAGAATAATTTGTTCAACTTTCCAGCCATACATTAGTTTTCGCCCCGTGTTTCTATCCATCCTGCCCCGAGCGAGCGGAGGAAACGAGAAAACTACACTAGTGGAATGAAAAAGTAGAATCACCTTGAACCGATTAGGAATATAATTTAATGAACTGTGGATATCCTACTCTATTTACTCTAATAGTTCATTATGCATTAATATTGTTATTCTGCTATCATGGATTAACTTCCTCGTATGTTCGAGGTAGGGGTATCCCAAATTAGAACTTCGGATGAACATGAAAGGAGCGCGTTAAACTTTGCGATTAGTTGCAAAGTACCTAGATACACTCTCCGGGTTGAGACGGAAACTGTCACAGGTTGCAATTCCTAAGTTATATTCTCGAAATTTATGTAGTCAGTACTTAAATTATCTTCAAACTCGGCGCTCCGCGCCTCGCCAGGGGGCAAGCCCCCTGGACCCCCGGTTACCTCTATTTACATACTTCGGACGAAATTATTGAAACACAGAATGTGTTTGCGTTGTCGCGCAACGAATGACAACCAAACAAGCGTCATTGTTTACTATTCATTTATAACATCAATTTATATAGTTATAGTATGAAACTACGAAAAAAAATACGAAATAAATTCGTGATAAATCAAGAGCGATTTATCAAGTAAATGTCCTAAAGAGGCTACATACGAAATTACAGCTTCCTAGTGTGTAAAGTATAGAAATTAGCTTTAAAAGCCACTCATCTGATCCGGACCCTGGACATCGTCAAGTAAATGTCCTAAAGAGGCTACATACGAAATTACAGCTTCCTAGAGTGTAAAGCATAGAAATTAGCTTTAAGAGCCACACATCTGATCCGGACCCTGAGCATCGTCAAGTAAATGTCCTAAAGAGGCTACATACGAAATTACAGCTTCCTAGAGTGTAAAGCATAGAAATTAGCTTTAAGAGCCACACATCTGATCCGGACCCTGAGCATCGTCAAGTAAATGTCCTAAAGAGGCTACAAACGAAATTACAGCTTCCTAGAGTGTAAAGTATAGAAATTACCTATTCAAATTATTTAACCTCCGCTTCACAAATCAAACCGTTTTCGTAATACTCAGATCACCTGCGATGAATCAAATCATCGAAACACCAGCTCAATGAAATCATCAGAAATTAACAAGCGGTTGCAATCATGTTCACAATATCAATTATTGAGAATGATCACCTGTGTGTAAACAATTATTTATATAACCATGCTCATAACTCAGTTTGTTGGACACGCACTTCGCAGTAGTTAACATAATATTGTTGGATAAATCGAGAGCTTTCGAACGAATGGTCAACGAATTTTGTGGGATGAAAAACGACGAAGTACCATATCCCTAGCAACGACTCGGTTGTACGTGAAAATCATCCGTCACACATTTCGTTACCATCCCGCGTTCCATTTTCGGCTAGTTAGTCCATGGCTAAAACACATTCTGTGTTAAAACTAATTCTTACATGTTTATTGAAATCTTCACAACTCGTAGCGATGTTTACTAAAGCTATAATTTTTATTGCACAGTTCACCGCAATATTCACGCACAAAGGACCATATCCCACATGTGCTAAGCACCGAGTGTTATACAGGAAAAACATAGCTTGCGTAACGTGCGAAAACACTTCATAACATGTTAACAATATTTGCCAGGTGTAAAGCCTGTTGATGCTGATCGCAATTTCTGTGGTGTCACAGGCAGAATGCGCACATCTTAATAATATACTCGTATTTCTTGCAGAAATAGTCCATTTTCTGCGTCTTACACGTTTAGATAATTTTCGCAAAGTATTAACAATTGGGGCCATCAACGTTTTGTATTGTAAAGACAGCAGGTAGATAAGAAACGTTAGATACCGGAGATTCGCATAACTAAATGCAAGACTGTCGGGAATTACTAATACCTCCCTTGTCGTCAGTATCAAGCATACAAAAAATGTGGATATCAGGATTCCTGTATCGAGTTTGTTTCTGATGTTTTCAGTTCTGTAATATGATAGCCGTAAAGTCGTTTTCCAATATCCTTTCTTTACTATGCAGAGATACGCATGAAAAGCAACGGGCAGAGTCGCGTTGATGTTAAATATTACTACCATGATCTCTCCTAAAAGACGGTTGGGAGGAATAGTGATAGTCATCACGTTCACGAATCTGTATGCAATCGTTACAATTGAAACTGTGGAGATTTCCAAGGCAGATTGGAAGGCTAAATGATTCTTGAAATGGCCTGCCTCATTAAATACAAACAAGCCGAGAAGCCTAGAAAGTTTGAAAACTAAAGTCGAACCCCTGGTTCCCATCTCGTTACTGAAAAAAATTGGAATCCATGTCACCTCCAAACATGATATGAAAATCAACAATGATTTTTACAGAAATGGTGCATTGTCATAAGTGATTCATATTCTCATTCCTAATAAATTCGAAGAATGTTAACATGATTAACAAAAGTGTAGTGTCAAATCAAAATCACCCAAAGTAGATTTATACCTCCAAACTCTCAACTCATATATAATACCTGTTAGTTTTGAAGAAAGACAAGATTGGATAGAAATTTTTTGAACTACAGCGGTTAATGCAACAATAATCGTATTACATGATCTTGTCCAATAATTGCTGTATTTTTGTCCTTGATTGAAAAGTCTAGATGACACTCGAATAAATGAATAATCATTTAACATTTTTCAATATTCGCCAATTGAAAGACAGCGTATATAGACGGAGTTCAAATGGTAGTGGTTATCGCATACCATTTCCCACTATTACGGGTACTTACATACCTAGTAATTTTGATAGTAACTTCATCAAATGGAGTTGGAAACGATGTTATACCAGTGTAAATATTGGTTACATAACTGTTCCATATAAGTCAGCAAAATATTGATATATATGTACAGGTGGAAGTCACGCACTGTTATTATCGACACACAAAAAACAAATTACACGCATTGTCTAATGGGCGAGTTTTTCTAAATGGTTTACCTCGAGTGCATAAATTTAGCAAAATGTGCATTCAAAGTGCATACGAGTGCACTAACATACATAAGTTATGTACCTAAAGCTATGCAATTTTAAAAGAAGTTAATCACATCGGCTGAGATACGAAAAGATTTGAAGAGTGCTGTTTCATTGTTCTCAACTCAATACATCATCTGCACATGCGCAAACGTAAATTCAACCAAGCATCATTTTCTCACGCCCTAGTTGTCGGATCATAGCCGGGGGATAGTTAGGCGAAGACGATTTGAGCGTTCTATATTAATTTCAAGATGATCGTAAGATTAGTAGCTCCTGCGCCTGCAGAATGTCAGCAAGGACTCGGGCACTGCAAGCCGCCTGAAAACCGCTCCTCCCATATGATGACTTATATTCTAGTCACTAATGTTTTAGCGCATTTTCATATAAAATGAAGCTATTGCAATGGCTCCAAATACTTTAAAATCAAAATTTTCGGAATTTTTCTTCTTTGAAATTCGTTTCGGGACATTCAGAAACCAATTCTAGAGTTTAACGCTTTTTCTGATGTAAAGGTACTGGGTGGTCACGACTTAATGGATCACTATCTCCGTTAATGCGTATCAACTTTGTTATTCTGAATGAGAACCCCCACTTTTTATTGCAGATTTGAATTTTACGTAAAATTTCACAAAGAAATGACCCTTCACTCGATTTTTTAGGAGAGCGTAAACGGGCTCAATTTCGCTCCTTAATTGCGCCAATCCGCTCTAAAAGGGCAGAAATTATGAAATATGAGGTTTTGAATATATTAAATTGCCACATTTAATACGTAATTTTGCGGTAGTTTTTCTTGCTGAACCTCGTAATGATGTTCATTGATTGATATTTGCAACTACAACTTGAGAAAACACCGAAAAATTGGCCAGAATTGCACTTATCTTACTCATTACCACACATCATAAAGCGTAGTAAAATGTATATTTATCGAAGTTTTACAAAGCTAGAGTTGCAAATATCAAAAAATAATATCATTAAGGAGTTCAGAAAAAATACCGCCAAATCATGTATTACATGTGGCAATTGAATCTCTAAAAAACTCACTATTCCACTATTTTTGCACTTTTGGAGTGGAATGGGACACTTTTGGAGCAGTATTGAGCCTGTCAATCTTTAATGATCGAGTGGAATCGAGTAGAATATGGAGATATGGAATAAAAAGTGCGGGTTCTCATATGAAATAACATAGTTGATGCGCGTTTCGCGTATTTGCGCGCATGCGTGTTGCGAGAATGTGTGATATTTGAATTGTTTGCTTAAACTAAGAGGGGTTACCGTTCGAAGTTTTTCCTGACCCCATATTAACGGAGACAGATATAGTCATCCATAAAGTTGTGACCACTCTGCATATTTATACCATAAATAATTTACGAAAATTCGATAATACGATCATGCTCCATGACTGGAACTTTTATAATTATTAGCCACACCGTATCTAAGAGGCCGGTAAACAACCAAAATATCACTAAATAAGCCACTTCGAGAAATTTCGAAATTGATATTCGCGAAATTGTTCACCAAGACTAGAATAATAAATTATCTCCCTGTGCTCAATACGTTTGTCTAGCACTTGAACACAATTTAGACACTAATATTATGTCTTATGGCTCGAGGTTAATCAAATTTCCTGTAACCAAATAATGTAACGTCACAAAAAATGTGACGCAACAATTGGTAAGTAGTTATGTTGTAACCAGCTCGTAAAAAGATAGAAGAGATTTTGCAAAAAAGCAGGTTGGATTGTCAATGACTAGTTTAAGAACTTGAATAGTCCTCCGGCTCCCAATCAAAGATTGGAAGAATCGGGAAGAATAATTTGTTCAACTTTCCAGCCATACATTAGTTTTGGCCTCATAAGGCACTTCAAGTTATAGTTTGCACTTTTTGGGGACTTGAAGCGTTAAGTTGTTCTCTTCGGAGACTATGAATAATAAGTTTCCCTCTGTGAGACCTTTGAGCAATAGCTTGTCCTTACTGGGAAACTTCGAATAAAAATTTGGGATTATGACCCATATAAATCTTATAATATAAGAATGACACTTCGTCTGTCTACGATTTGTACTGCTAAACGGCACGTCTATGCATATCTACAAGTGGATGATCTTCTTCGTTTTGTCCGAAAGGGTGCATAAGCAATTTCAAAATTTTCTACACCCCACCCGAAAAGATTTAGGGTCGGGGGGGGGTAGGGGGTGGGGGGGAGTGCGTACCCGTTCTTCATAAATCTGACTTTGGGATGCTACCATTTCTTTCAAACTTCAAGTTAAATAATGACTACAGTTTTATTACATTTACCAGACATCTTTCTAAATAATATTCTGCTATTCAAAAAAGATTATGGATATTTAGTTTTTTTTCTTCAGTTTTTATCGTTCTTTTAAGATAAGTATTACTTTAATTCAAGTACAAAAATTTGTGCATACTTTTTTTAATGTTCCGGTTTATCATTCATTAACTTCTTTTGACTAACATATTGCGCAAAAAAAGTAAATAATAAATGAAATTAACGATTTTTAGCCGTTGTTAGCCAGTTTTTTTTAACCAGTAGTTTAGCCGTTTTTAACCAGTAGTTTTTTAGCACGGTTTTTTGAAATTTGAGCCATTCAATGTGCTTAAAAGTGCTGGCCAACGAACTCATCCTTTGATAAGTAAAGCTTCATTTCTTTATTTCCTGAAAACAACAACTAAATTTCAAAATATTGAATGTTCCTACGTAGTTTTTTACGTGTTCTATCAGCCTAATATGATCTCGAAAATTGATATTTTGCTTTTACTTTTTGTCACACTGTATAAGTAAATCAATTCATTAATTAGAAAATTAAAATTCCAGTGTTTCTCTGATCAGGACAGGATTCCGGGACCCGTTCCGACAGACAGATATGCTGCCTAAAACACAATGAAATACGTTGTTCGGTCATAGAACTGAAAAGAACGTCATCGAAATTCGTTCACGTCCGAGGAACCGACAATGAACTCCAGCTTGTGGAATAAAACAGAAAACACCAGTGATTGTTGCAAAATAATGCGGTTACAATTTTCCCTTGACACAATCCAGATATTATGGGCCTGTCTTGCGGAATTTACCACCACTGATCTAAATAGAACTCAAGCCGACATCTGATAGTCAGGTAGAACAACATTTAATCGCCTTTCAATATTTTGGAGATACTGGCCTTGAGTCAATACGTAATTTATCATAAAAGGTAAATTCTTACATGTTTATTGAAATCTTCACAACTCGTAGCGATGTTTACTAGAGCTATAATTCTTATTGCACAGTTCACCGTAATATTCACACACAGAGGACTATATCCCACTTGTGCCAAGCACCTAGCGTTATAGATGAAAAACATAGCTAGCGTAACGTGCGAAAACACTTCATAACATGTTAACAATATTTGCCAGGTGTAAATCCTGTTAATGCTGATCGCAATATCTGTGATTTCACAGGCAGAAAGCGCATATCTTAATATATGTCTTGCAGAAATATTCAATGTCCTGCATCTTACACGTTTAGATAACTGTCGGAATGTATCTCCAATTCGGGCCATCAAAGTTTTGTATTGTAACGAGAGAAGGTAGATAAGAAACGTTAGATACCGGAGAATTCCAGATCCAAATGCAGATTTGCCAGACATCAGTAATACTTCCATTGTCGTCACTATTAAACATACAACAAATGTGGTAACCAGAATTCCCACATCGAGTTTATTTCTGATGTTCTCAGTTTTGGAATGTGATAACCGTAAAGTGGTTATCCAATCTTGTTTCTTAACTATGCTGAAGTATGCATGAAAAATAAGCGGCATAGTAGCGTTGGTGTTTAAAATTACTACCAAGATCATCCCTAAAAGACGGTCTGGAGGAATAGTGATAGTCATCACGTTCACGAATCTGAATACAATCAATACAATTGAAACTGTGGAAGTTACCAAGGCAGATTGTATAGCTAAATATTTCTTGAAATGTCCAGTCTCATTAAATACAAACAAGCCAAGAAGCCTAGAAAGTCGGAAAACCCAAGTCAAACCCCTAGTTCCCATCTTTTTACTGGAAAAAAATGTGGTCCATATCATCACCAGACTTGATGCGAGAATGAATTGTTGGAAATTCGAGGTTGTTTTCCACAGAAATGATGTACCTATTGTCATAAGTGACTCATATTCTCATTCCTTATAAAATCAATGAATGTCAATAAGATTAGCACAAATCCGTTTTCGAATCAAATTCGTCCATCAAATTTATATCGCCACGCTCACAAGTCATATTGCATACCTTTACGTTTTGAAATAAGACATGATTGGGTAGAAATCTGTCGAAAAAAAGTGTTTAGGGTTCTAACATTAAATTGATTGATTATATAGATTGTAATCTTCTTCAATAATTGTTGTATTTCGGCCTAGATTGAAATGCCTATGATGGGACTAAAATAAATAATCAATAATAACACTTTCATATATCAGCAATTTGAAAGGCAGAGAGACGAAGTTCAGTTTTTTGATGAGTATCGCTACCGTTTCAAACTATTATAGGCAGTTACAACCTTTGTATGGTCGACTATAACTTTACCAATTGGCATTTGAAATTATGTTACCTGTTGAAACATTGTTTCCCTGACAACCATGAAATTAATATAGATATATAATAATATATATATATATATATATATATATATATATATATATATATATATATATATATATATATATATATATATATATATATATATATATAAATATAATATGTGTGTGTGTGTGTGCATGTGATTCCAGACGATAACTCTCTTTACGATAGAGATTAAAAAATCCATTCTTGCGCCAAAACATCAAGCTTTCCAAATTAAAAGATGAGTTTGTTGGCCAGCACTTTTAAAGCATAATAATTTTCTCAAATTTCAAAAAATGGGCTGAAAAATAACTAAAACTGGCTAAAAATAGTTAAATTTATATTTTTTAGCAGAATTTTAGTCAAAAAGTTTATCAACGATGAACTAGACCATTATTAAATGTATGCACAACATTCTGGTGAAAAATGTAATTAAATTTCAATAATATTTACTGGAAATATCGATAGGTAACTGAAAATAAGTAAAAGTCCAAAGTCTAATTTGAATTGCAGAATATAATTTAGAATGAGTTTTTTTGCCTATTTGTAGTTAAACATCTATATGCACTCAAAGTCCTCAAATTTCAAAAAAGTGTATCATAATATTTTACGAAAATTCGCTCATACGAGTCATGCTGCATGGCTGGAACTTTTTTGTAATAGATATATATATATATTTTTTTTTTTTTCCAGACGATAACTCTCCTCAGGATATAGATGAAATTTCCGTTCTTGCGCCAAAAAAATCAAGCTTTCCAAACGAAAGAATGAGTTCGTTTATCAGCACTTTTTGAGCACATTAAATTGGATAAATTTCAAAAAATGTGCTGATGAACACTAAAAACGGCTACAAACTGATAAATGTTGTTAAATTCATAATGTTGAGCAGATTATTTCTGAAATAAATTTTATCAACTATAAAATAGAACATTAAAAAATGTATGTACAACATTATGTAGAAATATGTCTGTACTTAAATTTCATTAAAATTTGGTTTACAATCGATGAAAACTTCAACAAAATTTAAAAATACAAAAGCACTTTTTGAATAGCAGATCACTATTCTGAATACTTACGTTTTTTGCCATTAAAATAGTGGTTAACATTTTCTTTTCACTCAAAAAGCTCGAAATCAAAACAATCTAACATGATATAATATGATAACTTACGAAAATTCGCTCATACGATCATGCTGCATGGCTGAAACTTTTAGTTTGGGGGACTGTGAAGGAATTTTTTTCAACTTTTGCCCTTTGAGTTCGTGATTTTCAAGATCAAAAGATAGCTTTTCTAGGGTATTACGAAAAGATTAAAAAAAAGAAGAAAAGGTTTTTTGACACACCCTATATATATATATATATATATATATATATATATATATGTGTGTGTGTGTGTGCACAGTGCTCTGAATCCCCCATTTCCTCCCAGTGGGTTGAATGGGCTTCAGAGGGCATTGGGGCCTGCGACTACCGACATTTTCATGCCGTCCGCGTGGCAACATTAGCCACTGCGGTGAGGTGTTCTAGAGGTAGTCGTGGGACAGTAGATACCCTTTGCCGTGCCTGTCGGGGTAAAAATGAGAACCTGTATCATGTGGTGCAGCAGTGTCCACGGACTCATGGTGGCCGCATTCTGCGTCATGATGCGGTTGCCAAGCAGATAGCTAGTGATGGCAATATTTCATGGAAAATCGATTTTTGGAAACATCGATGTATCGAGCTCATTAAATCGATGGGATACAAAAATCGAGCCCAAAATATCGCTTTTTAAAAACATCGATGTTTTAACATCGAAGAAGACAAATTTTGTTAAAAGAAATATAAAGTACTTGAATTTAATATAAAGAAAGTAAGGTAATAGGCTACAGAATAGTAGTTTCTAAAAACGAACATTTAAGGGTTTAAATAAAACAATCATTTCATTTTGTTGCTGTATTTGTTAGCATTGAAAATACTAAAGTAATAGATTAATCAAAGTTATATAATATATAATAAGTGTGTGTGTGTGTGTGTGTGTGTGTGTGTGTGTGTGTGTGTGTGTGTGTGATGTGTGTGTGTGTGTGTGTGTGTGTGTGTGTGCGTGTGTGTGTGTGTGTGTGTGTGTGTGTGTGTGTGTGTGTGTGTGTGTGTGTGTGTGTGTGTGTGTGTGTGTGTGTGTGTGTGTGTGTGTGAACGACTGGAAATCACGCATTGTTATTATCGACACAAGGGAAACAAATTACCAGCATGGTCATATGAGAATTGATATTGGAATGCTAAGCTTAGTAGCTAGCATACTAAGAGTATATGAGTGCACAAAAAACCAGTTATGTACCTAAAGCTATGCAATTTAAATAAATTTAAAAAAGTTAATCACATTGGTTGAGATGTGCTGATGCCATCTTGGCATCATGTGCCTTTAGGCTAATCGACTTTTTGATTAATCAATTTGAGTACATTTTTTAAATTTAATTTAGTGGTTTGATGACCTCAACCATAAGGTTTTTGTATTCAGACAAGGCATCTAAAGTAATACTGCAAGTGGCACGATTCCAAGGGGAGCCATGCTGCCCTCTGTCAGTAAACAGAGTGCCATCACGGTTTCCGCTGGCAGATCAGAGGGGAAAAACGAGGGGTACAGCGATGAACCCTACAGCAGATACAAAAAACCAAACATAGAATGATGCAACTAAGATTATTCGACGAATAGGCTTACAACTAAATACATGTAACTATATATATAATCATCAAAGTGAAATAAAACTATGACTAAATGCACATGAATATATCACAGGTCAGATATCAAAGTTCCTAGTAGGGCCCAGCGGTTCTCAGATACAACAACAGGGACTGGACCTTGTCTAGTCCAGATAGAACGTCAACCCACTGTGAAGGCCTATACTGGACTCAGAGATCCATAAGAACCTTGCAGTCTTCCAGGAAGTGACGATGGACAGATCACCCCACACCTCCCACACACAACGTTTCGAGCTTTCGCACCAAGCAGGCGTCTGTGAGTCAGACGTGGATGGCCAGTAGCTACCCAATTGACCATTTTTGGTCCCTCACCCAGCCGTTTTCTATGTCACTCGGGACTGGCTTTATATTACTCGTAGGAGATTCGATCCGTAATGCGTATAGGCAGCATCTCAATGGAATTATCAACGATACTCTCCTTGCAAGAGCATCAGCACACTCATTGACATGAATACTCACATAATTTTGTGCTTGAGCCCAATGTTGTGGTTTCTTGAGTGATACAAACAGGCTTTTTATTAGGGGATCATCAGAATATGAGTCCCTGATTGGCTCAATGGTACTTGGTGAGTCGCTATGTATGACATCTGAGGATGCGTGGTGTATTGCCCTTAGCCTCGGTCCTCATGCGAAGGTCAACACGCATTCCAAGGTGGGGCAGGGGGCTCTTCTTATGGGACCAGAGGGTAGCTCTTGGACATGAGATACCCGCCAGTTGTTGTTTGGAGCCTAGAATATGTGTTATCCGAGTGGAGGGAAGGGGGGTAGATTGACCATGGGAGGTAGTACAGGAGGCCCAGTAGCCTAACGAAGACCCTTCTTTCATACAGGTTCCAGTTTACACAGCAAGAACTTTCTTGCTAACCCATTAACTGCAGACCAATAATCAATGCGTGATCGCACCACAGCATGGAAAATCCTATGAGTAAATCCAACTGGGCGTGCCAACTATAGTTCGAAAGAACTTTGAGCAGCTGTCCACCATCCATAGCAACATGGCGCAAGTACTCAATACGCACGGTCAACTACATTGAGAGTTCCAGGAAACTTGTGTGAGTGGAAGAAGGTATTACAACTCCACCAATTTGCATGTAAATATAGTTCACAGCTCAATTTTTCAAATGTCCCGAAACTACTGGACCAAAATTTATGAAACTTGGGTCAAAAATCAAATATGGGGTCTAATTGATCCTACAATCACCGGATCGATTCTGACCAACCCTAAAAATCTAGATATCAAATACTTCGAAATAAGCTTAGTTTTTTTTGCTGTAATTTATTGATATCATCCCAAAAAGTCAAATTAAACCATCCGGATCGCTGTAGGTTCATCCGTTCTCTCTCCATAAGGGCTAGAACTTTAACAGGAAAAAATATCATCAACATGGTAAAAAATCAGAACTAGTACCACACAAAAGCTAGATTTTTTCAAAATTATTTATTTATTTGTTTTACTGGAGTATGTAAAATTCTTCACGCACTGACAACGAGGTTGGGCTTTTTCGTACTTATCGTCGAGCTCACCTCACAGTCGCATAGTGGCATACCGACTAAAACACCTCCTCTTCTTATAGAGAACAGTATCGGAACTAATGTTTTGTATTACATCAAGACAGCTCTCTTGATAGCTTGTTATTCTGGCTTTCTTAATAGTAAAAACGCATAATAAACTTCCACGATCGTATCACCGGACACATAATTTCAGTGGAAATCTCACTTCTCGAAGTCGAGTTCAATAAACTTTTTGTGACCTATAGATGAACCTCGAAGCGTAAGTGGTGATTTATTTTGTCTCATTAATTTTCAGTTGACGGGTGCCTTAGTAAACAGTGATGTTTTTAGATTCTGATGTGCTTAGATATTGTACTCGGATATCAGCTCTTTTTAGATACAGTAGGACTAGTAGTAAAGTGTAGATACTTTATTTGATGTAAGTCATTCAGTGGTCGAATTAATAGTGTTGTTGAAAAAGAACAATTTATTCAACCCATATCGATTTCTTTACAAAAGCATCAATATTAGAGGCTTCGCATGCGTTGATTCGAAATCCTTGAAACAAGCTCAAATGCTGATATTATCATTCGATTTCGATGAAATTTTCTACGATTGAGCAAGTTAGGATGAGAAAGGTCCCTCACAAATTTCTTCCCTAAAAAATTGATACTTTTCACTGCACATGCAGAAACGTAAAATCAAACAAGCGTCATTTTAGCATGGAACATGTTTAGCCTTGGACTGACTAGCGAAAAACGTTACGCGGATGTGTCACGAATTTTTTCTTTTGATTTTCACGTACAACCAAGCCTCACCTGCCAAAAATCCGAAGGGCCGAGTTTTCATGACCTATAAGTCCAATCTCGCTTAAATTCGAAAGGTAGTTGGAAAATGATGATTTGATGGCATCGCGTGAGTTTCATCACGATCGTATCATTAGTAACATCTCACCTAGTGCCTTCGTGGTACAGGCAAGTAACATACTCAATTAAACGAGTAGGTGCCCCGACACCACGAAAACAATCAGTCAGGGCAAAATGGCTTACGGTGTCAATGGCCTTGGCGATGTCCAGAGCAGCAAGATGGAGTTGCCGTTTCTTGATACAGACCAGCGAAATGACAGTTTGGAGAACTGTAAGGTTCTTCGCTGTGCCATCCGCTGGCCGAAATGCTCTCTGGACGTCACCTATGACACCAGCAGCTTGGAGGCGAGATGCCAGAATCTTTCGAAAATGGCGGAAGACTACAGCCGATAAAGTAATCGGGTGGTAGCCTCCAGGCCCACATACCCTTTTTTTTGGGATGAAAATTTGCCAACCCATTCGGGGGGTCTTCCTGATAGAAGCTGCAGGTTGAGGATGAGCAGCTTAACTGTTTTTGGTGCTTTGTTCCAACGGTGGGCAGGAGTCAGGTTCAGCAGAAGTGGAATTGTTGACATGGCACTTATGTTCCTCGTCGTGAAGTACTGGCGTGCACATGATGCCACACAAGGAATCCCTGGTGGAAGCTGGGTGTACCACCGGCTTACCAGGGTTGTGGCGGGAGCACTCAAGAGTGGCTCCCAATGGTCCACAAACTCCAGGAGAGGGGGCAAAACTTGCTCATCCCCAGCTCCTTCCAGTAACTCCGCAGCCACACGAGCCGAACAAAAGTTGGAGGAACGGCTCCCTGATGCCCCGTCACGGTCGTTCCCTGAACCCATGGGAAGATCCTCTGTATATATACTGCAACCTCGCTCTCCAAGCCTTTAGGCCTATCAACAGCCCGCCACGCCAGGTCCTGCAGGCAGGCACTCTCATAACAACATACATCAACAGGCAAAACACAATAGCTCATTTTTCCTTTTTTTAAAGAAAATGCGATAAAAGCAAAGAAATGTTTAAAATGACCTTTTTCAATTTAATTTTATTTAGATCTAATCCATTTATTATAGATAGGTATTCTTAATACTGTTCGTAAGCACAAAGATACCTGTTCGTAGGCACAAAGATACCTGTTCTTAGGTACAACGGGTTAATGAACCTAAGACCGCCACGTAGGACTTTGAGGTTTCAATTTTTACGTGACCGAAATGTTAAACTTTTTCGTTAATACAAATTTTTTTAGTTCGGAAGATAGTGGAGTATGGAAGGCGAAAAAATTGACAAAAAATTGCATCCAGCAGTTATAAAATATAAAAATGTAAATTGTGTTCGTAGGTACAACGGTCTCCCCTTGAACTACCCCTTTCTCGCTAATTCGGGAACTCATTAAAGACCCATCGACTAAGTGGGGCTGATTCCAAAATAATCCTTAATTTCAAACGTTTGATGCGGGAAACGACCATATGTGTGATTTACCTTAACCATATGACAATGGAGGTGATGGAAATGTAGTAGTTCATCCTTCAAAAGGGAGAGGCGATTAACCTGCAACACCCAGAGAACATCCTAATTGATTAATCTCAAGAATATGCCAAGGTATAGATAGCATTTGCAAGAATCGAGAAGAAGGAACTACTCTTATATCCATCACAACCACGACCTTCAAAAAATTGTAAAGTTTGGATCAGAGACGGTTATTGTGATCCTGATCCCGGTCCATTTACAAACAGAATTGCCAAATTAATTTAATAAATTTGTTATTGACTTATCATTACAGATTTCACCAGGTAGTATTTTCTTACGTATCTATTGAAGTCTTCACAACAGTTGGTGATATGAACAAGGGCCATAATTCTCAATGAGCAGTTGACCACAAAGTTCACGCAGAATGGAGAATACCACAAAATTGCCGAACATCGAGTCTTGTACACAAAGAACGTAGCTTGGCACATGTGTGTAAATATTTCGTAACAGATCAAAAATATTTGTCCGTTAAATAATATATTGGCGCTCACCGCCATTTCCTTGTTATCATACGCAAGTCCTATGAAGTTTATTATAATTCCTGTAGATGTTGACCCGTTTCTCTCTCGTCTTACACGTGCGGTTAACACCTTGAATGAATTTCCAATATGGTTGATCAAAGTCTTAAATTGTAATGAGAGCAAGTAGATGAGAAACGATAGGTATCGGTAAATTGTAAAGCCCAATGCATAATACCATTGCAAGATTATTACCTCTATAGTAGTCACTGTAAAACATACTAATAATGTAGATATTAAGATTAGCGGATCAAGTTTATTTCTTTCGCCGTCAATTTTTAATTGTGACAATAACGTTTCCCAATCACGCTTCTTCACTATACAGTGATAAGCGTGATAAATCATTGGTAGAACGGCATTCAGATTTAAAATATTAACCGAAACTTCTCCCAAAAGGCGGTTAGAAGGGACTGTAATAATCATCGAGTTTACAACTCTATACGCGATAGTAATAAAGGCAACTAGAAACATTTCCACGGAGGATTGAATGATTGAATGAGTTTTAAAACGACCTGCTTCATTAAATAAAAACAAACCAAGATATCTAGAGAATTTGAAAACCAAAGTGCCAGTCAAATTCTTGGATCTCATACCGTCTACCGAAGGAAAATCATGAAACTTTTGTTGGTTTGTCACCTGTGGCAGCATTCCCTGTATGAATGAATTCATATGATAACTAATTGCAAGAATGTCAATTTCATCATGCAAGTTGCAGCTACAAATTCTGTTTATTCATGATCAAACAACAATCCTATTTGAATCAATAAAGTTAATGGGTTTCAATAGCAGAATGAAAATTATAGGACAAGTGGACAATAATATAATGTGTGGAAAACACTGGAATTGTTCGATTGCCATATTACAAGTTATGACGGATTCAGATGAAGGGGCAGGTCTCATATCACCAAATTCGACATCAGCAAAGAGGTTAAAAGAGATTAACTGAGGGTAATAACTTGAAAATGCTTCTTCAATACTAACTTCCATATACCATTACGATACAATAGGCACGACTTACTAGTTATAACCGCCAAAACAATGTTTTGTGAATAATTAAGGAATATGCAATGAAAGGGCCAAAATAGGACCAAGCAGAGTTTATTAAAACTAAAGTCTTTCACAGTTACTTAATTTTTACAGAATAACGTAAAGATCACGTAATCCAAGTTGAAGTCCGTTTTGCAGTTTCTATCCTGCTAATTCTCCAATCAATTATGGTGGCATACTTCAATAATCCAAATTAACAACTTCGAATGTAATAGTCTCATAGTATGGTGGTCACGTTTCTCATGTCAAGCTGAATTGTATTAAAACGACTAGGTAAGTAGTGGAGGCAGCAATTATCTGGAAATGGTAGGAAATTCGAAAGTATACAACTCAGTTCTCACGTCAGCAACTTCATAGTATTTAAAAATTGGAAACGTGCATTCATATTTCGAACAATGTACAAAATTCACCAAGTATTGGTAAAACTTACTGAAGTCACAAGGGGGTAGCCCAAGCTGAAAAATCCGCAGGCAGTGAAGTTCACGGTTTGTTTCATAGTTACAAAGAGATGAAGTTTCCTCTGGAATCATATTAAAAAATATATATACATAAAAAGATAAATTAAAAAAAAATATATATATATAGGTATATATATATACAGAAGTTGTAAAAATAAAGCTTATGAGTTCCATGCTCTGCTGATGCGTTCTAAGCTCTCCAAAAGACAGCTTTCGCACGGCTGATGGCGATGCGCTTGGCTGGCAAATAGACACGACCTCAAAGTGTTATGGAGTGGCTCAGAACTCCCATCGCTTTTTCTACGATTCGGGCCTCGATTAAGTGCTAAAGGGGGTTACGGAAGATGTGCTTAAGATCTTTGAGCAAATTTTCGTAGAAAATAAAGCTATTGCAATGGCTCCAACAATTTTAAAATAAAAAATGTTGAAAAGTTTTTTCATTGAAATCCGTTTTGAGCCATTCTAAAGCGATTCCCGAGTTTAACACATTTCCATAAATAAATTTAAAAAAAAAAAATATATATATATATATATATATATATATATATATATATATATATATATATATATATATATATATATATATATATATATATGTATGTGTGTGTGTGTGTGTGTGTGTGTGTGTGTGGGTGTGTGTGTTTTTGTCATTCCAGACGATCTCTCCTTAGGATTGAGATAGAAAAAAACTCCGTTCTTGCGCCAAAAAATCAAGTTTCCAAAGGAAAGGATGAGTTCATTGGCCAGCACTTTTTGAGCGCGTTAAATTGGTCAAATTTAAAACATGTGCTATATATATATATATATATATATATATATATATATATATATATATATATATATATATATATATATATATATTACGACGCGTTGATTTGTAGATGTATTTAGGTTGTTCTATGTATAATTACGTATCTGTGGGGAAATTTTCACCCGAACTATCAGTCCATTTTTTCGTTGCCGTCACCTGAGTAGAGAAGCGAAGGGGGATTCATTATAATTCGGTGTAAACAAAATATGGCAAAAATTGACTACATAAACCGACAATTTTTTGATAAAATTGCATTTTTAAGTTGAATAGAATATTAAGACCTTAAATTAGAACTTAATACATTTCGATCGTAATTGTGTACATCAAATTTTCGATCAAAATTGTACATTATTTTTGTACCAAAGTATGTAATGTAATAATCTATTTTCTGAACTTTTTAATCTTTGTGTTGAATTCTGGTTTCATGATAAAGTGTGCTATATCTGCCATTTTTTTGCACAATTTTTGAAGTTGCAAGGCCTTTTTTCTTATGAAAATTTGCTCATGTGGTCCTGCTGTATGACTTTTTCTATTATAGGATGCTGCTGGATTTTCTATTATATATTGTTTTCGGCCATTTGGACACACTGTGCGGCGCTTAGTTTAGACGGGATGGTAGTAGCTCCGACCCCAATTGAACAGTATTTCTTGTAAATTCTACTATACCTACTCAGTCAGCCGTCTAGTAGATGTGACTTTGAATTAGTAATTCACGCCTCCAATAACTTTTTGTTTTTTAGATAATCCTATTTTTTTGTTTGAATAAATTGTTTTGTTGTCTTCATCAAATATAGGCAACGACCTTTCTTCATTCTTTTAAGCTCATTAAAAACTCAGAACTTTGCTCACAAAAGAGTTTTGAGTTGATAATAAACCTACATATACATATTTTTTAATTTTATTTATCTGGTGGATACAACCCTTTGTAATCATCACAACCTTTTATTATGAAAACGCTAAATTTCACCAACAATTTGAAACGAGTTTAAGCCAGAAGAGGTTACAAATAAACGAAGTTTACAGCTCACGGTCTTTCACCAGAGCGCTGCACGAGTTTGAACGCAGGGAATCCGGGAGATTAACCTCGCTAATCTCCGTTAGCCGTGATAGGTTTTGTTGTTTTTGTGTTCTTTAGAATTTCTGCTTCGGGCGAGTTTACATTGGCTATAGTATCAAGAAAAGAGTGGACGACGTTTTCAATGGTATTTAGAATAAATTGGTAATGTTTGAAAACTAGTAGGTACGTTAAGTAAAAGGTTCGTAGACACCTAATTTTCTTGTGTTAGGCATTCGTTGATAGTAGACACCTCTCCAGAAAGATGGCAAACATTCAACATGCTCGCTTCTCATAATGCCTTGGCATTTTATTGCTTGGCATAACGAGAAACAAACCTTATTGTAATAAAACGATACAAAGAGCTCTAGATAGAAGTAGGACTTGCTCCATCGCTTCTCTCTAATCATCTAATCAAGGGCCCACAAACGTATACACCCTGACAGCCTTTAGACGCCAAGCATATATGACGAGAGGACAATTACGTATAATAGATTATTAAATAATTATAGCGCGTTATAATAAGATCATTAGTAGCATGTCCTAATACTTATAGAATATACTTTCGTAGAATTCATACGATTCATCATGTTTCCAATGCACTACATTATAATGGAGACCAGTAGAGTGTCTTCGTAGAAACCTATTTGATTATTGAAATGGAAATAGGACTGAACATTAGCTGAGCGGTGATTGTCGTAGTAACGACTTTATTCATCTCAGTATGCCACATTGTCCATCTTTTGCGAGCACAGTTTGCCTAAACTCGGTTGTTTGAACTTTGTTATTCCAAACTGGGTTAACCAAGATTCGGGGCGATGATATTGACTGTTTTTGATTGATATTGATTATTTAGCTCAATTTCTGCACAGTGCTTACACATATTACAAATAATATGTTTTTTTACTCATTTTAAATACGTGGTAGAATACCGTTTAAATACTTACTTTTTTAACCTCATTTTAACAACAATGCTTGGGAAAAAAAGCCAATTCACATCACCCCACTATCAAGCCATCTATGGTACATATCGAATGGGCTGAAAAATGAACTCACATTTCGGCAGAGGTGTTCGTTTTCCATCATTAACTTGAATAGTTCTGCGTTAAAAGCTTCAGCCTGTAAAAAAACCAGACAGAAATGGTCATAAAATGGCAGTGCCAGACTCCAATGCATACAAGTTGATTCCAATATTGATTTGGCTGAAAAGAATATCTTATTTTGTAAAACGATCGAATTTTTGTTTTTGTACTGGACAAAATCGTGGTCGTGTTGGGTTTCTACTCGATTGGTTATGAAAACGTGCTTCCAGCATGTTGACTAGCCATGGATATAATTATCAAATTAATAAAGGTTCAATTAAGAATTTAACTGGTCTTGTACTCTATAGCGGCGACGCGGGTTACTTTCTACGAACCAAGAGGGCAAATATGGGGAAGCCAAGGAAGGGAGCATCTTGTACAAGTGATTCATGGGAAGGTGACGAAAGCTGAAAACCAGTAAAATTAAAACTGAGTGTGTACCTCGTGAGAAATTTATAGCCGCCGAGTTGAGAACTATTTTGAACTTTACTAAGTGCCAATTAGAAAACAAACGTTGGCATTGTTACCTAGATGTAATTGGACAGCAGACCTACTCTAGGGTAAGCGATTTGAGCCAATCTGATGTGCCTGAAGATAAATCCGTGGATGAATTATTTGAAATATTATTAGGATTTTTCACGCCACTACCAAATAAATATGCGGAGAGAGTGAAATTTCATTCAAGGGCCTAAGGGTCTGAGGAATCGGTTCAGGAATATTACGCAAACTTGCAGAACCCGACGAAAGGGTGCAAATTTTCAGCTGCTTGGGTAGAGGAAGTAGTGATTGAATTCAGATTGTGATTGGGATTCAGAAGCTGAAGAATTATTTGCTGAACCTGAACATATCAACACCCAAAGAGGCTATACAGTTTGCCATAAACTAGACATGGAAGGCAAAAGGAAATGAAGTACAGGTAGCAGCAATTTATTGAGAGGCAAAAAATACAAGGTCATTAGAATGGAAGAGACGACCTTGTGGGAGATGTGCCCGGAGAGGACAAGATGAAAACATGTGCCGTTTGAAGAAAAGTCAATGTAACTGCTGCAATAAGACGGGGAACATTTCCCGAGCATGCAAAAACTTCTCAGGGGAGGTCCGAACTGAGCTGAGATCAGAGTATGACCACATTTGGGTTCTATAGCCACAACCCTTGAGGAAGAAGATTTGGGTACCAGTCAAGGTGGATCAAGTAACGGAACCATTTCAAGTGGACACCGGAGCTTTAGTTTCAATTATAAGCTAGGTATAGGAGACTCAAGGAACTTCTGCCTACAGCGAAATTGATGCCTTCAGAGGTGGAGCTCATGACGTACAGTGGGTCCGTATCAAAGTGGCAGGAATGTTGGAACTAACGGTTTCAATCAACTTTCAGCCTGGAAGGGGTGAGGTTGTATGTAGCTGAAGAAACCACGCGTCTACTGGGTCTGGAGTGGTTAAGGGAATTCCAGCTTGATTGGCTCTCACTGTTCACCAAGACAGTGGATTTATCGAATACCAATATTATGTCAATGATTGTAGATAAACAATATTATTGTTATTTGAATAAATTTATTAATAAATATCCTGTGGTATTTGAAAACGGAGTAGGCAAAATTAAAGGTTGTAAGGCTCGAATTCAGGTGAGGGCAGGATCACAACCGGTATATAAAAAGGCTAGACCTCTATCATTCATTCTCATACCAAAAATTATAAGAGAAATTGAGAGTTAGAAACTGAAGGGGTGGTTACAAAAGTGAACCACTCTGATTATGCAACTCCGGTGGTACCTGTAACAAATGGTGATGGTTCGGTGCGCTTGTGTGCAGATTGTAGGCTGATATTGAACCCCCAGTTAGTAGTGGACGAGCGCCCTATCCCAAACAATGACTATTTATTCTCCAAGCTGAGTGGGAGCTCCTCATTTTCGAAAATTGACATAAGGCAGGCATATGCTCATTTAGAAGAACACCCAGATGACCGCCTTTTTATTACTATCAATACACACAAGGGACATTATCAGTACAATTCAAGTCTTCCATTCGGGATTTCTAGTGCTCCAGCGATTTGACAACGAACTATCGAAAAAATATTGCACGGGATAAAAGGCGTGATCGTATTTTTGGCGATATTTGCGTGGGTGCAGATACAATTGATAAACACTTGGACATTTTAGAATCCATTTTCCAGAAGTTTCAGGAACACAATGTGCGACTTAACTTAGACAAATGTCAGCTTTAGTAAATTGGTCCAATATTGTGGTTATGGATTAAGCAAAGAAGGAATCACCAAGGTCACGGGATAGGTAGAGGCGATTTCGAAGGTCCCTGAGCCCTAGAATACCACAGCTAAAAGCCTTTATGGGCATGGTGAATTTCTATGGAAGATTAATTCCTTGCCTCAGCACATTATCCTACCCTTTGTATGCGCTGTTGAAAAAGAGGGTCAAATTTGAGTTCATAGCAAGCTGCCGAGAAGCTATGGAGAATATAAAACAGGTCATTATGTCTGACGAAGTTCTGGTCCACTTTGACCCAAAGAAAAAACTCTTGTTAGCAACAGACGCAAGTCCGTACGGTGTGGGTGCTGTGCTCTCCCATAAGATGGAGGTTGGATCCAAATGACCCATCTGCTTCGCCAGATACTACCTACAGCCCATGGTTCGGGGAAAATTTGAAAATTGCTTGCAATCCTAGTCAATTACAATCCCAAGGGAACGATAATTTGAATCTTATAAAAGGGGCAAAACGAAAATAATAAATTGCTGTGTAATAAATTGCTGCGTTTTCAATGTGGGATCACGGAAAGTTTATTAGGTTTAATGAATATATACAATTTATTTGCTAAAAGGGCTATCCAATAAAGATAATGTGAAACCAAGAAAAGTTTAGTTTTAAGAACAATACAGTACTAACAGAACTGCCGGATGTTAAATTTTTGTGCTTTTTGTACTATACTGCCCACCCAACTTGGCAGACAATGTTTTCAGTTGCAAATGACTATCAAATCTATCAAAGTCAGCCATTTATATGTAACACAAAAAGTTTTGTTTTAAGAACATTTCAGCACTAATAGAACTGTTTAAATGTTAAATGTTTTGTACATATTAGTACAATATTAGTAGGGGGGAGTGGGGAAGGAGGGAGTGTTGAGGTGGGGTGGAAGGGGGTGAGAGGGGAGAGAGAGAGGAGTGAGAGAGAGAGGTGGGAGAGATTGAGAGTGAGAGGGGGAGGGGGGAGAGAGAGATTTGAATTGATTTGAATTGAATAACGTTTATTTATATCCGATATAAGTATATATATCGGGGGGGGGGGGGGGGACCTTGGAATATATATATATAGTGAAGTTATTGACTGGTATATATGTAGTAGAGGTGGTTTTCTTGAGGATCAGTCATAAGTCATTTGATTTGCCAAATTTTCGGTAAAGTTTATTACCATTTTCAAGGCCTAGGGAGAATACATCATTAGATTAGGATTTTATCTATGGTTATGTACATCATATTGAATGGTTCTTAAATTAGAAATATTATTTGAAATACTTACATAGAGTAGCATAAAATACCGCCAAAACTTTCCATTACAACCGACCCTTCACGAAAATAATCTTATAATCCCTCCATTGTACACAACTCCTACCACGCCACAGCAAACCTACCTACGCTGTCAAAACCAGGTACCTATATCGCCAACCCGAAAAAAAAAAATAGTATGTAGAAAGCTCTCGAGCTAACAGTACAGCATTTACTATATACAAATCTGTCCAAATTTCCTATAAGTTTGTGCTACTTGTGAACTGAACTGTATACTACTCTATGTAAGTAATTCAAATAATATTTCTAATTTAAGAACCATTCAATATGATGTACATAACCATAGATAAAATCCTAATCTAATGATGTATTCTCCCTAGGCCTTGAAAATGGTAATAAACTTTACCGAAAATTTGGCAAATCAAATGACTTATGACTGATCCTCAAGAAAATTTTGTTACTACATTATAAATATATA
The DNA here is from genome assembly GCA_030762985.1 of Adelphocoris suturalis. Lineage (NCBI taxonomy): Eukaryota > Metazoa > Arthropoda > Insecta > Hemiptera > Miridae > Adelphocoris > Adelphocoris suturalis. The sequence continues at coordinate 122,870,593 of CM061040.1, forward strand.
TATTATATATATATATAATTGCATAGCAATATATATATATTCCAAGATCCCCCCTCTCTTTCACTCTCTCTCTCTCCCTGTCTCTGTTCCGTTTGAGGCATTTTAGCATAATGTAATACATTGTAATTAAAATTACAAGGGCTGTATTTCAATTGTAATTGTAATTACTTTTGTACAAAATGCAATTGCAATTGAGGGTTGCATTACAGTTACATCCTTAAGTAATTTGAATTGCTCCACAATGTTGTAATTACAATTAATAGTAATTTTCAACATTTAATTACAAATTACATGTAATTGCCCTGTAATTGTAAGGTCATTTTGCCCAACACTGCCGGATCGCCTTACAAAGCGAGCGCTTGATATGAAGAAGATCAGCCCTCTGTGATTCACAGAAAAAACATTACAACGTAAAACTTATAAGAACTGTAGAATTAAAATATTTTGAATAGAAGAATAGATTGGTGTTATTTGACAATGATCGAGCAATCATAGTACTCGTATGTCAAGAAACTACCCTTTCTTAATGTAATTTATCTACAAATTTAATTTCCACACTCGTTGATTCATTTTTTTGTTTTTCTACAGGTAAGTCATATGTATGAAAGCCACGTGTCGTTAAAAAGGGGCCTTTACTACTGTAAATTTTCGATTCGTTAACTGAAATATATTAAAATTCAACATGATACAGCAATATCACAGAAATATTGAGAGGGCTTGAATACTAATATTTATAACTTTTCTTAAACTTGAGTACCTACTTTGAATGCCCAGAGTTGTTAACTATTAAAATAACGGACAAACGATTTCTAAGTAACATTCAGCTACATTTTAATAAAATTGAAGAACATTTCTCAGCTCAATTTCGTGCATAAATTTCTGAATGTTGCAATTCATACGTAGTATGTGAAGTTAATTGGTCTATGTAATATTATGTTATAAATACAAATTCTAGAAGTTTAAGTAAGCATTTTCTTGCCATTTTTAGTGATTTTTAATTACTTTTTTTTTATATGTCCATTTTAATGAGCTCAAAAGTGCTATCCAACTAATTCATCTTTTGTTTTTTGAAGTTCTCCATTTTTTGGTGATGGACGAATTTATTATCTTGATTATAAATTATATAGTCTGTAATTTAAAATATTGCATGCACATTGTTCGCTTTTAAATCTGATTTTTTCTATTTTTAGTATTCTGTGAATACTATAATGTCAACAAATTCCGTCCCTGATAAACTGTTACCCAAACAAATTCCGCAGAAAATAGAAGTATACACATTTTTGTGGTTTCAAGCGATATTGTAGAACATTCTATTAAAATGAGCAGAATGCTTGCAAGATTTCATGCACGACCTCCTTATCGTCCTAACAAAATATCTTTAAAAATATATTTCCCAATCAATATTCTTCAACACAGGATTAGTCAAACTTTTATTTAAAGAAAAAAAAGTAATCAAAAATGTAAAGAATTACTTATTTGGCCACTCAATTATATCACGTTATTCACGTTGTGTTTTAATTTATACGCTTTTCGGCATGATACAATTACTTATATTATAAATAGATCTTTACTTACTGCTCTGTTATATTTCTCATAACACCTCGTTATGAACGAGAGCATGATCAACCTCATGGCTACATTCATTAACAATGACCAACAACCTATAATTCCTCCTATTTTGCTGCATTTTCCTTGGGCTGCAGCATTTATAAATAAGTACAGAAAGTTGGGAATGGAAGCGAAAATATGAAAGCTGATTATCAACAACTGCGGGTTGAATAATGAATTTATAAATCTACATTGGGCCATGAGTTTCCCACCTCGTCTAATGTATTCATCTGGTACGGTTTCGAAATAATTCAAGGCCTTTATTGACTGACTAAGCACTTCATAATGTTTGCTCAACACGGAGATGGTAGTATTGAACTTAAGAGTAATCATGTAGTTTTGTATTGATAAAATGCCCATGATTATTATGCTACATCCGTCTGCGATAGGTATTGACGATTTAAGGATGCGCATGAACTTGAGAAATCCATTTGTGGAGAACACAACGATTCCAACTAGAGCCTGCAGCCATTCGGAACCAACTTCGCTTGGAATTTCATATCGAACATCCTTGAAAAAGCGTTGTACCCGTTCTTTTTTAGTCCAAAACCTGATGAAATGGACAGGAGGAGCAAGGACATTGGTTATCTGCAAGATGACCGTCACAATGTTCGTCAAAATCGGGTTTGATGATGTGTACAGTGCCACCACTCTTGAAGTGAAACTGAAGATCCACGTTGCTATAATTTGACCCACAGTTATTCTAGCCAGTGATCTTGTGAAAATGCCACTTTCGTCAAACGGAAACAAACCAGTGTATCTGAAAAATTTGAAAATCAGCGTACTTGGCACATTTGTTGGCATTAATTTTGGTTGCGCGATTTGTACTTGGCCTCGTCCTCTCAATTGTTCTGGATTCATTGATAAGATTTCATATGAGTCAAATTCGGTTTACTTATATAATAAATACCAAATCGTTACCTCTACCACACTTCGAGACTGCCAAAAGACTAACATATTAGCAATTGCACTACGCTCCCAATCAAAGAAGATTCGATCTGGAATTCAAGTAACGTACATACTCATGAAGTGAATTTCATATTCATCCTTAATTTACGAAAGTGCATCTAGCGTTTTGCCAGTAAATATATGCAAGCAACGTGAAGTGATTGAAAAATCGACATCAATTTGTATGCGTGGGTATATATTTAGTTCCCCGCTCTCACACAGTTACCTCTGTGAAGGTGGATTTTCTAATGTGTCTTCAGTTAATCTTTGTTACTGATGATAGCCTAACCGTCCAAATCGATTCAATATTGTAACTCTTTATTTTTCGTGGAAATAGACAACGTTTTTTTTTTTTTCACTAACTTCCGTTTTGAATTGGGTTCCCGCTATTTTGTTGCGAGTGATTTAGTTCTTATTAGTGTAAGAAGTCTATGGGGTAATACGATACCCTAACATCAGAGAGAAATTAACTATATTCCATGGACCATTTTTTGTTTCTGATTAACAGAGGAAATCATTACAAGATATAGTTAGTTCATTAGGGGTTATCAGTAGGTGAAGAATTACCAGGGTATTCAGTAAAACCCCTAGAGACCCCATCTCGAGTGTAAGTGGTGCCTTTTAACAAATAAGAAATGAGGCTTTTCCTGATCACCAGAGCTGTCGTTGTTGACTAGAGATTCTCTCCGTCGTTAAGTGCCCCAAACTCTGTCAGTTAAACTGCAGATTATCGTAAGGCCGTGGACTAAGGTCGCCCACACACTTACCAGTTTATCATAAGATAAACCGCGTGGACTGCAGTTAGCGCGGACTGAAGGTGTGTGGCCATTCGACAGGTGAGGAACTGCGAGAGATCGACTCATGTCCACCCCCGCCACACACTGTCAGTTGGCCTCGGGTGTGCTGTCTCCTTTTTTTCCCAGTTTTCATCAGTTTTGCGGGAGATGATTTTTGAGTTTGCATTAACGAGCCAAGATTGGACTGACGGGGAGAGATGGACGGGAAACCTCCTTTCATTTCACATTGAACATGCATTTCATTTCATTTGATTCTTGTTGTCACAGAGTGGCTTTCTATCAAATTGGAATTTTACGGGGTGAACATGTGGGAAATAAGCTCACTCAGCTGACCGGAAAAAGTTCGAGTCATGCAGCCTGAACGTAGGTGTGAATTTTAATAAATTATCTATTAATTATAATATGTTTCATTGTATTGAAATTTGTGCAATTTCAGTAGAAATAAGTTGTTAAAAACCAATTTGATGACAAACAACCCGTACTAAATACAATTTGGTGATTCTAAAAAAAATGTTAATTTTTAGATTTTTTTTCAGTGTTTATAAATTTTTCAACAAATATTAATGACATTTTAGTACTTTTTTCAGCATAATTTTGTGCAATTTATTTTTAATGTTCTAGTTACCTAATCGTTGATAATTTTTTTTTTTGCCTAAAACTCTGCTAAAAATTATAAATTTAACAATTTTGGCCGTTTTTAGAATATTTTGTTATTTTTTTTTATTACATTTTTTGAAATGTTACCAATTTAATGTGCTCAAAAATTATTGGCCAAAGAACTCATCCTTTCATTTGGAAAGCTTGATTTTTTGGCGTAAAGTCGGGCTTTTTATTTCAATTCTAAGGAGATTTATCGTATGGAATGACACACACACAAACACCCACACACAGTTTTATATATATATATATATATATATATATATATATATATATATATATATATATATATATATATATATGTAGTGTATAAAACAAGGTGTAAAGGTTCTTGAGGGTTGGTCAATAACCCTCAAGAACCTTATCACCTTGTTATATATATATATATATATATATATATATATATATATATATATATATTCCTCGATCTTTATCTATCAGGGGGCACCGCATCTGTAGTAGTCGGGATGACCTGGAAGAATATGTGGCGATGCTGGGGACGCGTCTTAGACAGAGGGGCTATCCCCCAAGATTGTTGCGTCGTCGACTGATCCCGGCTGGGGTACAATATGAGCAGTCTGAGACAAGAGCACGACGAGGACCCTTCCTCGTAACCACGTTCTTCCCTGGTGTGCAGAAAATTAATTCCATCCTGAGAGAGCTCTAACCAATCCTGGCACAAGAGGTTTTCCCGGAAGTACCCTGTTTGGCATATAGAAGGCCCCGGAATTTAGGTGATATGCTGAGCCACAAAACTGCTCGCCAACCAGTGGAACCATCCCTTGGTCTGCAACCTTGTGGGCGTTCTCGTTGTGAGCTTTGCCAGCTCGTGTCCTCAGGGGTGACCTTTTCGTCAGCTAATACGCCACACACATACCATGTGGAAGGAACAGCACATTGCCAGAGCAGGAAATGTGTCTACCAGTTATTATGCACTGGGTGTGAGGCTTTTTATGTGGGTGAGGCGACTCAGCTGAACCTGAGAATGAACCTACATCGTTCCACAACGGATATGGGGGAGAACCAACCGGTGGGGCGACATGCCGCATTTCACAACCTGCCCTTTCAATGACTGCTTTAGAGTGCAGGTGCTTAAGAAGCTCAAAAAGGAATGTGATTTAAAATTGCACATGGCAGTACAGGCGCATATTAGGGTACTGGGAGCTTTGCGCCCACCTGGTTTGAACATCAACCGGTAATTTTCTCCCCCCTTCTCTTTTTTTTTTTTTTTTTTTTTTTTTTTTTTTGTTTTAAATAAATTTAACATTTTTCCCTACCAGTCCTTTATCCCATTATCCCCGGTAGTGTTTCCCACTGGGTGCTCAACAACCAGACGAACGGTTGATCATGCTCCGCCAATCAACCGTACCGGAGCCACTGAAAAAGAGCTGAACAACAACAACCCGTGGACGCACTCACCAACCATCAGTCTTTGATAACGCGATCAGGCGAAACGTCGACAAAAACCCTGTGAGTTTATGTTTTCAATTTTCTGTATTTAATCCTACGGATTTCGTTTATATATATATATATATATATATATATATATATATATATATATATATATATATATATATATATATATATATATATATATATATACATACAGACCGGCGACCGGCATATCAAGTCGAAAAGGAAAGAAATTAATTAGCCCCAGAGGTGCCTCGTGCCTCAGCTGAAGGAAAAAGCATGGTGGAAATCTTTGGTTCGCCTGCAGTCCTTGCCCGACGGTCCGCCTACAGGCACAGAACGGATAGTGTATGCAGCTCGGCGATATTGGTCTTACGTTCGCCTGTTGAAGTGACGGACTGCAGGCAATCGCATATTCATATTGTATGGCCCCCTTTAAACATGAAAGCTGCCTATGGTAGACGTTTAGGATTTAACTATGACGCACCTCTACAGCAGTGACCAAAGGGTTTCATCGATTTTGAAAGCCAAATGACTCATGAAAAAGCTAATGAAATTATTCGCCAACACAAACCGATCTTCGAGTATCAAGCCTCAGGTGTTTGCTGCTACAAATATCTCACCTCGGATGAGTCTTTGTTGTTCACCCGATCGTTTACCACATATTTGATCAGTATTTTTGGCATAGGGGAAAAAGTAAATTTCAGATCTGCATAGTTTTCAAGGGAGAGGAACGAACTCTTCAGAGACAGCATGGGGTTCTTAGCAGGTGTTCTACCGACCTTTCAATGGGGACAGTTGTGATGAAGGTCGGAGCTATCTCCGAAAAATGAACGTTTCAAATTACCTGCAATTACATAATTAACATTGCATTGGCAATAACGTAAACTGTAATTGTAATTACAATTTTTTTAGGTCAGAAGTAATTGTAATTAGAAACCAAAATTACAATTACTTTTGGAGAACAAATAATTCCTAGTAAGTACAATAAATTACAATTTCTCGCAAAAATCTGTAATTTTAAATGTAATTGCAATCACAATTATTCAATGTTAAAATGTCTCTAATGGAACAGTCCAAGGTCCCCCCCTCTCACTTTTAGCATAATGTAATTGTAATTTCAATTACTTTTGTACAAAATGCAATTGTAATTGAGGTTTGCAATTACAATTACATCCTAAAGTAATTTAAAGTGCTCCACAATATTAAAATTACAAGTAATTGTAGTTTTCAACGTTTAATTACAAATTACATGTAATTGCCCTGTAATTGTAATGGCTTTTTTCCAACACTGCCGGATTGCCATACAGAACGAGCGCTTGATATGAAGAAGATCAGCCATCTGTGATGCACAGGAAAGACATTACAACGCAAAACTTATAAAAACTATTGAATTAAAATATTTAGAATAGAAGAATCGATTAGTATTATTTGAGAATGATTGAGCAATCATAATACTCGTATTTCAAGAAACTGCCCATTCATAATATAATTTTACTACGAATTTAATTTTAACATTCGTTGATTCATTTTTTGTTTTTCCACAGGTAAGTCATCTGTATGAACGCCACGTGTCGTTAAAAAGGGGCGTTTACTACTGTAAGTTTTCGATTCGTTAACTGGAATTTATTAAAATTTAACATGATAGGTAACACGAGAGTATAAATAGAGCAATACCACAGAAATATTGAGAGGGCTTGAATACTAATATTTATACATTTTCTTAAACGTGAGTACCTACTTTGAATGCCCAGAGTTGTTCACTTTCAAATTATAACGGACAAACGATTTCCAAGTAATATTCAGCTACATTTTTATAGAATTTAAGTACATTTCTCAGCTCAATTTCGTGCACAAAGTTCTGAATTTTTTTTATAAATACAAATTCTTGAAATTTTAAGCGATTTTTAGTGATTTTTAATTACATTTTTGAAACATATGCATTTTAATGAGCTCAAAAAGTGCTGTCCAACAAATTTTTTTTTTTTTTTTTTTTTTAAGTTCTTCATTTTTGGATGATGGGTGGATTTTTTATCTTGATTCTAAGTTGGATAGCCTATAAATTAAAATACCTACCTCATACGCAATTTTTGGCTTTTAAATGTAATTTTTTCTGTTTTAAGTATTCTGTGAATACTATTAATGTCAACAAATACCGTCCCTGACAAACTGTTACCCAAACAAATTCCACTGAAATTAGGAGTATGCAAATTTTTGTGGATTCGAGCGATATTTTACAACATGTTGAAATGAGCAGAATTCTCGCAACATTTCATGCACGACCTCCTTTTCGTTATAACAAATCGTTGAAAAATATTTCCCAATCAATATTCTTCAACACAGGATTAATTGAACTTTTATTTTAAAAAAAGTAATCAAACCTTTAAAGCCTTACTCATTTGGCCACCCAATACGACGAGGACTATTCGTTACTCACATTGTGTAAATTTATACGCTTGTCGGCACGTTACAATTAGTTTACATTATAAATAGATCTTTACTTACTGCTCTGTTATATTTCTCATAGTTCCCCGTTATGAACGAGAGCATGATCAACCTCATGGCTACATTCATCAAAAATGACCAACAACTTGGAATTCCTTCTATTTTGCTGCATCTTCCTTGGGCTGCAGAATTTATAAATAAGTACAAATAGTTGGGAAATGAAACGAAAATATGAAAGCTAATTATCAACAACTGCGGGTTGAATATTGAATTTATAAATCTACATTGGGCCATGAGTTTTCCACCACGTCGAATGTATTCCTCTGGTACGGTTTCGAAATAATTCAAGGCCTTTATCGACTGACGAAGCTCTTCATAATGTTTGCTCAGCACGGAGATGGTTGTATTGAACTGAAGAGTAATTAAGTAGTTTTATACTGATAAAATGTCCATGATTATTAAGCTACATCCATCTGCGATAGGTATTGACGATTTAAGCATGCGCATAAACTTGAGAAATCCATTTGTGGAGAATACAACGATTCCAGCTAGAGCATGCAGCCATCCGGAACCAACTTCGCTTGGAATTTTATATCGGACATCCTCGAAAAAGCGTTGTAAAGGTTCTTTTTTAGTCCAAAACCTGATGAAATGGACAGGAGGAGCAAGGACATTGGTTATCTGCAAGATGACCGTGACGATGTTCGTCAAAATCGGGTGTGATGATGTGGACAGTGCCACCACTCTTGAAGTGAAACTGAAGATCCACGTTGCTATAATTTGAACTACAGTTATACTAGCCAGTGTTCTTGTGAAGATGCCACTTTCGTCAAACGGAAACAAACCAGTGTATCTGAAAAATTTGAAAATCAGCGTATTTGGCACATTTGTAGGCACTGAATTTGGTTGCGCGATTTTTACTTGGCCTCGTTCTCTAAATTGTTCTGGATTCATTGATAAGATTTCCATATGAGTCAAATTCGGTATACTTGTGTTAAAATACCAAATCTTTACCTCTACCACACTTCGATCCTGCCAGAATACTAACATATTAGCTATTGCACTACGCTCCCAATCAAAGAAGATTCGATCTGAAATTCAAGTAACGTACATACTCATGAAGTGAATTTCATATTCATCCTTAATTTACGAAAGTGCATCTAGCGTTTTTCCAGAACGCGTTGTATGGAAGCAACGTGAAGTGATTGAAATATCGGCATCAATTTGTCATTTGTTTGTTGTTTGTATGTTGTTGTGTGTTCCCCGCTCTCACACAGTTACCTTTATGAATGCTGAAAGGTAATGACGTAATGAGATTGCACTTCGTTCTACGGTTGTCTGCCGTGGATCGTATAGTTTAGGGACGACTAACGCAATCGAGTCAAAATTTTATGGGGAAAGTTAGAGTAACTATCTGGCAATCGAACTGCGAAAAACAAAGTTGTTCGAACTCGCCCCAAATTAATACATGTATATCAATTTCTGTTTCTGTCATACTGTTGTCTTTATTAAAGAGTGTAGCCTATGCGATGAGATATTTATATCTAAAATGGAACGGGGCTCATGAATTCTATTCTCTCTTCAACTAACACTAGAAGATGAAATTTTTCTATTATCGTAGATATTGTTGAGTGTCGCGATGGGCACAGCGCGATTATTACACTGTTTGGTAGAATTAAAAAATTGAAAGAAAATGACTGCGCGTAAGCAAATCAACATTTATTTCATTGAAAAAAAACGTCTGCCAAGTTGGGTGTGGCGCATAGCTTTCTTTTTTACCTATCTTGAATGTATAGTTCATTGAAAAGTTTTAAATGATCTTGAAAAAATCAGGAAGTAGCTTGAAACGTCATAATTGGTCAATTGAGAAACGAAAAAAATGATACTTGATGTAATTTACGTTTTCGCAAGCGCAGAATCAACTGATGAGTTGAGAACAATGAAATAGGGACGGAACCGTCTACAACCTAAATCGCACATTCACAGATAATTTTATCAAAATCGGATGAAAACTGTGGAAATTAAGGTCGTTACAAGTATTTCACATTGGCGCATGCGCAGTAGCTATTAATGATACAACCATGTTGAAATTTATATGGGGTAAAAATGGACCAATGAAACTGATAGGGGACCATCTACAACCTAACCCGCGCATTCCCTGACAATTTCATCAAAATCGGATGAAAACTGGAAATTAAAGTCACCACACACACAGACAAACTCACAGTTTTTTTTTTTTTTTTTTTATTTTTTATAAATCTCCCTTCAAAGGCGGAGGGGGCACACCATCAAATTTAAAAAATAAATAAATGAAATAAAGTGGGGAGGACGCCCAGGTTTACCCGACGCCGGCTCCAGGGATGAAGGAAGTCGCAGGAGGAGGAGAAAGAAGAGAGGGATGAAAGAAAATGACCCTATAAAATGAACACCAGTTGAGGGGACACCCCTGAGGACGCGAGTGGTGATACCACGAAGCACTCCTACCGAGATGCCCGATTCGAGTAGCTCCGTGGTGCTTTTCCCGCACCACATCCCGCGCGATGACACGGTCGCGGCCATGACCTTGATGTTATTGGTTGCCACTCCTTTTAGCTCAGATATCGCTTGCCGCAGATCATTCCTATCATATATACATACTTATATCAGCCCGCCAGTTCTGCTCCATGTCCACACTGCCACTGACAACTTGGACATCCAGGATTATGGCAGACGCATTGGGCTTGACGGCAACGATATCTGGCTTCTTGCCCCGGTCACTCGGCATGTGATATAGTCTCTCCCTTTGGACATCCCAGCCACTAGATGACAAAGCACCTGCTATCTGCTTGGCAACCGCATCGTGACGTAAAATGCGGCCACCGTGAGTACGAGGACACTGAAGCACCACATGATAAATATTCTCATTTTTACCCCGACAGGCACGGCATAGGGTGCCTACTGTCCCGCGACTACTCCTTGAACACCTCACCATGATTGCTAATGTAGCCCCGTTCCATTTTAGATTTGAATATCTCATCGCATAGGTTACACTACGCATAAAGACAACAGTATGACAGAAACAGAATTTGATATAGGTATATTAATTTGGGGCGAATTCGAACAACTTTGTCTTTCGCAGTTCGATTGCCACACTCGTAGTTACTATAACTTTCCCCATAACATTTTGACTCGATCGCGTTAGAGTCGAAACTAGCAGTCTCCAAAGCAAGATTTGAAAATCAGAGCTAAAATTAGCAAGCGACATTTTTTATTTAAAAAAAATAAAAAAAGTTGGGTAAAATAAAAAATTATCCTCTATTTTACCTAACCGAATGGGCAGCATTCATTACGAAAACAATTTTTTAAACCAAAACATGTATATTTTGCATTACGAAAAATGCTTTTGCGCGCGTAGGCGGAAACGTATGTAAAATGAGATTGCAACTTGAAATGAGATCACTTATTGAACTAGTAGGAGCCTGCTGAGTGAAATCACGTTTATTTAGGTGCTATACGAAGGGTTTATCTTAATAATAACTCTTTCCGGTGAACTTATATTTTTGAGGTTTGAGCAGGATTTGGAGCATTTACCCTACTATGCGATGGGGGCGTGAGAAAATGTTGCTTGATGGGATTTACGTTTGCGAATGCTCTGAGTGAAGTATTGATTTGGGAACATTGAAACTGGTAGGTCACCATTTTCACCCTAACCCTTACATTCCATGACCATTTCATAAAAATCGGTTGAAAATCAAGGTGGAAATCGTTTGTGGAAATTAAGTTTATTACGAGGATGTGCGGACACAGGACAGACACACACCAAGGCACACGGAACGAAATCTGTTCAGAATGGTCTAAAACGTAAAATGTTAGTTGGAATTTAGATTTCGGAGACAAAAAATATTTCATCTGACAAAAGAGAAAAGAACCCTTCTACTATCTTCAATAAACTCGATTTTTTTCACACAGGGATAGCAAATGAATGAACGTACAGCGACCCGGGTGGTTTCATCCGATTCTTTGGGAAGATTTCCATTTGAGACTCAAAAAAACGTTACTGCTACCTTGAAAGTTTTTGATATCTGGATTTTACTTTTTATTTTAATTTCAACTCTTTATGGTTGATTTAAATTGGTGCCGATATTACTGCTACGTCCTCAGCCGATGTATGATTCTTAAGCCAAATTTCATAAACTTTGGTCCTGTTGTCTTGGAGAAATGCTCTGGACGGCGGACGGAGGACGGACAGAATCGATTTTTGGATCAACTCATCTTGAAACGTAAACCAAACAATTTTTAGGGTGGTTAACATTTTTTTCTTGGTCTATTACAAAGGTTCGTTATTGAAAATAATGAACCAAAATGGAGTAAAATGTCACCAGCCGTAGGTACCTTATAATCAATCCGAGATATGCTTATTAAACGTTTATATTTGCTTGTTAAACTACGTTTCCTGAAATTTCTCCTCTTTAGAGCAATTTCTCTTAATTTCTGACATTTTCGAAATCAGTGTAAAATTACCTTTAAAAATCTACGATTTTTATATTTACTTAATACCATTTAAACTCATACATTAGAATACAAAAATTGATCATTTTAGAGATTGGAAATTTTAATCAATGTATTGCATTTCATGAAAATCTGTTGAAAATTGTGGGAACTGGGGGCTTGTGACAAGGATTTGTGGATACACGAGAGACGCACCGAAACACACCCTCACACACAACACACACAGCAGCTCAGCAGGAGCAGCGCAGAGAAGGAGTCGACGTAGTTATCAAAGGACAAGAAACAAACCAACTTTGTGAAAGGAGGAGGCAAGAGTATTGGAACTTGAAACGTGAGTTCAAACAAACCATAAAACGGGCAAAAATTGAATCATGGAGAAACTACTGTAGTGGAGAAGGAAGCCAGATGCCATGGGGACCGATATATAAGGCTGCAGCAGGAAAGATAAGACCTCCTCTAGAGATTACTACTGTTCGTAGGCCGGACGGCACGCTGACTGAGGGCCTGCAGGATACTTTGGCATATCATGGATGTTAGTGATCCTCCGGAGATTGTGCCAGAATCACCATTCCATGATGCGGTGCAGTTGGAGGTTGGGAGATATCTGGTTGAGTCTGACAACGTCCCATTTACCACTACTGAACTTGGTGCGATAATAGGTAGTTTTAAAAGTGGAAAATCGCCTGGATGTGAGGGTTTCACAGCTAAATTTCTGTCTGGAGTCTTCAGAGTTTTGCCACAATCACTGACTTTGGTGTTTTTTGAATGTTTGAAACGAGGAACGTTCCCCCGTTCTTGGAAGAGATCAAAGATTTATTATCCTGATCACAAAGCCAGGAAAAAGTAACAACGAAGACCTCTCCAAGTACAGACCAATAAGCCTTCTTCCAATTATGGCCAAGGTGCTGGAAAAATTGACGATTAACAAGATTTTACATGGCTTACAGGCTCTCTGCTAAATTATAATAACTCTCTGCTAAACATTAAAAACTCTGCTAAAAATTATAAAATTAACAATTTTGGCCGTTTTATAGTAATTTTTGTGATTTTTTTGTACATTTTATGAAATTTTACTAATTTAACGTGCTCAAAATTTGCTGGCCAACGAACTCATACATCAGTTTGGAAACTTGATTTTTTGGCGTAAGAACGGGATTTTTATCTCAATCCTAAGGAGAGTTATCGTCTGGAATGACACATACATATGACACATGTATACATATACATATAGCAGGTTTCTACCCTCCTTTCAATGGGTACGGTAACGACGAAGGTCGGAGCTACCTCCAAAAAAATAAACATTGGCACTATGCACCTTGCGATTACTCATATTACCTGCAATTACATAATTACAATTGCACTGGCAATTACGTGAATTGTAATTACAATTTTTTTTTTTTTTTTTTTTTTTTAGGTCAGAAGTAATTGTAATTAGAAACCAAAATTAAAATTACTTTTGGAGACAAAGTAATTCCAAGTACAATAAATTACAATTTCTCGCAAAAACCTGTAATTTTAAATGTAATTGCAATAACAATTACGTAATGCTAAAATGTCTCTAACGGAACAGTCCAAGATCCCCCCCCCCCCCCCTTCACTCTCTCTCTCTCTCTCTCTCTCCCCATAGATAGTAGATAGATAGAGAGAGAGATAGAGAGAGAGAGAGAGAGAGAGAGAGAGAGAGCCATATTTAAAGCATTTAATTTCAGTAAGTGTGTTGTTGATATGTCAGGCGCTAAAGCTGAAAGTAGGAGAATAATTAAAGGTGTGCTACAAGGGCCAGTTTTATCTGCTTTGATTTTTAGTATGTATATTAATGATCTACCTGGGGTTCTAAAAAATTGTAATTATCATCTAAATGCAGAAGATGTTCAACTGTACATCGAAATTTCTATTGAAAACTTGAGAGACACGATAGCTGCACTTAATGATGATATTGAAAGGTTGTACGATTGGTCGCACATACATGGCTTGGAAATAAATTCTGGAAAATGTAAAGCCATCATCATAGGTTCAAACAAGCGAATTCGCAAATTACAGGATTTTATAGCTCTTTGAGCCCACTCTCACCAACAACTTAAACCAGTTTAATTTCGAAAGCAATGGAAATTAACGAAGATTGCTCAACGTCTTTCATCAGAGCGCATTACGAGTTTAAACCCCTACTGAGTCGGCTCGAGGTTAAGCTCCTTAAGTCCGGCCAGTTACACTTGCTAATCTCCGTTGGCCGTGATAACAATGATATCAAACAGTATGGCGCGTAAACACAGCTATTTGTTTGATTCACTGTTGAAGTCGATTAACAGTTTTGATTTACAATGAATTCACGCAATTTGGCACTTGGATTTATATTTGATTCCTCGAATGTCCCTCGAAGATCCCCGTGGAAGATCCGATGGCGGATTTCGCACTTCGAGGAATTTTTCAACATCGAGTTTCGATCGTATTTTGGACTCGCGAATCCAACAGTTCTGAAATTCCTCGAACTCACTGTCTCTTACTTGGAGTTCTGGAGTCGGACAAGCAGGTTTGACACGGTTTTTACAATCAAATTGATGAATTTTAATACGAAAGTGAAATAGAATGATGGGAACGCAACGTATAATAGATGGAGAAGCACGTTTTATTAGGAAGATGAATAGCAATCCCTTGTAGAATAGGTCATGACATCAGCTGATTTATTGTCCCGGTGTTCAAACCGTCCAACTTTTAGCGAATTTTAACGGAAAATTTCCCTAAACTCCGTTGGGGAATCTCCGTTATTCCAAACTCGATTTTATTTTATTTTTTTTAATTTTTATTTATTTATTATTTTTTGATATAAACTTATATATTTTTTTTTTTTTTTTTTTTTTTTCTGTGAAAGAAGCCAAGGTTTGATCCTCGAGATAATTTTTATCGGAGTTTGGCCAATCTCCATTAAATTACTATTTGGTAAAAGTGGGTCTTAATCAAGTAAAAATAGGGGCTAATATATTGTCGTATGAAAATGAAGTCAAAAGCCTAGGAATATTAATTGACTAAAACATGAGTTGGAATCGTCAAATAACCTCAGTATGTAGTAGAGTGTATGATGGTTTACGCCAAGTCGAGTTGTTAGCCCATAATTTCCCGACTGATGTGAGAATTAAGGTAATACAGGCTATCATCTTACCTTTTTTTTTATTACGCTTGTCTAACTTATTGTGATCTTTCATCGGAAAAATTGCTCTGTTGCAATGCGCTCAAAACGAAACAGTGCGATTTATTTTCAGGTTAAAATTAGATGAACATGTTACAAGTTATTATGCACGATTGAAATGGTTAAAGATAGTGGAACGCCGTGAATCGGCACTTACTACAATGATGTTCAAGCTAATTAATTTAAATAATCCCACATATTTGTACAGAAAGATAATCATGAGAACACATCCACACTCAATACCGACTAGATCAGTATATATAATACCATTCATAGACCTTCGTACCATACATCATTTTTTGAAAAATCATTTATAGTTGACGGAATTAAGTATTTTAATGAAAATGTAACGTTATTTTCTCCTGGCAAATCTGTACTCAGTTTCAAAAATAATCTGAAAGAAAGATTGTTAGCTCGGCATGTTTGAGTACCTATTATTAATATCATATAACTTCACAAGATCCAAAGTAATTTAATTGCTCCACAATATTACAATTACAATTAATTGTCATTTTCAACATTTGATTACAAAAAACATGTCATTGCCCTGTAATTGTTATGTCATTTTCCCCAACACTGCCGGATCGCCTCACAAAGCGAGAGCTTGATATGAAGAAGATCAGCCCTCCGTGATTCACAGAAAAAACATTGCAATGCAAAACTTATAAGAACTATAGAATTAATATTTTGAATAGAAGAATCGATTAGTGTTATTTGGGAATGATCGAGCAATCATAATACTCGTATGTCAAGAAACTACCCATTCATAATATAATTTTTCTACGAATTTAATATGCACATTCGTTGATTCATTTTCTTGTTTTTCCACAGGTAAGTCATCTGTATGAACGCCACGTGTCGTTAAAAAGGGGCGTTTACTACTGTAAGTTTTGGATTCGTTAACTGAAATACATTAAAATTCAACATGATCGGTAACACGAGAGTATAAATACAGCAATATCACAGAAATATTAAGAGGGCTTGAATACTAATAATCATAACTTTCTTAAACTTGAGTACCTACTTTGAATGCCCAGAGTTGTAAACTTTTAAATTATAACGGAAAAACGGTTTCTAAGTAATATTCAGCTACATTTTAATAAAATTGAAGTACATTTCTCAGCTCAATTTTGTGCACGAATTTCTGAATGTTGCAATTCATATGTAGTAAGTGATGTTTATTGGTCTATATTATATTTACCTATAAATAAAAAGTCTAGAAATTTAAGCATTTTCTTGCCAGTTTTAGTGATCTTTAATTACATTTTTAAAATATGTGCATTTAATTGAGCTCAAAACGTGCTATCCAACAAATTCATCCTTTGTTTTTGAAGTTCTTCATTTTTTGGTGATGGGCGGATTTATTATCTTGATTATAAATTATATAGTATATAAATTGAAGTACTTCATGCACATTTTTCGCTTTTAAATCTGATTTTTTCTGTTTTGAGTATTCAGTGAATACTATTAATGTCAACAAAATCCGACCCTGACAAACCGTTACCCGAACAAATTCCCATGAAAATAGAAGTATGGTTTGTGTGTGTGGGTTTGTGTGTGTGGTATGTTTTTGTGGATTCAAGCGATATTACAGAAAATTCTACTAAAATGAGCAGAATTCTCGCAAGATTTTATGCACGACCTCCTTATCGTTCTAACAAAATATCGTTGAAAAACATTTCCCAGTCAATATTCTTCAACACAGGTTTAATTGAACTTTTATTTCAAAAAAGTAATCAGACATTTAAAGCCTTACTCATTTGGCCAATCAATACGATGTGGACTAGTCGTTACTCACATTATGTATTAATTTATACGCTTGTCGGCGTGTTACAATTAGATTACATTATAAATAGATCTTTACTTACTGCTCTGTTATATTTCTCATAGCACCCCGTTATGAACGATAGCATGATCAACCTCATGACTACATTCATCAAAAATGACCAACATCTTGGAATTCCTTCTATTTTGCTGCATCTTCCTTGGGCTGCATCATTTATAAATAAGTACAGATAGTTGGGGAATGAAACGAAAATATGAAAGCTAATTATCAACAACTGCGGGTTGAATATTGAGTTTATAAATCTACATTGGGCCATAAGTTTCCCACCTCGTCTAATGTATTCCTCTGGTACGGTTTCGAAAAAATTCAAGGCCTTTATCGACTGACTGAGCTCTTCATAATGTTTGCTCAGCACGGAGATGGTAGTATTGAACTGAAGAGTAATCAAGTAGTTTTGTATTGATAAAATGTCCATGATTATTATGCTACATCCGTCTGCGATAGGTATTGCCGATTTAAGCATGCGCATGAACTTGAGAAATCCATTTGTGGAGAACACAATGATTCCAGCTAGAGCATGCAGCCATTCGGAACCAACTTTGCTTGGAATTTCATATCGGACATCCTCGAAAAAGCGTTGTACCCGTTCTTTTTTAGTCCAAAACCTGATGAAATGGACAGGAGGGGCAATGACAATGGTTATCTGCAAGATGACCGACACAATGTTCGTCAAAATTGGTTCTGATGAAGTGGATAGTGCCACCACTCTTGAAGTGAAACTGAAGATCCACGTTGCTATAATTTGAACCGCAGTTATGCTAGCCAGTAATCTAGTGAAAATGCCACTTTCGTCAAACGGAAACAAACCAGTGTATCTGAAAACTTTGAAAATCAGCGTACTTGGCACATTTGTTGGCATTAATTTTGGTTGCGCGATTTGTACTTGGCCTCGTTCTCTTAATTGTTCAGGAGTCATTGATAAGATGACATATGATTCAAATTCGGTATACTTATGTTAAATACCAAATCGTTACCTCTATCACACTTCGATCCTGCCAGAAGACTAGCATATTGGAAATTGCACTACGCTCCCAATCAAAGAAGATTCAAGTAACGAACATGCTTATGAAGTTAATTTTATATTCATCCTTAATTTACGAAAGTCCATCTAGCGTTTTGCCAGTAAATATAAAGCAACGTGAAGTGATTGAAATATCGACATCAATTTGTATGCGTGGGTAAATATTTGGTTCCTCGCTCCCGCACGGTTACATCTAAGAATGCTCTAAGCTCTTAGGTAATGAGATTGCACTTCGTTCTACAGCTGTCTGCCGTGGTTTGCATAGTTTAGGGACCTCTTGTTCACCCGACCTTTTGCCGCACAATAACAGAGAATTTGCAATGAGAAATAGTATGTACATGACAGCGACAACGAAAATACAGAGTTGGCAGAAGACTGGTGCATACGTTCACCCCCTCAGAATTTTGCACTGGTTGTGCATCACCTCTCACGCCTTTCACTACCGTGTACGCCTTCAAACGTCTCTTCAGGCATGCCTCAACAATTCATCGATATTCAGGGTAATTCTCTCTAACAAGAATAAAAAAATAAAAAAAATGAAAATTTTGATGTAATTGAACTGAGACGCTGCAAATTATAACACAAAGTTTTATCATTTCTGAATTAGTTAGCCCTTCTATGCAAATCATTGGTCTATAATTATAATTAAACCCCGTATATAGTAAATGATCAAAATTTGGAGCATCGTGACTCCCATAAGGGTTCACACCTTTACTGCTCCAAGACTAAAGTAAAATTTCCAGAAAAAAAGAGAAAAAAATCCGGTTGAAAAGGAAAGAAATTAGTCTCTGAGGGCCCTCAGCAGATCAGTGTCATGGCCGAGGAGAGGGGGGGGGGGGTACTAAGGGTAAGTACGTTTGTCCTGGTCCCTGAGGAATGGAGGGGGGAATCTTAGACAAAAAAATTTCGAATTTTTTATGGAGGTCAGGAAATTAAATCGTTAAGCCATACTTTCTATTGAACACGAGTTGGCATGGAAGTTAAATTTTGACAATATTATTAAAAACTTTGTTAGTCTATTAGTATATGTAGGTAAACTCCTTCAGTATTCAGTAATTAGCTTTCTAGAAGTTCGCTTTCAATTTTTCAAGAAGAAGAAGACTTTGGTGCAATGAAAATAAAACAATTGCCTGTGACAACAAACTTCTTTATATCATTAATTGACAACGTTACTGATAAATTGTTTAGTATTAAATGAAGAAATGAGAATAACGATCTCTTAAAATATTATTTTATGATAATGTTAAAGAAATCCGCAGTGCTACTTTATAAATTAGTCACATATATTTTTAAGTAGACTGCAGTTTAAACTGGATGAATAGTATTGAACTATACATTAGAATACTCGAAACATACTCGACAGTCAAATCCTCAGTTTGTTCAATGATGACAAAGATACCCCATTCCCCCCTCCTCCCCTAAAACACCCCCTATGAGGCAGATTTGAAATTTTAAACCTTTTAAACCTTCTCTGGACTTCCACAAATAATTTAAAACCAAAATTAGCCAAATCGATCCAGCCGTTCTCGAGTTATAGCGAGACTAACGAACAGAAATTGATTTTTATATATATAGAAGATAGAAGATGATCATACAGTACCTATACGAATAAGGGACATACAGGAAATAACGGGGATAGAAAAAAACTTCCGTGTTTGTAAAAAATATCGATATCTACAAAACGTAGAGAGAAAAAAATCGATGGTAAAAATATCGATGTTTGTGAAAAAACATCGATGTTTTTTAGACATTGATACATCGATACCCATCCCTATCAAATACATCTTTTTATAGGTTACAGGATTCTTTGGTGTTTTTAATTTTCACCTTCTGTTAAAGGTACATAATATTATGTAGTTTTAATTCTTGATGGTTTATTGTAAAGGTTAGAAAAACGCAAAATTGAATTAAATCGAAGAATTAATTAGCGAAAAAAGACTTCATCGCTTAAGATTGGGTTTCAATTTTGTAGGGCTGAATATCAAACAGATTTACAATTCAGACAGATTCTGCAGGAACTTTCAGAAGAAAATCTAGAAACTTTTGGCAATTCCGTTTAATTTTCAAACTTGATTTTTTTTCTCACATTCGCCTGCCATTTACGAAAAGTAGTTTTATCTAGATTCATTTTAGTTTTCCTTAGTTATTTTGTTCAAGGTACCTAAACAAATCAGTCGGATTTTCCAGGAAATTTCACAATAAGATCCTGAAACTTTTGATAATTTCGTCAAATTTTCAGATTCTCCTTTTTTTCTTTTTCTTTCATTTACCTACGACCTACAAAAAAATAGTTTTACTGTAAATAATACGTTGCGTCATATTGATTTATTTATTTCTAACATTATTTTCAATAATTTCTCTTGAAAAATGTTTTCTCTACATTTTTCAAAATATTTTCTCAACAGTTTTTTCTAGCTGACCAGAAATTGAAAGTAATTGTTCAGTACGTAGTTAGTCACAGGTAGATAAAAGTATCGTGATGAATATAAAATGAGTTCCTTATTTCTATTCAACTAATTGCCAAGTTTACTTTAGAAAATATGTTATTTGATAATTGATTGCTATTATGTTATTTGTGATTTTTATTTTATTTTATTTACCTATTTTTATTTTTATGATTTTTCAACGATATTGTAATGAGTATCTAATATAAAATGAGTTCCTTATTTCCATTCAACTATTTGCCAAGTTAACTTATGAAAATATGTTAAGTATTTGATCATTGATTACTATTATGTTATTTGTGATTTTTATTTTATTTTATTTACCTATTTTTATTTTTATGATTCTGCTACGATATTGCGGATCGATTTATTCAAATATACCAGAGTTTATTCAGAATACCGTTTTCTTTGAAATAAACTTCTAACGCATTAAGAAAACGCTGCAAATTTTTACACAATGGTTTATTATTTCTGTGTTAAATAGCCCTTCTACGCAGATCAGTAGTCTATAATTATTAAACCGCGTATGTAAATATATAATCAGATCATGACGCATCGTGCCTCTTAGAAGGGTTCACACATTTACAGTTCTCAAGACCTCTCAATTTTACGCTTCACAGTAAAGATGTTTAAAAAAAACGGGAAAATTATGTTTGAATAATTTACGTTAGCTCATGCGCAGAACGGAGTAATGATTTCAAAAAAAAAAAAAAATTGGTAGGGAACAATCTACAGCCTCACCTACAAATTCCCAGAAAATGTAATCAAAATCTGATGAAAACTAGACCTTTTTCCTGGGAATACACTTTCGCGTATGTACAGAAGCTAATATTGGTGCAATCATGTTGAAATTAACATGGAAATATTAAACCATTATCCCCCAACTATGCACCTAATTTGAGCGGGATTGGACGACTAGGGCGTAAAACAACTATGCTTGAAGGGACTTACGTTTGCCCATGCGCGAAATGGAGTAATGATTTGAGAAGTATGGAATTGATAGTGGACTAATTACAGCCTAACCTGCGCATTCCCTGAATATGTCATCAAAATCAGATGAAAACTTGAAATTAGGCTCGCTTAAAAAGGAATACATATCGCACCTGCGCAGTAGCTACTAATGATAGGATTATGATGAAATTGTTAGGGAATGCTCAAGTTAACTTCTCCCACCTATCGTCCAAATTTGAGCGAGATAGGACAACGGGACGAGAGAAAATGATGCTTGATGGAATGTATTGATTTGGGAACAGCAAGTAGGATGGCATCATCGGCAAAAGCCAATGCACCTACTCGCACCCCAGGGGTGAGATCGGACCCTATTTCATCTGGCAGCTTACCCAAGGATGTATCCGCGACCAGGTTGATGTGGATTGGCGATAGAGGATCCCCTTGGCGTATCCCACGCCCAATGACGTCATCCCCTGACATCTCATCTCCTGCCTCAAGGACCGTCACACCTTCGTGGTACAGACAGGCAACATACTCAATTAGAGGAGCAGGGGCCCCGTTACCACGAAGGCAATCGGTCAGGGCAAAATGGCTTACAGTATCATAGGCCTTAGCGACGTCCAGAGCAGCAAGCTGGAGCTGCCACTTCTTGATGGGGGCCAGCGAAATGACAGTTTGGAGAACTTTTAGGTTCTCCCCTGTGCCATTTGCAGGCTGATATGCTCTCTGGACGTCACCTATGACACCAGCCACTTGGAAGCGAGACGCCAGAATCTTTTGAAAGTGACAGAAAACTACCGAAGATATAGAAATGGGTCGGTAGCCTCCAGGCCCACTTCCTTCTTTCTTTTGGATGAAGGTGGTCCGGAGTGAGTCAACGTTTTTGGGGGTCTTCTGGAAAGAAGTAACAGGTTGATAACGAGCAGCTTGATATTTTTCGGTGCTTTATTCCAGCATCGGGCACAAATACCATCAGGTCCAGCAGATGTGTGTTTTCGAAATGAAGCACCCGCATGCACATTATGCTGCATAAGGAATTCCTGGTGGAAGCTGGGGGCACCACCAGCTCACCAGGGTTGTGGCTAGGAGCACTCAAGAGTGGCTCCCAAAGTTTCACAAACTCTCTGAGAGGAGGTAAAACTAGTTCATCTCCACCTCCCTCCTGTACCTCCGCAGCTACACGAGCCGCATGCTTCCTCCATAACTTTTGGACCCGCTGGTATTCCCACCTCCTTGCTTGCTTGGCCACGACCTCCACGAGGAACTAACGGAGGAGGATTTCCTTCCTAATGCCTCCCCACGGTCGCATCCCCAACCTGTGGGAAGATCCTCTGTACATAAGTCGCGACCTCGTCTTCCAAGCCATCCTCGCCAGTTCCTGCAGGTAGGACCTTCAATATGGCCTACCTGCTCTCCCAGCTTCAATACTTCAGTCTTCAAATCCTCAAGAAGACCGCAGGTCCCAGTGTAGGAATGCTGAACAGCGGGCTGTTGTCCCACGCCTATCGGAGATGGGGGGGGGGGGGGGAAGCCCCACTGCTATTTGTCAGGATTGCATCCTGGAGAAGCTGCTTATTGTGGGGCCTCAGACAAAGAGATTGGATGGTGGAGAGCGTGCGCATGGGAAATCTTGCTTGCAAGAATACATTAATGATGCATATCTCACAGCTTCTGCCTCCTCTGCTGCCATTCGTCGCAAACCCTTAGAAGCATACCTGGGCCGCTCTTGCTCTATATCAATTGCAGCATTGGCCTGTGCAGGTTGCTTCTGCCAGACGTGGGTGCTGAGGCCATGCTTGGTACTGAAGGCTCTCTCACAGTGGGCATACTGGTGGGCATCTCCAGGGCATTGGAAGAGGAAGAAGAGGATGAAGAAGAGGGAGAGGAAGACGAACGCCCCTGCTTGGGGCACTCCCGAGCACCTCCCCTAGAACCTCAAGTGCCAATGGGCCAGTAGGGGTTATGAGGCTCTCATGATGTTTGGTCCATAATGGGGGAAGCATGATTAAGGGTCGGGAGAACCAGAGGGTGCCCGGGTTGCACTACAGGGACGTATGACCTTAATTCGGGTAGGGATATGGAGGAGCTCCGAAGAGATAAAAACACCTACAGTTACCCTACCCCAGCAACTCAACACAAACACACACACCAAAGATACACACACATAGATAGAGAGAGAAAGACAGGGAACGAAAGTTATTCAGAATAGTATACAAATTAAAAGGCGAGTGGAAAATTTACCACTGTAAAAAAAATGTTTCCATCTCTCGAATGTGAAAACAATGCTTCCGCTGCCTATAGGTAGACTTGGGAGCTATTTAACACGTTAAGTACGGGACGAGGCTTTTTGACATAGCACTGCTGATTCCAAGCTGAACGAGGCGTCTTTCGCTAGTTTAGGTAGGAATACAAGGCACGTCAAAACTAATGTATTGATCAGGTACCATGGTAATTAGGTATGTACGAGACAAAAAGACCCCTAACCGTCCTGAGGAAACCTTCTCACTCAAAATGGCGGTACGGGACAATTCGGCCTCGTGTCATGATTTTGAGGTTTCATTTTTATGAATGTAAAATTGGTCTTCAGTTATTTTTCAGACCAGTTGTTAGTAACTGACTGAGTTTTTCATGGTAACCATTATTCCCCACCAGATTATTTTTCTGTGAATGATGTTTTTTGCGTACTTTCCTTTCATTTTATATTTGTACCTATAATTAGATTTCCGTATTTAGCATATCGTATATAACTAAGTATATCAGTGATAAGTACGAGTAGGTATATAACTTCTGAAATGTATGTGCTTGAAAATGGTTTTTAAATTACTCATACTCAAAGAGCACACAGTCTTGTGAAAGGTCATAATAGAGAGTTCCTAAACGATAAGTCAATTTATTGAGTTAAGGTTCTTGGGGATTTTATCATCTGGGGCGAGCCACAGCGTATGCTAGCCTGAAAAGTCAAGAGGGTCGAATTAGTGTTTTATCTTCTTTTCTTCATGTAACGCTGAACTAACAAGGGGATTTTCTCGCCTATCCCGTGTTTTAGTTTCCAGCATTTCTAAGTTTCCTAGTTCTTTTCTTATTCACGAAAAGGTTGTGCAATGGCAGATTTTGGAAATGTATGAACAAGAAAATTAATATAATTTTCATCGATCATGAATACCAACAAGAAATGAATATCGCTGTTATCGGTGTGTAAGGTTACTTTGCGATAGGGAGAAAGAGATGAGATAGGTTGGTTCGGGATAAAGCGTCTTATTTTCAGGTGAAATAAAGCCGCCTCACCTCCCCTCACATGCGCAGTAGTTTTCCGTTCCCGATAAGGCGCCTCATCTCTATCTTCCTATCGCTTTAGGAACTCTCTAATACAAAATCAAAAACTTTTTTTCTGATGCTATCTGAATTAGAGATTGAAATGAAAAATCCGTTATTTGTACTCATGTCCTAAATTTTGCTAGAAGAATCACTATGAATGTGATATAAAACTGCTGAAAATCGTTTTCATTTGTTACGTTTGTCTGCCATAAAAAAATTGAAACAGAAACCTATTTCGTGCTCAAAACAGCTAAATTTTTGAGAAATAAAAAAAGATCAAAATCACTAATAATTTTGCGCAGCATGACTGGATCTTTACTTTCTATGC
The DNA here is from genome assembly GCA_030762985.1 of Adelphocoris suturalis. NCBI lineage: Eukaryota > Metazoa > Arthropoda > Insecta > Hemiptera > Miridae > Adelphocoris > Adelphocoris suturalis. The sequence continues at coordinate 122,896,035 of CM061040.1, forward strand.
GAGATCTAAATGATAAAGAGAAAATAATTCTATCGTACAAAAGTTAAATTTTTTTAATTGAGCCGAAAAACAAGAAAAAAAAATTTTTCTTTTTTTTTTTTTTTTTAGGGATACCGAAAAATGTGGGAGGAAAACGGTTTTTTTTTTTTTGCACTTCAACAACATTTTCTCAAATGAAAAGGAGTTTGATAGGTACCTACTCATTTCGTAAGTTCAAATGATGTCCAATACCCCACACCCTCTAAGAATTAGCTCATTAATACCTTGTAGGTACCATATGCTTACTATCAAATAACGGTATTGTAGAACTATTTTCAGAAGCTAAAGATGGAAAAGTTGGAACGTGACTGAGAATATCGCTTGAATCCAAATTTTTTAGGTATGGTCTGGAAAGGGCTCTGAAGAATTGTAAATATTTATTTCACCTGAGGCCTGTAGCTGGTATTAAAAGTTCTAGGTATTAACTGAAAGGAAATCATGTGATTTATGAAAAATAATAGGTTTTCGTAAGAAAAATAACAAAACACCTGGTCTAGGCAAACGAGGTCGATAAGACTCGCACCGTCCTTTGTGCAACTTTGGGTACGGGGTCAATTCGTCTTGTCCCGCACTTGAGTGATGTAACGAAAACTTGGATCCGTACTGAACGTTTTAAGAGCTCAAATTTAGTACTTAGGTACCAGTACTTCACTAGTAGGTACATCCGCATCAACTCGATTCCGAAACGTTAAAATAAATTCCATCCGAACTATATCACCTGATAATTCCAATTTCGGCATTATATCAACTGATATTTACCAGGCAATTTTTATTTATTTTTATGTTTTCCAGCATCACTATCTAGAGATCTTTGATCGAATTTATATCTTGATCGGCAAATCAGTAGATTCGCTAGCAGTGCATTAGAAATTCGCTTAGAAATTCGAAGGTGTTTTCCAAAGTTCGGGCCCTTAGGGAAAGCGAACCGTTCAACGTACAGCATTGCTGATGGTTTTAATAGATTCTTCGGGATCATATTTAACATTCACAATAAAAAACTCATTACTGTTACATTGAAAGTTTTTGAGGTCTCGATTATTGAATGTTTAGCCCTTTAATGCTACCCTTTAGGGTTGACACAAATTGATGCCGAGCCTTTAAAACCATCTGCAGGGAGCTTAAAAAAAAATTTTTTTTTTTTCTTGGTCGATTACAAAGGTTCATTATTGGAAATAATAAACCAAAAACGAGTCAGAAAAACGTGGTTACGATCGGCCGCATGAGTGCAGCACGCGTTCGCTTGTGTGACTCGTCTGGAAAGTTAATTTTTACAGATCTCGTCAGATTTTGATGAAATTTTCAGACTCACTTCTTTGTTGTAGTAATGACAAGAGCTTGATATGTAAGCCAACATTTGTATCCTAACGAACATATGCATCGGCATTAATAAGCAAAACATTGTCGAGCTTCTACCATTGAAGCAGCTTCCTGATCTCACAGTTAGATACATCATGAATGCACTTTGCCCAAAATAAAGAAAGATTTGTAAGATCATAAACAGAAGTTGAGAGCTGAACAGTGAATTCACCGTTTTGGTGTGATCCCTCAGCTTCAAACAGATTTTGACTCGATACATGTCCATCGGAAACGATTGGGATTTTCTTTGAAACTTAAAGTTTTTTGTGTAGCCTTTTAGGATTCCTGTTATTGAGTTCACGAGAGTTTTGAACTGCAGAGCTACAATGTAGTTCTCGAATGAAAACAAGTCCATACTGTAGTAGAAGAGAATCGTATAGGTGGACATAGCTCTAGACAATAACGACGTTATGAGAGCATAAAATGATAGCATGCACATTATCACTAGTGATATAATAGGAAATGGTCCCATGAGTTCTGAATCCAGTGGCACTACACGGAAAATCTTTTTAAAGCGTTTTCTATGTATCATGCTGGCGTAGCAATGGCAAAAAATGCTCAATACTGCGGATAGCTGCAGTAAGGTTGTAGTGAAAATATTGAACGTAGACGTATTGACGTTCAATTCAAACATGATACGCGCCACAACCGTCATTGTTGTCGAAATGATGATTTCCGTTAAAAATAAGGAAGCGCGGATATTCTTCGCTGTTCCGTTGACGTTGAAAGGAGAAAATCCAATCCATCTTGAGACTTTGAAAATTGGCGCGTTTGCTACAGTCATAGATGCGCGATGTTTCATCCTCCAGGCCATTTCAAAACCTATGAAATTGCTTGGTCTCAACTACAAACGTATCCACTTTCTTGACAAGACAACGTTATTATAGGAAGATCGATGAAATACTATTATGGTAAGGGCATTTTGGAGTCATGTTACACAGGGTGTAAAAGTGATTATTTTCTTAACGTTTTCTGAGTGGTGTCATCTTAGATTTTATTGATTACCAAACCTTCTAAAAAATGAACTAGATGCCTCGCCATGTTTGTGGAACAGATAATCGATTGACTGAGTGGAAATTCGCATGGCTTCTTACAAGATTTCTGAATACTATAAACACGGACATATTAAAAATTGTTCGATAGGACGTATATTAATGTAATATAAATTTTGGAAAAACATATAAAAACTTCCAAACGTGCAGCATGTATGTTTCAGCGAATTCTCTCTCATTGCGTTGTGTGTGTGTGTGTGTGTTTTTTTTTTTTTTTTTTTTTTTTTTTTTTTTTTAATTTGAGCACTTTGCTAGCAACAAATTTATCAACTATTAAATTCATGGAAAAAACGGTTATGATAAACGCTTATTCTAATGTACTAATCAATTCCTTCTATTTTGAAAATTTTTTAGGGGCATTGAATCAATTGGGTTTGCACATTTTGATGATATTCAACCACACTTATCAGTTCAATTTTGTGTGAAGATTGCGTACTGTTCTTTTTCTGAGCTGACGATTTTTTTCTAATATTCTGCTATAACAGTTTAAAGTGTTTAAATTTGAAAGGATAATATGCAATAATCAATCTCTAACGAATACCTATCTCAACATTTTATTTCATGGATAATTTGAGTTTTCAGTACAGTTTGGGCAGAATGGTTGGTTTCCTGTTTTTTATATAGTTCAGGAACTGTCATATGTGCGATTACAATAATATTAAACTCAGTACCGCGGAAATTCTACATCCTTGAAGAATAATGAACAACATATAGTTACATACAATTCAGTCATAACTACTTCAGCCAAAACAAGAAGACACCCTCAATAAGATCGTGGTAGGTACAGACATAAATACAACATTAAACCTTAACAGATTAGAAAAATTAAATCTCATGGGACCCACGTTATATTTATCTTGTTGGATGATTGTGCGTCTTGCTAACCCAAGGTTCCATTTCCATGTTTACTTGCACTTATCATTTTATTTAAGAAATAATGCAATTAGTATCAAATATTGGTATGAATGTTACTTACTTATGTGTTTGTTAAAATGAACACAACATTTAAATAACAGGAACCAGCTTCATCGTCAGTTGAATAGGTAGTACAGTACAGTAAAGAGAGAGTCCCCTCGTAGAGTAGCATGTTCTGTGTACCACATCAGTGATTATGAGATACGAGGTATTCGCAATCCACACAAAAAGGCAGCCCATTGTCAATAACTGCCAGCCAAATATTGAGTTCACCAGTTTCGTGGTGTCCATCACCTTACTTGCTCCAAGTGCTTTCTTTGCCAAATTATGGATTTTCAGTTTTCTATGAGATCCTACAGCTTTAATGATTTGGCGCAATTTGCTGGTGGCTAAGTTGATTAAACTTCTGTACTGCAAAACCACTGTGTAATTCATAAATAGCATTATATCCATGCTGTAGAAAAAGTGCCATCTGAATCCTAGCCTGAAGAATCCTTTTGCACTTTATTGTATTAAAAGTAAGACTCAAAACTGCAGAAATACCGATCAATATTTCAATGATATCAAGTTTTCGGCTGTAAGACCTGGATTTCGGTTCGTTGAATGCCTTTTCGAAAGGGGCTTTAAGTCTCCAGCACATCCACGCGTGGCAGACTGGTGGGGAAAGGGCGGCAACTTGCAGAAAAATTACCATAACTCTCAAGTGCAAAGGGGTTGGCGTAGGGATGCGCTAAAGCTATAGGTCATCGCTAGAGCTGACACGAGTAGAATATCGGTTAGAAATGCTATCTCGTAGCCAATCTTGAACTTGCCTTTCTTGTCGAATGGGAAAAGCCCTAGAATTGTCAGAACGTTGATAACGCAGGTATCAGTTACGTTTCTGTGGATAAATAATGCTAATAGCCATCGTTTGTCATCACAAGTGAACGAGTGTAACACTGCCTAGAAATATGTTACCATACTCATTTATGTTTTCCATAGGTATCTTGAAATCGCTATATTGATTTGCAATCTATAGAGGATGGTCCCATTGAGATTGTGTAGATTAAGCAGATTAATAAATAGGTGCCAACGTTTGCCAAAAAAAAAAAAAAAAAAAAAAACATGATAATGTCATTTTTTCTCAAATAGGTGAAGAGCTAAATAACGTGGAATTAAGTTGATTGGTTTTCTCTTTTTTCATTTTACATATTCTTGCAGAAGGTCCAATGCCTTTTTTTATTAATAACTCTAAATCTTCAACGGTGCCATAAATATAATCTGAAACACAGTTACATGCATCATTTTTCGATTTTTGGACAAGAAAAATGAAAGACTGACATATTGGGTGAGCAGTATAGCATGCTCATTACTTGTTTTATCATGAAAACAGAAACAGTTGGCCATTAAATAATGAGATGAAACGATTGGAAATAATCTATATATACTATTATATAAAAATCGAATGGTGTCTGTGCGTGTTAATCACGTAAAAACTACTGGACCCATTGAGCTGAAATTGTAAATTGTCACTGTTAGGGTTAAGATATCTCGTACTTCCGCATAAGGGTTGTAGTCTGAACTTCTGTTCTTCTGAGTTGATTCATGTGTCACTTTATTCTGTATCCTTCATCCAAGTCTATCAAGTAATAAAGCCGGCCTAATATATTTTTAACCGTGCCTCGTTTCCACATAACGTCCGATTTTGGTATATTCTCAGTTGATCCCTTTCTCCCACACTTAGTTTTGCAGCCATTGGTTGCAGTGCATTATTTTGTAGGAAACGTAGTGGTCGGAGAAAATACAATTCGATAAGCAGTTGGTGTCCAAGGTAACTCTCTGATGGTGATTTCCCACATCTAAAGAAGTTGCTCTGAATCTCAGGAGTATTTCATAAAGTTTTTTCTGTATTGGTCTGGGGTCATCTTTCAGAGCCTTAAGCTTCATTTTGATGGAATGTACATGTCTTTCAGCTCAGCCATTGGTGGCTGGGTGACCAGGCTCAATGAAGAGCTGAGTAATTCGACATGCCTTGCAAAAGTCTTTGAAATCATCGCTCTTCAAAATACACGCATTGTCCGAGACGAGGATCTTAGGAAAACCATGTCGAGAGAAGACACTTCTGAGAAGACTGATGGTTGATGCCGTGGTAATAGTTTTTGTTTATGAAATAACTTCGGGCTAATCGAACTTATCAGCATCAATAAGAATGAATAAATTATATCCTTAAAACACCCCAGCATAATACATATGAACCCTTTGGAAGCTACGGACAGGTTCTTCCCACGTATGAAGAGGCTGTTTTGCAATATTCTATTGAGTATCAATTCAATTTCGACATGATTTCACTATAGCTTCAATTTCTTTTTCAATGTTGGGTCTGTAGAAGTAGTGACGAGCAAGTTGTTTCATTTTTGTTATTCCCACGTGTGTTTTGTGCAGCTCTTCTAAAACGACTTTTCTTGTGCTGGAGGGTATGAGACTTGGTGCCCACGGAAAATCACTCCATCTTGAAAGCTGAACTCTGTGTTATAAATGTCTCCATTGAGGAGGTTGTTTTTCAGTTTTGAGAGCTCTTCATCAGCAGCTGTTGCCTCCGCTATAGTGGAGCAGAAGTTTGATCCAACTGTGATTTGATTGATTGTCTGGTTGAAATAAGCGTCGACGATGTCAGGTATAGTTTCTTTGCCTGGTAATGGTGATCGGGAAGAATAATCTACATTTTTGTGAAATTCAGATTTCAGGTATTTAATGTTGTCAATAATAAAACGAGTCATCACATAATTCTTTATCAAATATAGAATAAGAGCTTAGCCCCTCTGATAAATTTCGTGAGAGGAATCCGAAAGGTTTAGGCTCCCATTTACCCATTGCTACAGTACTTCTCCGATACCCACGTCCAAAACATCGGTTGTGAGGAACATAGGGGCAGGAGGAGATGAATTCGATAACCGTTCTGCTTCTTGTAGTTCTTTTTTGCACGTTTCAAATTAATAAAGCATAACTGCAGTCCACGTGAGGGGTTTTTTTTTTCTTTATTCTTGGGAGACTGGGGGATAGGTGTTACCATTGCTCGCTGATCCTTGTGAGGGTTATTACGATGGTAGAAATTCAATAGATCTTTCGCTGAGCGTGGAATGGCGAACTTCGCGGGTGGTAATAACGAAGGAACGGGAGAAATCCCAGATGGAGTGACTATGTGTTCGAGACTTGTGACTTCATTACGAGCTAAGACGTATTTCTCTTAGTAGGTGTTTAGGCCTCGAGTGAAGGTGAGGCCACGGGAACGTCATCCAAAAAACAAAATCGAACGGGAGGTTTCAAAGTATTTCATCCATGTGGCGTTGCCATAATTGGGAAGCATTTCAGAGATCGAAGATCATTTTAGTGTACTACTCATACAGCCCAAAATGATCGCGGTTTTGAATATATCTCCGGAGTGATTGTCAGTGTGGTGAAATGCTTTTGAAATGTCGAGGGTTGAAAACATGGAGCAACCGTACAAGTATGAGCTGAAGTCAGCGGAACTGCGTAGCGGTCTGGGGTATTTCGTACTCTTAAACCACTAATTGATTGCACTTTGCGCTTCGTAGAAATGAGTGAGGACAAGTGCGATTCTAGCAAATTTTTCGGTGTTTTCCCAAGTTGGTGTTCGCAAATATCAATAAATGAACATCATTACGTAATTCAGCTGGAAAAAATACCCCAAAATCATATATCGCAATTGTCTATTGTCAATTGTCAATTGAATATCTTCAAAAACTCGGTACTTCAAAAATTTTCCACTTTAGTGCGGAATCGCGCAATTTTAAAGGTGAATTTCGCCCGTTTTTCCGCACTCAAAAAATTCAAAACGCTTTATTGACTGCAGCAATACTGGTTGGGAATAGTTTTAACGTAACTGAGGTTATATTGGTTCAGAAATTAATTGGGCAAAAGTCGAAACTTCATTGCTGAAATTTGAATTGAATCCTTTTTAGGACAGTTGGATATAAATGACAAGGTGCGAAGCCACCTTGCATGGCACAAGGTGCTATGTATCTACCATAAATTGCCCGTAGCGGAGCACGGGTACAGCTAGTTTCTACATGAAATTACAAGTAGAATTCGAATCTGCAAGACAAGATGAGAGTTCATATTTAAAGTAATAAAGTTAGTGCGTACTGCGTATGCACACGTTTTGCGCATGCGTACGAGCGCAAAAATGTCATATTTGAGATTTACGGACAAAATAAGGGGGTTACCGTTCGAATTTTTTGACTAACCCATGTATTAAGGAAGTTAAGGATAGGTCATCGTTATCTGGGCACCCTTAAGTTATTATATATGAATGGCCTTATTCTCATTCGTGATCGCAGCCCAGATTCGCATTTTAAAGGAGACTGGTGGGGGAAGGAGAGGATGACGAGGGCAATATAATCCATCCTAACAGTAGGTGCAAGAATAGGTAAGAGGAAAACAAAAAATTTTGATTGGGTTATACCCGGTTTTAAATGCGAAGACCAATGGAAAGGCTGCATTGATATCACAAGGTCTCATTAGGTGATAGCTTGACTATAACGATGTAGGGCTACTGCTCCGATTTCAGCGTCCCTTCCCTGTCACCCACTTATGTTCCGCCACACGCCCGCTCGCTTCAAGTACCAACGACAAAGTTAACAATCAATTATTTTAATCCGTTATGTGCTATTTATAAAGTCATAGTAGTGATTACATACCTTCTGATGCCATCCATTGACGGCCAAATAATTTGTTACCTACGCTGTCGTTTACGCACTTAAGTTGCAAGAGGGGGTAAGAGTGGAAAGTTGAAATATTGAATGCGTGAATTATAAAGATGGTTTTTGGCTAGATAGTTTGTCGCTACCCTTGGTTGATGGTCCTACCTGCGCTAGTGTCTAGTAGGTACTGCAGTCCAGAGTAGGTATATCGTAACGCTTATATAGTAGCAGTTCCACATAAAAACCAAGCAAAACGTTTTCAATAATTGAGGCACTTACTTTCTCGTTATAATGTTCGCAGCAGCTGGCTATGTTGATAATCATGATCCACTTCAGCATTGCGTTAGAAGGTGCAATGGCGCAATAAGAAAACATTTTTAGCTTTGAAAAGCAGATACCCTTGCGCAGGGATTCAACGAAATACATGGAACTATTGGGAATAGTTATGATGGCCTGACATATAATGGCGAGTATTTGAATGCCAAACAGTCCATTAATCTTCTTCACGATGTCTACTATTTTACCCACATTATCAATATCCCACAAAAGTGGAGCGGGTGTGAATGGTTCATTCTTACTATATTGTTTCATTCTTGATCTGAGTCCTTCCAATTGATCTGACTGGGAGTCAATCAAAGTTTTGAACTGAGTTGTTAGGAAATAGTTTGCAGCCGTCATCAAGTCTGAAGAGATAAACATGGATATGTAAAAGAACGTGAAACGGGGATAACTCCCTAAAGCTCCCACCCTGAAAGATACAAGGCACATTAAGGTGATAATCCCCACTACCAGAATACGAGAATTTCTAGTATAAATGGTTAAACTGTGTCTGAGACCGTGGAAAATTCGCTGGAATTCGATACCGTAAATGAGACATTTGAAGGCATGTAAGATAGGTGGTAATGCAGGGGGAACTGAAATGCAAAGCTCTGTGATCAAAGTCAATTCGGAATTCTTCGAGTCAATGATTTGCAGAATTCGGAGTGAACTAGACACCACTAACACAATCATTACTTCTATCGCATAAAATGAGGCTAAGCGATATTTGAACGACCCATTTTTGTTTAGAGGAAATAGCCCTAAACTGCGGGAAAATCTGAAAACCAACAAAGAAGCAGGCGTCGTTTTTGATCGGTTTCGCATCGTCTGCTTCCATGTGGAGGTGGTATTGTGACCTCAAATAAAATTATCATTGACGTATTGATCCGTATCATTAGGGTATAAAATACGTATTGATGATACGTTTGTAATTATGTGAAAGCCCAAGGGGACCAAATGATTGCTTAAGTTCTCCATGATTGCCACTCTCTTTAACCATTCGTTCCGAATCGATAGTGGTAGTATGATATTGAAACTTCATGATTCAACTAGCCATTTTGAGTTAACTTTAAAGCCAAGTGTGCCAAAGAATCATATGAATCGTTTTTTGCCAAAAATCATAACATCTCCCCTCAATTTGAGAGCATTAGATGTGATGCGGGAAATAACAAACTCAGAATGTTCCAGCGAATGGTGGGTGTTAAGGATCGAACGTGAGTGAGCTAAGTGAATCTAGCTTTGAATGAATGATCTTGTGAATTATGAATCTAATTTCCTCTCGGATACTACCTTCTTGAGGAAGAACCATATGTCTCAGCTCGGTACCTAATCTGTTGGCTGTGGAAGAATTCATCTCCCGGTACTGAAACCGTAGATGATGTGCAGTGTAATCCGGTACTGAATCCATTGATCTCGAAAGATCTTCTACCCAGTAATTGAGCGCGTGGTGGACCGCTGCAAATTATTACACAAAGGTTTAATATTTATGTTTTAGGCAGCTCTCCTGTGCAGATCACTAGCCCTTAGGAAATTATGTACCCATCAAACTGAGTCTATGGAAATATAACTGGAAGATGTCACCTACTAAAATAAAATGGATGAATAGACTAAAAACGGCAAATATATATAAAAACTAAAATTAAATAAAACCCTTAAAAGTGACTAGGAAGGATGGAAAAATATAATGTCGCCAGTAGGATACAAACCCCAGTCGATTGGTAGCCGTACCGTGCTAAGGTCTACCAAGATTCCTTTGTACCAAGGACCTTGAATGTTAAATTCGCGTCATTTGACGTGCATAGACCTAGATTCGATATTTTCTATTTAATATGGGAAACCAGCGGAAAAACTTAAAGCAACCCAGATGGTCTCATTCAATTTATTGAACCTCTTGGTCCATCAATGAAGCTAAAAATACCCTGTTATTTCAAAAGTTTTTGGGATATCGAATTTTCAAAATTTCCTCACTTTTATACTACCCTTTAGGATTGATGCTGATGTTACTGATACGATTCATAAAATTTGGTCCAGTAGTTTCGAAGAAAAACTTCGGACAGCATACGGCAAATGTTCAGATTTTTTGTTTTTCGATTTTTGGGATCTAAATAACTGGGTCATTCTGATTTCATTTGCCGCTTTGGGTCGTTTGAGAACCTCAGTGGCGTAAAATATGAAAGTGCTCAAAAATGAGGTTAGATCGGCAAATACTACTCATTGTACATTGCAGATTTGTGTTCCATAGATGAACAGTGAGTTTTTCATTGATGTTGTATTTTATATATTTTTTACCCATCCTTGGTCACACTCCTGAGAGGTAACACTCATGAGAATTTCCAGTAAAAATGGCGTCACACAGGATGATGAAGTGGCAAAACTCGGGGATGGCTACTGTTTGAAACCTGTCACCAAGCAGTATGGTCGTTGATATCGGATTATTTTGTTTAAGCACTAACAACACTCGTAATTAATGTAACACTCATGATTGAAAATAAAAATACTCCTCATGTTTTTGGGCTTCTTTCACTGTAAAAACTGCTGCAACTCCAAGCACTCCACTGCAGTCTCACATCTTCAGCTGGACAATATAACCTTCACATCTGAGTGTTTCCCACCATTTTCCATCGGTCTCCTTGATCGCAAAAATGGTAACACTCATGTGGTCCCATTGAGAAGAGATATGGGGGACTGACTGAAAAACTAGTTTTTCACGGGTTGGGAAAAATCTTAAAAACGTTAATCAATACTGTAAATAAAGAGGAACCTACCTACTGCAGCTAGTAACCCTGGCCAGTTCTAGATTGTCATTGTTTCGTAACTACCTAATTTCTACGTACATGTTAGGTAGGAGGGGACGGTAACACTCATGAGTTACCAGGATTACAGGTTTCAGTCGTCATCACTGTGTATTGGTTAAAGGGGATTTTGGGCAGTCAAATTATTACTTCGTTGATCTCCCAACTTATACTACCCTTTTTTCCCCCAAAATCGCTAGTTTTGGTCAATAATTGTGAGAGTTCGTCGTCAGGGGCATGAAAGCGGCAAATGAAATGAGAATGACCCAACTTGAAACTTGACCATAAAATATGAGGGAAGTTAAAAATGTTTTTTTTCTTGGTCAATGTTCAATGGTCAATGGTTTCTGCGTTTATTATTGAAAATAATAACCAAAAGGACTTTTAAAATCTAGTAACGAAACTATTGGTTGTAAGGAATGGAGGTATTGGTAGACTTCGACCCGGTAGTTACACCCTCGGACGATGGGAGGAAGTTAGAAGATTGGTGAGTGCTTAGAAGAGCAAGAGAGAAGGCAATTTTGATTTGATAGAATGATGCCCTAGCTGCGCTGCTCGAGGTATATGTAAAACGATATATACCTATTGTATATAGTCGGACGCATTCCACTGTCAATTGGATTCATTGCCTCACCTCACACATCAATGATATATAAATATATATGTATATAGGAGCCCGACTAGGCCGACCTTGAACAGTGCAACTGTCTAGAGGGGTTATTGAGGAGAGACTACACAACTTTTTGGGTGTACAAGTCGAGCCACGAAAGCCCGTGTCACCACGGGATGCAAATACAAACTTTAATTCTACAACTTTCCCTCGTTTTTGCACTTTTTCTTGTTTTTTAATATGAAGGAATCTGATTTATAACTTGGTAGAATTATCTGCACCAGAATTTCCCTCGTTTTTGCACTTTTTCTTGTTTTTTAATATGAAGGAATCTGATTTATAACTTGGTAGAATTATCTGCACCAGTTTTCTTCATGCCGGTCAGTTTAAAAAAATTTGAAGAGAATCGGTGCAGGCGTTCAAGCGTTATCACTTTGTATGTATCCTATTATTATAATAGATTAGATAGCCCTTCTACGGAAATCATTGGTCTATAATGGTTATTAAGCCCCATATATATCTAGTAAATGATCAAAACTTGGCGCATCGTGCCTTTCAAAAGGGTTTACACCTTAACAGCTCAGGTCTCCATAATTTTACGGTTTATTGAAGGTGGATGTTGAAAATTTGTTTAAAAATATCAAATCAACAACACAAAAACTTGGTAAAAAGACAGGTTGAAAAGGGGAGAAATTAGCCTCAGAGGCCCCATCAGCTATTCAGTGATCTTCCGACACTCGTAATGGTTTTTGAGGTGTCCCGAACGAGCTCCATTAAATTTCAGCAACGTGAGTTGATTAGGAAAGAAATTAGCTTTGGAGGTTTTGAAGCTAATCAGAATAACACGAGAAGTGGGAATATTATAGCTATATAAAATAATCAGGTGACAGAAAGAGTAACGCTCAGACCACCGAGAAGGTTCAACGACCCTCCGTTTCCGCGAGAATTGAAAAAATATCTATGAATTATTATTAAACCCCGTGTATAGTAAACCTGTATTATATAGCCCTTCACCGCAGAAGACTAGTCCAAAAAATTACCTACCAAACTGAATCTAAGGTGCATTATCAAAATATAAATGGATGATGTCACCTACCAAAAGAAAAATCTACACTACATACAGATAGAACAGGAGAGAATGTAGCTTACTCAGCTGATTGCAAATGAGCCAGCCATTTCAATCGTGTCCTAATGCCCCAAGGAGTCTCCCTATCAAATCTTAAGTCCCTAGGATGAACAGAAGAGATTTTAGCTCACTCAGCTGATTAGGAAAGACCAAATAACTGCAACCGTCTCTTAGTGGCCCAGAGAGTATCGATATCAAAACTTCCTAGGGGTAACAGGAGAAAAGTTTGCTCACTGAGTTGATTGGGAAAGAGCCAATAATTGCAATCGTCCCTTAGTGTCCCAGAGAGTCTCCCAATCAAGCTCGTTTGAAAAGGAATACATATTCGCGCATGCGCAAGAGCTACTAATAATAGTATTATGTTGAAATTGCTAGGGAATGCTCAAGTTAACCTCTTCCACCCAGTCTCAAAATTTGAGGGGGATCGGACAACTGGGGCGTGAGAAAATAATGGTTGATGGAATTTACGTTTACGCATGCGCCGAGTGAAGTATTTATTTGGGAACAACGAAATTATGGGGGATGATCTTCACCCTATCCCACACATGCCATGAAAATTTCATAAGAACCGGTTGATAGAAAGACACGGAACGAAAATTGTTCAGAATAGTCTAAAACGTGAAATGCGAATGGAAATTTTACCACTGTAAAAAAAAAACAACAGCCATTTGATATTAGTGGAGACCACAACTTATAAATCTCTCGAAAGTGAAAAACAATGCTTCCGCTACTTATAGGTAGACTTGGGAGCAATTTAAGAGATGAAATTTAGCATTTAGGTACCAATACTTCACTAGTAAGTACACCGCACAGACAATAGGTAATAAACTCGATTTTGCAACGTTATAATGAATTCCGTTGGAACTGTATCACCTGATAATTCCAATATTTTCATTACATCAGCTAATATTTACAAGGCAATTTTTATGTATTCCAGTATCACTATCTAGCGTTCTTTGATGGGATTTAAAGCTTGATCGTCTAACTCTCACTCATGGATCCGCTAGCATCGCGTGATTTCTCTATCTTCTCGTGCTTAGAAATTCGAAGGTTTTTTTCCTCGATATTCAAGCCCTTAGGGAAAGCGAACTATTCAACATACAACGTTGCAGGAGGTTTTAATAGATTCTTTGGGATCATATTTATCATTCTCAAGCAAAGAATTATTACTGTTATTCGGAAAGTTTCCGTGATCTCGATTTTTTGACATTTTATGTCTTTACTTTGGCACATAAACGAAAAAAGCATTTAAAAAAAGCGTTAAAAAAATGCATTACGGTTGGTTTTCTGATGATTTCCGCTTACAACCAAGTCGTTGCTAGGGAAATGGTACTTCGTCGTTTTTCATCCCACTAAATTCGTTGACCATTCGTTCGAAAGCTTTCAATTTATCCAACCATATCATGTTAACTATTGCGAAGTGCGAGGCCAACAAGCTGAGTTATGAGCATGGTTATTTGTTATGTCTTTACTTCGGCACATAAACGAAAAAAGCGTTAACAAAAGGCGTTAAAAAAAGCGTTACGGTTAGTTTTTCGATGATTTGCGCTTACAAACAAGTCGTTGCTAGGGAAATGGTACTTCGTCGTTTTTCATCCCACAAAATTCGTTGACCATTCGTTCGAAATCTCTCGATTTATCTAACCATATTATGTTAACTACTGTGAAGTGCGAGGCCAACAAGCTGAGTTATGAGCATGGTTATTTAAATAATTGTGTACACCCAGGTGATCATTCTCAATAATTGATGTTGTGAACATGATTGCAACCGCTTGTTAATTTCTGATGATTTCATTGAGCTGGTGTTTCGATGATTTGATTCATAGCTGGTGATCTATTTGTGAAGCGGTGGTTAAATCATTTTAATAGGAATTTCTATGCTTTATACTCTAGGAAGCTTTGATTCCGTATGTAGCCTCTTTAGGACATTACTTGACGATGCCCAGGGTCCAGTTCAGATGAGTGGCTCTTAAAGCTAATTTCTATGCTTTACACTCTAGGAAGCTGTAATCTCCTATGTAGCCTCTTTAGGACATTTACTTGAAGATGCCCAGGGTCAGGATCACCTGAGTGGCTCTTAGAGCTTGCATACGAGTCTGCAACACATAAGAGTCTGCAACTAAAGACATAAAATGTCCCAATGTGTTGCATACTCGTATGCAAGCGTTTAACATGCAGCCGGGTTTTCCCCTTTAAAAAGATGGTAACAATTGCCATGATTACTGCATTACCGAACTTTTTAAACGTTTAGCCCTTTAATACAACACTTTAGGGTTAATAAAAATTGATACCCTGCTTCTAGAACCATCTAGACCCCAGATGTGATTTTTAGCACAAGTTTTGTATAGTTTGGTCTTGTATTTTCGGAGAAAAGCCGCGGACGGTGGAAAGTGGACGGACGGATTTTTTTTTAATTCGATTTTTAGATTCTACGCATCTGGGGTGTTAAATTTTTTTTTCTTTTTCGATTACAAAGGTTTATTTATTGAAAATAATAAACCCAAATGGTACGCGTTGATATGGCAAATACTTGGATAACAATTAAATATAAGGCAACTCCTTGGAGATAATGTGAATCCTTACTGATCTCAACCAAAGTGAAGGCGAATAATAATAGGTACTAGATTAAAAAAGTAGTTGAATGTTTTAGCGCATTGTTGATTATTATAAACGCCCGGTAATTCGTTAGTTAATCATCAAACAAATTAATTCGTAGCAATACAACGTTATCTTGGAATATGTTACTCTGCCCCCCCAGCACCACTTTCTGAGATCCGTTACCCAAATAATCGAAACCATACCATATATGGAGTATGACCTCGTAATGTGGAGTCAGAATCATACCACATACTAGATCAAATTGATAATTGAATTGAAAAAATGTTCACGAAAATATTACGAGAATAGTAAAAATAACATGATTTATTACTATTACCATCCCCATTCACCTCCTTCCATAATGACATTTGAAACTCTTTATATACCTTCAAAACTAGACCAAATTCATAGTTTAAAAAAAAACTGACGAGATTAGTTAAAACAACATGATTTATTATAATCACCATCTCCATTCACCCTCTTCGACAATGAAAAATTGGAAACTGATAATATACGATCTAGACCTAGACCGAATCCATAGTTGAACAACAAATAAATCACGAAAATCGGACGAGAATTGTTAAAACATCATGATTTATCAGTATTACCTCCTCCATTCATCCCCTCTCATGATGAAATTTGATACTGCTAGCACACGTTCCAAAACTATATCGAATTCGTAATAGACAAAAGAAGAATTACGGAAATCGGTCGAGTTT
Organism: Adelphocoris suturalis; assembly: GCA_030762985.1. Lineage (NCBI taxonomy): Eukaryota > Metazoa > Arthropoda > Insecta > Hemiptera > Miridae > Adelphocoris > Adelphocoris suturalis. Next base: position 122,912,260 of record CM061040.1, read on the forward strand.
TGTAGCTTGGACAGCGCTTGAAAGAATCGGTAATATTTCCCTCCACCACGACAGTAAATCCGAAATTCCCAAGGTTTGTTGGATAACTAGACTAAAATTGGAATCGAACCAAATAAGAATCACAAAAATCAGTTGAGAATTGTAGCATGGGAAACGTCGACAAAATTTGTTGAAAAAAAAGAAGTTTTTCTGGGTTTACCCCTCCTCCTCTTCCATCACGGGATTCAAAATTTCCTGGGTTTGTTGCACAACTAGAATGAGATCGGGATCGAACAATGAAAAAAAAAATATCAAAAATCGCTTGAGAATCGTGGTCTGGGCAGCGTCGACAAAATTTGTCACTGACACCCCCCACGTCCACACCCACACACAGACATACATCTATGGTTTTTTTTTTTCACGGATTTGGTCTTAGAATGGTCTGAAACGGGTTTGTATGCGGATATGTTTTTGACATGGATATGTCTTTTGGCTGGGGGTCAAGGAATTTTTCGCGACACTTTTTTTTCCCGACCGACACTTTTCTTCCCGACCGACACTTTTTTTCTCGACCGGCACATTTTCTATTGATTTTCACGTACAACCAAGGCGTTACTAGGGAAGAGTAACTCCCATAGTGTTCATAGTAGGAAAATCGTTCGCCACTTTTTGGAATGCTCTCGTTTTACCACGACATTTCATGACCTCTAAGCCATTGTAGTGTCGAGGAATGCTGATTTATTACTCCAAGTTAAAAACTAATATTGTTTTGTAACCATAATGGAATAATCTTGTGAAAAGAAGGCACTACATGGTTGGTATACAATTGAGTAGTAGGTACCAACTGGTAATCAGTAGATACTAGACATATCCATGATCTTTTGTTTTTCCCATCAAGGGAGAAATTAAAATGCTTGATTTTGAGATAGAAAGTCTACGTTCTGTGTTTCACAAGAATCCTAGTGAAATCCTTAAGGCAACTACAGTTGATTCATAAGGTTTTAGCGGTGTTTAGATTGACGAAATCAATTTTTACTTCAGTCCCCATGTAAGTACTTATGAGGAACATGTTCTTACTGAACATGTTTATAGTTTATAATTCAATTTTGCTAATCTACAATTTTGGGTTCATTTTAAACCGTAACCAACCAGTTTTGAAGCAGGTTAAACAATTTGTCTGATGCATGGGTTGTCCCCCACCCCCGTGGATCAATTCCAATACCCCCCCCCCCCCTCTCCTATTAACGAAGCTTTGCCTACAAGACAGCTTCAGAGGGACGTCCTAAAAATCAATGGAATTATTTCGTCATGACATCTTGCGCTGAATTTTCGAGCGCACAACGTAGCGGTGAAACATGATACTTACATGATGATTCTGTCTTGCTCACCATTGCATAGTTAGCCGGCAATTGTATTTCCTTCTCCATAGCAAGTTCCAGCGTTGTAGCCAGCTCCCGAAAACGTCAAAACTACCCCAGCGCTGCCGCTGTTACGGTTGTGCGGAAATGTGAGAAACCTCTCAACCCGAAAACCCACGTGTGCTCACGTCTATCTCGGTGGAGGCGACCAAGCCTGAGTTACCTGAGCTAGGTACCGTAATTAGGATCGCAATAGCACAATGGTCCTACAAGTCTGACGTCAGGACGAGTGTACTCGCGTAGTAGGTTTTAGCTGGGAGTCGCTAGCAACTAATAGCCAAACGTAGTGAAGCTGTATTTAGAATTGATTGAAATACGAGTAGGTATGGTATGTATGAATAGGTAAGCAAACTACAGGGATCGATACACAACTCAACGGATCGATTGTAGAGCTTATTACTGAACCCAAGTTCCTCGTAAACATTTTCGTTTATCATTTTCAATAATGAACCTTTGTTATTGACCAAGAAACAAATTTTGTTCGATAACGTGCCTCTATTTTCGCAAACGAAACTTCTCTCAGCTCCTGTACTAGCAGTGAAGCTGCATTTAGAACTGATAGATTAACTCTAGATTTAATATTTGGGTGTTGGTGTGAAGAGTTTTTTTTTTCCTGTAAATACCCCCCCCCCCCCAAAGATGTATTCAAATTTAAGGCTTAAGGTTTTTTTTTAAATTCAATTTAGCCTTCAACTTAACTTGTAAAAATAACTCATGATTAATGACTCATCCCCTTAGCTATTTTTAGATCAGATTGAAAATAAAGGATCTAATAGACCAAAATGCAACAGCCCAGGTGCAACGGGCCCTCAAAAAGCTCTGGAAAGAAAACAAATATGTGCTACAGTTTTTGTGGATGTTACTCAGGTCTTAGATAAGGTTCGACACAAGGTTGGTATTTGAGTACCAAGTACCAAGATATTATTATCCACTATTTAAATCATACCTTGAGAATGGATAATAACACTGTAAATTGAAATAATTGTAAGAGGACAAATGTTGATAGATGAATTTAAGTTTTGTAAATATTATTCAGTTGCGGTAGTAAAGAAATCACGAAAAAAAAGTTGTACCAAAGTGTGTTAATTAAATCTTTCCAGTACGTCACTTCAGCTTTGTCTAGGTATCCAATGTTATGTAGCTATGTACTTACATAGGCTCAAGTTGTTCCCTTTTCGATTTCGATCGAAATTTTACTGATTATACCTATTTAGACCGCTCTTTTACTTGACACGCACACCCTTGCAAAGTGGTTCAATCTGTCACATGCATTACATTTCTGCCCGTTCGCTGGACATGCAGTGGGGTCGTCATGCTTTCTAAACCCGCAGTTCAAGCAATCAAGGTCTGGATTGAGCTTGCGTGGATCTCGCCCTCTTGGTCCTTTCATAAACCCTCTTGTCTCTCCTCTGCCTTTCTCTCTGGAGCTTTGAGCATACCTCACCTGATTTGAGTAACTATGTCCTTTTTGATCACCCATCATATGCTCAAGCCGTGATTGCTGTGCCTGAGCTTGCTCCATGCCCTGAACTGACACTTCAATATCATGGAATGTTGCTTCATTCGTTGGATGTTTATTACGTTTGCAATTTATTGAATGATAAAGTTTTTCCATGTACGTATTAACATATTGTACGTTACCTCGCAACACTTGGTTACGGTTAAGAGTTTGTAATATCAATGTCTCTACATTATCCACTATTTAAATCATACCTTGAGAATGGATAATAACACTGTAAATTGAAATAATTTAAGAGGACAAATGTTGATAGATGAATTTAAGTTTTGTAAATATTATTCAGTTGCGGTAGTAAAGAAAGAAAAATCTACTTGCAGTAAGCCTATTATTTGATGTTGATGATGATTCTAGGGACGTTTTGTGAGAAAAAAACCCTATAGGTACTAGTCATATAAATTCATGTAGAAACATTCCTGAAGGTTTGACTGCGAAACGAAGCGGGACGTGGAAGCACTAACTATTCCTTAATAAACGCCATTATTATTTTCATATTGACATTTTTTGGCATAGAATAATCTTTCCCCCAATTCCTGAGGTCCATTCAACGAAACAGAACAATTCCTGAGGTCCTGTCAACTTATTTCAGTTCTAGAATGACCAGCAAAGCTTTGAACGTAATCGGAGAAATGTAAGAACTAGACATTTAAATATCACCCGAATAAACTTTCGGAAATTATAAATATTACTTGTAAATAATCGTCTTCCTTACTTTTTTATTAAACTGTTCACAACAGCTGACGACGTAAATGATCAAAAGTCCCTCTATCGTCACGTTCAGAGGTATAACGCAGCAATACGAAAACGCTTTGGCACTCGTGAGGCATTCACCTCGTCGAATGGTGGCCACCAAAAACAGCAAACTATTCGGAATGCTTATGAAACTTTGACAGAACACTAGCAGCAGTTGGTGACCGAAAAATTCGTTTACTCTTTTGGATGCTTGGAGCAAATCGCCGGCTTTCCGAACGTAACAAGAAATCGATGCTTGGAAATTCAAAGATTTTTTGGAATTCAGCGTTTTGATCTGTAGTTGCAATTGATATGCCAATAAATTCACAAACGTTTTGAATTGAAACACCAGGGAGTAATTCATGACGCTGAGCAGGTCTACAGCGAGGTAGCTTAAAATATACACTACTGTTATGTGCGGATATCTCCCTATCGTAGAGATTCTGAGGCCCATCAGTGTGAAAATCAGAGCTAACCCCATTCCAAATGTAACTAAATTTACCTTGGTGGTACTCGTATGTACGTCAAACTCTGCACAAAACGTCTGCATTTGCTTACCGTAAAATAAGCACACAAAAGCGTGATACAATGGTGGGACTGCTGGAGGAAGTTGCACGAACAGTCCAATAATAACCAATGTTGGGGATGATTGCACCTTACCGATAAGGGAGTGCACCACACGGAAAATGCACGTGAGTGTTATATATGCGATGGCTTCGATCACATTCACGGTAGCCAAAGTCCACCTATATTTTCCATTTCCATCCAGAGGAAATATCCCAAACAGCCGGGAAACTCTGAACATCCATATAATACCAGTCACATTTTTATACGGCTGTGAAGGCATCGTTTATCTCGTGTTGGTCTCAGAAAACAACTAAATTTTTACTCATCAATCCATCAGTTCGTTTGTTCGGAATCGATTAGTTTTTGTGTGCCATCGAGTCGATATTTGCTGTAGAGGGCCTTATCACCACACGGTTATTGGTAACAAATACGTCGGGATTGAGTGTTGTCGTTGCCGATGCGCTGAATAGTCATTTTACTGATCAAATGAATGTGTCAAATGTGAGAAGGATCGATAAGAATCAGTTCGCACTAATAAACTGAATATGAGTATCCTGTTTCGCTAAGGTTCATCTACTAAGTAGTATTTCATAGCATACAGTTGCTTAGTAAAATTACAAGCAGCCATCCTAGACTCAATCCGCGGAAAGTTTCGAATTGGTAAAAGAGGGAATCCGCTCAAGGTTCCGATTCAGGAAGGGTTTCGTCCCAAACATTTTTTAATTTTTTTTTTTATTGTTGTATGATGTTTTGTTTTGGTTTTTTGAAATTTTGATCTCCTTATTTTGTCTCGCAACCGCAAAAAGCGTTACTTTTAAAGAGCGAGGCTTTTTAGGGGTGACAAAATTTTCTCATGATTCTGGCTTACAACCAAATCGTTGCTGCGGAACTGTATTTTTGCCATTTTCATGTTGCAAAACTCGTTCGCCAGTCGTTGGAAAGATATGATATATATGTAAATGACAGCAGGTAAGCTACCTTAATCCAAAGTTGAAAAACTGGTAACAGCATACCTAATAGTTCTCGAGGTGTAAAAGGTGAAATGTCTTCCATGTTTGCGGACTTGTACGCAAGCTCCCATAATTTAGATGTTGGAAGCTCCAAGGGCTTATTCAAGAGAGGTTGTCCGAGTGCAAAGAAAACCTTGAAAGGTTGTAAATTAGGGATGAATTATATTTCCATTTAAACTTTTTATAGTACTTATACCAGCGGTTGACGCGTAGCGAGCCATTCAGGCGATATCTATCGCCATACTTGAGATTTCCAGTCTTCCCATCGACTGAACTTCTAGGTTGCAATAACGAGGACCCGCAACGAACTGATCAACCGAGGTGGTTTTGTGGTTAATTTTTTTATCCCTGGATCACTAATGTTTTTGCGACTACAAACAAGTTTTAGAAGAAAGTTAAAATGGTTATTTAAAAAAAATGAAAGTTTTGCGACATTCTGAAATGACTCCTGGTGTTAAATGCTACTTATGTATGTGTCATTCCGGACTATATATCTCCTGATATTTAGAAAACCCCGTTCGTTCGCCGGAAAATAAATCAAACTTATCAAAAAGAAATGGATGATATTGTTACGACAGAATTTTGGAGTGCTCAAATTTAAAAAAGTGATGAAAAAATTCCTTAAAATGGCATTAAAACTACTTGGAATTAACGATTCGTGTTATTTATCGGATTACTACACAGGACATGTTTATCAACATACTATAAACTAAATTAATGAGAAATCTTCACACAAAATTGTGATAAACAATTCCTGAATCCTCTCTAAAATAGGCTAAAAACAATTAAAATTTTCCAGTCACGCGCCATGGGCAAATTTTCTTAAATTATCATGTACCTATTTTATTTAAGGTAAACTGTTTTGAAATTTAAGCTCTTTGAGGGGAAAACATATTCAAAGATTTTTTTGTAGTTTTTTTAATTGCTGTACCTTCCTTTTTTTACCTCACCTGGAAACTTTTTTGTTTTTGTTTTTAATTCATACCTAATTCAATCGTTAATCAATTTCTGTTTTAATATGAAATTTCCGCTCATATGGTAATGCTCCTGAAATATTGGTTCTTTAAAAAGCTATATTTTTTCTAAAAATTTGTTTATTCTGGTTCCTTCTCTGAGTAGTGAGTACAACATTTTGTCATTATATATATATAAAGAAATCTGAAAATTAATAACTATTGTAAACGTGTTCTACACCCTCTCAAACGCAATGAAAATGCATCCTCACCCCAAAGTGCCGCCGTATCGACGGCTGTAATACAAAAAGTATTAAAGAACTAAAAGTACTACTTACTGGGTTGGTTGAAAAACAATAAACCTTGGTGCAATAATTTCCAAGGTCGAGCTTTGAAATTGCTTTCGTCCTCTGTCTATCCCTCATTATTTAGGTTGTCTTCGAAACCAAGGTATCAAACCAAAATTTGTATAATTGTTATGTATCACCATTTTCAAAGTTTCAGAGTTCAACTTTGACTGAAAAACATGTCATCCTCATGTTGTGAATTAGGCAATTGAAGTTGAGCCACGAAATATTCCAGTTTATCATTAATGTTTATCTTGGCTGATAAATATGGCGAATTTGAGCGTAATTCAGAAATGTTGCGATTCAGAGCAATTATAAATCAAAGGAAACTTCACAATCTCATCTTGTCGAATCCGAAAAGAAAAAAGTTTCACTCCGCATTGAACTGTATTAAGATCACCAAATACGTTGTAGCAGCTGCTATGATCTGTAAGAAATAATGAAAA